>OY754985.1:12716287-13378787 GCA_963576475.1 Molanna angustata | reverse complement strand
CTATAATTGGGTGCAACTGATAATTAATTCATGCAATAAAAGATTGTATTCACTCTGATGTATATATATTTCAAACAATGTTTAAAATAGTATTCGTTAAATTTCATATTTATTTCACACGTAATAAGAATGTAGAGGAACGTCCGCGATACGTCAGGCCACGGCGACTGAAGAAATTCCGAATGATAAGAGTAGGAGGGGATCATCGTTTAATACGTTCAGCTTGAGTTGGTAGCCATGACACGCCAGTAGTGTTGTGTGGACATCATAAGGATGGTCCACCAATGTTCCATCATTTAAAATAATGATGAATGTCTTTTTTTCTTTATTTACATACTTTCATCGCTTATATTCATTGTTTCAATACCTATTTTAACAAACAGTTTTCCAGCACTTTTGCTATGAGCCACCGGCTCAGAATAGTGCTTCCACTTTTTTCTATTATCATCGTTTTAGGATTTCGGTAAGATAGAGGAAAAACAGGTGAGATGGTGCGGCCACGTTGAACCCAGACCGCCAGATCACATGATAATCCAAGCAATCTCCATAGATCTTCCTCGACTTCCATCCAGAGGAAGATCAAAAAATTCCAGGATCGTGCAAAGACGAAACCAACTGCAGAGACATAGCCTAGGTGACATAGTACATGACAGAATGACCTATAATTTGAGGACGAGGAGAGCTGACCCCAGCAGTATTCAATTATAGATACTATCGCCATCGACATCTGAATCTCATGTGTAAGTTACATGCAACTAGTATTATATAAAATCATTAACTGTTTCAGCACAGGTTTTTAAACTAATGAAGCAGTTAACGTTCACATCTAGATTTAAGATATTTATCTATAACTTTATATGTATGTATTATTTATAATTTTATATGGATGTATAACTACTGTAATAAACTGGATTCTGTAATAAAAAAAATAAATTAATTAAAAAATATATAAAAGTACCTAATAAAAAATTGCATGGATAGTTGGGGCATATAATGGGTGGGAGAAAAAGAGATAGATCATTATTTATATTGCATGAATAGTTGGGATATAGCAAGGGAGAAAAAGAGATAGATACTTGTTTATATTGTTTTTACATTGATGTACCTATATTATATTTTAGGTTTCCCGTCTATATAGGTAAAAGAAATATTTTAGTATAGACAGATTTGTATGTACCTACACATACGTATAAAATATATGTATTTAGAGTGAATTGGTGTTGAAGCTTAGTGGAAAAGCGTAGTAAGTAATATGGAAAAGTCTTGTCAAAATATTTAGTCATTATTTGTAAACTCTACGATGTCATGTTTCAAATGGAATAAATCTTTTTTTTCCTACACCTATCAACATTATAACACTCGTATAATTTTATATGCTCTTACTCACCCGTCATTCGTACGGAAAAAAATCATCTAGATATTTATTATTTTTGTACAAAAAACAATATATTCACTTACACTCATACATACCATCACGGCACGGCAATTGTGAAGACCTCATTTGGACAAAGACAGTTTAATTTTATTGCCCCACGTTTATTTAATAAACTAGACAATGACATAAAGAAAACACTACATCACAATTCATTTAAAATTCATATAAAAAAATGGCTGATTTCTTCAGGCAGGCTCTATGCTGAGGGGAGTTGTCCATCCTTAACATCTAACTTGTTTGCTTTTATTCCTATATTTCATTTCTTCCTAATCATTTCTTTTATTTAATCTAAAACTTTACTGCCAACTCTTTTGTAATCATTTTCTTTTATTTAATCTAAAACTTTACTGCTAACTCTTTTGTAATCATTTTCTTTTATTTAATCTAAAACTTTACTGCTAACTCTTTTGTAATCATTTTCTTTTATTTAATCTAAAACTTTACTGCTAACTCTTTTGTAATCATTTTCTTTTATTTAATCTAAAACTTTACTGCTAACTCTTTTGTAATCATTTTCTTTTATTTAATCTAAAACTTTACTGCTAACTCTTTTGTAATCATTTTCTTTTATTTAATCTAAAACTTTACTGCTAACTCTTTTGTAATCATTTTCTTTTATTTAATCTAAAACTTTACTGCTAACTCTTTTGTAATCATTTTCTTTTATTTAATCTAAAACTTTACTGCTAACCTTTTTGTAATCATTTTCTTTTATTTAATCTAAAACTTTACTGCTAACTCTTTTGTAATCATTTTCTTTTATTTAATCTAAAACTTTACTGCTAACTTTTTTGTAATCATTTTCTTTTATTTAATCTAAAACTTTACTGCTAACTCTTTTGTAATCATTTTCTTTTAACTCCTTGAATGTAAGATTTGTGCACCTTATATATTTTGTATCCTTTATATGTAAATAATTTGTATGCCATATTGTGTAAAAGTAACAGCCCCAGAACAGGTTTTGCCTAGTGGGACGTTACTTACTTAACCTAAATATGTAAAAATGTCTGTGTATTAACAATAAATAAATAAATACCACAAAATGTGAGATAAACAGCGACAGTTGTGCGGGTGAGCATTACCTTATAAAAAGTAAGCACAACACGTGCGTATATGCCCACAGACTAGTTTCGTCTCATGGGTAGTGAACCTCGCTGCTGAACTATGTGAGATGTTATTGTTACCTGTTATATTTTCGAATACCCGGCTCTTACGGGACAATCAAAAACGATGGTAATACAAAAGTGGAAGCACTATTCCTCTCCACTCGAAAATCATAATATAACTACAAACTAAAAAAAAAAACATGTTCTGGGGCTAGATAATTGGGGCATTACGGACACAATGTAACTGTGAAATTGTCGACCAACGAGGTACACTTGTAAATCTTATGACTTCATTGCGGACTCCTTGGGTTCAAGTCCCAGTATGAAAGATAAAAATACAAAATTAAGACTCATGCATAACAATTTACTCGCCTTCTTCACAGGGTAAAAGGAAATTTTATATCATTTAATTTTATTTAGAGGACAACATACATCATATAATAAATTATATAAAATAAAGATGATTTGATTAATAATAAAGCCAATTACAGGTTGTAGTTGAAGTTATTGTAGTATATTAAGATACATTAGAACCAAAAATTGTATGAAAAAGTATTATTATCTACCTAATGAATTTCCCTCAAACTGATGAAAATAACTGCCTACACTTTGCTGTTTGGCTACCGATATTTTAAATTATTATTAGTAAATTTTGTTATCATAACTATGCCGTTTAGCTGTGTACACAAAACAGTTGGATACAAGTAATGAAACTGTATAGCAGTCACTACAATTTGGTTACTACTAACAAAAAAATAGTGCTGCTGGAAATCGAACCTATGACGCCAGATTTTAGAAATGGTAAAATTTGAAAAAAAAAAACTCTGGAGCATGTATGGGGAGGATTCGCATTTTTTTGTTTTTTTTATTTTTTTTTTTTTCTAAAATGAATATGTCCTTGTTAAACAAGTGTCTTCCTCAACTTACATCCAGAGGAAGATCAAATAATTCCTGGATTGGGCAAAGACGAAACCATCTGCAGAGACATGGCCTAGGTGACATGGTACAGGACAAAAGGACCTATAATTTGAGGACGAGGAGAGCTGACACCAGCAGTCTTCAATATTATAGATACTATCGCCATCGACATTTGAATCTCATGTGTTACATGCAACTAGTATTATATAAAATCATTAACTGTTTCAGAACAGGTTTTTACACTAATGAAGCAGTTAACGTTCACATCTAGGTTTAAGAAATTTATCTATAACTTTATTTGTTTTATTTATAATTTTATATGGATGTACTTATTCATCTTCCTACGTTCCCTAAAATAAGCAAATAAATTCTTGTGCTATAGGTGAACGAAATCTGTCGAGGCAGGATTCGAACTCGCGACCACTGGATTACTAGCCCAGCGCGCTAACCGCTCTGCCATCGACCCATCTACATATTTTATTTGTGTTTTTGTTCGTGAGCGATAAAAATATGAAAAAAAATATATACTGTGTCTGTGACGATCTCACAAATAGACACGAGACAGACAGACGCGAATACATATTTTTCTACATTATTTTATACCATCAGCGGAATATTTCAAAATGTATTCGTTTGATTAAATTGTGTGAAGGTTTAGGTTAAACCAATCACCAATAATAATTCTCCATATTCCTATAAGTCACATCTACAAACAAACATATTCATCAATTTCTATTTTCTTTGCGTATTTTTAAATTTGCAAATGCGTATTTCTTTTTCGCGTAAGATAATAAAATGATGTAATCCGTTAACAAATATAGGATCTAAAGATGGTACTACATGATAATTTCAACGGCTGTATTGGAAAGAGATTTTTTTTACGCTTATTATAGCATTTACAAAATTTGTTTAACAAGAAAAAAAAATTAACTTGTGCATTGACTGACAAAAAATAGAAAAAATATAAAAAATAATTAATCAAATGAAAGCAAAGAATATGACAATAATTTAAAAAGTTACATGTTATAAAAAAGGATCCTCTGCATCTCCCTCTTACAAAAGCCAATACCAAAATTAAAAAAGTCTATACTCGAGGAATACTCGTTACTTAGACGTTGCGTGCGAACGAGCGCCGAATTTTGCTGTGCGTTTGTAAGATAATTGTCGCAATAAAAAACACTCGGTGCACTGGTACTTCTACCAGATACATGAATATTAACTAGTATAGAGATACATGATAGTGTAAAATATGTGAAGTCAAAACTTGCTCTAGGGTGCTGCACCGGCTTAGAATATCTTTTATATTAACATCGTTTTCGGATATCCTGTAATAACTAAGCAATTTGACGTTTCTCATAGTTCAGCAATGAGGTTCACCATGCATTTTGTATGTTTTATTTTCAAATAATAATTTAACACGCATCCAATAATTAGTTGGCACGTTCTGGAGGCTAACGATATTAATCGTCTCACATATCCAAACTGAAAACAAAAATGAGCACTGTCTCCATCAGAAATCGAACACGGTACCTTTGGATCAGCATTTTGGTCAGATTCCTAACAAACTGAGCCATGAATACAAATAGAAGCACGCATTGTCGTGCTTCTATTTGTAAGGAAACGCACACCCATACACCAGTCGCTGGTTACCCACGCTGGGATAAACCGTAATGATATCAATGAATGAAATAATATTTCTGGCGAAGTTCAGGGGTGATATCTATTCGAAAGCATAGTTACCTCATGTATACAATATAAGACCTGTGGCTTTAGTTTACAAACTAATTTCTCAATAGATGGCGTTACAAAGAGGTTCCTTCGTCACTTTATAGATGGCGATTGTGTTTGTCAGCTTATTTAAAAAAAATAGATTTTCACGATTAAAGTATATATCTAGAACTTTCTAAAATTTGATTGAATGGGGATTGAATTAAAAGGCATAATTTGTGAACGTTGCGCAAGCGCATAAAGTGATCACGAAAACCAGCCGATGACTGGTCGTAAGCCCTGTAGGTACCTTGATTTCCCGGTTCTCCCTTAATATTCCAACTTCTTCTCTATTGAGATATTAAAAAAATTGACATAAAATTATCATTGACTCCCGAAAGTGAAAAAATCTTATGTTTGCGTATATGCGACTGCAAAAAATATTCAATTTAAACTAAATATGTATTATTGTACCGAATCAACTTTTGAGAATTTGATAATTTGCCTTGTGGCGATAAAAAAAAATATTTAAAAAACCTTTTTACAAAGTAGCTAAACGTCTTGAAGTAAAAACTAGCTAAGACACAAAGGAAGGAAGCAAAAATATTATAGTTTAAGATGAAATGGGAGTTTGCCAAGATTTCTTAGCGCAATAACTTAACTCTGGGTGTAATTTATAGTATACAACGACAAAAGATAAATTTGATGATAATGGTTTGAAGTGAAGTTGTTATCCTCGTGTTAATTATGATGTGACAGAAAGTTTTGATAGTAGCGACTCTCACGTGATGGGTAAAGTTAACCGCCCCCACCTCTTGTGTATCAGGGTAGAATGAGACACCAGGAGGTGGTCGGACTATCTTCGTATCAACTGTGATGTTATGAAAAGTAGTCAAAAGTTTGATCGATGTCTCACGGAGATATTGATTGGTACGACCCTAATAGGGACTCATATTATAAAGGAGGTCATTGCAATAAAACAGCAGACGAAAAAAATATATACTGAAACTGATAGACGACGTTTTTCCGAAAGTCGTTGATGGTCGTCGTCACCGCCGTCAATGGTCATCAGTTTCCGTTAATCGTTGATAGCCTATTATTTTCTGCAAAACGTTGACATATATATTTTTTATATCAAATATTTATGATCGTATGCGTAAACATTGTAATTTTTCCCTGTCGGGAGTTTTCAACAAGCTCTATAATCTCAATAGAGACGAAGTTGGAATTATATATACTATAGGAAAACCGGTATATCAGTCATCTACATGGCTTGCGTTCTGTTACCGGATGGTTTACATGGAAGCTATAATAGACTATACAGTATAGTGAAATAAAGAACAGTTCTATTTACATCTTTGTTCTATTGCACGAGTTTTCTTGAAATTTGAATTTGTTTCATACATGTCTTGTATATGTAATTAGTTGTAGTAAAACTCTTTTATATTTTTTTATTACTGAATATACTAAAAACTTCAAGGCCTATGAAGTAGATTCTTATTTCAATCGAAAGAGAATACAAAAATCTACCGGCTGAGATTTTTACAATTTTAATATTTTAAACAATATTCTTCTTATTAAATACATACAATAGGCATTTCCAAGAGATTGACATATTCTTACTTAGCGCCCCCACATTTAAAAAATATATCAAACTCAATTTCATCGTCATAATCAAATTTAACACTTAATTATACTGACACATTTATATATGCAATTTCACACATCATTCACACAATATCTCACCATAATATGTAACCATTCCTAATATATCTTAATATACTACAATAACTTCAGCGACAACCTGTAATTGGCTTTATTCTTAATCAAATTATCTTTATGTTTTATAATTTATTATATGCTGTATGTTGTCCTTTAAATAAATAAATAAATAAATAAATAAAAGAAACCTCTAAATTTTACCTATCACAGATTAGGTGTTATACAGTACTTTTTTGTGTTTCATACATTATAAGGTAATTTAGAGTACATTTTTGTGTACATCCGTATGTTCCATCCAGGGTATACAAGGGCCTTAAGCGCAAATATGGCTTTTTATTAAGTAGGTTCCCGGTTATTCTACAATACGCGTTTTGACTACGTGTCTATTGAGGTAGAAAGTATATAATATTTTTTCAGAGGTCTTAGTCATTTCTCTGTATCTCCATAACATATAAAAATTAAGTTACAGTCCACGAGCGTAATATATTATATTCTATTTATATTCCTTGATCGTTACTTTTGAGTCACTGTGGGGCTAATTTGCGAAGAGTGGTCCATAAGGCACTTTTCATATTGCATTCTATTCCCGTTCACATATCGTTTTCTGATTCTATGTACAGTATTTTTGCAGTACAATATGTGTTATTCAACAGGATGTTTTCTCTCAGAGTTTCGCAAAGGGACTTTAATCAGGCTCCATGAGCAATACGGGTGGTGATATAGAAAGTCCGCTTTAATCATTGCACCTTTTACAAAAACATTTAACTTTATTATTTTATACACAAAACTGCATAAATTTTCTATTAATCATACACCTTAGTTCATAGAAAGCAAACATAATTAAACGTTAGAGCTATCAAGCTTTAAGAGCGAAAATCAACGTTGGATATGAATCAATCGCGATGAAATATTATCCATAAACAATTCAGATATCGTCTTAATAATATTCCGCAATAACCGTAAAAGCAGACTGTTCATTAAAGTACCGTTAAATTAACACCCTTTATTTAATATAATTTTAGTATGCGTGTTAAACAAAAATTAAATTATATATTTTTACGGAGTTAACTGTGCGTTTTCCACGCAAAAGCATCCAAAGAACATACACGAAGGGTGAATAGTGCCCTTAATTCAAGGGTAAAAAGAAAATAGGAAAAACAGTCGTGTCGGCGAAATCGATCAATGAAAACTATTATTTTCTGGCCAGTACGAGAACAGATATTTATTTATGTATTTATTTTTTTTCGTTCGTCCAATCATTTATTAATTTTAATTAATTAATTTATTTATTTATTTATTCATTCATTCATTCAGTCATTCATGCATTCATTTATTTATTTACCTTTTATCACACCATTTTTATAATTTTATATTATTTTTATATTATTTTCTGGCCAGTACGAGAACAGATATTTATTTATGTATTTATTTTTTTTCGTTCGTCCAATCATTTATTAATTTTAATTAATTAATTTATTTATTTATTTATTCATTCATTCATTCAGTCATTCATGCATTCATTTATTTATTTACCTTTTATCACACCATTTTTATAATTTTATATTATTTTTATATTATTTTCTGGCCAGTACTAGAACAGATATTTATTTATGTATTTATTTTTTTTCGTTCGTCCAATCATTTATTAATTTTAATTAATTAATTTATTTATTTATTTATTCATTCATGCATTCATTTATTTATTTACCTTTTATCACACCATTTTTATAATGACAACAATAATAAGATTACTGCTGCCCAACTAGGAAATCATGTTTTAAGGCTAGCAGTTTACAATTATTATTGACAATTATATGCAATTATGAACCAGATGGCGTCCTGGGTTCGATTCCCAGCAGAGGAAAAATTTATTTAAATTCATTTCTCACGCAAATATTGCTTCTCTGGGCTGGAAACACTGGTTAATTGGAAGAAATTGCCATACGGCAATAAACTCGCCACTTGCTAGTGTTAGTATGACAATAAAATGGCGCAGTACTGCGTGTGACCAGGGACGGCACCCGCAAATTTATAGCAATGAGCAATATGTGCACAATCTCAACTTTCTCTTTTTCTTTTCTTTTCTTTTATCATTACCTCAACAGACATATGGGCTCACACAAAACAGATCAATAGGTCCCATTGTCATTTATTCATCAATTAATAAATTCCTTTATTCATTCATCCATTCATATAGCTTCATGGAGAAATAATAGGTAGTATATTAATTTAACAAGCACCCAATAACAGGATGCCAAATTCTGGAGACTTTAAATATTTATCGTCTCACAGATCCAGACTGAACACATGGCATACCCTATAGCCGTCATAATTCATACACATTCGAATATAAAAAAAATACATAATTGAATACTTCGTGAAATATGAGATAAAAAAGTTAATTAATTTAAAAAAAAATAATTTTGAACTAAGAAATAAATAAGGCTCATATTTTAATATTTAAAAAATATTTTTTTACGAATAAATATAATTTGTTTATTAGTTACGAAAATCATAAATATTTTATTGATTTATTTAGATATTTTTATTTATTGTTCAACAAATTCAATCGAAATATTTTTGACGAAGAACAAGCAGGAAGAATTATATTCTCAACACTAGGTTGAAGATAGAAAAATTCTACACTACGTACAAATAATAAAAAAAGTGCAAGAAATCACCCAATACAAGTATGGAGGGACCGTTTTGTTGATATTTATTTGGAAAGAAAAATATCAAATAATAAAAAATAGTTGAGGGATTCGTTGGCAAGGATAGATATGTGTGAGTTTAATTATCTCTGCCTATCCTAAAAATATAAGAGGCAAGAGAGCAATGATAATTAAAGATAAACTGTATCCATAATCGATACGCTGATCATAATACCTAAGAATGGAGACAGTTTGAAACATTTTCAACCTCAAATAATAAAGTCACCTATATCAGCCAAAGTTCGAAAGGTTTGAGCAATTTTTGCGTGTGCCCACCACCATGGCGGATCCAATTAAACTTTAGCAAATTAACTCGGGACCGAATTAACATGTGCTTAATATTCTAAATCTGTCATTGTTTTAAGGAATAATCATTAGTGAAAGAAGACATGGAAAGAATAGACAAGTAAGTAACATACGTTGACAAAATTCTGTAGCGATTCTACAAAGAGATTGGAATGAAAATTAACGAAATTATTGATAGATGAAGTGATTTTTTGCAATCCAATTGCTCACTATTATAGAATTTATTTCTCTTAACATATCGATAAAGTATCAAGCCAAGATACGCGAGATTTGTATGCCAGGTCCATATTTTCCACGGTTTTTTCAACCTGTAAGTCAAAAAACACCAACTTAGAGGCTTCCTAGCATATACCTATGTAGCAATGTACCTATATAGATTTACTCAGAATTTGAAGTAGAACATTATGTGTATCTGTGTGTGTGTC
Source organism: Molanna angustata (assembly GCA_963576475.1). Classification (NCBI taxonomy): domain Eukaryota; kingdom Metazoa; phylum Arthropoda; class Insecta; order Trichoptera; family Molannidae; genus Molanna; species Molanna angustata. The sequence goes on along the minus strand of OY754985.1, from coordinate 13,368,457 downwards.
CGTCCCCCCTTTATAACTTTTGATCCGGTCAATGCACAGAGCCTAAAATTTCAAAAAATATAGTTATATATAGGCTTAAAAAACTTGAATACTTAGAATTTTAAATTTTTCAGTCACGAGTTATCAATTTTTGAATTACATATCTCACAAAGTTTAGCAATGAGGTTCACCTCCCATTCTGAATATTTCTTTTTAGGTGAGACGAGACTAGTGTGTGGGTATGTATACGCATGTGTCGTGCTTCCTTTATAAGGTAGTGCATACCCACACACCTGTCGCTGGTAACTCAACATTGTGGGATATACCGTAATGGTATGTATGTATGTATATTCATAACACAGATAAATAATTACTAACAATGAACTTAAAAGACTGACAATTTAAATTATTCTAAGTAATATTGAACAACCATTTTTCTTTGACATATGCTTATCCCCTATTACTGAAGTTTAATTTTAAAATATTTTAATTTATTCATAAATATCAATTTTTATATGGCTATGGATTCAAGAATTGCGTGAGAAATATTTTCATCTGAAAATCGAACCCAGAACCTCGACATAGTAGTCAGACGGCTAAACATTGCACCTACCACGGCGATCGATGTACCTGGAGGGGTATCTCTATTTAAATACCAAAATAATTTTATGAGAATTTTTTAACAGAATTATAAGTACATTTTTGGTTTGTTTACTTGCTTGTACCAACGTAATTTTTTTTTTTAATATGACTACGTAGGGGACATCAACTATTAGGATTTGGGTCCATCATACTCTTACGAACAACCATAGCATGGAGAGGGTATGCTATCTGCTCAGGGAGATATATATTCGGGTTTTCAAAATACCCGGGTTGAAAGAAGTTGGAAACACAGAACTCAAAAAATATATTTTTATGATAAATTTATGAGTTTAACTGCCTATATTTCTATTTTTTTAAAAATATCGACAAAGCCGAAACACCCCAACTAGATAAATTTTCTATAAAAAATATTAATATTGTAGAAGTATATCTCAATTTTTTTTAACAATTTTTATAAAAATTTAATTTAGTTACGACATCGCTTTATACACTTTGTATGGCAGTCGCCTATACACAATAATTATGTAAGACTTAATAGTTTGATACTTAATCTCCCAACATACATACAGAATCATCATGCTGTTTTCATATTCCGGGTAGGAGAAAAGGACTGACCTCCATACTGTCCTATCTTGACATACATACCAACATGTGTTAAAATTTTCAATAATTTGGATTAATGGGTTTATAGTATGATTCTTATTCTTCAACTATACATACTATCGCTATCGACAGTTGGACTCATGTGTTACATGCAACTAGTTTTAGTAAAATAAATCAAATTCAATATCAAAAATATACAACATCGTTCAAATCTAATGTATTGTAGAATAAGATTAAAAAACATCGAGTTGATTTTAATATAAATATAAATTCACGTCAAATTATTCTCTTTTGTTTTTTTGTTGTAATAAGTTGAGTAAACCATTTCGTGTATCGAAAATATGAAATCGATCGAAAATATGGCAATCGGTATTGGAGTAATGACCATATTAACATGGTTTCCCGATCGATTGTTCCATAAACTACGTATGGGGTAAACAACCAACAGATTCGGTATACAATTGTTTATTTATTCATTGCTAATCTCAAACAAAAGTATTAGGGTTAATACATCTCTTGAAATATATAATATTGAAAAAAACCACCACATAGTTATAATTATGCAATTGCTGTGCCTACTTTGGCTTATGCTAGTGAAACATGGACCTGGCAAAAACACATGGAAGTAGAATAAATGCTGTAGAAATGAGATCACTAAGAAGAGTATGTAATAGAACGATATATGACAGAATAAAAAACGAGGATATAAGGAGAGAATGCAAGATAAAGAAGGATATTATATGTAAAATGAAAGTGAATGCTTTGAGGTGGTTGGGACATATTGAAAGAATGAACGATGAACGACTGACCAAAAAATATACATGAGTGCAAGAGATGGAGTGAATAGTAGAGGTCGCCCTAGAAAGGGATGGCATGACTATGTTAATGATATTTTGAAAGTAGGAAACATAAAGAATAGCATTGGTCGCCCCAGAAGGAAACAAGTTCGAACAATTAACGAGCATGTATGAGACGATGCGTGGATGTAAAAGAAGCTAAAAATGTGTGCAAAAACAGAGAAATATGGCGCTCGGTTCTGTCTGCTTACCCCGTAAGGGACACGGCGTGATGGTATGTATAATTATAAGAAACTGCCATTTGGCAATAAACTCAATATTAGCGCATCGTTAAAGTAAAAATTACTTCTCCATCTTTCTGAATTCTACTTTTTTTAAATCAAACTTAAAATATATATTTTAGTGTTAACAAAACTAGTTTGGCCGCGCGTTGAAATTTTTCGTATCAGAAAAATTGTTTTTAACAAAAATGTAAGAAATGTAAAAATATTATATTTTTATTATACCAGGGGTGAAAGGCTATTAAATATGGCCACTAGTTTTCAAATAATATTTTATTAATATAAAAATAAAAAATGTCGCTGAAAACAAATATCCTTTCAGCCCTCGATTAATTATAAATTTTACTAGAATTTTATTTTTAAGAATTAAAACACACAGTTTCAATCCACGAGTGTGAAATATATTAGCATAATAAGCGCTTTCGCTAATCGTAACTAGCATCCCCATAGTATAAATAATTGTGCCATTGAGGATCAATGATAGGCTGTGACCAACGAACACGTTTAGGCTAGTAAAAATCACACTCGTGGATTGAAACTGTGTCTAATTTCATTTGAAAAAAATAAAATTTAATTTATAAAAATATAAATTCAAAATGATTTTTTTACATTTTGATACACACCTGAAATCAAGCAAGTAGAGCAGAGATTATCAAACTTATTCTTTTTACCGCCCCCTTTGAAAATTAATTATTTTCAGCGCCCCCAATTTTTTATACACTCCTAAAACTTAAAAATCACAATTTCATTACTTTAATTAATTTAGTTATAGGGTGTTTAAACTTACATTCTAAACTAGAAATTTTTACCAGTGAGAGCAATTAAAACGTAACTTTATAATATTAAGAATATAATATTTTAATCAAATTAAAAGAAACAATATAGGTAGATAGGTAATCAATTTTAGTTTTAAAACTAATCTAATGAGATGGATGAATTTGATGATTTTTAACAAGTTTGTTGATATCAGGTTCGATTTTACTCAAAAACATCAGTATCATACAGGGTAGAAATATAAACTAATTATTCGATGTTGAGTAGTAGGTAGGTTTTAATTTTAGTGAAATTTAAAAAATAAAGTAAGTGAAATTACAAATCAACTATCGCCCCCCTACACCACGCCAACGCCCCCCATTTTTTTCTGGGCCCCTTAACGCCCCCCTCTAGGTCTTCAACGCCCACAAGGGGGCGTTATCGCCCACTTTGAGAAAGACTGTAGTAGAGTCTATAGAGGTCATCGAAATATGTTGCGTGTTTAAGTGGCATCTCAATATATATAAAAAAAACTGAATTTAATGAAATTTTCTGAATTTGTATTGTTAGTTCCATATTTAAAGATATAATAGTTTTTGGCTCAATAGGTGGCGCTGTTATTGTGATATAAAAAAAATCAACCATAAATGTTAACTTCCCTATATCCCCGAAGATTTTTATATATGGAAAAGGGCTCGTAATTCATTTTTAAGCTGTGTAAGATTTCAATAGATGGCAGTTTGAACAAATCTACTGATTATCTATTATCAAATGTACGAAAAAAATAATCAAAATAAATAAAATGAAGTCTATATAAATTGCGTTCTACATAGAAGGCGGTCTGTGGCATAACAGTGTCTCTTGGTCCACTATTTTTATATAAATATCTTGGTTTAGGAAAGGTCCCGTATCCCTGATTTTCAGGAAATAAAATGTTACGATTTCGTCAAAATAAATGGGCTTAAATATATTCAAAATTACTTTATAGCATAATATGTTCGTCGAATTATGTCTGTTAAAATTTATATGTGTATAATTTGATTAAGCTCTACTTACTTAATAGCTCTAAAACCAAATTGTTATAAGTTCTGGTTTTATATATCACAAGAATCTTCAAGATTTCTTAGAAAGTTCTCATAAAATATAATTTATATATTATGTAATGTACGAGTACTTAAACAGACACTTGTCTGAATTTAAATGTATGCTAGAAAGACATTTGCGTTATATGTAAACAAAATCGATTTATTTATATATTAATTTTACATAAATTAAAAAAGTATAACAATACAATTACATGCTAACATTTAATTTGTGTGCATACATAAGTGTGTGCGTGTTACTGGTAAGTGGGTAATTGCGATGATACATTGAATACCTCACTAGGAAATCCTGTGTTAGGTGTTCATTTGAAAAACGATTTAAATATGCATAATGATCTCAGAAATACGTATTTTTATTAATTAAATCCCAAAAGAATGTAGCAGGTATATCGTAAACCTTAACCTCCCAGAGTTCAGAAATAAAGGCCATGGAATATGAAAAGGATAATAGGCCGACCTCTGAAAATGTAGGCCGATGATATTGTCCCCTTCACTGATAGTGTATGGGCTTTCACGAAAATCCGAAAGAAGAGATGAGTGTATATCTTTCTGTTTTTTTTTAGAAAGTTTATGTACCGATCACTAAACTATTTATGGCCTCACTTTCCTTTGGTTGGTTGGGAGAAATTGCCTAATGACAATAAACCTTCCATTCTACAAATTATTGTGCATGAATTAAATAAAATAAAAATAAAATAATTTTCTTATATCGATAACTTCTTCGTTATGGTATGTACTTATGTATATACATATATACCTATATATAAAAAAAACGTACCTACATTATGGTATCTTAAATCCTCACTCAAATATTCATATACTTTTCGGGGTTCATGTAATAAATTCTCCTTTTCATCCGATAGCTACATTATATATTATAGTGATTTCGAAAATCAAATATAGATACCTACCATCCTATTGGCTGTAATCCGTGGAACGTACCACATCACCTGATCCCATATACATAATGTTACGATAAAAATAGTAACTTTTACTAGAATTTGAGAAAAACTTTACGTACATAAAAAAATATATAAGATCGAACTAATATGTAAATATTTGGAAAGGGTTGATTATTTATTTTATTATTGTGCAGCAAATACACAAAGGCTGGTTTGATTCCAATCTCTTTCAACCAGCCCAAAGAATATAAATTCGGTACAGTACAATTATTGCCTTTATTTACAAAATGATTCCAATAAACAAACTTATCACGCCAATTAAGATAGGAAGGGCTTAAGTGGAATTTAAATCAAGAATTATGATTGATGCAAGTTTTTTTGTGAATATTGGTACTGGTGAATACAACGTAACAACGTCATTTAAATTACTACATGCAACTTTCAACCTGTGGGAACTTGCTGTAAAGGTCGTTTTTTCCAAGCCATATGTCTTTACGGTCAAAACACATTAATCATACATTTTTCTTTTTAGACATAGAGGGACTTCCTTGAAGAAATGGAAAGGCAGGTGCTTGGCGTGAGTCTACGCGACAAAATAAATGAAGAGCGATTAGGCGCCGAACTAAGGTTGCCGATGTAATAGATCGTGTTGCTGGTTTAAAGGGTTGGTCACTTGGCCAGACAAGGGGATAGTGGTGATCACCCAGAAAACTAAAGTGGAGACCTTGGACAAAAAACAGGAATGTTGGGAAAAAAGGGGATATTGGTGACTCCTAATAGTGGCGGCTGGTGACCTTAAATCTTAGAAGGGCTCAAAATCATAATTTGACCTAGAAGAGAAATTAACTTACTACAGAAATCAGAAAGCAGATATGTGACACAATATTTTATGTCTAATATCATTTTAGTTTTTTACTCTCCACACTATGGAATAGGGGAGAGTCATGATTTCGCAAAATTTAAGCGTATTTTTTTTACATCAATTTCTCAATGGGTATCATGTAGAGAATGCACACTATGAGTTTCGTCGTGATGTATTTGTGTGTATGGCGTATACGGCGTACACGCCGTACGCCGTAGCATTTATCTTTTTTGTGTCCTCTCTACAGCCCAAACCATAAGTACGATCGACTTCATATTAACATCATATGTGTAAAGTGCAAAGACCTAGAGCTGATTAGTTTTCCATAGACAACTTTTGATTTCTTCTTTATGAATTCATCATTTACGTTGTTTTTTTGTGTCTTCTCTGCAGCCCAAACTATAAGTCCGACTGACTTCATATTGATATCATATGTCTTAAGTCCATAAACTCAGAGCTGATTGGTTTTCCATAGACAACGGTTCATTTTTTCTCAATGTTTCTTTATGATTTCATCTATTAAAACTGAAAAAATGCTCTCACGACCTGGAAATTAGAGATATTTTAATTTGGTTTCAATTATTTATACAACACCAAGAATCTTCATAAAAATGTATTCAAAGTTGGTCAATGTTAAAAGAAAAATATTCAACGGTTTCAAAAATTATATTTTATTTAATGGATTTTTGTATGAAACTTATATGTAACAATATTATGTTTGGCAATGTTCAGTTCTTTGATTTCATATTGATATAAGAATATTAATAGCTTGAACTTAGAACTGATTAGCTTTTCATAGATATCATAAAATTTCTTCATATGATATCACGTGTCAAAATTTTCAAAATGTTCTAACGCTCTTTAAAACAAAATTTATCTGCTTTTATTAAAATATTTCATACAACATAAGCATTCTTCACCATACTGCATTAATAGTTTGTATATCTTAACATAAAAATATACTATCGTTAGAAAATTTATATTCCTGGTAGTAAAATTTAGAATGAATAAAATATTTCATATAACATATAAAGCATATTTTACCATATTGAGATTGTCAATATTTGAAGAAGAAAAAATAAACGCTTACTATGGTGTGGAGAGTTTAGTGTTGGCCACAACCCACTCGTTTTCGCAATATTATGGTATCAATTAATTAAAAAGTAATATATTTCGGATGATTTATTGTTTAAACTATCTAATGTTACGATATCAATTAATGTTAGCCTCAAGATATTGCAACTGCTTACCAAGCGGTCGACCATCGCAATGTACAATAAAATATGAATGAATGAAAATTTACTACAATCCTTCGCGGGCACTGCCCCGTTTTGCTCGAAATCGACATACATTCAGCGTGTACGGCGAGCTGCGGCGGCAGCGGGCAGACGCGTGAATTGTATGGGTTCTCCGGGCACAAGTCGACTGTGCCCTAGGAATGAAATATTTCATACATAGAATCTTGCTTGCTATACAAAACAGGTAGGTTTAAATACTTTCGCTTAATATAATACAGGCGTAAGACGGCAAAAAATAATTAGAAAAATAATGTGTTCTCAAGATTTAATTACATACATTTTTTGAAATCTTTTGAACAAAGTGTTTGGGAGGGCTGAGCCCGAGAGCCCTTTAGGAAGAGCCGCCACTGTAGTGACCCCATAAAAAGTGATTTGACGACATTTTCCAAATGACCGGTAAAACCTGGATGTGGAAGGGATAAAACAGAGACGAATGTAAGCGTATGGAAGAGGCCTTCGTCCAGGAATGGAGGGACAAGGGCTAGAGAAGAAGATTGCCGATTGTACTTGAAAAGAAGATCTTCAACATTCAGTTGATAGAATGGGAACGGAAAGTGTGATGCATTCAGAATTACTTGTGTCAAGTGGATCCCACAAGCGTGCATGTAGAAGTCAGTGGCAATTATCCTCGGTTAAATTTATTTGAATTAGCATCCTTTAGCTATCCTCTTCGCTTAATCAGAGAATGAGCGAAGAGGGCGTCCTAAGACTTGGAAGAATTGGAAGGCCGAAGCTTCGATGGCTGAACGGAGTAGTGAAGGATGCAAACATATGCTGTGGATGCTCAGTAACAAAATTGATATCAACAGCTCTCTATCTCACATCATTATATAATGGGTTCATGTACATAAGTTGTATACTGTGGACCATGGTTGTTGTTTGAGTTTGTTTGAACTTATCTCTTTTATTGTTGTTATTGCTGTGATTTTTATATTAAGTGTATTGTTATTGTATTATTATATTTTTTATTATTATTACAGTATTGTTCTTATGTTATTTTTGTATAATGCAGCCAGTGGTGAATATGTTATATCGCATTACTATTTTTGTATAATGCAGCCAGTGGTGAATATGTTATATCGCATTACTATTTTTGTATAATGCAGCCAGTGGTGAATATGTTATATCGCATTACTATTTTTGTATAATGCAGCCAGTGGTGAATATGTTATATCGCATTACTATTTTTATATTATCTTTGTATTATTGTTTATTATAAGGTTATTGTTTTTATTATTTTTTGTAAAGTGTCCTCGTCATCACGAGATGGAATCCTATGCATTACTAATAAAATAAAATAAATAAAATAACCCGACCTGGGTTGTAGAGCCACAGATGATGAAGTATTCGTTTATACACTAACGATAGTATGTAAAATAAGTTCATAAAAATAAATATTGATTCCTTATAATATTCGTGCAGAAATGTATGGGGTATATTCGTGACAAAGAGTCATATACCGACCACGGGTAAGCATTACCGAATATTTTAATAGCTGAACTGAAAACAGTACTACTTCAATATTCCCGTTCGAATCAAAAGTCAGTTCTAATACTTAAGTCAACCACACAAAACGCTTTTCAAACCTTGACATGATTCGTGCGCTGCCACGTAATGAGAATCAATAGAAAATATTATTGCAAAGAAAGCGGACAATTTAAAGGAAATACTAATAATGCATGAAGTCAAGACGAACATACATTCATCGTGTATTCTCATGCAGGCTATTCAATATTCTGGCTTTTCATATTCTCCTTTATAAGATCTCATTAAAATGTTTGTACCAGTCATTCATCTCACAATTTATTTATTGAACCATAATTCTTTAAATGATGCGATGTCGTCTTTAATTCTGCTATACCTGCATTGTTTTCTTTTACATTTTTCTTAAACATTTCATTTCTCCCAAATTGAAATCGATTTTCAACTAACTTCCTGACCAAATGGAGCTCTGAAACATTCAGAATTTGGGTATTCTCGATAAAAATGCACGTAAAAACTATTTTCAGTTTAATTATTTTATATTTTTAAAAATTTTAACATTTTTTTTATTTTATACAAATTAAACAACACTATACTTTTTGCATTAAACAAGGCTAGCAAGTCCAGTCAAGCGGCGAAATCAAAACCCTCATGATAACTTATATCATGGATAATTATGATTATATCCATGATATGGGTTATCATTAGCGTTTTGATTTCATTGTATTACCAGACTTTCTCCCCGGGAGTATTTTAATGGATTTCTTTTATTTTATGAATTTCTTTTGACACTAACATTTCAACGCAAAGAAAACTTTGAAAAGGATGTCCTTAATATATTTTTTAATTAAATAGATTTTGTTTTATAACACAAAAATCAATTCACTTGAGGACGAATCAACATAAGTCGACGGTTATAAAATGAAATAGGGACGCCATATTTCTTACAAAATTATTACTTAAAACACACGTGAGTCGATCGTAGCCGCTTCGAGGCCCAACTCGAATATCGTCACGACGATGGTAATTCCAAAATACTTCAACTTTCGTGTCGTTTGTCGACCTTCTAGATACATGGATAAGTTACATATTCTGTGATTCAAATCACAAATGTAGAAAAATGTTGAAAACCACCGGGAATAGAACCCCGGCCTTTTCGCGCTGGACTCATAATATCTAACCAACTGTGCTGTGAATATTTGAAGTAAATGGACTTGCAATTGATTTGCTGTCCATAGTTATAAATTTATTTCTTCTCTACTTTTTTTATCTGTTGAAACGTTTAAAATAATTTTACGTTCTGAGAAATTAATTTCTTGAAATCTTAATAAATCGACTCAAAAAACGCTACAATGAAAACATAAAACTTCTCACTCCGGAAAAAATCAATACAGCTTATATAAAAATGCATTACAAAGTATAAATTGATTGCCTAATTTAATTAATAAGCACATTTATTTTACGTCTGACAAACACAAATGTTGCAAAATATTTATTTACATTAAACTGGATATCAAACACAAACATACCTACGATACGTCTAGTGCGTTCGAGGCACTGTGTTTATCAATTCACGTTTTTTTTAATTCGGTTGAAATATGTACTTTATAATAATACACACAGGAATTATCAAATTTTCTAGAATATAAAAAAAAAGTTCACAAACTGTTTATAGTAGAAGTCTATTATTAATTTAATTAATATTCAACTTAATTTACAAAACGTATCTTAGTGTTGACTCCAACCCACCCATTTTTCCTAGTGTGTATTTCTCGCAATTATTAAGATATAATGTGTAATTCTATATATTTTACAAAACATTATATTTTATTCCTTGAGTGATCTGTAGATGATAAATTTAATAATCAGTAACTTCCACTGTATTAAAAAGCTTTCACAATTATTATATCTAAATATATCAAAATCCTTCATTGATTTTTTTACCTTCCGATTTCGTAATAAATTTGATTACACTTCGTTACACATATGTCTGTTGGAGTATTATTTACCAGCAATAAATCAGAACCATATTGACTTAACCTTCTAAGAATAAATCTGGAAGCGAAATAACAAACCCTATTTTATTTTATAAGCATAGATTTTTTTATTTCATTTTTTTTTCTTTGGTGCATAAATGTATTTATGTTCATAGTTTTTTATAGAACATGTACCGAATTATAAGTATCCATATATGTAGCAGTAGTAGATGGTTGTATGGAAGAAATTGCCACTAGACAATAAGTCCGCCATTTGGCAAAAAATATTATATAAAAACGAAAAAGTATTAACCGTCAAAATTATAAACGTAAACTATCTATAGTACCTACCTGGTAATAGAGCGTGATTAGCGAAAATTTTTACTTATAAACCGTGACTATCTTTATTACACCTTTATTTCATAGACATCAAGTTAGGACAGATCGACGGGTTTTTTAACGCTTGACTAACGCATCATACCAAATATTTCAAAATGGCGGATCTTTCACATCTGTTCCGACGCATATTTGAGATTTGCAGGAAATTTTAATACTTACCAATTTTCCTTGTTATTCTTCGTCGCAATCATGTTTAATTTGACTCAACGTGGCACAACGCGGTGTTTGTTTTCATTTTTCGATGTCAGCTGTCCAAAAATTACATGCATTTTTCTATTTTTTGACATCTGTGAAGCCAATCCGGCCACATGAAAATAATGAATGAGGGTATTCGTAAACAATTTAGTGAACTAATTAGTTATATCTTAGTATACGTTTATAAGTAAGATTTTTTAATACCGATCGTCCTTATCTAGTTGCGCATTTAGTAAGCTATTAACGAAATCGAATAAATAAGACCGTAAGTGTTTCTTTGTTACAATAAAGTGTTCAAAACAAAACTATAGTCATTTAACTGTATTTTGTAATAAATTATGATAGTATTGTAAGCTAATAATTGATGTATGGAGATGATAATTGCTATATTTGATATTTTTATACATATATACTATTCTTTGTACATTGTAAAAAAATAAAAAATAAAATAAATAAAAAAATAAAACAAAAATGTGTTCACCAGAACAATAAATTTAAACTATATCCATTTAATAAAACACTAGTGATGTTATTTTGTTATTTTATCAAATCATCTTTATTTTATATCATTTATTATACGCTGTATGTTGTCCTCTAAATAAATAAATTAAAAAATATAACCACTTACAATCCTAACCAAAACAGTTGTCAGTCTATCCGATGTATAGATATATATTTTAACGTAAAACGTACGGTTTGGGTACATATTGAATGATACAGACCCTATTTTACAGATACCTACAAAAAAGGATTGAAGTAATCTCTCTTGATACTTTGCTCTCACCTCTCTGTCTATGTAGCTCACTTTATATTATCTTATTAGACCATAATATTATCAATTATTTTTAGACATTCGTATACCTTGTGTTGGAGCAAAGGGACTGTATGGAATGGTTTAAAACCGGAAATTGAAGTTGGCAATATTTTGAAGGGAATCATAGAACAATGAAGGTAAATAATGCACTTACCGCCAGCGGAGACGAACCGATATAATGAAGTTACATATTTTCTTAATTTGAAATGTTTCTTGAATTTGGAGCACAGGACACAATACACCACACGAATAACTATAAACCTGACGCAGTTTAAACTACCTATATAGAAATACTAAACAAAGATAAACTTATAACATTGTATGTATGTGAAGTGCACTGTGTCATCTCTTGAAGTTAACTCTCTGTACTCGCTGTAGGGTAGTTTTCTTTTTCTAACATACAACATTTTTTCTCGGCTGCTAGGCATATATTTTGTATGCTAAGGATAGGAACAAGGAGACGAGAAATGGATATCCGTAACACCTTGGCCAAAAGTTTCTATGACAAATAAGCATATCGACAGTCAAAATAATATTAAATTAGTCTTTTGAGTTATAAGATGAATTATAAAGGAACCATTACAGTTTTTTATAGAAAATTGCAATAACTTTTGTAGTTTTGATAAAAACAAATAAAAACCATTTGTTTTTTACGGCATTTGGCAGTCTCCTAACCCACTCCATTGGGAATGTTACAGAGCTTGTAGCTCTATTCATCCCCGGAGCGGCTGCTCATCGGACGAAACAAGGAACTACTATCAGGCATATTTCATACCACAACCCCCTAAGAAGATAACCTCAATCGTTGGGGGCTACTTGGATCATGAACCTAATAGTCGTGGCAGATCCCCCGCCCCTCACTTGTGTTGACGATTCAAAAATGAGCTTTCACCACATCTGATGCTTAGTTTAGCCGTATTTTGCTCTTGAATTTGAGATGTGCCACACCAGAAATGATGACATACTAGGATCATTTGTTATATCGGTATTTTTGCCTACCGCCGTGGCACAGTTGGTAAGCCGTTCGGTTTCTATGCGGGCGTCCTGGGTTCGATTCCCAGCGGAGGAGAAATTTATTTAAATTCATTTCTCACGCTAATATTGCTTCTCTGGGCTGGAAACACTGGTTAGTTGGAAGAAATTGCCATACGGCAATAAACTCGCCACTTGCGCAGGGTGCAAGAAAGTGTTTATTATTATTATTTTTTGAATTTGGTAAATAATACCAAAAAAAACATTGCTTTTCCATCTACTGTATATCATGTGTTTGAATTCAAACGCCATAAAAATTTATCCGATCGCAAAGAAAGCTCATTTGATGTCTGTTATTTAAGAAATGTAAATAATAGATTTTCGATTTTACGCTGTCTGGTAAAGTCGAGAAGTATAAATATGCAGTACATACCTTCTTCATATTTAATAATAATTCCCCCCTCCATCCTACCTGTCAATCTTACTTCACATTCAATAACACAATAATATGAAGTGGGAAATGTTGCCCGTATTCATAAAAATTCATAGGTATACCGTAAATACCTACGCAAAATTATTAGTGAGTTTCTTCGATTTTCGTTCGAAGTACAGTTTAGGTACATTAAACGTATGTTTCATGAAAATACTTTTTGTATATTTATAGTGTCTTTAAGGCAAAAAAAAATATTGGTCTTCGCTGCGGGCTCTTACAAAAACAACATATGTATATAAAAACGAAGTTTCTTTATACTTCTTAATTATAGAGGCTCACTACAACCACATGTTTTATTAAGGCGTTTAGTATTTATTTCACACTAAAACAACATATGTATATAAAAACGAAGTTTCTTTATACTTCTTAATTATAGAGGCTCACTACAACCACATGTTTTATTAAGGCGTTTAGTATTTATTTCACACTAAAACAACATATGTATATAAAAACGAAGTTTCTTTATACTTCTTAATTATAGAGGCTCACTACAACCACATGTTTTATTAAGGCGTTTAGTATTTATTTCACACTAAAACCTAAAATCGTAGGTAGGTATTTAAAATAAATCGTGGATAGGTATATCCAATTTTGTAAGACCGCAAGACTTTTACAGCATTTGAATCTTGCGAGACTCGAATCTTCGTCATTCGCGCTTCAATCTTGGTCTTGAATATCTTGTCTTGAACATCGCATATTATGTAAGATCAAGACATGCAAGACTTTTGCTCATCGCTAACTCCGATTCTCAACAGTGAATTTAGTAGTATATAAAGTAAACGTATTCAAGCCCAAGAGAAAAATTTGTGTTTGCTTTAATCAAAAGCTCCTCACATAGAAGTGGAGAGGAAAAAGTTTGAAGGGGTTTCTAACTCTTGATTTATCTTTAATTACATATATAAAGCTCCCAAACTTTCTGAACATATAATAGCAAGCAGGCTGAGATGGGCCGGCATGTTCAGAGAACGCCATCATCGCGGGTACCAAAAAGAGTCTTAGAGGGGCACCCAGGTGGCAAAAAAAAGGTCGAGAGACCGAGGCTGCGATGGAAAGACGATATTGTGAGGGATGCGTCCCAACTTCTGAGTATGCCATACTGGAAGGTCGCAGTAACAGGAGAGGTTGGAGGAGAAAGTTGATGAAGGCCAAAGCTTGATATAGACTGTAGAGCCATTGAAGAAGAAAGTTCCTATATGTGAAATAATAATAAATTATAATTTTAAAAGTGTTAGGTATTTCAAGAGTGTACCAAAGGCGCGAGCTTAATTATTAACTCGAAGTAAGTCCAGTAGCCAAGCTGAAACAATTTACTGAAGGGGTCCAAGACTTCATGTATGTTAAGGGATGGTTTATTCCACTTAAAAGATCTGCTTCTGCTAATATTCAATTTTCTGAAAGATTTCATCGGTAGGTACACTGAAATCCAGACAAAAATATTTTTTAATTTCACATGATTTTGATGCAGTTCTTGGATGTACAATGAATTGGATTTTATTTTTACTTTTCATAATTTTCTATAACGTATGTATGTGTGTTAATTTTTTGCATCTTTTTTGTTTTATCATATATCTACTTTTTTTTGTAATTTCGTTATCATTGATTTCGTGCCATGTTATATTTTGTCATTACATACCATCACGCCATGTCCCTCACGGGGTAGGCCATGTTATATTTTGTCATTACATACCATCACGCCATGTCCCTCACGGGGTAGGCCATGTTATATTTTGTCATTACATACCATCACGCCATGTCCCTCACGGGGTAGGCCATGTTATATTTTGTCTTTAAATAGCTATTTAAGTCGTAAGTATACAAATAAATTATTAATTGAAGCATTCTTTTTTTCATAACTAATTCAGTAAATTTATATGGTATTTATTTTATTTTCATGCGTTTATGCCATGTTGACATCTCACTTTCATATGTCAATTCGGAAACTCATATTGGTAAGTATAGTTTATATTCTTAATCATACATTTTTACAATAAATTTAAATATGGTGAAATAATTTTTAAAGCATACTTACATTATTTAAAACTGGTAATTATCTCCTATTCCTCGATTATCCTTGATAAACAGCTGATAGTCCAAATATTCGAATCCTTATTTAAGCCACAAAAACATCAATTAACAATCATCGATTCACTTAACAATACTTACTTTTACAATAATTAAAAGTCTAAATTTAAATCGTATTGTTATATTTATATTTGAAACACATGACAACAATACTCTAGCATAATATTGACAAATCACTTCAATAAATCGACAATTAAGTAGGTATATAGATACTTATCCGACAGATTAAATATTCAATATTCTGAGACAACAAAAAACTGTCAACACACGAATCAAATTGTATGACTTTCCTCCAAACAAAATAGTTGAATAAATGTCAAAAAGATTAAATTTGTCTTAAACGATCACACACTCATAACAACTGATAGATAAAGTGAAATGATAAATTTAAACGACAGTTATTCAGTCTGAAATAATATTTTTCAACGCACGCAATCGATTTCAAAACGAACAAAAAATACACCGCGATTCAAATCGTATCGTTTATTTACGAAAACTTTCAAAAGCTCGCTCCGTACAGAGGGCGCCGTGTGGGCGACCAACCGCGACGAATTCCTAACGCGAAGTGAGAATGGCGCATGGACGAGCTGACCCAGCGTCAAAGCCTCTTCGTCCCGTCGCTCTCGCCCGCGCGGTGGCCCAGTGGGAGGGAGAGAGACGGCCGTATCTGACGTCGGTTCAGCGGCGAGTCTGCAGTTACCGACTAACTTGTTCTCATTTTGAAAGCTTATGAAAATTTTCCTCCCCACACACACACACATACACTTGCCGCTGAATATATTTTTACTTCTTTTGCTTTGAATTATCGGTGTCTGTTGCGATTTTAGTATGCGTATTACAACATTATGATCCGCGAAGATTGTCGCTGTTGAAGTTTCAACTTTTTTTTTCTGTGCAGATTAAAATACAGATTCGTAGAACTCTTTTGGGACTTGGTATAGGAATAACCGCATTGCGGCCGTTACACACTTTGCGGAATTGAGTGTTTTTTTTTTGGTATTTATTCTGATCGAATATCAATTTGATAATTCTAAAGCTCATTACTTTAATTAAATTTAGATTTTCGACCGACAGTAAGTCAAATAAAACACTTTATTATGATACCACTACAAATTAATTCCAACTTCGGCCAATTTCTTACAATGCACGTTTTCGAGAACTTAGTTAGTTCGTTTTGTAAAGTAAGTTTCGAGAACTTACTTTACAAAAAAGGAAAAAAGCTAGTATTTAGACACCCAATATTTTTTTAATTGCATATACGCAAACATTGGATTTTTTTCCCTATCGGGAGTCAAATGATATTTTTATTGACAAACTTTTTTATAATATTTCTGGCGCAGTTCAGGGATGTCATCTGTGCGAGACACCGTGATCTCATTTAAAAGAACTGTTGCTTTTATTGTTTACAAATAAACTAATTTCTCAATAGATGGCGCTACAGCAAAAAGGTTTATTCGTTACTACATAGATGGCAATAGTATAATTCCTTATTTTCGGGTGAATTGTTACACATTATCCAAATATATAGAATTTTCAAAAATTCCATTGATAAGGGAACTCAATAAGAAGGCAATTGGTGAACGTTGCGCAAGCGAATAAAGTGATCACGCAAACCAGCCGATGACAGGTCGTAAGCCCTGTAGGTGCCTTGAGTTCGTGGTTCTTCTATAATATCCCAACTTCGTCTCTATTGAGATGTTCAAGAAAGTTTGTCAGTAAAAAAAATATTTAGACACCATTGACTGATAACTGGTAAGATTTTTTCATAATAAATACTAAAATGAATAGCCAACACCATTTCTTATACAGGGAGATCAACAGTACAGTTATATACATAAATATAAAATCACAAGACCCTTTTCAACATTTAAACAAAAAGTAAAGACGTTACTAAACTAAGCTTACAACCTAACTGTGGAATATATTTTACTGATAAGTCTGTATTGATGTCCAAAGTATTATCCTGTATAAGTCTGTAAAACTATATTACTACAGCTTATTTTAACAATATTATTATAACTATAAAATAAAACTATACATGTAGAATCGTTAAAGATTTTTTAAACGTTAATATCCGGGAATCAGTAGGGTTGATAGGTGTTATAGAGACCTCCTCAGAGCCTAGTCCTTTGATATGTTAAGTATCTGGATGGGTGAACTATTCCCAATTGAAAGCTTGATTATGCATTTGTTGCATTTTATTTTGTTCTTTTAAATAATTTACAATTTACGCATTAATCTCCTAATTATTTTGAGGAAGTGTATAATGGTATAATAATAATAATAGAGTGTTATTATTTGTAGTGCTTAATTATTATTAATATCATTAATAAATCGGCCAGCGCCGTATAAAAAAAACTTTGTACATACAATATATTAATTTATATTTCTATGAAAAAAATATTTCGTGTAAAACTCCGCTTCGTAACACTAAGCGTGAAATTAAGAAATGAAGCTAATTACTGTATTATTAACTGTACTGTTTTTCAAAATAATTGAAATTTTAAATAAATAAAATAAATAAACTTCATGGCGTTGCTAGCCTTTTGGCTTATTGCGGGCCTCCTAGGTTCGATACCTAATCCCTAGTTAAAACATTGCTTTACTGGGCTGGAAACACTCGTTTGTTGGAAGAAATTGTCATATGACAATAATCTCGCCACTTGCGCAGGGTGCAAGGAAGTTATTTATGGAGGCTATGTGTCAGTCTAATAATTCAGTTGTGTCCCCGTTCTTAAACTTTTGAATTTCTTAAAACATAGGTAGGTGCCTACCGTGCAAGTCATAAAGTCTTCTTCCCAAGGTGAAATCTCTTGGCCAGTTTTAATTAGTCAAAGTTCCCTTAAGATGATGTTAAATAACCAATTTAAAAACTTGTAATCCTCAACTTCTAAACTCTTGTTTTTATTTGCACAAAAGTGGTTCTCAGTTGTGAATTATGAATTCAAATTTGCGATAAGCAAACTCGGGACGAGTAAATAAAAAAACACATTTGAGGACACAGTTTTCAAAGTTTTCTTCACATTAAATGAAGAATAAAAAAAAATCACTTCGTTCCGTAGATTGTTTACATTCATACTGCCAATGTCAAACATATAATGTTAAACTCAGTTGTTTTATACAACAAACAAATTCAAATACAGAGCATTCGACATAATCCATTGTGAAGCGATATAAATATGTTGAGAAAACCAATTCATTTAAAAAAAGTGATCAAATTCGAATACATAATAATCTTGTTCCAAACCTCAAAAGGCAAAGGTGTTGATAAAATTAATCCTGCAACCAATTTCTATTCAATTTATAAGGCAACTCGCTCACGCGAGTCGCTATTATCATTAAAGGCTAACTGAACCTAGCCAAAGAAATAACGGGAATGGAGATTTACGTACACATCATACTATTATTTCGTTGTCGTATTTTATTACATCCAGTATAATATTCTGTTAGGTTTAGTTAGTGTTTAATGATAATAGCGAGCTTCTTTATAATTGAATAGAAATTGGTTGCCATTTGAGTTAAGGAATAAGTTTATTATGTATTCGTATTTTGTCAAGCCATTTTATCACATTTTTCAAATAAATTATATATGCCATCATATTTTTATCTACTTTTATGATTTTGAACAGTATTTATTATTTTTTATGTTTAAATTACCGCGATTAATGTCAAATCCGACAGCTCATGCGACATTGTTAAAATGACCAGTGCGTTTTCTAAGCTCTAGCGAGGATATGCGGTCATGTAATGTCTCCGAGGACGATAGAGCGAAGTGAATATGTGGGATAAAAGCTAAGGACAGAGAGAGTATGGACAGGCAGGTGAATTTAAATAAAGGTGTGTAGTAAAATAGGGACTTGTTTACGTTCACATCGTTATTTTCTTGTATTCACAATCTAATACTTCATAATCTAATCTATTTTCTTTGCCCTACATTCACTTAATAAACTTAAAAATTTCCTTCCATTCCGTTGTAAAATAACTCTTGCTCAATCACTTCTTCTTCCATTGCTTGATTATGCTGATGTTTGATATTTGGATGCAAATGAAGTGCATCTCAATAAACTTGAACGTCTTCAGAATATATGTATCAGATTCATCTTTGGGTTGAAAAAATTTGATCGCATATCACCTTACCGCAATCTTCTTTGTTGGCCCAGGATACGCCAGCGGCGCAATATACACATTTTGTCACTATTGTACAATATTCTCTCGAAGCCAAACCTACCACAGTACCTAAAAAGCAAATTCACTTATTTATCCAATCATGGACTTCCACTCCGATCTGCTGAACGTACAACACTATCCATACCTATCCATAATACAGAATTTCTCAGCTCTTCGTTCGAAGTACAATCAGCAAGATTATGGAATAGCCTTAGTCCGGATATTGCGTCGTCTAACTCACTTAGTATTTTCAAGAAAAAACTAAAGAAGGAATATTTATCCTTGAACACCTGATCCCGTTTTCCTCTCCTGTCCTTACCATATCCTTTTTATTGCTATGAATTATAATTTTTTTTTTGTTTAATAGTATTTAAGTGTTATACGTATTTTATTTGATTTCTTTTACTCTTTTTTATTTGCTGTTGTACATACACAATGTTGTCATACTTTGTAATCTGGTTGGTTGGAAGAAATTGCCTAATGGCAATAAGCCCGCCAGTGTACAATTATATTTGTTTATATTATCTACAAGAAGATGTATAAATAAAATAAATAATACTACTCGTATTTGATCTCACATTCTGTAATTACTTTCTGACTATTTTAAATTAAAAGTTTTGGAAAAAAATGTTATGTTTGAATAAAAACTGTCGGACTACGTGGCTCAGTTGTTTAGATATCCGACTACTGAGTGGAAGGCAACTCCAAAATGTGGCAACTTGTAACTAAGTGCGCATTGAATTAATATTTGATAATATAGTTCTGACCCGTTATTTGCCCGAGAAGCGATAAAAAATATACCTCTTTTGACACAGCTGAGTAGCAGGAGGTTGTTCGACCCATTTCACATCACAAACCAAATAAAATAAAATTTATTATTATTTTTGACGTGACAAGCAGGCAGCATAAAGCTGATGTGCTTGAATAAGTCCACATTGTCACTGTAATACATCTAGTACGTTCTTAAAGCAGTTGACACTCTCAGCAACAACCAGATCCTGAGGCAGCCTGTTCCAAGCATCCAACACTTTATTACTTAGGAAGTGTTTATGTGGATTCTGAGCAAACACACTTCTATTCATATATTATGTATATATTATGCTCTCACCCAGTCTGTTTTGTCGTATGGAATTATGGGATGGGGTGGATGTGTCAAGACAGTCATGAGTCCACTCAACAAAGCTCAAAAATGTATTATTAACAGAAGAAATAGAACCTTCCCTACAGACGATTTGTTTAGGATCTTTCCTATCCTTGATCCGAGACAGCTGTTTTTGAAAGCCGCATTGGTTCATTTCCAAAAAAATATAACTCTGCATAGTAGAAACCAACAAACGCGTTTCACTAGGCAAGCAAATGATCTTAACTTTTTTGTGCCTATAACGAAAACCTCGTTTGGACAGAGACGTTTTAGAGTCATTGCTCCTAGAACTTTCAACAAACTCGATAAAGGAATCGAAGAGACAAAAAATAGTCATTCCTTTAAAACTAAAATAATGAAATGGCTTTTAGTAAAAGGCAGACACTATGCAGAGGAGAGTATTCACCCATAGCCTCCGACCCCTAATATGTCTTACTACACTTATTATATTCGGTTGTTTTTTATTCTGTGAATTCATAATGTGAATCTATTGATGTTTTTAAATAATTATGTTACTTTTTTAAAATTATGTTGTACTTTTAAATTATGTTGTTTTCTATGTTGTTTTCTTTGTTTTGTATTTTGTGTTTATATTTATGATGTGTAAATTATATTGATGTATATATTCAAATTGACGATACTGTAATATACCTAACAGCAGCCCCAGAACAGGTAATACCTAGTGGGGCGTTGTTGATCAATTTATATATGCATGTGAGAAAGAAAGAATAAATAAAAAAAATTCAACTTCAGGCTATGAACACGCAAGTGCTCATTTTGATTGTGAGTGTATATATGGGGCAGTTCAGGACAGTCATATTGATTGTTCAACACTTTAAATGTCTCAATGAGGTCACCCCTCTTTCTTCTTTCTTTAAGCGTTGTATTAAAAAAATATTAATCTTTTAATTTATCTGAAAAAATATTAATCTTTTATACAAACTACTAGTTGACCCGGCGAACTTCGTGCCACCTAACAGTCAATGAATGTCGTGTTAACTTTTAGCTAAATTTAATTTAGGAATTAACTAACGTAATAAAATGAATATTATTTAGTTCAGTAGTTTATTTGGATATAAAACTAATATAATGCATGATAAAATTTAAAAAAATACATACATTTGCGACGTGACTGTTCGTTATTTAAGAAATATCATAAAAACATTTGATGAAAAAAAAAAGAAAATACACCGCTTGAGGAAACGAAATTAAAAGACTTTGGCATTCTCGTTGAATATTCCTGCTTATTATGTCAGCCACTGGAATTATTACAAAATCGTTAGCCGTAATTAAGAAATTATAGATGTATCGAAAGAATAATAATTAAAATGAAAAAATTGGTAATAATGAATACACATGTAGAATCGTTAAAGGTTTTTTTAAACGTTAATGATCGGGAATAAGTTGGGTTGATAGGTAGTATAGAGACCTCCTCAGACCCTAATCCTTTGATATGTTAAATATCTGGATGGGTGAATTATTCCCAATTGAAAGCTTGATTGGTGCTTTTGTTGCATTTTATTTTAATATATTAAATAATTTACAATTTACGCATTGATCTGCTAATTCTTTTGAGGGAGTGTATAATGGTAATAATAATAATTAGAGTTATTATTTACATTGTTATTAATATCATTAGTAAATCGGCCAACGCCTAAATAAAAAAAATTAAAATTCAATTACACTTTCACGCTTGCATGGCGCTGTGTTTTAATTTATATAAAAATATTATTTTTTTGTATATTTTTTTGTGTACTTAAACGATATTTTTTTGTCCGTTTTCCGATATTTTAATAGTTATTCTGCTATTCGGGGCGGAGACAAATCCAACAAATAAGAGATCATTACAATTGGTCCAGCCATTCTTGAGTTATGAATAGTCTAACTAACCCAACTTTGTTTTATTTATAAAAAGAAAAAATGAATAAATAAATAAAATAAAAAATACGTTTAGGTATTACTACTTTTTTATATAAGTGAAAACATGTTACTTGGACATGAAATTAATTGTATGTTTCATTTTTGTTTTTATTATTATTATGTATGTTGTATGTATTACGAATAAAATAATATAAAAATAATAAAATATAGATGACAATGAAATAAAAAGACGAATAGCCATGGCTAAAAATGCTTTTACACGTCTGCACAAGATCTGGAAAGATCGAGATATTTCCAAACTCCACCAAAATTAAAATCATCAGAACTCTCATCTTCCCAATATCCCTATATGCAGCCGAAACCTGGACAATGAAGTCCCGTGATCGTGCCAGGATTGACGCATTTGAAATGTGGTGTTGGCGTCGCATGCTAAGGATTCCGTGGACTACACGAAGAACGAATGACTCGGTCCTTAAAGAGCTCAAAATAAAAGAAAGATTATTTTTTCAAATAAAGAAAAAAAAAAGATTGTCTACAGTATGCAGCCGCCTAGTATTGAGCTTCTTTGGTCACATCGCCAGGAGAGAGCCAGGTTACCTGGAAAAAAGTATTATCACAGGAAGTGTACCAGGCAAAATAAGTAGAGGTATGTTGACATCTCAATTTCATATGTCAATTCGGAAACAAATATTGGTAAGTATATTTTATATTCTTAATCATACATTTTTACAATACATTAAAATATGGTGAAATAATTTTTAAAACATACTTGCATTATTTAAAACTGGTAAGTATCTCCTAATCCTCGATTATCCTTGATAAACCGTTGATAGTCCAAATATTCGAATCCTTATTTTAAGCCACAAAAACATCAATTAACAATCATCGATTCACTTAACAATACTTACTTTTGTAATAATTAAAAGTCTAAATAACAATACTGTACTGTAGCTAGCTAGCTAGTTACCTGGAAAAAAGTATTATCACAGGAAGTGTACCAGGCAATAGAAGTAGAGGTAGGTAGATCTCCTGCGCGATGGTGTGACCAAATTAAGGAGATGACGGGGAACGACCTTTATTCGGCGGTGCAAGCTGCGGAGGGCAGAGAGGACTGCAGACGACTCGTTCTGTCCATTGGCGACCCCATAGATCACGACCCTCAGCATTGAGGAAACGAAGTAGAAGAAGATGATATATGACAATAATATAATCATATAAAACGTATATAATCTGATATCAATACCAAAATAATACACACCAAAATTGAAACATTCAGCGAAGCTTTGTATCAATCTTCCATCAGACATTTTTCACTTGAGTGAGAACAAAGCGAAATATGCTTTGTATGGAATGGATGAGATTATAAGAAAAATTTAATATTTTCTTCTCTGCCTCTCATATTCTAACAATGTCAAAGAGGTAATAATATTATGAGTAAGAAAAGTAAAAAGAAAAGAGTCTTCAAGCTGTAATAGCTGTAGCATAAAATTATTACTAAATGCAAAGACTTATTTAAAATTTCATCTCGGGTTATCAATGTTTCAATTGGTACATTTTCAAATATTTATTTAATTAATGAACTAGGGAGACGCAAAACTGAATACTTGTTTGTCAGATAAACTTATTAAAAGTGATTATGTTAAAATACTCGTCTGCGTTCGATTCTGAATCATCAAAAAATGACTTCTATATACAAGCATCCATATTTTACAGACTCAATTAGTCAAAATGTCCCAACTGCCTAGTCCATGTCGTTGAATATGCCTCTACTGCCAAATATGTGTCGTTGAATGTATGCATACTACCAAATCCATGCTTTTGAATATATCCCAATTGCCATTTTGAATATGTTCCAACTTCCAAATCGATGCCATTGAATTTGTCCCAACTTTCATGTCCATGTCGTTGAATTTGTCCAAACTTTCAAGTCCATGTCGTTGAATGATTCCCATATATTGGAATACAAGTACAATACAAGTCCACAACGTGTCCTCGTTTCAAATTAACAAATTCGAAACAATTTATAATTTACTAATTTATTTTTCAATTAATGGTTACATAACAATATATTATATGATTAAAAAATACGAATATATGTAAGGAATCCAGTAAAGCGAAGCCACAAATAATCTATTTAATATGTGGTAAACATATAATAAGATAATTTCAAAAATAATCTAAATTTTAGTTGTGTATATTTGTAATATGATTTTTTCATATATTTTTATTTGTTAATAGTATGAATAATTACAATAGATATTATCATCAATAGTCCTAAACATATTTTGGTACAACAATAGTCTATATAGCGCCACGACATGATGATACATTCGTCCATTTAAATTTATAATCCCTGTATGGTATAATCTTCTTCTATAATCCTTCTTGAATACCATTGATAGTTGCCGCGTATCGCTAATAGCATTTTAAAAACTATTTAGATCTGGACAAGTGATTGCGGTGACCCTTTTCAATTAAACTATACCCAGATTAGGGTTCGACAACCCTACAAGGACTCTTTTCTCACATACACAAGTTTAAAAAACTGTTATCTTCGGCCACGAACGAAATAAATTAATTTGACAATATGTACTTCTATTTCAATATCGTCAGACGGCTTTTATAGCTCAGTAGGTTAGATATCTGATTCTTAAGCGAAAAGTCCCAGGTTCAATCCCCGGTGGAAACACAGTCGAATTCTCCAGAGTATAACAACTAGTTTTTAGGTGTGTATCAAATTAATATTTGACTTAAAACCTTGTGATTTTAGTATCTTGCAACTTTCCTATTTTTTAGTAAAATGTTAATGGATTCTATCGAAAAATTGATCGCCACCCGTCCTCCCAAACAATTTATCTTCTTCTTTTAACGTGTTCTGACACGTGCTCCCGACATTGATGATCACTCGAGAAACTCTCCCTGTACTATGCGGTGCGGAACAAGCTCTCCACACGCCTCGTTCTGGTCCATTCCCGAATAGTTCGGAGCCAGGATAACTGTTTCCTGCCGACCCCTCTACGACCCTCAATCTTCCACTTTATGATCAACAAAAGGATCGAGTATATCTCTCCTCCAATTATGTCTCCAAAATACGAAGTCTTACGGATCTTACTAACAAACTCTTACTAATACGAAGTCTTACTGTTGTTAACAACTGTCTGTCAATGTTAGGTCTACACAAGATTTCAACGTGGAAATAATAAGTGAGCAAATGCCGGCCAGAAGAGTCCTCCGCCACAGACCAGGAGGTGTGAGGGTGTTGGAAAAGACCCAAGCTGAGATGAATGGACTGCGTCCGGGGGGACTTGAGCTCTTTGGGCGTGGTCAATTGGAGACATGGAGACGACTTCTTTTGGAGGCCAGGTCCCACCTTGGGATGTGGAGCCGATGATGATGATGATGAAGATTTCGACGTTGCTCATCATGTCGATCCAAGATATCCCTAACATGTTACGGTAAATCTACATTTCGAACGCCTCCAAACAGTATATGGTTCCTACAACGAGGGTCCATACCTCAACACGTAGAGCAGGATTAACCATACGTAGAATTTAAAAATCCTTAGACGTTAGTTTCACGTTGATGTCATCATTACAAAGGAAATTTCTCTGAACAACGTATAGAAAAATAATATATCTACAATTCGAATGTCATTTAACATTTTATATGTAGCGACTGTCAAACTGAGATATAAATGGTGTCTTCTTATTATTTTTATTTGATAATCCAAATGGCCATAGAAAATATAACTCGCACCAGGCCATAGACAAAAATATCCGCATTTGTTTTACGGCGGAAGATAAAATCAGATTTATTGTCAGGGTTGTCATAAAACAAAAATATATAATATAATGATAATGTCATATGGGGACAATTTGAATTAGGAACGCTGACTAATACTACAATTTATTGAAATACAGATGAAAACATTCATTTTACAAATGAACGAACATGAGATCTCAAATTAATTGCTGATATAAACCTGGGGAAACCTAATATCTAAAGGTATTATAGAACTCCATAAGTTAATTATATCCATGATATGGGTAATCGTCAGGGTTTTGATTTCGCCGGTTTGACCAGACTTGCCCCCTAGAGAGTTTTTAGTATTTTATTGAAATGATCTTGCGAATTGTGATATGACTTGTGACAAAAAAATTGTGAAAACTTATAACTTCATCACGTCTTTATATTAGAATAGGGTATCACATTTTTTTTGTGACAAGTCACCACAATTCGCTCGTAATAACATATTAATTCATATTTTACGCTATTTTTTTGAGGAAGCACAATATAAGTCGGTAAATAACTGTAAAAAAAGAAATATTTATTTCACATACATGCCCATCATCATTTCCCCGTCATTGGGGCAAGCAGAGATAAATGAGAAGAATTTTTATTTTAGTGTATTTTTCTGTATTATATTGGATTACATGAAAATTCTTCGAAACACAATTGTTCGAATGCGCAATTGTACGATTAACAATTTTTCGAAAATCAGTTATCAGAATGACAATTGTCCGAAAGCAAATTATTCGAACTAACATTTGTTGGAAAACCAATTAACCGAAATTAATATATTTTTGTGTCATTATGTTGCCTCCTTTGACATATTTGTTGCCAGTAAAATATATTCGATGAAGATTATTATTACTTGTTGTATTATTGTTGGGTACGTACGTTTGCACATTTTTAATAACTGATGTTTGACAGCGCGGGATAGCCTAGTTTGTACACCAGTTTATGTTTATCTAGTATTCACACCAATTTAGACAGATAAATTTGGACGAATCGGAGTGGGACATATTTCGAATTGTGTGAAGGATTTTGTATTTTTATGAATTATTGTGTTGTTTTTCTTTTGTTTAATGCGAGTTTTGTTTTATTTTTACCATATTTTTATAATGGCCAAGAGGCCGTGTATGTAATAAATAAATAAATAAATAAATAAATAAATAAATAAATTTGGTTATTTTATTTTAATATTATACTTACTTTTTTTTATATATAATGCAACTGGCTCACGCCAGTCGCAATTATAACTACAAACAAACCTAACCAACCTATTTTTACCAAAGTTTTGTAGGTTTGGGTTTAAAAAATAGGTGTACATCCTAGGATATCTGACAGCGCGGTGCGTCGCCATGTTGTTTATTCCATAGATTTTTATTATACATAATATACTATGTAGATGTAGTACTCCGTGCAAAAAGTGTGTCATTTGTTTTCGATTCATACAAAATTTGCTAACTACGACATCTAGTATATTATAATAAAAATCTATGGTTTATTCCTCTCACAATGCTACCAACATGACGTCATAAAAATTCGAACAATTGTAAATTCTGATAATTGTGTGTTCGGAAAATTGGTTTTCGAAAAAATGTGATTCGAATAATTGCCATTCGTAAAATGGATTTTCGTAAAATTGAGCATTCGAATAATTGTTTTTCGAATAATTTTCCTGTCACCATTATATTGTTATGTAATATTTTGTAGTTATATATTTTTCAAACTACATACATAGGTAGTTGCTTAGTAACAGACTCTCTATTGAAGCAGTTATCTTCAATATACTTTCTTTATATTATTATTTTATTTTATATTACTTCTAGGGCAACTAACAGGTACTTTGTCAAATATTAATTTAACACGCACCCAATAACAAGTTGCCACATTCTGGAGACTTGCGATATTAATCGTCACACAGATCCAGACTGAAAACACAATTAAAAACTGTGTCTCCACCGGGAATCGAACCCGGGACCTTTTGATCAGCAGTCAGATACCCAACCAACTGAGCCACTAAGGCCGACAATGAAAATATTATTTATTTATTTATTTTTAAGCCAACAAACAGTCAAACAATATACATTACATAAATTTTTGCAAAACAGTTTGCAGTAATTTAACTTGTCTTGAAGAAGTACGTCTCCGTATATAAAAATTTGACCAGATATAATCAGTTATTAATTTGGTAAATATTAGGTACCTACAGGAGATCAAAATTAATAAAAAGAAAAAACAACAAAAAAAAATTAAATGCTCATGAGGAAGGAAAAGGAATGAAAGGAAGTGGGAAATCAGAATCACTGCAACGTTATCAACCCCTCATCAATGATCTAAATAAATAAATGCGTAAATTCATCACCTCATAAACATTAATAATATATATTTTCATACATTATTATTATTTTTATACAGGCAATACGACCATTTAAGGACGATTTGTACCATTTGACGAAGTGAGAATTTTATATAAATAAAAACAAGAAACAGTTTAAGAAAAGACACAACGCCTACAAAACGATTGCATGAAAATTCTTCTAAACACAATTGTTCGAATGCGCAATTGTACGAATAACATTTTTTCGAAAATCAGTTATCAGAATGACAATATTGTCCGAAAGCAAATTATTCGAACTAACATTTGTTGGAAAACCAATTGACCGAATTTAATATATTTTTGTGTCATTATGTTGCCTCCTTTGACATATTTGTTGCCAGTAACATATTATATTCGATGAAGACTATTATTACTTGTTGTATTATTGTTGGGTACGTATGTTTGCACGTTTTTAATAATTGATGTTTGACAGCGCGGTGCGTCGCCATGTTGTTTATTCCATAGATTTTTATTATAGGTACATAATATACTATGTAGATGTAGTACTCCGTGCAAAAAGTGAGTCATGGAATATCGCGCGTTTGACGTTTTGGTTGACAACATATATATATATATATATATATATATATATATATATATATATATATATATATATATATATATATATATATATATATCTATATATATATATATATATATATATATATATATATATATATATATATATATATATATATATATATATATATATATATATATATATATATATATATATATATATATATATATATATATATATATATATATATATATATATATATATATATATATATATATATATATATATATATATATATATATATATATATATATATATATATATATATATATATATATATATATATATATATATATATATATATATATATATATATATATATATATATATATATATATATATATATATATATATATATATATATCAGTTTTCCTTACATTTCAACACATCCTAAATTACTTTTCTCTAAATAAACAAAGTGTTTTTAACGACAAATAAATCCCAAAACAATTCACATTAGTCGTTATTCTCTATGGAAAAACGATGTAGGTACTAAAACGTCAAAAATCCTCCGGAAAATGCCTTACTTCGATTCATACAAAATTCTCATCTAGTATATTATAATAAAAATCTGTGGTTTATTCGTTTCACAATACTACCAACATGACGTCATAAAAATTCGAATAATTGTAATTTCTGATAATTGTGTGTTCGGAAAATTGTTTTTCGAAAAAATGTGATTCGAATAATAGCCATTCGTAAAATTAAGCATTCGAATAATTGTTTTTCGAATAATTCTCCTGTCACCCTACAAAACTATCATATTTTTTTTAATGAATTTTAAAATTTCTTTGTATATTTTCGGCAAGAAGGTGTCAAATTTCGTTAATCTTTCCACGAAAAGATCGGTATAAATTGTATTATTTTCATACATGTTCGTATGTTATTTACACGTTAGAAAATAAATTTAATGTTAATAAAAAAAACTGAAGACGTCCCTGACATTATCGTATAGTATTATATAGCTCCAGTTCCATTGTCAGGATTGTTGTTGGTTAGTTTTAAAATAATTTATTATTGTTACATTACAATATTTTATTTCGAGAGTGCAATGCCTAAGATATAATACGTACCAGTTTGAAGCCAAAGCAGCAGCTGCCAGCAATGTACCGCCAACTTGTATCCACTTACAACACACATAAAGAGAGAATTATTGGAAAAGGAAGTGCGCGTAGCTGGAGTACCACTAGAGGAACTATGCAATATTCTGATGAAAGTACAATGTACTTTATGCACTACTTACCTACAAACCTAGTTCTAGGGCTATCACAATACAACTACATACCTATTAATAATTATTATTTTTTTATTATCATTCATTTACTTATACAATTTTCTTACAACTCGGTGCATGCTTTGTACATAATTACATTTTCCAACTGTCGATTTATCCAAGAGAATTAATATCTATGAATATTTTTATATATTATATAAATAATATTTTTATATTTTATATAAAATATACAAATTAATATTAACATTACCTAAGAGCAGGCTTCGCCTAGTGAGGTAATAAATTCCATTTTTATATTTAAGTTTAGTTATATTGCATTAATGTATATAAAATAAATAAAAAATAAAAATTGTAACAATGTACCTACAAATAATAGTAAGTACATATGTGTAAAAATATTAAATATAACAATTATCACACACATCAATTATTAGCTTACAATACTATCATACTATATTACAAAATAAAGAGATTTTGTATTTGTCTATGTTTATACCAATTTTCAATATTCTAGCTTTTATGGTTTCTGAGATATATGGAAAAAATAAACCGAAAATTCAAAAGTTGATAACCCCTGATGGAAACAAAAATTCAAGATTTTGAGTATTAAAGTTTTGTAGGCCTATAACTATTTATATATTCTGGAATTTTGGGCTCTGTAAATTGAGAGGATCCAAAGTTCTACTCCGAAATCTGAGTAAATCCGTATATGGAACATTTATGCTGCGAAGCCTCTAAATTGGTGTTTTTTTACTTCAAAGTTGGAAAAGCCGTGAAAAAAGTAGACCCTGCATACAATTCGTTCATACACGCGTTTTGGATTTAAACTGCCCCTTCCTTCAAAAGAATTTTATTCTCTTGAACAAATCGACAGTTGGAATATTTTTGGATGCTACTGGGAAGATCTTTATTTTTATTATTATTAATCATATTACCTTTTTGGTTTATTGCTTTCCTTATCTCAAAATTTTCAAAATTGTTTAGTAATAATAACCCTGACTTATTATAATGTAATATTTTTTTTTATTTGTTTATTTTAGTTTGTTCTCAAATTATTTTTATTAAGTTTATGTGTATAACTATGTACCAATATTTCCCAAATTTACAAAAATATCGATAATCGCTGATACACCCCTACTAGATAATTTATTTTTCTATAAAATGAATACACATTGTAGCAGTACATCTCACAGCTTTAACATTTTTTGTAAAAATATTATTTAGTGACGACATCGTTTCATACAATTTGTATGGCAGTATACACTACACAATATCTACGGGGACTATCAATAGTTTGATACTTAAACTTCATACATACAAGCATACCTACTATTATGCTGTTCACCCATTCCGGTTAAGGAAAAAGCATAGAAATCCACAATGTCCTATCCTGACATGCATGTTTTGTATAGGAAAACAAAATGTTTAAAAAAATTCAACTATCTGGATTTTTATGTTTTCTAGTGTGATACGTATTCTTCAACTATACACATTATCGGCATTAAACGAGTGTGTTGTGGCCAACGCTATACTCCTTGCTACCAATTCAATGCACAGTGTTCGAATTTTGTATGGAAAATTGTTGATAAATTATTTTCATTTAAATATTTATTATGGAAACTTGATAACTCTTCAATGCCTTTTTATGAAGGTGGTGTGCCTTTTTAGCAATTCGAAAATAAAAATTAAGGTTTCCTGACTTTAGGGTCACTGAAATATTTGACAGTTAAAAAAATGATAAGCACAGATTTAATGGAGTCAAAATCTAATGAGGTCTAAGCGAGTATTAGATAGATATACAAATTTTGAAAAGAATCGAATGATTACTGATTATTGAATGATTATTGATTTGTCTATGATCGATAAAATAGATTAAATACGCCATAAAGAGTACATATTATAGAACACAGCACGCACGCACACACGCACGCGCACACACACACAGACACATTGTGATGAAATTTTCATAATACAATCTCAGCATGATACTAATTAATAATCTGCAATAAGAAAAAAACTTAAAAATTGCGAATTCATTAATTCCCACCTTAGGGTAGTGAGGAGTAAAAATTGGCAACATACAAAAAAATCTATTTTGTAACTTAATCTATAACAGTAAAGCACTATGTATTAAGGAAATAGTGTTGTACTGTTATGTGTTTCAAATTCGGAGCAACATCGACTTAAGTACTTGGTAGTTAATATACCTGGGGGGCGAGTCTGGTCCGACCGGCGAAATCAAAACCCTCGTGATTACCCATAACATGGATATAATTATAATATGGAGATCTATGACATTTAAAGATATTATAGAACTCCATATAATAATTATGTCCATGATATGGGTAATCGTGAGGGTTTTGATTTCGCCGGTAGAACCAGACTTATTGCCCCCCTGGTTCGACCGGCGAAATCAAAACCCAAGTGATTACCCATATCATGGATATAATTATCGTATGGAGTTCTATGACATCTAAAGATATTATAAAACTCCATATAATAATTATGTCCATGATATTGGTAATCGTGAGGGTTTTGATTTCGCCGATTGAACCAGACTTGCCCTCCTGGTTTTTATTTTTACACAAATTTGTGATAGTATACCTACTTAAAATTTTGGAAATTTTGGAAAGAGCGGAATTATTAACTAGTGTGATAATAGCGTGCCTAAGTTTTATAATACCCTGTATTATAAATAATAGTATATATGAAAATTATAAAACATTCATTTATGGATAAATCGGCCTGCGCCGTAAAAAAAAAAAAAAATGGATAAAAATATAATTTGTAGTAATTATTATCAGAAATCACAACTAAAATTTTCGGCAGTGTCGTTTCTACTACATTATACATAGATCCAGCTAAAGTAGCGAAGCAATACTTCTTTGTCCCGATGTGTTATAATATAATAGAAATTTTCCGCGCTTTGCCACCAGTACATAAAGGTTCATTAGTTCATAGTGTCCAATCGTTGTTTCCTGTTGTGGTATCGTTACACAGAAAAAAAACAGCCTTTATATTATGACTTAAGTCTGTCAGTCGCTGGCCCTTGCTCTATAATATGTTTCAACGAATTTGATCGATTGGATTTTCGGATGTTGTACATATTGTCGACCTACATGGCTCAGTTGGTTAGGTATCTGGCTGCTGATCGAAAAGTCCCGGTTTCGATTCCCGGTGGAGACGCAGTTTTTAATTGTGTTTTCAGTCTGGATCGGTGAGACGATAAATATCGTAAGTCTCCAGAATGTAGCAACTTGTTATTGGGTGCGTGTTAAATGAATATTTGACATAGTACCTGTTAGTTGCCCGAGAAGTAATATAAAAATAAAATAAAATATTACATTTTCAGGTGTAAAATTAATTATATTTCAAAATAATTAATTCATACCATCACGTCTTATCCCACAATGTTGGGTAACCAGTGAAAGGTGGACGCTTTGTTTTTTTTTTCTAATTGAACTTTTTTTATTTTAAATCTATAAACAATAAATAATGAAAAAAAAAATATTTTTTATCATATCTCAATAAATCTTAAATAAAATATTTCTATTTTATTACTATAGTGAATGAATAAAAAGTTGACAAGGATTATTGAAAAAAATATTGTCACATCTTACAAAGATTGATTTTGTGTTACCAGCTTTACAAAGCTTATCGTCACTTACATAAACACGTGGCCCTACATAAACATCCCGTCATTTCCATATATGGAACAGAGAGAACCGAAAGTCACATAAACTAGTTGCATGTAACACATGAGATCCAACTGTCGACAGCGATAGTATGTATAGTTGAAGAATAAGTACCAAACCCATAAATACAAATTATTTATTATTTTATGTTTAAAATGTCAGTCTTTTTTTCCTACCCGGAATATGAAAACAGCATGATGGTATATGTATATTGTATGTTTAGAGATGAAGTATCAAACTATTAAGTCTTCTTTGATATTGTGTATAGGTGACTACCATACAAATTGTATGAAGCGATGTCGTCACTAAATTCAATTTTTATAAAAATTGTTAAAAAAAAATTGATATGTACTGCTACAATGTTAATGTTTTTTATATAAAATTAAATTATCTAGTTGGGGTGTTTCGGCTTTATTCGATATTTAAAAAAAAAATGGAAATATAGGCAGTTAAACTCATAAATTTATCATAAAAAAATACTTTTCTTAATAAAAAATGTTTGAGAAACCCTGGAATTTTTTTGAAAAAACTAATTTGAGATTTTGTATTTTTCTATGTTTTTACCAATTTTCAGCGTTCTAGCTTTTATGGTTTCTGAGATATAGGGAAAAATAAAATAAAAATTCAAAAGTTGATAACCCCTGACTGAAACAAAAATTCAAAATTCCGAGTATAAAAGTTTTGTAGGCCTGTAACTGTTTATATATTCTGAAATTTTAGGCTCTGTAAATTGAGCGGATCAAAAGTTATAAGGGGGGGACGGACACACACACACACAGACACACACACAGACACACAGACACACAGACACACACACACACACACACACACACAGACACACGAAATGTTCTACTCCGAATTCTGAGTAAATCCGTGTATGGAACATATATGCTGCGAAGCCTCTAAGTTGGTGTTTTTTGACTTCAAAGTTGGAAAAGCCGTGAAAAAAGTAGACCTCTCCATACAATTCTCGCGTATTCTGGCTTGATACATTGTCGATATGTTAAGAGAACAAAGTTCTCCTGAACAAATCGACAGTTGGACTAGTTGCATGTAACACATGAGATCCAACTGTCGATAGCGATAGTATGTATAGTTGAAGAATATGTACCAAACTATAAACCCATAGATACAAATTATTGAATATTTTCAGATATTTTGTTTTCTATACAACATATGTAGGTATGTATGTCAAGATAGGATAGTATGGAAGAAGATCCTTTTTCCTACCCAGAATATGCAAATTGCATGATGGTATGTATGTATGTTTGGAGATGAAGTAACAAACTATTAAGTCTTCGTACATATTGTGTATAGGCGACTGCCATACAAAATGTATGAAGCGATGTCGTCACTAAATTCAATTTTTAAAAAAATTGTTAAAAAAAAATTGAGATCTTCTACTACAATGTTAATATTTTTTATAGAAAATTAAATTATCTAGTTGGGGTGTTTCGGCTTTTTTCGATAATTGTAAAAGTTTTGGAAATATAGGCAGTTAAACTCATAAATTTATCATAAAAAAAATATTTTTCTTAATAAAAAATGTTTGAGAAACCCTGGAATTTTTTTGAAAAAACTAATTTGAGATTTTGTATTTGTCTATGTTTGTACCAATTTTCAGCGTTCTACCGTTTATGGTTTCTGAGATATATGGAAAAATAAAATAAAAATTCAAAAGTTGATAACCCCTGACTGAAACAAAAATTCAAAATTCCGAGTATAAAAGTTTTGTAGGCCTGTAACTGTTTATATATTCTGAAATTTTAGGCTCTGTAAATTGAGCGGATCAAAAGTTATAAGGGGGGGACGGACACACAGACACACACACACACAGACACACAGACACACACACAGACACACACACAGACACACACACACACAGACACACGAAATGTTCTACTCCGAATTCTGAGTAAATCCGTGTATGGAACATATATGCTGCGAAGCCTCTAAGTTGGTGTTTTTTGACTTCAAAGTTGGAAAATCCATGAAAAAAGTAGACCTCTCCATACAATTCTCGCGTATTCTGGCTTGATACATTGTCGATATGTTAAGAGAACAAAGTTCTCCTGAACAAATCGACAGTTGGAAAATAAAAACTAGTTGCATGTAACACATGAGATCCAACTGTCGATAGCGATAGTATGTATAGTTGAAGAATATGTACCAAACTATAAACCCATAGATACAAATTATTGAATATTTTCAGATATTTTGTTTTCTATACAACATATGTAGGTATGTATGTCAAGATAGGATAGTATGGAAGAAGATCCTTTTTCCTACCCAGAATATGCAAATTGCATGATGGTATGTATGTATGTTTGGAGATGAAGTAACAAACTATTAAGTCTTCTTACATATTGTGTATAGGCGACTGCCATACAAAATGTATGAAGCGATGTCATCACTAAATTCAATTTTTAAAAAAATTGTTAAAAAAAAATTGAGATCTTCTTCTACAATGTTAATATTTTTTATAGAAAATTAAATTATCTAGTTGGGGTGTTTCGGCTTTTTTCGATAATTGTAAAAGTTTTGGAAATATAGGCAGTTAAACTCATAAATTTATCATAAAAAAAATATTTTTCTTAATAAAAAATGTTTGAGAAACCCTGGAATTTTTTTGAAAAAACTAATTTGAGATTTTGTATTTGTCTATGTTTGTACCAATTTTCAGCGCTCTACCGTTTATGGTTTCTGAGATATATGGAAAAATAAAATAAAAATTCAAAAGTTGATAACCCCTGACTGAAACAAAAATTCAAAATTCCGAGTATAAAAGTTTTGTAGGCCTGTAACTGTTTATATATTCTGAAATTTTAGGCTCTGTAAATTGAGCGGATCAAAAGTTATAAGGGGGGGACGGACACACAGACACACACACACACAGACACACACACAGACACACAGACACACACACAGACACACACACACACAGACACACGAAATGTTCTACTCCGAATTCTGAGTAAATCCGTGTATGGAACATATATGCTGCGAAGCCTCTAAGTTGGTGTTTTTTGACTTCAAAGTTGGAAAATCCATGAAAAAAGTAGACCTCTCCATACAATTCTCGCGTATTCTGGCTTGATACATTGTCGATATGTTAAGAGAACAAAGTTCTCCTGAACAAATCGACAGTTGGAATAGTATAGTCCAACTGTCGATTTGTTCAGGAGAACTTTGTTCTCTTAACATATCGACAATGTATCAAGCCAGAATACACGAGAATTGTATGGAGAGGTCTACTTTTTTCACGGCTTTTCCAACTTTGAAGTCAAAAAACACCAACTTTGAGGCTTCGCAGCATATATGTTCCATACACGGATTTACTCAGAATTCGGAGTAGAACATTTCGTGTGTCTGTGTGTGTGTGTGTGTCTGTGTGTGTGTGTGTCTGTGTGTGTATGTGTCTGTGTGTCTGTGTGTCCGTCCCCCCCTTATAACTTTTGATCCGCTCAATTTACAGAGCCCAAAATTTTAGAATATATAAACAGTTATAGGCCTACAAAACTTTTATACTCAGAATTTTGAATTTTTGTTTCAGTCAGGGGTTATCAACTTTTGAATTTTTACTTTATTTTTCCATATATCTCAGAAACCATAAACGCTAGAACGCTGAGAATTGGTACAAATATAGACAAATACAAAATCTCAAATTAGTTTTTTCAAAAAAATTCCAGGGTTTCTCAAACATTTTTTATTAAGAAAAGTATTTTTTTTATGATAAATTTATGAGTTTAACTGCCTATATTTCCATTTTTTTTTAAATATCGAAAAAAGCCGAAACACCCCAACTAGATAATTTAATTTTATATAAAAAATATTAACATTGTAGCAGTACATCTCAAATTTTTTTTAACAATTTTTATAAAAATTGAATTTAGTGACGACATCGCTTCATACATTTTGTATGGCAGTCGCCTATACACAATATGTAAAAAGACTTAATAGTTTGATACTTCATCTCCAAACATACATACATACCATCATGCTATTTTCATATTCTGGGTAGGAAAAAAGGACCTTCCTCCATACTATCCTATCTTGACATACATACCTATGTACGTATGTTGTATAGAAAACAAAATATCTGACAATATTCAATAATTTGTATTTATGGGTTTATAGTTTGGTACATATTCTTCAACTATACATACTGTCGCTATCGACAGTTGGATCTCATGTGTTACATGCAACTAGTACTTACTTAATTCCTTTGGTACAAAATGAACCTTTAGTTCTATCGTGAAATAAATATTTGCTTATTTCATTTTATGTCATACACAAAGGTTTTCATAATATAATATACTAGATGTCAGCAAATTTTGTATGAATTGAAGTGAGTCATTTTTCCGGGGGATTTTTGACGTTTGGTTGGCAAAAAACATTGTTTTTGTATGGAGAATAACGACTTATATGAATAGTTTTCAGATTTATTAGTCGAAAAAAACTAGTTTGTACATCAAAGTTATAAAAAACAGTTATCTAGGAAGTTTTCAAAAATATTAGGCTAAAATAATGGGCGGTTTACAGTGTAATTATTGATATATTAACATTTTAGTAATGCCTAGGATCATTAAGAATTTCAGTGATTTTGTATTCAATAATCTCAATTACGGTTTGTTATATTTTAATTTAGCTTTACCAATATTTTCTTTATTAACTTTATAATAGTATAAGTAGCGTAATATTACGAAAATACATCGAGGAGCTACGCAAAAATCAGATAAAGGATTAAGCGATTTGTATGTCACAGATTTTTCTGGAAAAATGTATGAAAAACTACAATTTAATGTCAACCAAGAAATTAAGCGCGCGAAAATTTTAAACTCACTTTAATTATCAGGTACGCCGTCTAGGTATATATATTTTATGTCTATAGTCATACATGCTCCACAGTTTTTTTAGGTGTTACGCCTGAATTGATGCAAGTTGTATAGTATAAATCGTGTATATATTATACATAAAATTTTCGCCAAACATCTTGAACGA
The DNA here is from genome assembly GCA_963576475.1 of Molanna angustata. Taxonomy (NCBI): domain Eukaryota; kingdom Metazoa; phylum Arthropoda; class Insecta; order Trichoptera; family Molannidae; genus Molanna; species Molanna angustata. The sequence goes on along the minus strand of OY754985.1, from coordinate 13,328,998 downwards.
ACTTCCGGCTGCGCAGAGCTCAATTTTGTGTATTTTTGCTTCGTTAGTTTACGTACAGATCGCCCCCCATCTCAGTTCAAGATATTTGGCTAAAACTCTACGCTTTGCCCTAGTACCTAACAATGTCGAATCTGCCATAATGTAGGAAAGTGAAATGAAGAAAAAAATGTGTTTTTCCATATAAAATTTAGATTTTTAAGTGACGACGAGTGACGAGTTTATTGTCGTATGGCAATTTCTTTCAACTTACCAGTGTTTCCAGCCCAGATGCAATATTTGCGTGAGAAATGAATTTAAATAAATTTCTCCTCTGCTGGGAATCGAACCCAGGACGCCCGCACAGAAACCAAATGGCTTACCAACTGTGCCACGGCGGTTGGCAATAATTAATTTATAAATTTTATTCAATAAAAGAATTTTCAGAATTTTTTTCAGATCTGACATTGTTACTAGAACATGACGATATATTATGTAGGTATGTAGTTACTGGCAAAAACTTGATTATTTTCGTTGTGGAGCTAAACGGTATGCACATAAACCAACCAAGCAAAAAAAAATTGTGCTCTGCGCACCCCACGTGATTTCTCATTATTTGTCGACAACAATACTTTTTACTATTTGCCTTGGGAATGAAATCCATTCCCTCAAATACATAAATACTTATGCTATTTGTTATAAAATAAGGTGTTCATGGAACAAGACAATATTATATATCTTCATACATTTCCCATTATAAACAATTATCTGTGCTGGTAGGCTAATGAAATCAGTCGAGACAGGATTCAAACTGGGATCCACTAAATAGCTAGTTCAGTGCACTAACCACAGACTCATCTAATATGTACAATCGTTATTGTTTACTATACCAAAATCAACATTATTTACTATATCATTAACATTAAAATAATCATAACAATAACATGTGATCGAACATTATTGTTTTCTATACTAGTTGCATGTAACACATGAGATCCAACTGTCGATAGCGATAGTATGTATAGTTGAAGAATAAGTACCAAACTATAAACCCATAAATACAAATTTTTGAATATTTTAAGATATTTTGTTTTCTATACAACACATGTAGGTATGTATGTCAAGATAGGATAGTATGGAGGTCAGTCCTTTTTTCCTACCCGGAATATGAAAACAGCATGATGGAATGTATGTATGTTTATATATTAAGTATCAAACTATAAAGTCTTCTTAGATATTGTGTATAGGCGACTGCCATACAAATTGTATGAAGCGATGTCGTCACTAAATCCATTTTTTATAAAAATTGTTAAAAAAAGTTGAGATGTACTACTACAATGCTAATATTTTTTATATAAAATTAAATTATCTAGTTGGGGTGTTTCGGCTTTTTTGATATTTTTAAAAACCTTGGAAATATAGGCAGACACATAAATTTGTCATAAAAACAATATTTTTCTTAATAAAAAATGTTTGAGAAACTCTGGAATTTTTTTGAAAAATTCAATTTGAGATTTTGTATTTGTCTATATTCATACCAATTTTCAACGTTCTATCTTTTATGGTTTTTGAGATATATGGAAAAATAAAGTAAAAATTCAAAAGTTGATAACCCCTGACTGAAACAAAAATTTTAAATTCTGAGTGTAAAAGTTTTGTTGGCCTATTACTGTTTATATTTTTTGAAATTTTCGGCTCTGTAAATTGAGCGGTAGTTAGTGAGTTCTATGTTGAGAGGATCAAAAGTTAACAGGGACACATACACACACACACCCTCACACACACACACGCTCACACACACACACACACACACACGCACGCACGTACGCACGCAAAACGCACGCACGCACGCTCTCACGCACGCTCGCACGCACGCACGCACGCACACACACACACACACACACAGACAGACACACGAAATGTTCTACTCTGAATTCTGAGTAAATCCGTATATGTAACATATATGCTGCGAAGCCTCTAAGTTGGTGTTTTTTTGACTTCAAAGTTGGAAAAGCTGTGAAAAATATAGACTCCAGACCCCACATACAATTCTAACGTTTCCTGGCTTGAAACATTGTCGATATGTTAAGAGAACAAAGTTCTCTTGAACAAATCGACAGGTGGATGACTCTAACAAATTCACAGTAATATGACACGCTTAGTATGGGTGTTGGCCCCAATATATCATTACATTGACTGTCATATTTTTTATTTTATATCAAGTTATTGTTGCAACTGCTGCCCGCCCTACACCCACAAAACCAGTCTCCTTTCATACCGCATCCTGTTGACACTATCCGAGTCTCATCCGTTTTACCGCTCCTTTACACTCACTTTATTCGTCATAATTGTTTTCTTACCGCGCATGTGTGGGATCCAAGTGAAAGTCAGTAAAAGTTGTGACTATCTACCAAGGCAGAGGACCAGGAATAAATCAAGTAAGTGAGTGTTCCATACATATCCTTCCTTTGTCTCACAGCAGTTGCAACAAATTGCCCTTCAAAATACAGTCCACTTTTATTTTCTACTTTTTTAGTTTACAATCCATATTCGTGTCTTCAATGGGGTTATAAAAGTTACGCAGAAAAAAAAACATAATATTTTATATCTCTTTAATATAACACTACACAAACTTTTAATAACAAGGAATGTTTATATTTACATAGCTTTTCATACACAATATGCTAAAATGTACAATATTTTTTTCTTAATACAATAATAATTATATATTTATAATAACTGCTCAGCAAATTATTAACTTAGCCAAAGCTTTGACGGATGAATATTCATTAATCACTTTTTACAAAAAAGACAATAAATTACGATTGACTCTGATATAAATATATGCACGTGAATTTTATTCATAAATGTACAATAGATTACAATGAGGTCTTGTCCATACTAAGGCTGTGTTTTTCGAACAAAGATTAAAGTAAAAGTATAAGTTAAAATACTTTTATTTCATAAAATTGTTCAAACTTTTGGTTGTTTCATTGAAATCTAATGCCGTCAAACGACAATTTTATGAAATCAAATTATTTTAACTATTCTATTATTGATACTTTTATGAAACAACTCAGCCCAAATCTTTGAAAAAACATAATACAATTGAAAAATCTATATTTTATATTTAGTACCAACAGAAAATATTTTTGTAGTATATATCTTCTTAATGTCGTGTCAGGTCTTCCTGACGTTGACTATCACTTGGGAGAAATCCTCTCGATCTATGGTAAAATAGCTCCTCCACACTCTTCAAACTAAAGAAATAACAAATTTGTGAGATTTAAATCACTAAAAGTGTGTGTCATTGGCCATCATAATGATAATTCTTTAAATGATCACCTGATAGTATTATTAATCAATTGTCATTGATGATGATCACCTATTATCAAGGAGGCCCCTGCTACCAGGGTACGTATTTTTTTCAATTTGATATTGCATCATTACAACAAATTGAATCAAAAATATTCTTTGACTTTTAAATTATGTTCTATTTATCCTTGTACAAAAATAATTAGCATACCCTGATTTTTGACATTTATCTTATATTTCCAAAAAACTATAAGGATTAAAGAAATATTTTTTTAAAATTAAGAACACAAAAGTATCTGGAAAAATATGTCATGACATTTGTATTAATTCTTCAGATTATGTAAAGAAACCTCAAAAACTTTTAATTCGCAAAGGCGGTGAATGAAAAATAAATGTTTTTAGCATCACATAACAGATGGGTCGGTGGCAGAGCGGTTAGTGCGCTGGGTTTGTAATCCAGTGGTCGCGAGTTCGAATCCTGCCTCGACCGATTTCGTTCACCTATAGCACAAGCATTTATTTGCTTATTTTAGGGAACGTAGGAAGATGTATATGTACTTGTTTAACAAGGACATATTCATTTTTAAAAAAAAAAAAAAAAATCATCGACAAACGATTGTTTTTTACTTTGTGGTATCATTTTGAAATAATTAAATGAAATAAAACACAACTTTGTGTACACCACTACAATTATAATTTTTATTCAAATGAATAAAAAATCCCTCTACATGTTACGAGAACAAAGTTCCCTTCCTCAGGAGGATACAAAGTAAATTAAATGTTTTTAGGTTTCTTTACTAAAACCTGAAGCATAAATGCAAATGTCAAGACATATTTTTCCAAATATCTTTGTGTTCTTTAATTTGAAAAAAAAAATATTGCTCTACGTTGAAAATCGGGGTTTATTATTTTTTCTACAAGAATATATATATTAATTGTATTTATTCACTTTTCTGTACATAATATAAACAAATATACTGTACACTGGGGGGCTTATTGCCATTAGGCATTTTCCAGAACCAGAACACTATTAAAAAGTTAAGATATATTTTTCTTCATTAAAACCCAAACTATCTAAGTTATTTTTTTTTCAAATAGATTTGATTAGTAATAATGATGGAATATCAAATAGATTTGATTAGTAATAATGATGGAATATCAAATAGATTTGATTAGTAATAATGATGGAATATCAAATTGAAAAATAGGTACGCTGGCAGCGGGTGCCCTCTAAATGAAGAGGAGTTTGTATTTTTGAGTGAATTATTTAACCATAACCATACGAAAATTATAAAAAAATCAATACTCTGATATGATTTAACATAATACTGTGTATTAAAGTTGTTTTATTTACTATGCACATTGTAAAAGATACGTAAACGACCATCATTTCTATTCAAAAATATGATTTCTGTGACCTCTCCTTATTGTCATAAAAATCTAATTTAATTACGATATATTTATTTTAATTTTCATAGACAACATTCATAAACAAACTATTAATTTTATAACAATTGGGAATTCCTTCATATGATAAAAGTAACAAAAACAAAAAAAAGATAATTGTTATATCACCCACTTGCGCAGGGTGCAAGGAAGTGTTCATTATTATTATTATATATGAAGAAAACAGTGAAACCCAATCAAGATGTTTTTCTATTATATGTTAAATAAATTATTTTAGAAGGGTATTATCAAAATACCACAATAAATATTGTTAACAGTTTCAACTGCTTTTGTTTATAATATAAATAAATTTATATTAGTAAACACAACAATCGATAAATAAATGTGATTTGATTAATTAATGCCGACTTAAAAGATTTATTCTTAGAATAAAGGCACTAAAATGGTTTAAACATGTGACAACTGAAGAAGAAGATTGATTTTAATAATATAATGCAAATATACTTCATAACAAACATTTTTTCTTATATTTTCTAATAAATAAATCAATTTTTTGCAATCATCAATACATAATATTTTATTTGTTTATCTTAGCAACACTCAGGCAATTACCACATAAATATGCTACCACGTAATATAATCATTTAAATTTTCATCACCTTCATCTGAAAAAACAATGACAATGTCTTGAATATATGATTTGTCAAAAATATATACGAGTCGTTCTATAATATATGAACCAATGTTTTTAATATATGATTTGTTACAATTTTCTTCTACTCCTGACAAATTTCTTGAATAGTGACAGTTATTTTTTAAATAAGTATAACTACTTAATTATTTCAAAAATAACTCAAATAAATTGTTGTAGTATTATTAAAGAAAAAATTAAATAGGACACAAATAGCCTCGAAATATCTAATATCAAAATATCTTGTATAAATATTAAAAAAAAAAGTAGGTACTCAGACAAAATGATTATTCAAAAATTCCATAAAATATGTAACTTTTACATAATAAATAAATAAAATAGGAAAAAAATTAGGTATATAAATTAAATAAAATTGATATTATAAATATAAATATCTCGTTAATAAATTATACAAAATAATCAATCCTGTAAATTAACATCACGTTTTTTACTGTGAGAATAATCAATATCTTAAACATCTTGATTTTTTTTATTACTTTGTGCAATAATAAATTGTTGATAATTTATCTACACGATTTCTATTTATGACACAGATATTTAATTAATTACATAATATATTTTATGTAGTTGAAAAATAAATTACTTTTGTTCATAAATATAAAATATGCATAAAAATTTTATAATATAATAATTTGACAAGTTTCATTTCTGCTTTATGACAAAATGTAAATAACTAAACTGGAATTTTCTTTTAAAAAAAATTACATTCACATTCTAAATTATATTATTGGATCAAAATATGTGTTTGAAATATTTAAAAAAAAACACACGCCAACATACAATATATTTTATATTATGAAGGATACATTTTAAATCAACAATGTATTTAAAAGAATGTCTTAAGGGTAGATTTTTGCAACAAATCTGTTTGATCCAATAACAATAATTCAATTTTACCTTATGCAAAATATCTTGCATAAATAATTTTAGATTTCATATAACACATTCACATACAACAAAAAATGACCTGCATTAACATAATAATTAACATTTCTGGATATCTTTCTTTTACTGTGTAATAATACATAATAGTTAACAAGATGAATAATGCAACTGTCCACAATGACAACAAAATTTTGATTAATGCCATCCTGCTATTAAACGAAATAAAATTCTTCAATAATAATTCAGAAGATATTAAAAATATAAAATACAAATATAACAAGACTAAAAATTTGAAAATAAAAAACTCCAAAATAAATTTAAGATCTTGACAAAATTTACATTAAACTACCACTGTTTTGTTTACGTATCTGGCTGGTTAAAACCCTGCAACTCCCATATGCGGCGACTTTTATCGCCTTGTCGTTTCCCATAATTATGTCACCAGGGGTGCATCCTTCCCCCATAAGTGGACATATCAGAAGGTGACTCTCATCCTGGGTTACGCCGCAGTCACATAGAGTGTCATCTTCAGAGAGGTACCCCCACATTGCGAGGTTATTAAAAACTTGATTTTTTTTTTAATTAATAAAAAAGAGAGACAAAAGTAAAAAATAAATGAAAACAAAAAAAAAAACATTAATTGGAAAGTCATTGGAGTTTCATTGTGCGTTAAAATACTGTACAAAATTTACAAATAATATACAACAATGAAACTTTATGTACAAAAAAAGATGGAATGATATTTGAGCAAAATGATAGCTGAAATAATTCATAGATTCAAAAAAACCCATCAATGCAAAAAAAAAATATAATGAATATGAAATGTAAGAATTTAGGGTTAAAGTAAATTCAACATATTTATAATTAGGAAGAGTGAAATTTAATTTACAAACAGCCAGAATAGAATGACACTAAAATATGGTTATTAATTCTTATTTTGCGTCAAAGGGATACATAAAATAAAATGTCAGATTTAAGCAGCAAATGTTGCATGTGGACAACTAACATTTTCAACATGGAGACGAGTAATATTAAGAATATATAATAATAATAATTGACATAAAACAATTTTAAACTTTCTCTATCATGTCAATGTTCAATTTGTAGTAGACATATGGATAGTAATCGGCCTGACCGAAGCCCATCCCAGCTATGTCCATTGTCTGAAAAAGAAATGCATTGTTTATTTAAAATATAATAAGGTTGAATCTATTCATACATAAATGAAATAGATCATTTTTACTCCTCACTACCCCAAGGGAATATAGTAGGACTTGTGAATTCGAAATTTTTAAGGTTTTTTTATTGCAGATTATCAACTAATATCTAGTGTCCGACCGAAGCTTCGGCTTCGGTTTCGGCTTCGGCCACCTTCGGCCAAAAAAAAAACCTTCGGCTTCGGCCAAAAATAACCCGAATTTTCGGCCAAAGCCGAAGCTTTTTGTCAGCCACTAAAAACCGTTAAAACTTGTAAAAATATGCGCGAACATGAAATGTGTAGCGGGTGTATAAATTCGGCCGGCCCAGTGTCGCGTGCCAACTTTCGACAGAAACAAAACACCTAACCAACTAAGTCACGAAAGTAGATTATTTATTATTATAATCGATTTTTTTAGTAAAATCAAACCTTCGGCTTCGGCCGAAGGTTACGGCTAAGGCCCAACAATCGGCTTCGGCTTCGGCCAAAATCTGACCTTCGATCGGACACTACTAATATCATGCTGTGATTGTATTCTGAAAGTTTCATCACAATGTATCTATCTGTGTGCTGTGTACTATGTACGGCGTGTTTATTCTAATTTATTAATTATAGACTAAAGTACTCATTCAGAGGTCTAAGCTGTTAACAAGGACAGCAAAAATCCTGATATACAAAACTCTTCTCAGATAAATTGTTGTGTATGGAGCTGAATGCTGGGTCTTAACAAAAAGAGACAAAAATAGCCTCTTGACATTTGAAAGAAAAATCCTGAGAAAGATTTTTGGCCCAGTAAAACAATAATGGACTTTGGAGGATGCGATATAATCATGAACTACAGGCATCATATGACAAACCCAACATTGCACAAGTCATAAAAGTATGTAGACTGTAGAGGTTGGGACATGTCAGCCAGATGAATGATGATCGTATCCCCATAAAGATTATTAACACCAATGGCTGGATGACTCAGAAGAACTGGATGACTCACATGAAGGCGATCAGAATAGCAAACTGGAGGAGAGCGACAGAGGACAGGGACAGCAGGAGAAGGATTCTGGAGGAGGCCAGGGCCACACAGGGTTGTAGCACCAATGATGACCATGATAATTTTGCCTTTTACGAAATGAAACTAAAAACACTACATTATTTCAACATATAATTTTCGCCAAACATCTTGAACGAGTTTCCAGTTGCGCAGAGCACAAATTTGTGTATTTTTACTTTGTTGATTTACGTGCAAATCGCTCCCCTTCTCGACTAAAAGTTCAAGATGTTTGGCTACAACTCTACCTATATTTAAGAGAAATATTTGAATCATTTTCGGCAAGTATATATGAGACGAAACATGAAAGTTTGCAAGGATAGAGATGTATGTAATGCTCAGTTCTCTCTACCTAACCTGTTAAGGACATGGCGTGATGAAATATATGTATAAAACAGAATAATTAGTCAATAAATGAAATTCTAAACGATGGAGACTTAAGTAGTCTAGTCAAAGTTACAGAAGACCTATAGAAAAATGTATAAATATCTTATAGTTCAATCAGATAGTTCATTTTATATTGTCAAATAGGTATATAAACCTTGACAAATGAGGCAACAAAGCCTGAGATTCGATACCTATGTATGATGTATAATTTTTTAAATCAATATGTTTTTTAGCACGGATCTTGAGAGAATTGATTCAGTGATGACTTACATCTTGCGCAGAGTGTGATGGCCCGTGGTGAGCTGAAGCGTCCAGGTGTTGATAGTGTTGCTGAAGAACATCGCGAAGTCTCTTGGATGACTTCTTGTTAGGTAGCACCAATATTGCTTGGAAGTTCACCGGTAAACCATACCTAAATATCACATATTTAATATAATATGAAAAATACTCCGAGACTTGAAAACATTCTTAGCCGATACCCAATTTCATCTTATTTTGAAATGTTAAGATCAGACATCACTGGAATAAATGCTCTAAATATTGAAATAAATTATTCAATTACTGATCATACATTAATGAAAAAAAAACACTCAGATTACTGAAAAGAGAATGGTTCAAAAACTGATCATTGAAAATAGTGCTCCAGTTTCATGGTATAGTTATTTTTATTTTACTTCTATTTGTTTTACTTGAAAAAACTCAATTTTCACTAGGAATCTAGTCCAGAACTGAGCTCAAAAGTCAACTCGAAACTAAATGAACCACGAAGGTCTTCTTAACCTTTTTAAGACGAGTGTCATGTATAGATGCCCACCGACCGCGTGCCTAAACGCCGAGAGTCATCTATACATGCCCTCATGGCCATACACAATTGTGAACCTTCATATCTCAGTAAATTCATACTTGATTGAGACGAAAATTGGATGAATATTACTCCCATATATTTGACTTCAAGACATGTATCGGTGAATCAACAAAACAATTGTTAAATTATTTTAAAAATTAAGAACTCTAAACACTGTAATTCATCGATCGTCACCGGCGAAATTTACACTCTTCTGCGCTTTGTAAGGATCTAATACGCATGCGCGTGGGAAAGAGGGATACTGCGCGAGTTCATTTTGTTGTTTTGTGCTGAACATTCTGCTTTGAATTCTATTCTAACGAATACACAATCGGCGCATATTCCTTATCGACATCAAATGCCGGAAGGATTACATGACATATTGATGACTCCATGTACTTTTTTATATGGAGATAACTACAATAATATTATTCATCATTTATCTTATGTTTATGTTATGAAGTGATCAATTTCATTGAGTATATGTGATCTTTTGTTTGTCTTTGATCTTTTTATGATATATCTACATCCTTAGATTTTTTTTTGTTATTATATTCAATTAAAACGAGATTAAAAAAAATCTGTGTGTGACGCGAAATACTGTCTGTCTGTAGGTAATGCAAGTACTTGTACCTACCCGTCTTGATTGGGTTAAAAAACTATTATTATTATATTTGAAACACTCTACACAATTATTCTTAGACATTGTAATAATTCATAATATTACGAGCAGATAAAAAAATATACAAACCTGAGGACTGATTCAACAAACACTCTAAGGGCCTTTACATGGATCCACGCGCAGAAGCACTCGGAGAAGTTCACCTTCAACCATCTCACGAGGGGACCCTAGATATCACAATAATAACTATATAAACTTTTCCAATCATTGAGACCAGATTTTAGGATACCTAGTGATAGTACAAAAGCAAATATAAACAAGAGAACCACAAAATGAGGATGCAGTATCAAACAGATCTTTTATTTCTCATTGTTTTAAAATCATCAGTGAATATAATAGCACAAATATGAACCAATTGCAATTGCATGAACAATAGCAATATAAACAAATTAGTAACAAAGTGGTTAATGGACAGGGGCAGAGAGGAGTATGAGAGGGATCTTACTCATGTTTTGAAATGACGGATCTCACTCATGTCCTAATATCAACCAACACAGTCATGTACATACAATATGCACGGACTTAATATTTATTTTATACCTAATATATATTTTATTTTTATTATATTTTGTATTAATATTGTTATGTAATTATGGCTTATGTGGAAATGCGCAACCAGAGATTCAAAAGCTTTTTCTCTTGTTTCAGTTAAGTTGTTGAGTGAATACTGTATGCGTTTGCAATCAATGAGAAAAGATGATGAAGAATTATTGATAGTGCAAAAACAAGACAAATGAAATGAATAGAATTTGTAAATTATGTTCACTTCATTTTGTATAGCAATATTTCATTAAATATACACTTTTTTTAAATGTTTCCTTTACATATGAATGCTTGCACTCTGGTAAAGGGCAATATGTTTTATGTTATTGTGTATCTTTTTCTGTATCTTGTGATAGTTTTTTTGTGTATCTTGTGATGTGTTGTATTATAAAAATGAAATAAAAAAAATGTATACTTACAAACTGCTTCTTCTTGTCAGTGACAAGCTTTGTGAGTTCATTCTTTCCGGCAGCCAATTCATCCTCATTGTATGTGAAGTCACGAACCACAAACTTACGCTCGCGAGCGTGCAACTTGAACTCTTCCACCACCTGAAATTAACAATTTATAAAAACATCTCACTTTTATTTTAAAATATATTTTAATACTTACAATCAGTATGAATGAAAATCTGCAATATTTTCTATGAATCTCAGTTATTAGTTGTAAAATTACACATATCTTATTTATTATGAAACAAATAACTAACTCACTTTGTATTTTCAAGAAAAAAATCAAAGATGGAATATTTATCCCTTAACATCTGATCCCGATATCCCCTCTTTGTTCTTTCCCAATCCTCTTTTTTTTATTTTTCTGTTTTATATTTATCTTAGTAAAATGTATATTTTCTTTGTTTCTTTTTCGCTTTCATTCTGTTGTTTATGTACCATATACAATTTTGTCATACTTTGTAATCTGGTTGGTTGGAAGAAATTGCCTAGTGGCAATAAGCCCGCCAGTGTGCAATTTTATTTTTTTATATTGTGTACAAGAAGATAAATTTTTATTTATTTTATTTTATTTTACCAAGGACAGCACACAGTACATGCATACAATTATTGAAATTAAATAAATAAAAATACAAAAATAACATGTACCTCTTACGTACTTTACCTAATATCAAAATAATACAACAAAAAAGTGTGAATTTTTAATTCATTTATTAAATAAATGAATAAAAATAAAAACTGCAGATTTTGAGTTTCTTTTAACGTGTGATAAATTGTATTTGGCAAATGATTGAAAGATATTTCTTCCGGGTCTTCCAATGCCCTCCTTCCATTTCTCATTGGTGAAATCAGTCATTCGGTACATGATCACTTTATGCCCTTGTGCAACGTAAACCAGCCGATGATAGTTCGTAAGCTCTGTAGGGGCCTTGAGCTTCTGGTTCTGCTATAATATTCCATTTTCGTCTCTATTGAGATACACACAGGAAAAAAATCCAATGTTTGCACATATGCAACTGTAAAAATATTCGAAGAGGTGTCTTATTAAGGAATCGTTAACAAAAGGTTCCTTTTGAAGTTAATTACAAAATAGGTTTTTTGGCTTAAACAATCAATAGACTTAACGCTGACTCACCTTCTTAAATAAGCTGACTGTATACAGACCATAATCGTTATCTTGATGAACTAACTGAGTGGAACGTGGCACGATCATATCGGTGATCTTTTCATAGTTTGCGTGCCAGTCGTTTGTCATTGGCCTAAAAAAAGGACAGAAGCAAAAATGACATATTATACAGACTGATTGCAGTATATTGAGTTACCGTGGCTGACCCGTCAAGTCGAACCTCCTACTCAGAAGAAGAGTAGGAGACTCAACTCCATAAAGACTTTAGAAAAGTAACAAATAGACATAAACTCATCAAATCCCCTACGATTCCTGAGTTTCCTAAGAGACTTGGGAATTGAGCGCACACTGTAACCGTAGATCAGGCAAGTAAGCAGGGGAGCACAATAGACTTAGGCTTTAGTGCATGGTACCACCCCAACTAATAATAAATTAATACCAATATTGACAGTAAAATAATTAAGAAATAGAATGTCAAATGAAATATTAATAATATTGTTAATGATAGAAACACAAATAATTTTACCAGATTGTATATCTCGATATTTGCCATTTATATCAGTATTTTGCGATAAAAAAAACTGTTGAAAATAATACTTAAATGAGAAGTAATCAGATTGTAAATCAGAGTGAAATCTTACTTGGGCACGATCACCAGTAGTGTTGTAAGATATTCACTGTCGTGTATGAAGTGCTCCTTTTTCACCAGCTCGGCTAAGTTTCGGGTCAACAAGCTTCCACTGAAATATAACATTGAAAAAATACACGTTAGTCAGATTTCTTTATTGTCTGAGAGGGTTGTTTTTGGCTGATTTTTTTGATTGCATTTTTGTTCAAATATATTTTAATAACGCACACAATATGTTGTTTTCTCTTCTATTTCTTGTAAATGCTCTCATTGAGTGTGGAAATAAAAAATAAATAAATAACATTGTGTAAAAAAGATATAAACTTACGTTTGTTTTTTCTCTAAGTTTATTAATGTTCCTTTTAAGTTATTGTAATTTTGAGATTTCAACTTCAAATCTCCGTCTATCAATCCAACCTACAACAAAATAAACAGATATATTTTGATAAGATCTATTGAAGTTTTAGCCAGACCTTACGAAAAGAATGTATTATAACTTTTAACATTTGAATATACTATTGCGGAAATTAGGAAATTTTTCAATATACAGTACAATCTCACTAATCTGGCACTAATGAGGGGAAAAGATTACTGGTAAAAAATAGTGATGCGAACACATAATTGTATACTATCAAAATCCTAATTAAATCTAATGTTTTTTTAAATAATCCATAGAGCTGGATAAGCCAGTATGGTAAAGTGCCAGATTAGTGAGATTGTACTGAAATCAAAAAACATATTTTACAGTAAATAGTTGTTCTAACCCATATAAATTTTCAATTTACATAAAATCACACCAAGTCCCTAACGGAGTATACAGAAAACAAAATCAGACTGATAGAGAATGTCTTTCCTTTGATAATAGAATAACCGCTCATCATCATAAAATAACATTGAAAAATAGACGCACCATTGACATATCGACATAAAATTATTAGTGTCATGAGTGAGTCTCTTGTTGGGAGTCTTTCCGTTAATGTCCCTCTCGTGATATAAAACTCTTAACCTTCGGACTGCCTCTCTGCAGAACAAATTATGACCAAAGGGCATGTAACATCTATAATATTTTTTTTAAGAATATAATTACTTTTAAGATTTTCTAAAATACAATATAAAAATGCTATATCAGATACCCTTCGAGGTTTGTAGTAGCAGATTCCTGCTCTGTTGGATTTTGACTACGAATATCACACCCTTCCTTTCCCTCTTTTTGTCCTTTTCTTGATTTTAAGTACCTACCTACTATTTTTTACTCCTCATTAACCCAAGGGGATATAGTGGGGAGTTATGATTTCGCAATTTTTAAGGGTATTTTTTTTATTGCAGATTATCAACTAGTATCATGCTGAGATTGTATTCTGAAAGTTTCATCACAATGTATCAGTGTGTGCTATGTGCAGTGTGCTATGTACGGCGTGTTCATTTTTACTTTATCGATTATAGACTAAAGTACTCATTCAATTCTATTCAAATTTTGCAAATATATATATCTAATACTCGCTTAGACCCCATTAGATTTTGAACGATATATGAATAGTGCTTCTCATTTTTTTTAACTGTCAAATATTTCAAAGTGACCCCAAACTCAGGAAACTTAAAATTTGGAATTTTTATTTTCAAATTGGTAAAAAGGCACATCTCTTACATAAAATGGCATTGAAGAGTTATCAAGTTTTCATAATAAAATATTTAAATAAAAAATAATTTAACAAACTCATTTCATGAAAATGCTGAAAATTTTCCATACAAAATTTGAATACTTTATAAAATGACTTGTTAGTGAGGAGTTTAGCGTTGGCCACAGCCCACTCGTTTTTTAACTGTAATTGTTTACACTGTGCAGTAAGATTCATATGATTGTTTTTAATATCCGCAAACAAAATTGGTTTTATATTGTTTACATTGAATTTGTTGCAATATTTGTTTGTATGACTGTATGTTTGTTCGGTTTAAATGAAAATAAGATATTTTTATGACTTGACAAGCAACCACTGCCTCATTTGTATTCACCCTTCGTCTCAGTCAATCTTCAACACATAACATTTGTCATTAAGGATTTTTTCTGTGCAGTAATGATAAACCTTATATTATAAATGTATACCTGTTTGCTAATGATGTCGGCAATGTTCCTTAAACTCTGCTTAATGGGATACTTGGCCATGTCCCACTGGAAACGTGTGATGTAAGTAGCCAAATCGCCTGCAAAATAATATTTACATCAGTAAACCTTTCTTAAAAAATACACATTGGTACACTAAACATACATCGGTTTCATCCAATCATCTTAAATTGAATATGAATGATAAAACAATGCTTCCGAAACAAAATTACAAATAAAGACATCATAAAAGCATGAAGCGTTTATACACGTAATAAACGAAGATCATTGAAGCTAAATATTGAGGGATTTTATAAGTTACAATATACAACAAATCAAATATCAATACGTCAATTTTAATAAAATATTATTTTTACAGCATATATATTTAAGCACACATATATATGCTGTAGGCGAGAGGCCTACCCGCAGTCTTTATATTCCTACTTTAAGGACCTAGGTCTCCCCAGGGGTAAAATAGAAGAACTTCTGGATAGTGTGATAAAAGCAGCATTGTCCGCGTCCTATTGAATTTGGTTGCGCAGGGGAGTGGAGTATCAGTCGCAGGTTGGTGGGTGAGTGGTGAGCCTGACTCGAGTCATTAAAGGGCCCCTTAAACCGCCCGCATACATGATAGCAAGCCCGTGTGGCTCGCCTATTATGACTGGTACTCTGGACACCTGTGCTCGTGGGTCAGGATTCGTGAACCCAGTGAAACCGCAATTGCCTTTCTCTTGTGTATCTTAGATACTTAGTTACAACCCGGTGAATATTTCTCTGGATATGTAAAATGAGTGGGATCGCCTCTTTTAAATTGTGCAGAAGTTTTCAACAGTAAAAATGGTTTGATCTTAAACACATATAAGTACCTGATAGTACATAAAAATTAGCCTGATATTTCATCATAGTATGTTTTACATTCAATCAGAATTGACATAAAAAAGAAAAGCTTTCGAAATAGTTGTCATTTTCTCAAAAGTGAACCTGTTTGCAGTCAGGAAGAAAGACAAATGATTTGAATTTAAGAGAATTGACTAAAGTGTTAAAAAACTGTTGGACCAACCTGTCTGTTGAAATAGATAAATTTGATGATATTAGCACTCATTTTCAACATATATGTCAACAAAGTCAATTAATATTTCCAGTGTAAATACTTATACATGTTTTAAATGGATAATTATCATCTTTGGAGGCAATATTGAAATCGAAAAATTGTATTTACTCTGATTTATATGTGCCATAGAAGTATTGATATGTGCCCATAAAAATAGAAGTGATTTAATTCACATAGGTATTTTGATTTGTTTCAAATGTTCAAGAATTATTGTATTTACACTTTCTTTACACTATTGCACAAAATGTTTCAGTAATTATATCTTCATAAATATGACTATATATTAATAAATAATTCATAATGACTATATATTTATTAAAATTTTGTATATATTTGTTGACTATATATTTGTCGGCCTTCGTGGCTCAGTTGGTTGGGTATCTGACTACTGATCCAAAGGTCCCGGGTTCGATTCCCAGTGGAGACACAGTTTTTAATTGTGTTTTCAGTCTGGATCTGTGAGACGATTAATATCGTAAGTCTCCAGAATGTGGCAACTTGTTATTGAGTGCGTGTTAAATTAATATTTGACATAGTACCTGTTAGTTGCCCGAAAAATAATATATAAATAAATAAATAAATAAAATGCAAACCCTTAAACATCTCGAAATAAATGAAATATAATTCATAGCACTTTTATTATTATGGCCACACAAATGGACCTTTTTTATGTATGCTAATGTTTGTTAAAAATCTTGATTCAAAAGAATAATCTTTATATTTCACCATGAAATTATTATATTAAAAATATCTTAAATAAAATTGAATAAAATATCAAAGAAACCTTCTGGAGTACACGACATACAAATTATAAGCCTTGCACTTATGGGGGTTGAGAAATCGAAAACCACCTTTTAAGCATGATCAGAATAAAAGAAAAATAAAAAAATAAGCTTGAATCTATACACTGTCTCAGAACAGGTTTTACCTAGTGAGGCAGTTTATGACAATAGTAAAATATCTGGTAACTATTATGTAACCTAAGTTAAATATATTACAATGCATTAAAAAAAAATTTTTGCTACTAGATTTAAGGAAAAATTGTATTTTATATAATAAATAAATAAATACTGATACCTACAACTTTTATAAGAACAAAAAAAAACATAGCTGATGTATCGGACTTGCATTATATCTCACGGTGTAAGCAGAACTGCACGTATTCAAGATCAGAGTAATAATAAATGCAAAAATTTCCTCCTTCCACGCATTGTCTAATTGAAACATTCCCAACATTCAGAATTTCATTTATGTGATTATGACAATATTTATATGATTGAACAATACTTTTCATCCCAGTCATTACTAATATTAATGCTTCATTCTCTGCATTACTTGTCATAACTCTTTTCAATCTTAGTTCAGTCTGCCATCTCTTCGTTAGTTGATTTTTCACACTAACGATACTATACGCCCTGCACCATTCCTTGCACTCTGTTGTACAAATGGCAAGTTTAACGCCAAACAGATAATACTTTCCAATATTATTTGATGCTTAAAACCCAATTTAGAATTTTTTTAAACTTTTCTACGGACAATTCTTGGTAGAACTCCATTTCAAATTATAAATAAATTTGATATGGTAAAATAAAACCAAAGTTTTCAATTCTACTACTTTAATGACACAGACTAGTTTCGGTCATCCAGTGACCATTTTCAAAGTGTGCAAAACAAGAGGTGGTTGGTGATTATATAATAATGTCTGGTTAAGGGGTTTGCAACATTTTTTTCCGTCAGTTCAATTAGTATTGCTAGAAAGAACTGACAAAGAAAACTAGCAAACAAAGCGGAGCGTACAAATACAAAAAAAAATAATAAATTACATTACAAAATTATTGAATGCTGAAAAATATTCAAAAGAGGGTAGTTTAAATTATCTTCAGTTTTCTTCTTTATTGGGGACATGGCATGATGATGTCAAATTATGAAGAAAATGGTTCCAATTTAGAATGTTTCTTATCAAATTCCGGAGAAAAGCAAAGAAAATGGAGCTTATAATATACAATATTTTCACTGTTTTAGATTAAAAGTGTAACCATAAATAAAATAATACACATAAACAGCGTGAATCATTCTTAAATTAATTTTAATTCAGAACAAAACAAGCTTTTAAACGTTTAAAAATCATCCAGTTGAAGAAAAGCAATAAATTAAAATATAAGTAAAGCAAAATACAAAATTAATATCTACTCATTCGTTGCGTACAAAATACGGTTCAAAACATATAAAAAAAAACTAAGCTACACAAAACTGAAATAATAAAGATACAATATCGAGTGTGCGATTGATGGATGTTTTTGTGTGTATTGATAAGTGCTAGCCTGTACAACATTTTCAAAATCGTGCTGGACAAAAAGCCACACACTTTTTATGTTAGAAAGAAAATTCAGAATATTTAGGGGGCACCATTTTGTAGCGAAGCAAAAAAAACAACAAAATCTCCCACACAATCATTGTGGAAATAATAATTGTTTTTTGATATCTATGTCAAAAATAATACGAGCAATTCGTGCACATTCAAATTCTATATATAATAATATTTACAAGTAAAATAATATTATTCAGTAAATTATGTGCAATATATTTTTCAGGATAATTTTCTTAATCACACATTTTAAGTATAATATTAAAACAATATATTATGAAAAAAATCCACTTTCAGCCAATCTCAACTTATAAACTACTAAACACAAATTTAGAAAAATTATACTCAATTTCATAAAAGAATATATTTCAAAAACACAAAGAAACTTATGTTCATAAAGGAATAAATTCAAAAAGACATAGAAACTCTTGATCATAAAGGAATAAAGTCAAAAAGACATAAAAACTCATGTTCATAGAATAAATTCAAAAAGACATAGTAACTCATCTTCATAAATTAATGAAATCCAAAAACACAAAGAAACTCACGTCCATAAAGGAATAAAATTAAAAAAAAACACCTAAAAACTCAAGTGTATAAAGGAATGATATTCAAAAACACAGAATCTCATGGTCATTAAGTAAATATATTTGATTGAAATAATTTAAATCTTAATCTGCTCACTTATTTTGATCTTTGCAACAATAAATATTACATATAAGTGTGTGCTTCATAATGAATTAATTATGTACAAGTAATAAAAAATCATCGCAATTTTGACTGTCTTTATTCAAAGTGATCTATCAACACAAAACCATTCACTATGTAAAAAAATGTACAGTTCATACAAAATGGGAACCCCCAAAGATCGGAATTATCTTTTCATTTTTACAGCGACCTGGATCTAGCGGACTGTGTACAACAGCCGAAGGGGACAGCAAATCGGTCATTTCTTCGTTCCAGTGCATGGGGGATCCCCTCCCGCTGCTCGTGGTGCTGTCCCTCTCTCTCTCGCACTCCTTTTCTCTCTCTCTCTCCTTCTCCCTCCACCTGTCTCCTCCCTGACTGCCGAAAGCGGAATCGCTCAGGGGGGTTATGGAACCGGAGCTTCTCTCCCTGTCGTCCATGTCTTGCAACTGACTGTCGTTATCTGTACTGTCGTTGGGGGCAGTACAGCAGAACTTGTGTCAGCTCCTCTTACGTTTGCTGGCAACCGACAGAGGGGAGGTCGGAGACAGCTCGTAGTCCGAGGGGAACATCCGCGGGGCGATGACCGCGAGAGGGGATTCAACTTTATCAGCTTCTATGTGCTTTTCTTCCGTCTTTGTCTCCTGCTCGCTCGCTTTTGATTTGTTTCGAAATTCGGAAATAACAATTGTTAGTAACAATGACAGCCCAAAGCGTAAAACAACACACACATTCCAAACTCTCCTAAAGGTAACTATTTTGATATTTTTCGATTACGTTCATTCTGTTCAACATTCGACACGAGATTAGTTATGTTAGTTTGCAAATAACTGGTAGTCATCGTAAACAAAAAAATGTGTTATGTAAAAAATTTAATCCATTGCCATCCATGTACTGACATGGATGGCAATGGATTGGATTGCAATGGCAATGGAATGGATTCTCAAATCAAAGAAAAGCAAGTGTTGACAAATTACATTCTCAGGACACCGGCCTTACTCTTGACTTGAAATCCAATTTCAAAATTTTCGTTAAGAACCTACCTATGTGATGGAACATACGGCGGGAGGTAGGTATTTTTAATTGTAATAGTAGATAACTTGACGCAGGCGATAGGTAGGTAAGTTCTAAGCAAAAATTCGAAATTTGGGTCAAATTTGAATGTCAAGAGTCAGTAAAATTTATAAATATTTTATTACATTGAATCTTATTATAGGCAGATGTGAAAAATGCATGTGGCAAAAAATTACTGTTAATTATAAACTGGGGTGCTGTTTTGAAATGTCATTTCATTTATTCAGAAAATATAAAACAGTGAATAATCTTTAGGAAAATAAATAGCTTTGTGGGACAAAATGTTAAGCTGTTTGATAAACTGTCACCTCACATACAGTCTTTGAAAGAAGGTAGTTTTGAGAAAGAGACAAAGAAGTATCAATACTTTTATACAACTGATGAAATACCAAATGAATGATATTTCAATTAACATGGATCATTTTACATTGTTTATTATATATGTTTTTTTTTTTATTTATAATCGGTGACGACTGAGAATGCTCTTTTTGGAAGCCTATGGAGGACAAACAATGATACAATATATCAATAAAATAGAGTAACTTCAATAAATCAACTTTATCTTTTAAAAACTAATCTATTGATGTTTAAAATTCAAAGTTGAATCACATAAGAGATATTTAGCCATGACTGTTTCCCTGACACACGGGTATTTTAAATTTAGAAGACAACGGATCAATTAGAATAAACAAAAATATATATATACATAAAAAAATGTAATATGAAATACATAAACAAAAAAAAAATAAGTGCTGATAATGAGTTGAAGAGAGAGAGTGATGAAAAAAAGCAAACTATAATAGGACAGTAACGAAAAAGTATAGGGGAAAGCGTGTTGGTGATTATCAAAATATATGAATAGCTGAGAAAGCCATCTCCTCGGAAGTTAGATTTTGTTTTTTCTTTGCTTTTCTATAAAACAACACGAAAAATAACTTTAATTTGAAGTAGGTACTTGTAGAAAAATCTCTGTACAAAACATAAACAATTGAATATCAATTCTGAAGTATATTAATTAAGATCAGTGTGTTGAAAACAAATATTGATGATTACCTAAAAAACTTTACTCAATTTCAATTAAGATTCACACAACTCAACAAAAAGATGTTTATGCTAAAGTACTTTGTGGATTTTTATTTAATTCATTTTTGTTCCTTATTTTTCCAATAAATTGTTTGACCGATGGGTAGGAAAGTTCAAAAACTAATCATTTCTGATTCTCCACTACTATATAGGTAATAATGACGAGTTATGTTTTCTCAATTGAGCATATTTATTACATCAACATTTCAACAGGTCGAGAGTATTTTCTATTAGATTCATCTCGATGGTTTTAGGTGAATGGCATATGACCAAATTTGTATCCTTTGTAGACCCCAAAGTATAAGTTCAATCAATTTCATATTCGTGTCAGATGTGTAGAAATTAATAAATTATTAGTTTTCATCTCTATGATTTAATCTCTAAAACTATTTCATGTAAAATGACTTAAACAGCAGTAGGTAGGTATATAGCTGAATATTTGTTGTGATATATTTCAGGAAACACAGCCATACATTGTCATGTAGCCCAATTAAGTCAATCAATACGACAGCTGTATTGCCGAAATATTTCATATTGCCTGTGAACAGCCGATGAATTGCAGGCATTCTCCAATTGGTTCGGAAAACTTTACATGTAACTAGCCCAGCTATATATTAACTTAATACAACAATGCATATCTAGATACATCAATCAAAACATTTTGTAACTGTGTTTTATTTTATCATAATTACTAACAAAGCAAACTCTCTCTCTCTCTCTCCTCCCACAACCTCTATATCCCTTCTTTCTTTGTTGCTGTGATTTTACATTTAATAATGTTATGTGTAGGTCTTTCTGTTTGTTTTTTGTCTCACATTGCTTTGGTTGGTAAGAAGAAACTCATTGTACATGAATTAAAATACTGTCTGTAAAATATATTTCTTATACATCTCAATAATGTTAAAAAAAACATTTGTAACACTTATTCAATGTCGATATTTGAATAAGAACGATTAATATTAATTTTATAATAAAAACATAAGTTCCTTTTAATTTACTGAGTTTGTCAATAATGATTCTTGGTTAAACTCCATAATGTTAAAGAAAAAAACACTAGTCATAGTTTCACTGTTAATTTATTAAAGGCATTAATCAGTATCGGTCTTTCAAAGACCATCTTCAGGGTGCAACAAAACAAGTAAAACTGAATACTGAATAATATATGAAAAAAAAGATGAATATGTACCAATGTGTCGCAACTATACTTTGGATATATTATTTCAGTATATATTATTATTTGGTTCAGTTAATGATTAAAAACTTGTGTCTTTTATGGCCGACTTTTTATGGACTTTTATGGCCGACCAATACCTAATTAACTGTTAAATAACTGTAAGCATAGAGCGCATGCCTAATTGAAATACAATGTTAGTCATTTTCTGACAAATTCGTGATGTTTATTCAGTGTTGTTAAGAACACCAAAATCTACATAACGGTTTTGTTTGACAATGTCATTTGTAAAATATTTGTTTTTTTAACTAAGCAGACAATTAGTTTTACTACCCCAGTCGTTAATTCATATTGATACAGTTACCATCAAGTATCTTGAGTATGTCACATGAGCTACACAAAGAAGAAATTTGGGTCTCATTGGGCAGTGAGGAAGAGAGAAAGGTTGAGGGTACACTGTTTGCAGTGAACTATTGGTCGTCTCCCTTGCCTCCAGCACTGCATCCTATTAGAGCTATCTATCGCGAGCTCCTGTGTATACACAAATGTACAAAAAAATCCTTTACTTGTTCATTTCTGTGTTAGGTGATTCGTTCATTCTTGTTGTGTTTTTGATTATTTTGCTATTGATATTTTACATACTTATTAAAAAATAATATTTAAATTATCAGGCCTAACAGTAGGTACATTTATTTTGTTGGCAAGTGTAACCTTCGCAAACTTACCCTTCCATGCTGAAATATACTCATGATGTTTGCCGGGACCACTAGTGTTTATTTAAAATGATTGTGCATAACATATTTTATGAAATGACAAATATGTTAAAAAACATTAAAAATCAACGTACACATAATAACCGTTAGCGAATCCAATCCCTATGTGGTGAAGTTATGTAAAAATCAAAAATAACTTAATTCATCTGAAGAGTCTAAAACAACACACTCTAACATCGAAACAGCCCACAGAAGCGGAGGCAAGCAGAAAAATGTAATAAAAAAAAAACAATGCAAATAATAATAAAAAAAAAAACAAATTAATAACAAAGAGAAAAGAAAAAAAAAGTATATAATGGGTGGTTGTTTTAAAAAAAAAATTTAAATAAATAAACATAATATAATTCCCTTCATTCATTTGAGATAATACTTTGTATAGTAAAACTAACACAATACATCTATGAATCATTCGTCTAAAATTCAAAACTAATTTATACCTTAAATAAAATAATATAATTAAACATCAATATTAAAAATAGTTCGTTTTAGGATTTTTTCAAATACTGTATAAAACTATGTTACTTTCATGAAGGTATGATACTATTCATTATCATGCTAACATAATATTATTTGTTTTAAACTAACAAAATATTCTATGACCATAAAAGACTTATTTAATCAAAAAATACAAAATTTCATTAGGTACCAACTTCATGTAAAATAATAATTGAACAAAGATTTACAGTGTTACTAATAAAAATCTACTTCACACCCGTTGACCAGTGTTTTAGTTACACACCGTCTAAAGCCCGTGCAGCGATTATTTGAAAATCTTACTAATAAACGCTGTGTAACGACTGTGTATGACAAGCGTACAACAAAAAATAATCCAACAATGTTGTAATTTCGCACTCACGCATGTACAGAGCCGCCATCGGCCATTATAATTTTAACGTTTGTCGTAGTTAATATTTTTATACGTTTTTCACATTTCAAAATAGGAATATGGAAAATATAATGAATAATTTCATCAGACAAATACCCAAGCAAACACCATTGTAGATATTATAAAAGAGCAAATTTTTTGATAACTTTTCGCTCCTAAAATACACAACTATCGAGAATATAGTAATTTGTAGAGGTTTCATCATATAATTCCAAGATATAACAATATAAACACACATATCGAAATAAAATTTGATTAGTGATTGATGAAATTTGTCTTAAAACACCGCTAAACTACCTAGAACAGTCGTGCAAACGATGTGTAAAATTTGTATGAGAGATACACAGTCGTTGACCAACTGATCTGCTACACAGTGTTTATTGGTAACGTTTTTGCCTACACGGGTGTTAAATGGTCGTGTAACTTTTACAACACATTTATTAGTAAGACTGAAATGTTGAATGATTTCTGCCACATTTAAAGAAAATACAAGACAATTTAGGAGTATATTTATAAAAAAAAATGTTTTTCAACTATTAAATATTACCACTGCAAAAATGACATTATATAGTACTATTTTATTTTTTAAAGATTCAAAATGAAGCAGGATTCCCAGTCAGATATATTTTTAATTGTTCATCTACAGGCCGAACCGATTATTTGTGTCTTATGGTCAGAAAATAGAATAACTTAATTTTAGCATGACAAAGGATCTGAAACACAATGCATCAAAAGCATTCAGTTAAAAAAATACATAATTACAAATTGTTACATAATTAATATCATCAAATAAATAAAAAAGGTAAAAACGAAAAATAATAAGAAAATACTTACTATTGTTGGCCATTAAGTTCTCTTGAAGCTTATCCCTTTGATCTTCCAAAACCTACAAGCAAAAATTAATAAGCAAAGTTACTAAAATGGAGCTTCTCTTGTGACTAATTGTTTACATCTAGGGCTGCGTTCACAATGAATGCCGAGTGCACTTAGTGATACTCTAAGCCGTTCATAATGACCGGAAACAGACGCTCGAAAGACACTCTGTGGCGTTCAGATTGAACGTCGAGTGTACGCACCAAACGCTCGGTAAAATTGTCAGGTGAAAAACGCTCTGACAGTTATAGTATCTGTTGACTTCTATTTTATCTGTGGAATGATGACTTGTATTTGTTCTTGTGGTATCTATTTTGTCAGTTGACATTCTTTATGATGACAATATCCTGTATTCAGTAACTATTGTAACTAAAATAGGAACATACTAAAATTGTAGATTTTAGATTTACGGTTATTTCAGCGTTATAAAATATCAACTTGGACTAAATAGAATAGGAACGTACCTATATTGGCCGGAACGTTCTTAAAAAGTTACTGAATCAGACATATTATGAATAATAATGAAAGTTTCATCATTTTCATTTATTTCATATTTATGATATTTTATAATGCTGAAATAAGACTGTAAATCTAAAATCTACAATTTTAGAATGTTCCTAATTTAGTTCCAATAGTTACTGAATATGGGGTAATATGCACTCACAAAAAGGCTCATTTATAAAAATATAATTTAAAAGGGTCAGAGACAATTATTTACTCCACTGCCCAATTGTTGCCTTTCGATGAAAATATAACCTAAAAGAGACATGTATGATAAATGACATTTGACATTTAAGTGTTCAGTGAGATAGGTGTGATAAACGCCATAATCTGCAACTTAAGGTACATCCAACGACCGACGTCGAGCGATTTATCTAAACACAGTCCAGCATACAATCCTAGCACTGTTATAAAACTATACAGGTAGTTTTCTTTGGTGGCATTTATTGTTTATGAACCAATTTCTCGATAGATGGCGTTAGAAAAAGTTTCATCATCATTCTCATAGATGGCGATGGTAATTTCACATTATTTTCAAATGATTAAAAAAACGGCACAACAAATACACAAGCTTCAATTTTGGATTGATAATGGAACTCAATAAAAAGGCATAATAGGTGAATTTGAATCTGAATTTTGAACCATGGTCCCCACTTTCATCCCGGTAGTTTTACACTATGTTTTAGTCTGGTTGCATGTTTAATTAACAGTATATACAAAAAATAAAAAAATATATTCCTGCAACTTATGAATATGTAGCCTATTCAACAAAAGTAATCGATTGGTGTTAAAGCTAAAGTGTTTGAATTCAATCGGAATAAAACTAATTAATTTGTGTTTATAATACTCCCAGGAATTTTGCAATGATTTTGAATGAATGAATCGATTTCATTATAAGATATTATAGATCATAATTATAAATTGTACATTATTCATCTAGGTACAAATAAATAGCTAGCTCGATTTCAAAATTCCATATTATTACTACTTATTTCAGTTAAAAATGAATTTGTTATTCAAGACTTTTTTTTTTTTCTAAAAAAAATGAATATGTCCTTGTTAAACAAGTACATATACATCTTCCTACGTTCCCTAAAATAAGCAAATAAATGCTTGTGCTATAAGTGAACGAAATCGGTCGAGGCAGGATTCGAACTCGCGAGCACTGGATTACAAAAGAAACTGTCGTTTTATTCTTCCATAAACTAGAAAGTGTTTTTTTGCAGATTTAGGATTATAAATTAATTATGACTGACAATTATTGTACCAATATTAATATTTAGTAGGTTTTGACTATGTGACAGATGCCTGTCATTGGAGCATTAGGTTTATATGTGTTTTAACTTGTGTGTGTATATGCCAGCATTCTGTTTGTGTCTTTAATAAATAAATGATTTTTTGAATGATTCATCGGATATGATAAAAATGAAATTAACCTCTCCCAAATATTGTGCCACTTTCCGGGTTACACCCTCCACAAAGCCATCCAGCTTTCCAAGATCGTCCGAGAGCCCAACAAGTTGATCCAGTGTACCAACCTTAGCAAAAAAAAAACACAAAAGCATGTAAATAATATGTAATAATATAATAATAAAGCATGTAATAATATAATGATTTAATAAGAATATACAGGTCAAATCTCTGAATAACGAATACCGAAGTAACAAAATTTTCAGTATAATGTATATGTAATTTGTCCCCGAAATTTAAAATTGAAAAAGTAATGATCTTTATGCTAAGAACATGTCACAAGAATGGAAGGCCTCAGAAATAGTCCTCGAGGGTCATTTTTTAACAGATTTCAAAAAATTATATCTCAATAAGTGTACGAGATATCAAAATAATATTTTGTATTGTTAAATAAGGATGTCAAAAGGAACAAATAAAAAAATATCAACAAAATCTGAGACCATGCGTGACACAGCTAGATATTTTGACATGTAATGACCCTATATACTTACTTATTTAGAAAATAAACAGTTTTCATAAAGGAAGCATGTTTATAAACCTAGAATAAAATTGTGTTTTTTTTATAATTATATAGAAAATTAAATTCATAACCATAAACTACCACTGCTGTGCAAATGAAAATACAGTGAATTATCAAATATGAAAGAAATTATGTAAGAAGTTTTCTCAAGACGAAATGTGAAATAATTACCTTAAGATCGGGTATTTGGAACTTGTAGTTTGAGGCGAGGTTGTTCTGTTTACTGGTAGCATTGTTGAGGGACTCAAAAGTCTGTTGGCAGGTCTTGTCCCCAGGAGCGCTGATCAACCAATACTCGCTCATCTTGGATTATTCTAAACACAATTTAAATAAGTCAATAATCATACCTCCTCATATCTCAAATAACTGCTTTTTTTATATATTACAAGAGTAACGAGTTTAGTAAACATATTTTTAATACAACGTCTGATGCAACTTTATTTGAGTGCAATGATTTTAGACAAATCAGACCTAACAGAAAATATATAAAATCTTCACAATTTTTTTACTTATATACTTATTGCAGGGCATCTGCTCTGAGCAGATAAGCTGGCAAAGAAAGGATCAGGGATGCCTTTCATAGGACCTGAACCAGCGGAGGGCTTATCTGCAGCAACGATTAAAAGATCGGTCAAAGACTGGATAACAGTTAAACAGAGAGTTCTGGGAAGCTAGTTGTGGACAACGGCAGGTGAAAGAATTCATAGAAGGGCCCTCCAAAAAGAGGACAAGAAAGCTGCTGAGTCTCAGCAGAAGAGAGCAACTAAGAAAGATAACTGGTCTATTTACTGGGCATTGTCATCTAAAAAGACACCATTACATAATGAGGATCGCTGATGAACCAAATTGTAGAAAGTGTCAACAAGAGGAAGAAACAGCCTCTCATCTGATCTCCGAGTGTCCAGCCCTAATGGAATCCAGACACAGACACCTGGGAGCCTTTATACTAAGACCCCAAGATCTGGAAGGCATTTCAATCTGCAAAATATGGGACTTTATTCAAGAAAACGGATTGCTGTTGAAGTGACATCCCCGTAAGGGAGGCACAATAGATCAACCTATGGTCGCGGTGCAGGGGCGTGTTGGACCCACTCCTAATAAATAATATTGCAGGGCATAGAATTATAAGGTACAGAAGCCACGTGCAATATAAATTTCAAATTCTAATGTATGACAAGTTTTATTTACATGTGTGTATGTGAGGCGAGAGATCGGTAATCAAATCGGTAGGTGTACGTATACTGCATAGAAAAGAGATTTTATGTGTACTACTATGTGTTCTATGACTGTATTGACGGCATGGCGAGTGAAACTCAGAACTTTGTTCTTAGTTTTAGTTGTCATACTTTCATTGCGCTGACTAGGTATCTGTATCATATATATAATCTAAGTTGCAGGGTTTAGATACTTTTCTAAAATACATTGCTGTGATATAGACACAAATGTAAAATAAACATTCGAGAATCATATGACTTGGGATATGACATATATAATATATTGCAAAACATGGTAAAAAATAAAATTATTCTTTTAGAAAAAATTCAATATGGATTAAAGATAATATTCATCTAAAGTGTTCATCTTCAAGTATGGTGTATTGTATTTATAAAAATTCAGTTCACAAGCATAAAAAACATTTTTATGTACCTAATTTTATATCCAAAAAAATAGGTTTAAAATGCCAATTATTTGTTATATTTATATTTGATATGCTCCTTATTAATATGATCAAATTCCAATAAGATAAATAAAATACCAGACAACTGCCATTAATTAATTAATCAAATGACTGAATGATGACAAACACGACAGAAAGAATGACGAAAACCAACCCAAAGAAAAATCGATGACAGAAGGGGTTGGTAAACTGTGAAATATTAATAATAGGGTGATTATTTTGAAGGTCTTTTAAAAATATCTACGAAACGATTGGCAGCGAAATCAGGAAAGAATATACATGATAATTGTTGTACAAATCACGGGCACAAATCCAAAATCAAACAGCATTAACCCCTATATGTAAAATGGGACATTAATTGGGGGGTTTGTTCCAGTTTTGACGTAAATTACACAAAAACCATACGCAGCGGAGAAAACGTTTCATACGACACACAAAATAGACGCACGTTACGAAAACTTACATGTTAACAAGAAAGTATACAAATAAAGTGACAGTACTCAATTTGGTGAGTATTAATAAAATAATCACAAGACAGCACGAGATCACTCCCAGAACACCGCCATTAAAATTCACGTGACGCTGTGCTGCGCCCTACCGTCAAAATTTGTCACTATCAGCTGTTTTCATTGTTTATGGAATTCAGTGTTTCATAAACTTATTACGTTTGTATTTTTCAATAAAATATAATTTTTGAACTATAAACAGAACCAATGCCTTTTGGATTTACTATTTTTTTATCATGCTGCAATGCAGTAGGGTATAATTTACAAAATATCCGATGCTAAAACTGAATGTTGAAACGTCTGTTTTATAATTTTGAATAGAAATCAGTACATTTTGAAATTTTATCAGTTAGTGTCGTCAAATTTTTACCATATTTTAATGACAAAATCTTATCAAAGCATCGTGATATTATTTTATTGTAAAATAAAAAGTACTCAAATCGAAAACTTTAATATAAACATGTGATAAATATTGCTGAGTGTCAACTCCTTTAAGAACGGACTAGATGAACTCATTCAAGCACATCAACTTTATGCTGCCTGCTTGTCACCTCAATAATAATAATTATAAAATAAGAAATAATGTTGTCTCCATACAAAAACAACACGTCGCGTCGGCATCTTTATTACATACTCCTTCTGGAAATCGATGTAAGAATTAAAGTCAAAGAAGCAAGTTCTGCATGAACCCGAAACGACCTATGATTCAAGAGTATTATAACAAACTTTCATGTTATATCAAACTAACTGAGCGACGCATCATCATCATCATAAGCTCGACAGCCCTGGGTGGGCCTTGGCTGAATCCAGGAGTCTCCTCCATTCCCGTCTATCCGTTGCCTTCGTTCTCCAGTTTCTAATATTTATTGTGGGAGCATCGGCATCGACACTGTCCATCCATCGAGTCCTTGGTCTTCCTGGTCTCCTTCGACCTTGTGGCACAGAAAGTGTGAGGCGTTTTGTCGTCCATTCGGATTATGTGACCAGCCCATCTTAAGCGCCCTATCTTAATGGAACTGATCACATTGGGCTCTTCGTAGGTCTCGTATAGTTCCTTGTTGTATCGACGACGCCAAACACTATTCTCTTTTATTGGCCCGTAGATCGTTCGAAGGATCCTTCTCTCAAAAGCCGCTATGGATCCTTCAGTTTATTTGGTCATCACCCAAGTTTCGGAAACATACATGAGGACTGGCTTGATAAATGTTTTATACAGAAGGATCTTTGTGTTTCTCCTAACCAATTTTGACCTTAGCTGCTTTTGTAGGGCGTAAAAGCATCTATTAGCAGCCATGATTCTGAGCGACGCAGGCAGACAATTATTTTGCGTTTGGGATCTGTATCCTTTATACAGACTTTGTGTCTTCTATATATCCCAAACATTTTTTACTTTTTTATATATTTTTGTTAAACAAGTACATATACATCTTTCTACGTTCCCTAAAATAAACATAAATCCTTGTGCTATAGGTGAATGAAATCGCTCGAGGCAGGATTCGAACTCGCGACCACTGGATTACTAACCCAATACGCTTATCGCTCTGCCATCGACCCATCGTGAAAACCATTATATTATTTTACATTACATTACTTCTCGGGCAACTTTACTTACATTACATTACTTCTGTGTCTCCACCGAGAATCGAACCCAGGACCCTTGGATCAGCAGTCAGATACCTAACCAACTGAGCCACGTAGGCCAACATATTATGTACATACAAATCTAATCAAAACGTATTTTGTTTTGGTCAATTAATTATATTTTAATTCAAGGTTTAGTGTACAGTATAGTCCTCAACCTTAGCCTACAGATATTTTTATTTTGGTATAGTTTTAGAACCACGGCATTTTTCAAAGCATAGATAATAAACGAGACAGTATTCACAATAAAATATTGATGATAATTGCAACATTTTAATTTGACAGTTGAAATTAGCTTTCGAACTTTCCTGATTTGTAGGTTATAAAATTAAATCTCTTTCACAGATAGTAATCTCTTTTCTATGTGTTTAAGTTGATTTTAAGCGTTCTGTGTCATTTTTTATCATCATTATAAATAAAATATCTAAAGCGGAACAAAAATGAGGATATTTCCATTTTTATCTCATAAAATTGGTGATCTGACTCTAAAATATTCTAATCTACCTGAATCCTATATCAAAAGGGCTATGGAGCAGGTATTTTAGTAATTATTTGTATTTTAAGGCTATTCAGCTATATTTTTATTATATAATAATGCTTTATAAATAAATAATAAAGGTTATGATTATATCGTAAGTATATATTATTTTTCGCACACATTCCTATTTTTTCGGTTAGTTTTATTAAGCTTATGATTATTGAGACACATGAGTGGGTTGCGGTTTAATAACCAATATTTAATTTTAATTAATAGATTAATTTTTTAAATAGTTTGTAAGACACTGGCTGTGTCTAACAAAAATCTTCGCGAAATCACACTGTTTCTATAAATAAATTCAGTTTATAATCATTTTTAATTTTTCTGTATCATTATTTCAATTAATATTGTATCTGGATGTACAAATGCTGTATTAAAATGTGTTTTACATTAAGATACATTAAATTTTATTGATTGACATAACTTCTTACTATAACTAAATTGTGCAATATTTTACTCATTCGCAAAGCCCATGTTTCTTCTATAGACTGATCATTTTGATTATTTTCTGATTATGTCTGTTAAAAATCGTAACATGTCTCTGACGAAATGCTAGCAGAGACTTTACTGCTTAGAATTTATTTATTTAACAAATTTTGGTAGAGAGTATATAATACATATTTACTGTAACATACATATACGTACATACACACACCCTTATATACATCCATTAAACATACCAAAAATTCCACAAGGCTTAGCCTGTTTGTGCCCTAATAAAATTAGAAACAAAAATGTTGGTTGTGTGCTACATGTAAACAGTTTTTTGATAATGTATATGAAGTGATAAATACATTTAAAAATGATCAAGCATAATACAGAATGTGAATGGCATATAAATACATAAAAAAATTAACTTATCAAAAAAACAAAATATAAATAACAAAAATAAAAACAAAATAGAAAATAAAAATAAGAGTATTTTAAAAGGAAATCCTTTATGTTCTCATTATCAATAAAGCCATTTTAGATGGGTCGATGGCAGAGCAGTTAGCGCATTGGGTTTGTAATCCACTGGTCGCGAGTTCAAATCCTGCTTCGACCGATTTCGTTCACCACAATGCCCAAACATTTATGCTTATTTTAGGGAACATAGGAAGATGTATATGTACTTGTTTTTAACAAGGACATATTCATTTTTTTATAAAAAAAAAATATGACGAGACGATTAACAAATGCTGAGTGATTATTTAGAGACTTAAGAAACATTAGTAACATATTGTATGATCTAGGAGCTACATACATAGAATGTCTTTGCATGAATGTCTTTCTCTTATTGTAGATTGGAACTTTATATACCTACATTATTATGGCGATCACTTGAACATTTCTGTTTTTTTAACAAATGCTGAGTGATTATTTAGAGACATAAGAAACATTAGTAACATATTGTATGATCTAGGAGCTACATAGGTACATAGAATGTCTTTGCGTTGATCTCTTATTGTAGATTGGAACTTTATATACCTACATTATTATGGCGATCACTTGAACATTTCTGTTTTTTTAACAAATGCTGAGTGATTATTTAGAGACATAAGAAACATTAGTAACATATTGTATGATCTAGGAGCTACATAGGTACATAGAATGTCTTTGCGTTGATCTCTTATTGTAGATTGGAACTTTATATACCTACATTATTATGGCGATCACTTGAACATTTCTGTTTTTTTTTTTAAATTGATATTTGTAAAAAAATAAATACCTTATTTAAAATTTATATTTATGTATGATTATATTATAGTGACGAGTCAAAGTGTCTGAGCGAAAAATAAAAAAAAATATTTACCTAAATACTTGTATCAAATAATCATAGTAAAATTCTTCTATTTTTTAAAAGATTTTTAATTATCTCAATAGAGACGAAGTTGAAATATTTACTGTAGGAGAACCGGGAAATCAAGGCACCTACAGGGCTTACGACCTGTCATCGGCTGGTTTACGTGATCACTTTATGCGATTGCGCAACGTTCACCAATTATGCCTTTTTAATGAGATCCCTATCAATTCAATTTTTGAAAGTTCTATATATTGTAATACTGAAATTCTTTTCGCTTGAAAATAAGGAATTTTTACTACAGCCATCTATGTGTGAAATTATAAACCACAGACTTATTGTCCGTAGGCAATTTTTGGCAGTCAATCACAATAAGATAGCAATACTAATTTGGAATATCTATGAAATACAGGGAATTCAGTCATTAAACAGAAAACCAGTACGCTTTTTGATTGACTTATAAACAATATCTCAATATTATACCTAATTGAAAAATTGTTTCACTGT
Organism: Molanna angustata; assembly: GCA_963576475.1. NCBI lineage: Eukaryota > Metazoa > Arthropoda > Insecta > Trichoptera > Molannidae > Molanna > Molanna angustata. Next base: position 13,294,533 of record OY754985.1, on the reverse strand, counting down.
TATCTTCCTCTTCTTCTTTAGCTTACTTCTGTCCATTCCTGTACAATAGCCTCCTGCAGCCTCCATTAAAGATTATTTTTTTAAAATACATTATTAATGATTTTTGTATTTCAATGAAAAAAATGTACGATGAATTTCAGGTTTATTACCGCACACCAGTCGGCTATCCCCAATACTTGCAGCGAGAGATTAAACGCAAGAGATTCAGATTCACAACCAACCGACCGTGGACGTTTCAATCTTACGAACAAAATGCTCCCGGACTCCACAGAAAGAAAGTCTTTCTCGAACCTGTCGGGGAATGGTCCATATTTGTGTAAGTCTTATTTCAAAATATTCCCATATGATATTAAGAAAATATCCCACAAAACAACAGTGTACTTGAATCAAATCTTTTTTTTTTCCTTTTATTTTTGTTCTTACTCTATTGTATTTTTTGGGTTTTTTCTAAATGTTTTTTTTTTGTTTAATTCTGGTTTTTGGATCTCTTATGACATTTTTATATTGTTAGACCATATTCAAAAAATGTTTTCATTGTTGGTTAGTTTAAGTTAGCATTTATATTATGTGATATAGAAACCCACTGATAACCATATATGGTTAGTGGGATCTTGTATAAATTAAATTATGTTGAAAATAAATATAAAAAAAATGCAACAAATTGCTGAGTTAAATTTATTTGTTTAGTTTATGTACAAAAATGTACACAAAGTTGGGTTTATTGCCATTAGGCAATCTCTTTCAACAAAACAAGTCAAGTAAATTTGTTGCGCTAATATAATATAATAATAATGGCGTATGGAATAGAATGCTGGGCTGACATAGCCACAACAAAATGCGCAGCGAGAATATCGGAATTGAGAACTCTTCAACAATATCAGGTTACTCTTAGAAATAGAGTGAGAAATGTGAGTCGGGAAAATATATGAGGTTGAAGATGTTGTTAGAGCGAGTAGACAAATAAGGAGATTTTAGTATGCGCAAGTGAACAAAATGAAGACATCCAAGATCCCCATATAGTGCTTCATGGTTGATCCGAAAGAAGACAGTCAACGAAGAGATGGATGGGTAGCTGGGAGTCAACTTTGCAAGAGAACAACAGGCCTCAAGGCCCACCTAGCATAAGAGAAAGAAGAAGAGTTATATAATACCTAAGAAGAAAAAGCATACATACATACCATCATGGCATTTCCTACAATGTGAGGTAACCAGTGACAGATGTGCGGGTGTGCATTACCTTATAAATGGAAGCGCTAAACATGGAACACAGCAAAATTCAACGAAAAACAGCAATCGTAGCAAAGAGAATAAGGAGCCGGGAAAAGAAATTCATAAGTCTGCAGAATGTGGCATCTTGTTATTGGGTGAATGAATATTCAATGATCATTTGATAAATGTAGTTTTTTCTGATATATTTGTTTTATTCTTCAATGTAATATATCTGTGAATTACTAATTGTCTATATTTTGTATATTTCCACTTGTTTATTTTTATTAACTCACAACACCACTATCCATACACTGCACTCACAAGAATAATATTCAGTTTACATCCACCTGAGGAAGGGAATGGTCGTTCCCAAAACATGTAGTGAATTAGTAAAAATAAATAAACAAGTGGAAATATACAAAGTATAGTGTTTTGTGTTTAATATAAATAATTTATGAATTTCCACAAAGTTGTAGTTTGATTATTTACTAATTGTCAGTTAACAATAAACCCACCAGTGTACAACATCTGTAAATGAGTTGGAATCAATTAATAAAATGATTTTACTACATAACGAAATACACTATGTAAAGATCATTGCTTAGTTTAAGGGATGTGTGAGGATTTGTATATTCAAGAACATTTAGCCTGTAGGGGCATTAATCAATTTAAAGCTTTTGAAATAGTTAACTTCAAATCAAAGGTAATGGTCTTTGAAAAGAGTGAAAGCAGAACAGTGTGTAAGCAGAACAGTGTGTCAAATAAAAGTAGAGAATGAATGCCTTGAACAAGTCGACGAGTATGTCTATCTGGGTAGTATGTTCCAACGGAATGGACGGCCTGATAAGGATATTGAAAGAAGAGTTATGGCAGGAAACAGAGTGAATGGAGCACTTAGACCAGTTATGAATGATCGCAACATATCAAGAGACGCTAAAGTTGCCATTCATAACGCAATCGTAGTGCCAACATTGACGTATGCAAGTGAGACCTGGACATGGCAGAAGTCGCACGAAAGCAGAATAAATGCAGTTGAAATGAGATCGCTTAGAAGAATTTGTAACAGAACGATGTATGATAAAGTTCGGAATGAAGATACAAGGAAAGAATGTAAGATAAAGAAAGATGTAATTAACAGAATGAAAGTTAACACATTGAGATGGTTTGGCCACTTGGGGAGAATGAACGAAGAACGCCTGACGAAGAAAATATACAAATCTGACAGGAACGGAATAAGAGGTCGCGGGCGCCCAAGAAAAGGATGGCACGACCATGTAAACGATATTTTGAAAGATGGAAATGTAAGAAGCGTGAACAACAGACGAACATGTATAAGACGATGTATGAATGTTAAGGAGGCGATGAATGCGTGTCAAGATAGAAAAATGTGGCGTTCGGTTCTCTCTGCCTACCCCGTGAGGGACATGGCGTGATGGTATGTATGTATGTATGTAACTTTAAACTTAAATTTAAATAAGAAGCGAAAGATCTCTCAGAATGAAAGAGAAATGGAACGGCTCGGTTACCTACATATGTATATTACAATTAAATAAATATGTATACCACAATATCATCTTTCACATTAATTGAAGAACAATTGAAAATTGAGCAATTTCGAAATGTAAGCTTTCACGGTAGATGTTTGTAACTATGATGAAATGACGAGTGCTGCCTTGCCTTTTATACCATCAGGGAGGTATTTACATGAGTACATAGGTACATGCCAGGTCAATCACCATGGTGATTCTCGAATGTTCCTCCCTAGGTAAATACCTATTGAAATTTGTATTGCTGTCGATATTCTGGTAGGTTACTAACCTCGTCCTAGTGCAAATTGCACGACTACAAGATGTACATACTTGCGACAAATGTACTTATTCGCCGCAGACATTCATTTTATTAAAAAAACAAATTGTTGATTTTTTTTTTCAGAGGTGACAGAGTGGAAATATTAGTAGGAAGAGATAAAGGCAAGCAGGGAATAGTTAATCAGGTGATTCAAGAAAGGAATTGGGTCTTTGTTGACGGATTGAACACACACTTCAGAATAGTAAGTCGTACCTTTTTTTTGTAAACTCTTCAACATTAAAATAATTGTGTGCGAAATTGACTGTATTGCTATGATCATGGCTCTGTTTGCATCAAAGATTTTAACAAAATCTCATCCATTCGGTGCAAGCGCTTTCACGACACTAGGCACTAGTTTCGCATTGCGAAATTAGTCGCATGAAACTAGTTTTAACAAAAAAACAGCGCATAATGTCAAACTATTTCAGTGTCATGGAATCATTGATGCAATCTTTTGGTATTATTTATAAATTGATCAATTCATACATATTTTTATAAATCTATTGCTTTTATTTTGGAAAGTAAATTAATAATAAATTCTGTTTCAAGTGTACAATGGTATTTTACAGATCGGAAAGGACAAAAATTTCCCAGGAATAGTTATAAGATCAGAGGCCCCTCTACTGGTCACAAATGAAGTGAAACTGATTGACCCAGAGACACTTAAAAATACGGAAATCGAATGGAGATACACGGAAGATGGACAAAAGGTACATTTTATCACAGCAATGGGTTACATTTTATTTTTAATTACAATATTTTTTGTACTCTCCTAAATATGACCGTATATTTTACTATCCAAAGAAAATTAGTTTTATACCAGAATTTTGAATCTCTATAAACACCAAGGGAGTTATGCCACGGCTGGCTTGAGTGAAATGCAATCTTAATCTAAAATAGCATCCCTTACATGGCATTTATGAGCGTCAAATGCCTGTTGGTGTTTATAAAATCAAGCTTCAGTCGGTGTTTGATGTAGATTTAGAACATTTATGAGCACTTTGATGCATCCTGCTCAAGTAGCAAGTTTCAAATGCAAATTTCTTCCAACTAACCAGTGTTTCTCACCCAGAGAATAACTGCATGATAAATAATTGAAAATTAATTTCTCCTCTGCTGAGAATTGAACCCAGGATACAAGCACAGAAGTCAAAAAACTTACCACTGTGCCATGGTGGTCAGCAATATGTCAGGGATTTGTTTAATTCATGAGTTGTTTACCATAAATTGAATATGTCAAAAACAGCCCATCTTCATAAGCTATGCAAATTGATATTTCATTTCTTTGTCAGCCCTCCTTTGTCCAGTAATGGACCACAGGACTCTATCTTGGACCGCATCCATCCGCTTTCAGCCACCCATATAATGTCTGACCACTTTGATTGAGGTCTTCCGACGCTTCTTCTCAATGATATTTCACTAGTTGTGTTTGTTTAAAGGTGCGTGTGTCAAAAGCGAGCGGCCGTATCATACCTATTCCCAAGCAGGCCATGGTCACTATGGATTACAAGAACAAGTCGGCATATTTGGAGAATGAAGTCAAAGATACCAAAGCTGATGATGTAACTAAGGTGATATTTTTTTAGCTATGTCTCTTTTTATCGTGAAGGGTTACAAAAAACATTGAAAATATGAAAAAGAGTAGGTTTTGTGTTGCCAATACTCAACTCTTCGCTATATAAATCAGTATACACTTCATAAACGACATTATTATGAACAAAATTAAATTTATTATTTGGACTGTACCTACAGAGGATTCAGTTTTTTTTTAATCAAAGTAGTCAATATTTATTTTTAATATGAAATTTTGACTGCGTCTTTCGTTGTATTTTAACATAATTTAAAGTGTTTTTACAAAAATATGCAAGTCTAACAAATTTTACAGAACATTCTAACAATGTTTAATAAGAGACTAACAAATTTTAAAGGTAGGTTTCGTTGGTGACCGTTATAATATGTGCGCTGCTATGTTCACGCATGTATAAATTTCTCCTTTACTGGGAATCAGACCCAGGATGCCGGCTCAAAAGCCAAAATGGCTTACCACTATCCCACAGCAGTGGATGTTTTCACAAAGACTAAAAATACATTTGTTTATATACCTATACTTGTTAAAAGAATTAATCGGTATCACTAATATTTCACTAATTCATTTCTGTTGGTACATTTTTCAGATAACATTCAAACCACAATTGAAGACCTTTGAAATGGAAGTAATGGAAGAAATGGGAATAAAGGAGGACAGAGTACCAGCTCCAACATTTTGGTATTAGTAATATGTACTGTATATATATAATATAGCGTTGTTTTACAAATTAATAAATGTTTTATTTACTTATTCAGAAGCAAACCATGTACTAATACTTTATAGGCACCATGGACTGATATGATCAATAATACAGACGTACTTCAGGTTAAAGATCTACTCTCAAATGTTAAGGTGATAAAATGAAACCTTTTCAGAGAAAATAAAATGTCAACTAAGGTACCTAATATGTCCTATTCTGATTCATCTAAATTTATCCGTCTGAATTTTAGTACACGTCAAAAAGTTGACTGCATTTATACGGGACTCATTACGTCACACCGCCTGGATAAACGGTCCATGGTCAACCGTTAGTTACAGACGTTTTCATACTCTGAAACAAATCAGAATAGGGCATATTGTGTAGAAAATAATGAATAAAAATGTACAGACTTAAAATTGATTTATTTTTACAATATGATTGTATGATTTTCTAAAATAATCCTAAGCTATTACCATAGAATAATAATAGTTTATAATACTCTTTAGCCTGCAGTAAACGCGACTGCTTTATGCTGACTAATTTGGTCAACATTTTGCTACGAGCATTCAGTAATCCTTGGCCGTCTGCGTGATACGTTCTCCAAATAGGGAATTTGCAAAATTATTTATGCAGTCATAACGAGTAGTACTATACGAACAATGTCTACCAGCAGAGTCATACATATATTGACACGAGCCGGCCAATAAAACTGCTTCACTTTTTAAGCGAGGTATTGTATGGGAATGAGTATTCTATAGTTTTATTATTCTATGGCTATTACATATTATATTTCATATAAAAGTCATAGATATTTGCAAAGATGTGTTGATAAAGTATTGTAAAATCATATAAATGATATTAAATTTAATAATACTCATGATTTTTGTAGGTACTTATTTAATAAACATAAAGGTTAATTTAATATACTGCATTAAAATATCTTCACTTCTACAATATAACAATCTTTTTTAGCCACAAAATGACTACAATAGTATTTGTGCTTTTGACATTTTGTAATGCAAACACTTCTTTGCAATCTCTTGAAATGACGAATTCATTTTCATATATTTATTTCTTCCAATTAACCCTATGCTACGGTTTCTGCATATTGTGCCCAACTTTTTTATCCACACTATTCAATCGATTACATAGTCTAAACTTAAGAAGTAAGGTTTTTTAAAAAATGTAACTTATTTATTCAATTCAGCTTTCATATTCTAAATTATTATCACAAATCTAGAGGACAATCACAATCCTTGCATTTTTACTAATAATTCACACTAACAAAGACTCTCCCAATCCTCTAATCGATATAAACTGTAGTGAATGCTATAAAATTGTGTTTTTAGTATCAAAAAAATCAGTCTTGTGTAGTGTATTGTGAATATCTCATATTTGTAATAATTTCTATCACTTATGTTTAATAATTTGATCTTAATTAACACAGAATTATTTATATGGCAAGATTAGTGCTTATCCATAGGTTTAATTTGGTTGGCTAGATAACTTATATAATTATGTAGAATTTATTTCATTGCATTTTTTATATATAACCGTTGTCTACTGCGTGCATTATTATACCGCATAACCTCATTCTTCCAGACTGGGATTTGATTGGTTTGATATTCCAGATAGACTCAATGTTGACAATGTCTTCTCCCTGTAAATAAAATATTCAATTTAGTGTATTGGACATCTGTAAATTTGAATTCAATATCTATTAGTGATGTGTGAGGTAACTTTCATCAGCAATGTTTGATTTTTACTATATTATTTCATAGGAATAGATCATTGTGTAATAATTCCGAGATATTGGTGATAGTGTTGGTTATTGTCAATAATATAATAATGATTTTACTACCAATACTAAAATAATAACATTTTGTAAAGAGCCGTTTAGTGATACAAAATCACTAAAACTTAATTGTTGGCTCTAATCGATGAAATTTACTGTATTTTAAGCTTTTTACTGAAAGTGTCAATCTTCTGAGATCTATTTATTTCACACAAAGACTTGTTTATACTGAAACTGTGACCACAGTATGCCAAATTACTGGCTCTGTCCAATTTCTTCGAAGAATTGGTACTCTGTGGTCCAGATAAACTCAATGTAAAGTCTTTTCAACACAGTGCCTGAATGAAGTGTAGAGCAAAGTCATTCGTAGCCCCTTAAAAAATGTAATGTATAATTTAAAAATCACAATATCTGCAGTTCAAAATGACTTTTGAGTGTTAGTTGCTCAATATTTAAAGTTTGTTAGCAAGATTGATTGATTTAAATCACTCATTATGGTTGTATTTTGCCTTGCTACTGTAGACAGAATGTCCCTGGGTTTTATCGATGTAATGTAACTGTTAATATCGGTTGCCAAATTCAAAATCAATTGGATAAGTACTCTAGATTTGACGAAAATATAATTTGTTTAAGTTGATATAAACACTTTTGTGCATCTGGGTCCGCAGTAATAATGAAACTATGATACCTAGGAACTTGATTTGGTATGAAAGTTTTTGAAAGGCTATACTTGTGCACCCACTATTTAATTTATTAAAATTATTAAAAAGAGATTTCTGATAAAAAGAGAGTGCACGGAAAATACTAGGGGAGTTTGCTAGTGCATAATAAAATATACTACTTACTGTAATGGAATCCATATCAAATGCTTCATCCGGTTCCAAAATAGTAACTGGTGTAGATTCCATACTGAACGCTACTCCGAAGAATGACAGTTCCTTTATCTCATCCATAAAATCTTTCCAAGAATAAACCTTCTCTGGATCACTGCCCATTTGGCTAATCTGTTGAGAAAGTACATCATAGTAATACTTCAACATGTCCTGATAGTGTGCGTCTCTTAAATCTTTGGTGCTGCAAGCGTAGATGAAGAATGCTATATCCATAACTGGTGACGCAGACCTTCCCAGTTGGAAATCGATCATCATTGCATCGACGGGAACACTTCCTTCGTACTTGTACAGAAAATTGGGCGTCCACGAATCACCGTGGCCAATTACAGAAGACTTTCTAGGCTTGCACACGGCTTCTGCAGATCGGAAATAGGTGTTTTCGGTAGCAAAATCTTTCGCCTTCTTTTCGTACATGGTGTTAGGGAGTTCTTTTTGGACAGCATCAATCGTAACTGCACATAACAGCTTCCAGAAACCCTTGTACCAATCCCAATATTTGGGGCTATAATACGTTTCTGGAACTAATGCGGCCAATTTTTCATATTCGTTTGGATGTTGGTCTTTAAACGCAAACGATAAAGCGTGGAATTTCGCAAATGTTTCCAATGTTTTCTTCATGTGTGACAAATCGATGCCCTCCTGTCTTACAGCACTGCCGAAATTATGGATGCTGAGATCTTCCATGGCTAAAAAGTCATCTTTGCCGTTTGTATACGATGCAAAGACTTTGGGGCAATTGTTAAAAGGCTTTTTGACATTCTTTTCGCTTTGGAACTTAAGCAAAGCAGGAAGGATCTGTTCATAGAAATTGATTTCGTTGCTGAAAAAAGTATCCGATCTGAATGTTTTCCTTCTGCCAATATTTCTTGGAAAGCATTTTAGTATGACATTAATAGAAACATCAGGGTTTTCATCTGGTTTTGGTGCTTTAACCTTTCCGTGAAATGTCAACCGGAATACGTCACTTAGATATGAATCTCCCTTTCCAGTTCCTTCACTGGTCTGTAAAAGATAAAAAAATATTCAAATACTCTTATGAACTGCAGAAAAGCCCTGAAAACTTGGTTCTTCACAGCAAATTGACTGGGGGAACATTTGCGATGCCACATGCAGATTCTACAAAAAGGGAATGGAAACGCCACACCACCTCCTTATGGACTTTGGGCAAGTATTAAATATATGTAAATTCTATGTTGTAGCCTCACTAAGTCCCCTACATATTCTGAGCTTCCTGAGAGATTTGGGATTTTTAATACAGGTAAAATCTCTGAATAACAAATACTGAAGTAACAATATTTTCAGTATAACGTATATGTAATTTGTACCCAATAAACTTTCATGCAAAATGTACCGAAGCAAAATTAAATGTAGTGAAGCCGATCTCAGAATAACAAATTTTTATTCTAGAATGATGTTTCAATTTTATGCAAACTCAGTCCGTTTTGACACTAGGTGGTGCAGTGTGTATCTATTAGATATTGCGTAGGTAACACTATGGTTTACAAGTTCTAGTCTTTGTTTTTATGAGTATGCATCTTTACCCATATTTGGTGTTTCTAAAATTTTTTTACTGTGTGAAAATGGACAAAACAAAAAAAAAACTAGCATTCATTATTGCGAGTTTGAACATCATATTTAGATAAATCACTTCCCAAGATATGATCCCAATTTATTTCTATAAAATCAGTGGACTAATTCGATCACCAGTCTGATATTTTGAAATAATGATCTTCAACTTTTTTAATCTTCACTATTAAAATTTATTCATATTACTTTATATTGTATACATATTATCTAATATTATTTGCTTAGTTACTTCCATGCATGTAAAACAAGTGTTATAGGTCATAACAAGCATTGGCGTCGTGGCAATAAGACGTTGTCTCTCCCGACAGATTAGCGAGTATCTATATTGTAGTGTTAGTGTATTCAAGTACATACGAAGGAACGGGTGGAAGGGCCCCCCGCTAGGACGGACGAGGCGAAAACATTTCGGCTGTGAACATACATACCTACCCGGCCTACAGATAACTCAATATTATATTATTATCCTTACCTACATATTATTATTGCTCTATACAGACAATATCTGATGTTTATTATATTACATATTTTTGCTGATGTCTCATAGTATTGAGATAATTTATTTTTATTTGTTTTTTTCGTATTGTAGATTTAAGTCGTTTCTTTTTGTGTTCTTTCTTTTTGTTGTAGAAGATAGTATTCTTCTTTTGTTTATTTAAACAATTTATATTATGTTTTAATTTCATAGTTTAAGGTCTTTATTAATTTAGTTACTGGATAATACTTCATATAAGTACCTACTATATTCTATTATATAAATGCCATAATTTTTTTTTTAAATATCAATCATGGAGGAAAATGAACCTCCAGATAAAAAAGGGACAAAAACAAGAAATAATGACTCGGATTTCGAATCCGATTCCGAATCTATAATTCTTCGGTCTAAAAATCCAAAACTTTCTTCCAACCACTCGTCACCCTCAACGTCTAAAAATGATGTGTCTCAGGATATTTCAAAATATGATGTGTCTCAGGATATGTCAAAAAATTACGACTCATCCCCTACCATCTCTATAGAAAAAAAATTCTACGAACGTGACGCCCGCGCTCCTTATTTAGTGCACATACAAAGAGTAGACAAAAAAATCATCAACCCACTAGAGCTGGGTAAAGTCTTATACAGCAGAAACGTTTGTAAAATAGTCAATGGTTCTCTCAAAAAAGAGGGTAGATATAGAGCTGCCCTCGAGTTTCAATCCTTTCAAGACGCTAACAGTTTTATAAAAAACATTTCCATACTCTCCAATAACAACTACACTGCATTTATTCCGACTTACAACTTAACAAAAATCGGCTTAGTCCGAGGCGTTCCGACAGAGCTATCTGAACAGGAAATATTAAATTTAGTCTCTACCTCAGGTCAAGGAATAAAAGCCATTAAGGCTAGGCGCCATAATTATAAAGATAAGTCAGGAGAAAAACCAGAATGGCGTCCATCACGCACCGTCGTCATAACTTTCACGCGCCAATTATTACCAAAATATATATACATATTTTATAATGCTATTAAAGTAGAGCTATATACCTATCCTACGACATTGTGTTATAATTGTTATCGATACGGCCATCGCAAGATAGCATGTAAAGGATCTCCGCGCTGTAACACATGTGGAGAACTACACTCAACCGAAGAATGTAAGAAGGATTCTGAATTTCCCACTTGTGCGAACTGTGGAGGTAGCCATAAGGCATCAAGTAGTACCTGTCCAGAATTTTTGCGTCAAAAAAACATCAAATTTTCAATGGCCTCTGAGAGTCTTTCGTACTTCCAGGCGTCCAAGCTCTATCCCTCATCCAAAAAATCATACGCCGAAACAATGACTCAATTTCCAGCACAGAATATTAACTCTAAAGCAGCTCATTCCTACACCAAAACTGTCTATAAAAATAACAAACCTAGGCCAATCCAAAAACCAGGGTACGACAAAAACGCTCATGACTCCTTTATTTTTTACCCGAATGGGCAGTCTCAAACTCTTCCTGACGGTTGTGCATTCAACCATGAACTGAGCTCTGTAGATAGTAATCTACCAGCTGCCGATTTATCCAACAACCTTCAAAACGACAATATCCTATTTGTACAAACATTAGTCAATATTATAATTGAAATGATCTCCAAAAACCCCATGTTACCGCAAAACGCTGCATATATTTTAGAACCTCTAAACCACTTCCTTTCAAACAATTGTATAAATCCAAATTCTAAAAATCAAAAATGACCACTACAAAACCAAATAATAGTCCAAACAATAATATAATCTTTCTGCAGTGGAATATTCGCAGTGTAATAGCCAATAAAACTGAATTTCTGAACCTATTGGATAAAGAATCCATCTCTGTTGCAGCCATAGCTGAAACTTGGCTGAAACCAAACTTTTCATTCCTCATTCCAGGTTTTAAAATAGTTAGAACAGACAGGGCGGATGGTCGTGCTGGTTCCGCACTGTTTATCAAAAACAATGTAAATTTTTCTGAACTACATATCACAAATGTCCCAATTAATATTCAAATTGCAGCAGCAACTATCAAAAATGTCTCAGTATTATCAGTCTACATCCCTCCCGACATAATATTTTCGGAACCTTTATGGTCTGACATCATTAAACAAATTCCCACGCCTATTCTAATTCTAGGTGACTTTAATGGGCAATCACCCTGTTGGGGTAGTGGCTGTAACAATCGATCAGGCTCTAATATTCTCGACTTTCTAGAAGAAAATAATCTTTGCTTTATAAATGATGGCAAACCAACAATAATCACTCCTCCTCACCAAAATAAAAGCGCTGTTGACTTAAGTATTTGCTCACCTTCTCTAATCTCCACATTATATTGGTCAATACTAGATGATGCAGGACCTAGTGATCATCTACCAATAGTTATCAAATTTAACGACAATTCACCATATCAAATTCATCATAAATCAAGAAAAATCCGATATAATACTCAATCTGCCAACTGGTCCAGTTTTTCCCAAAACATTGATATAAGAATAAGCCAACTCCCCGAACCGACTGTAGAAAACTGCCTAGATTGTTATGATCAATGGATTAGTTGCATCACTGAGGCAACTAACAATTCTATTACCGTTATCAAAAAAAAAAATAAAAAAAAAAATAAACCTCTGCCTGCCTCTTGGTGGGATGATGAATGTAATAAATTAGTACGTCTTAGAAAAGCTGCCCTTAAAAAATATAATATAAACATGTCACTAGAGAACTTTCTAAGTTATAAAGCAATTCAGGCTACCACAAAAAGAACACTTAAAAATAAAAAGCGTAATGATTGGAAAAGATTTTGCAGTACACTGTCACCGGATACTCCTGCATCCGAAATCTGGAAAACAATAAGAAGTTTTCGATCCAACATTAAACCCCATTCTACGTTACCAAACACTCAATCGTGCATCAATGAATTTATAGATAGTTTAGCCCCTCCCTTTGTACCATCATTTGAGGAATCAGTTCCTTATTATAACCTTCCAGAACAGATGTTATTGGACAAACCCTTCACAATAGAAGAACTGAATGTGGTTCTTGAAAGCGTCTCAGACACTGCACCCGGTCTGGACAATATCCCATTTAGTTTTCTGAAAAACGGAGGTGAATCTTCCAAAGAATACTATCTTAAATTAACTAATTTATTTTTTCAGTCCGGCATCATACCAAATTCATGGAAAAATCAATTAATTGTCCCTATTCTAAAACCGAACAAAGATCCTAATTTAGGTTCATCCTATCGGCCTATTGCATTATCCTCCACATCTCTAAAAACAGCTGAAAGAATGATAAAAAATAGACTAGACTGGCAAGTGGAAAATGGAAAAATTCTCTCTAATTTTCAGTTTGGATTTAGGAAAAAACATTCCACTTTAGAAAGTATTTCACTACTTGCAACAGAAATACAACTAGCTTATGCAAAAAAAGAACTGCTAGTAGGCATAAGTCTGGATGTACGAGGTGCATACGACAATGTTTTATTACCTAAACTCCTGCAAAGACTACTTAATATTGGAATATCCTCCAAACTTTCCTCATTCATAATGAACTTGTTAATCGAGAGAAAAATAACAATAGATATACCCAATAATCTTCCTATCAACCGAACTGTGTTCAAAGGGCTACCTCAAGGGTCTGCACTTAGCCCATTACTGTTCAATCTTTACTTGTGTGATATTTTTTCTAAAATCCCTTCTAGCATTAAGACTCTCTGTTTTGCAGATGATATTTTTATTTATACATCAGAAAAAGACCTACTGTCGATAGAAGGGAAATTAAAAGTTGCACTCGAACAAATACATTTGTGGTTGTCTGGCCATGGACTGGAGCTGTCGGTCGAGAAGTGTAAAGCTATAATATTCACAAAAAAACGTTATATTCCTCGATTGAAAGTTACGGTTCAAAACCAAGAAATTCTAATATCTGACTCCGTTAAACTTTTGGGAGTCATATTTGATTCAAAGCTGTCATGGAACGAATATACAGAATATCTATTCTCTAAAGCTCAAATGGGACTGAATATGATGAGATCGATTTCACGAGTCTGGTGGGGATGTCACCCTATCACGCAAAAATTATTTTACGTTGCATATATCCGAAGTTCATTAGAATACGCAACATTTATAATGGAACCGACCTCAAAGAGAAACTTATCCAAATTAAACCTTATCCAATCACAAGCCTTGCGATTGATTATAGGAGCTATGAAGTCATCCCCAGTGAACACCCTCCAAGTGGAAGTGGTTGACCCACCACTACACCTGAGAAGACAACTGTGTTCAGATGGGTTCTTCCTGAGATGTTTCGCCTTTGAATCTCATCCACTCATTCACCTAATCATCCAATTACTCGATACAATACCTAATGATCATTCAAGTAATAATCGTCCAAAGCCTCTTTTGATTAATAGTTGGCAAATGCTCAAAAATATATCTCCATATATTCACCGGTACTCATCACTTCCCTTGTATACAACAGCATTTGAACATATAATTTATAAACCAGAAATAATACTATCTCTTAGAATTAAAAATAATATATATGCAAATAAACAGTTTAACAATATTGTAGAATCAGACTGGAAAGACTGGAACATCTATTATACAGATGGTTCAAGATCCTCCACCTCACCATCTACCGGAGTCGCGGTTTACAACTCAAACTTCTCCATCGAACATAAGGTAACTCTCCATAAACAATGTTCAGTTTTCACAGCAGAGTCTGTTGCATTATTGGAAGCACTAGGAATTATTGAATCAAATCCTTGCCATAAATCCGTGATATTTTCAGATTGCCTTAGTGTTCTTCAAAAAATAAAAAATCCACCTTTTTCTTATCCTGATGACGATATATGTCTTCAAATAGTATCGAAATTATATCAACTCAACCAAAGGAATAAAAAAGTTACGTTAGCCTGGATTCCTAGTCACTGCGGAATTACAGGAAATGAAAAAGCAGACACCCTTGCTAAAAGTGCTTCCGAAATTTTAGACAGCTCCTCTAAATACAAAATTCCAACTTCTGACATCCGAACAAACTGCAAACTAAATTTAAATCACAAATGGTCGCAACACTGGGTTGAATCTGCTACTGTAAAAGGAAAAAATTATGCCGCAATACAACCTAACATTCCAATAGTGCCATGGTTTGACAAATACAGATTCGACAAATTAACAGTGTCAACAATTTGCCGGATGCGAATTGGACACTGCTGTCTCAAATTTCATTTGCATAAACTGAAAATCGTGGATTCCTCCCTTTGCGATTGTGGTGGTGGAGAGGAGGAAGATCTTAACCATGCCCTCTTCAGCTGTAAAAAGCGCAACTCAGGCGATTTATATACTATTTCTATTGACTCTATTGACTCCATTTAGTCCACTTCCAATAAGTGTAAACTCTCTTCTAGCATTGATGAACCCCGCCACATTGGTGATTGTATCTCAATTTCTAAAAGCTAATGATCTGAAAATCTGAGTAAATATGAAATCTGGACTTAATTTAAATTTATTTACGTGATACGTTAGATATTTGAAATTTACTAACATTTTAACTCGGTCTGTACCTACGATAAGAAAAAAATACAATTCAACTCGCAATAAAAATCTACTTTAACTTGTTTCCTGCCGAAGAACACCGTTAAAGACGGTGAACGGCAAAAAAAAAAAAAAAAGTGTTATAGGTATGTTTGCATTTTGATAAATATTTTAAACTTAAGGCCACACAGCCACTCAAATGTGATTAGCAGCATTGGCGTTTTCCTCATTTACTCAGCCTATACTGACATTATCTACAGTTTGACAGTTTCAGATACATAATATATTTGGAAATACCCTTGATTAAAAATAATTCCGAAAGTACCGCTGAAATTTGCGGGATTCCCTCGTTATCCATTTAATTTGTTAGGTGAAAACTATGATTTAACAAAAATATTTTTAAATATGATGAAAACACTTCTGTTTTAGTTTTTTTAATTTGTGTCTTGATTTTAAAAAAAAGACATAGTTCATATCATTGTCTGTTTCGCACTAGTAAAGTTGTATAAAATGTGTAGTGAGACAAACCCCACCGCTTCTACTTCAGTATGAGAAGTGGGGTACAACTTGCTAAAAATTCTCAGTGCCTGTGCGGCCTTAAAGACATTTTAATCATTGTGAGTTTTGTGTAATATATACTGATAATAAATCAAATTGTTTTGTTATCTTTGATAACAGATGAAACACTTGTCGAACTAATTGTTTTACCTTATAATTTATATTTAAATGAAGTGCATTGATTAGTTATTTTGTAATTAATTAAATAAATATAATTATCCAGTTGACTCAGGTTTAAATCCTGCCTCAATTTGATTCAATTACACAAGCATTTGCTTATTTTTATGAATTATATGAGGTTGGGTATATAGAGAATACATCTGTCCTGGGGGCAAGTCTGGTCAACCGGCGAAATAAAAAACATCCATGTTTACCCATATCATGGATATAATTATCTTATGAAGTTCTATAATATCTTATGATGTTATAGAACTCCATATGATAATTATATACATAATATGGAAACATGGATGGTTTTGATCTGCTGGTTGCTCCCCTGGTCAAAAAGTGAAATCAAAACCGTCAGTTTTGGAATATGGTTACCAAGTTTGGAATCCTTACATTGAGAAAGATATAAGCATGCTGGAAAGGGTGGAGAGAAGGTTTACCAAACTGGGAAATGGCCTCAGGTGCTTAACATATGAAGAACGTCTGAATGTGTTGGGCCTCACTACTCTTGAGGAACGGAGAAAGAGAGGGGGTCTCATAGAAACATTCAAATTACTAAACGAACACTATGACTGCCCTGAATTGAAGCCGATGTTCTGCCTCAACCAAAATACTAATTTAAGAGGTCATGGTTTGAAGCTAGACAAACACAGTTTCAGGCAGAACCCCTGGAAGCATTTCTTGTCCAATAGAGTAAATGCGTGGAACAGTTTGCCACCGGAACTTGTTGTTGCACAAATGTGTTCAAAAATATACTTTACAGACTGAACTAGTGAATACTGCTGTGAGATCAGACCTATCAGCATTGCTGCCTGTCTGATAACATTTAATAATAATAATAATGATTACCCATATCATGGATACAATAAATTATCATATGGAGTTCTATAATATCCTAACATATAAAAGAACTTCATATGATAATTATATCCATGATACGGGTTATCATGAGGGTTTTGATTTCACCGTTTGACCAGACTTCCCCCCCCCAGATGTAGAGGTGATTGCTTAGAAACAAGTTTTACAAAATAACTCACTCTTGCTTAATACAATGCGATTTGTTATAATCAAGATTGTAATATGTGCCACAAAGTTACTCGGAAAATTATAATTAACTACCTACATCAACTATTTTGTTATATTCAAAATAGATCTACAATTGTTTCAAAAAACAATTAGAAGCATTTGAACCTACATAAGAAAATATAAATATATGAATACATAATACACATCATAAAAAAATGATTATGGCCATAAATGCTAAAAATAATTGTTTGTATGGGAAGCGTTGTAGTCTTACCTCATAGTGTGTATATTCAACATCTTTCTTGAACCAATCTGACAAGCGTTGACTGAGGTATTCTTCAGAAAAGACTTTGGACATTTGTTTTAGTTCATCCATGTTGATGCTGTTTAAATAAGGAACTGAATATAGCTATATACATACACAGATATCCATACATTAAGAAAAAAACTGATTAATATAATTTTTATACCATACAAAATTTGTTTTTAACAGAATGAGTTTTTTACTCCTCACTAACCCAAGGGGATATAGTGGAGAGTTATGATTTCGTAATTTTTAAGGCTATTTTTTATTGCAGATTATCAACTAGTATCATGCTGAGATTGTATTCTGAAAGTTTCATCACAATGTATCTGTGTGTGCGTGCTATGTGCTATGTACGGCATGTTTATTTTACTTTATCAATAGACTAAAGTACACTCATTTGATTCTTTTCAAATTTTGCAAATATGTATATCTGATACTCACTTAGACCCCATTAGATTTTGAGTAATATCTGAATAGTGCTTCTCAATTTTTTTAAACGTGAGATATTTTAAAGTGACCCCAAGCTCAGGAAACTTAAAATATGAAATTTTTATTTTCAAATTGGTAAAAAGACACATCACTTTAATGAAATTATATTGTAGAATTATCAAGTTTTCATAATAAAATATTTAAATGAAAAAATAATTTAACAAACTCATTTCATGAAAATGCTGAAAATTTTCTATACAAATTTGAATACCCACTCGTTTTGAGTCTACATTGGAAAAACATATGATTTTCTTTTGAAAATGCCTGTAAACATAGGGTGAAGAAATAAGTGGAGAAGAAATTTATAAAAAAATATTTCTCACAATCTTGTTTTGGATGATATCATCTCTGGTAAGTTGAAAGAAATTTCCACCAGGCAATAAATTTCAAAAAGCACAGGGTATAAAGAAAAGTTTATTACAATACTTTCCCTAGCAGACGGAATTTGAAACAATATTAAAAAGTCAAAAGTTGTAAAAAAAGACAAAACTATCAAAACACCTTTATCTCCTTGAATTTAACTAACAAAAATCAATTAATTAAAATACAAATTCAATAAATATTGTACCTATGCAAAATTTAAATAATTGTTGAACGAAAAAATAATTTAGGAATAAATATTGGCGGGAAATTTAAGTGTTAAAATTAGAAATAAAATTTTTGAAGGGAACAAAAGATTTTTTTTATGTATCGATCTTTTGAAAAATATACACTTAAAATATCCTTAACATTCAAATTTAAAAGTTTTCGCGAGTAAATAAGTAAAATAACAAAAAATTTACAAGGAAACACGACAATCAGATGGATTTGCTTACCTTTAGATATTTTACGATTGTAAACACAGGTGATGCAATTGAAATGTTTTTTCTTAAAAATTGTTTGATAAAATTAAGCAACAACTTCGAAATAATGTTATAGTCAAAGAAAATATAACCTACGTACGGATAGATATAGTTATAACAATCTGTCTCTACAGGAAGCGGCCTTATATTGAATTCAATGTTATTCATAAAGCCTTATTCACACATACTAACAATCTGTCATTAATATAGCAATACTGGACAATTTGTTATTTAATGTAAAACGCAATATGACATAATACGAGGTCGGCGAGTTATTTTTGTACTGAATACATATTTATTACTTATAGACTATTTATATCACATCATTATTCACCAAGTACCTGTGTTTTTATTCGCTTTTGGCAAACGTACCAAAACTGTAATGAATTTATCGTAATAATAATGAAATTGGCAAGAGATTCTGATTAAAATGTCTTTGGACAAGCAATATATAAATTTATAATTTTACAACAAGACTATGGGTAAATTCATTATTACATTCAATACATACAACAAATTTAATATTCTTGGGTGTAGGCATTGATGGTGTGAAAATTCATAAAAAAATAATAATTTTACTTTGTTTATTTCCAATTCATTGTTGTGTTTAATAATATATTACTAGTTTCGAGAACTACTTCCGTCTTCTCTTTCCTGTGAGACAATATCCAGATGAGAATTGACTTATTTAAAGAAGAGGGAATTAAGTTCTTACAATTAGTAGGTAGTTAAAAGTAAAATATTAAAAACAACAATGAAGTGAAAATAATCAATTAACATTAGTCCATTGTGAGTTTAGGCCTCCTCCAGAATTCCGCCAAATTTATCGAATCAATCAATCAATACAATTACTAAACCTACATATCTCATTTGAATATAATTGATAATCGTTTCAGTTATTTGGCTAATATTCATAATATTAACTCGGTTTGTTAAACTGAACTAAAAAAAATAAAAAAAATCAAACTACGAGTATAGCTACACATATTGATTCTGTTGTAAAAAATCAATGATTTGCTATCGAACATTTATGACTCGTGATCAGTTACTTTTATATAAACAATACTTAATGGGATTTCATTTGGTGATACATTATAATATAATATTATAGGTATTAGGTATATTATACCTACCTATATGAAATAAATATTGTTTTTTTTTTAAATATTATCTTTATGTGTAAGTGTGAACCATCCTTAATCTTATATATCAAATGAATCTGATTGGAAGATTGTTGTGACGTCACTGCGCAACTCCAGATAATTTTCCACACTTGATTGCTTTAAAAATGCTATATGCTTTTCGGACAAAATATTTTAAAATATATAATTGAAAAAATATTTTTTATAAAAATACTAATGTTGTCTTTTTCGGTAAAACGGTATGTGGGGATAAACGTATGTGTCGTTCTTGCTTATATAATATTATTTAGCATACTTGTTGCTGGCTATCACACGCTGTGTTATACGCCGTGATGGTATGAATGAAAAAAAAATATTACGGTATATAAAAATTGTATTGGCTTTGAGGATTTTAATCACCTTTTTTCAATTACGTATGTTTTGGTATACGGATATAGAATTTGTATTTGAGGTAAATTTTTATGCAACTCGTTCTAGAAAATTACAATCCCCACCATGAAGGTTAATATTAACCCAAACAAACAAATTCAAATCGACCGAAAAATAGGAAGCAAAAAATCAATAACCGCATCTAGAAATAACGCAGCGAAACTTTTAACCTTTTCTTATGGCCATAACCAGACAACATTGTTTACAACAAAAAATCAATATTTTCTCACACATTGCAAGAGATGAGTTTATCGACAAATGGCAATTAATCCCAACTTAGTAGCGTTTCCAGTATAGAGAAGCAAAATTTGTATTGAAATAAATTTCTCCTTTGCTGGGAATCGAACTATGACATTTTCCCGACCGCGAAGGTCGAGAAAATGCCTTTTTGCATGCTGGTGATTATAAATTTTACTGTTATGTATTGTATTACCATTTTAATTGTCATTTAAAATTAATGAAACCGAAAAAAAATCTTTGACGTTTAAAAATAGGTAATAAATCCAAGCATTAAAAAAATCCATACAATAATTAATATTTCCAACATCACTTATCACAGGTAAACGGAAAAGTCACTAGATGACGTGTTTTCAGCAACTAGAGAATCTCCACGTCGCACAAAACCACGTCATATAATGTTGCCAGTTGTCAATTTTGAAATGAAATTTTTTCGACTTTAATAAACATGTACATTTTATACAATTATAATAAACCTCTACTTATTTATATAATTATATTCCATGAACCCAATAAAAATAGTGTAAAAGAATTTATAAATAAAAAAAAACATTAGAACTGCTGATCCTAACGTAAAATGTATATTATGTTTTCTTATGATTATAGCTGATTTGCTGCTTCTTATGTATTTTTACAACACAAGCATGGCAGCTATTATAAAACTTTTAAAAATAAGTATATTTAATGACATAGAATCACAATTTTATATGTGTGTTGTGTAGTTCAAATAATAAAATTGATGGCTTTGATAATAAATTAAGGATGAACACACCCGTTATACAGATTTCAGTTTATCTTTTATCAGGCGTAAAATAGGAATGCTTATTTTATCCTCTAAAATAAATATAGGTATGTTATTTGAGAATTTTTGTCTTTTCACTAAAATTATATAATGTTTTTAGTGATTCATGAACAATATAGGTTTATAAATGAAGGTATGATACTACGCTTATACGTGTAACCAATTTTACTGATTTACTATAGAAAATTTACAAATATGTTTTTTTCATTGTACCTATGTGTATGTAGGTGTATATTGTAAAAAATAAATATATAAATTTGATAAACTAGTTGCGTGTAACACATGAGATCTAACTGTCGATAGCGATTGTACGTATAGTTCTACTCCGAATTCTGAGTAAATTCGTATATAGAACATATATGTTACGTAGCCTCTAAGTTGGTGTTTTTTGACTTCAAAGTTGAAAAAGCCGTGAAAAATATATCTTGGGTTGAAACTTTGTCTTGTATAGTTGAAGAATACGTACCAAACTATATTCAAACCACATATTCAAATTATTGAATATTTTAAGAAATTTTGTTTTCTATACAAAAAATGTAGGTATGTATGTAAGGATTGGATAGTATGGAGGTCAGTCCTTTTTTCCTACCAAAAATATGAAAATAGCATGATGGTATGTATGTTTGTTTGGAGATTAAGTACCTAGTACCAAACTATTGAGAGTTCCCGTAGATAAAGGCCACTGCCATTCAAATTGATATAGTCACTAAATTCAATTCTTATGAAAATTGTTAAAAAAGTTTGAGTAGTACTACTATAATAGTATAATGCACATATTTTTATAGATAATTAAATTATCTAGTTGGGGTGTTTCGGCATTTTTCTATATTTAAAATAAATGGAAATATTGGCAATTGAACACATAAATTTGTCATAAAAAATATTTTATTTATAAAAAATGTTTGAGAACATCTGGAACCTTTTTCATAAACAAAAACTTGAGATTTTGTATTTGTCTATATTTATACCAATTTTCAGCATTCAAGCTTTTATGATTTTTGAGATATATGAAAAAATGATAACCCCTGACTGAAAATAAAAATCGAAAATCTGAGTATAAAATTTTTGTAGGCCTAAAATTTTCTATACCTACTTTCTAAAGTTGAAGTTTCTGTGAATTAAGCGGATCAAAAGTTATAAGGGACATACACAGACACAAATCCTAAGTAAATCCATATTTGTAACATAATATAATATAATGCTGCGGCTGCGAAGCTTCTGTTGGTGTTTTTTGAATAATTCAAAGTTGAAAAATATTGACCTGGCTATACAAAACTCGCACATCTTGGATTGAAACTTTGTTGATCTGTCAAAAGAAATAAATTCTCTTGAGCAAATTGACAGTTGGGTAAGTAAGTTGTTAAATGCATTTTCGTATATCAAATTGCACTTGTGGCATCATTTTTTTTTATTTTATGGTTTACAAATTCAAGTTAATGAATTGAAAATAATTTATCAATAAAATTTCTATATGGCGTGTACCTATTCTTTTTTTGTGACACAGTTTAACATTTTGGTAGTGGTATACCTATGTATATACCATACGCCATTGTCATTATTATGTGGGTAGTTAGTGTGTTATTAAGACACCAAATTATTATTGTTGTACCGTTTTAATTATTAAATTCCGTCACGTGACTCAGGGGTGGAATAACTTTTCGCTTAGGTACCTACTATCAAAATGAGATTTATTTTCGTGAAGTATTTTAAAGAAAGTTGTGAATAAATTTAATATATAAATACATTGTTCTCCGTGACTAGTGATGAGCAAACCACGAGCTGGATGGTCTCAGTCTTGGTCATGATTCGCTGGGGTTTTGTGACTGCGAAGAAAAAACGGTCGAATAAAATACTCAACTCATTCGTGATAATAAAGTTAATTGCATGGCAATGGGAATTTTTTATTATTGATAAATGTTTGGTTGTAAATACGATGAACATGAAAAAATTGATATTAATAGTGGAATTGCTTACTTTTTAATTAAATATAATTATTTTTTTAATGTTTGAAAAAATTAATTTCATAATATTTTGAAGACCGCGAAACTCTTTCGTCTTGTTCCCTGGTCTTGGTTTTGCAATGACACATGCAGTCTTAAAAACTACTATGTTCTCAATGACTTTCAATTTCCCTTGTCGGTTCATTTTTTATAGGTATCAACATTTTCCCTACATAATGTAAACTGTAGTTTTTCAATTATGTATTTTTGTTACATAAGCATTTTAAATTTTTGAAAATAACTTACTTTAATTTAATTAACTTAAAAAAAAACAAAGGTGGGCGACATTAATGACTACCCAATATTTTTTAATCATAAAATGTATGCATATTATGATGGTTCGATCGTGTTTGGAATAGTCAATAAGATGATGGTATTGTCGTGTGGCATGGATACATGTCGTAGCCTGTATGTAATAATAATATGGTATGAACGTTCGCCATATCTGTATGTAATGTTTCCTGTTAGTTTTACGAATATAGAGTGCATGCGTAGGATGGATCATTTTCCTAATTGGAATGTTAGCGACATATTTTTTGCTGTCTTTCATTTGTTAAGACAATTTTTTATTCATACTGATCGTGAAACAAAAACGGTGTAAACTTACATGCCAGAAAAAGCATGAAAGTAGAATACATGGTCATATAAATGAGGTCACATGAAGGAAAATACGAGTAGGTATAATGACAAAAACGACATAATATTGTGACAGAATAAGGAACGAGGGTATAAAAGCCGAGCGTACCTCGAAAAAAGGATATTGTTAACAGAATGAAAGTAAATACACATTGGTGGTTTTGTCATATGGCAATAATGAATAAATTACGACTCCTGACGACTCCACGTCGTCCTGTCCTGTGCAGTCTGCATCCAGCACATATCAGCATATCGTTGTATATCATTCCTCCTTCTCAGATGCGGTCGCCACACATCCCTCTTTGTCGTACGAGGTCTCCAGGTCAGCACACTTATCGTCCGAGCTTCTGGCTACGTGTTCCGCCCACTTACGACTGTCAACTGAGAAAGAAAATTTTTAGAGCTGAAACAGAATGAACGAGCGGCCATGCAAACAATATTCAGAAAGTAGGTAATGTAAGATGTGTAAATCATGTAAGCAAAGATGTTTGAATGTAAACGAGGTGATGAATTTATGCAAAGACAAAAGTGTATGGCGTTCGGTTCTCTCTGCTTATACCAAATAATTGTTTTAGTGTCATATTCCTCTGCAATGAAACATACAATAGAAAATTACAGAATATTATAAAATATGATAATGAGAACAATATTAAAATGCAATAGATATACGAGAATAAACTTAATGTTAAATAAACTAAAAACAATGAAATACATTAGGTATATATTAATGTACATCACATTAACTTTGATTTACAAACTAAGAAATAATATGCTTCCAAAATATATGACAAAAAATATCTTATTCAATGTCAATGTTCTCACTTACCTACGAGAGGATGTCAGGATTTTAGACTTACCAAAACGAGATTAACATGTACACAAAAATAGTTTATATCATAAAGGTCTCAAAATGTATAATAGTTTACCACCAAACATAAAAGAAACCACAAATCTTTTCACCTTACGAAGGCTAGGTGCTGAATACATAATTAAATACTATTAATGTTCTCCATAGTTTTACATGATGTTTTTATACTTTAAGTCATACTCTTACCATAATAATTTGTTTAAAAAAAATATATTTTTTGTTTAAATGAGATGTACAATTTTTATATGTATTTTTACATCTAAATTAAGTTTATCACCTACTACTAAATAACAGGAAGATGTCGTGATGGTTAGTATGTATGTATTTGTCAAGTAATCTGGTATGACTAGTTTCGAACTGACTCCTTGCTTCCTCCTCAAACAAAACGGTTCTATCAAATAACTAGTTTAAATAATAAGTTTCTGTGCGGGCGTCATATGGTTCGATCCCCAGCAGAGGAGAAATTTATTCAAATTAGGTACGCTAATATTGCTTCTATCGGCTGGAAACACGGATTAGTTGGAAGTAATTGCCGTTTAGCAATAAATTCGTCACTTGGGCAGGGTGCAAGGAAGTGTTTATTATTTTTTATTATTAGGTATGTAGAGGTACAATCAATTCTCCCTGTTTTCGCATATTTTTCCTTTGTTGCTCCTAATCCGTTTTTTTTTCACAAGTTTTGTCGATAAAGGGACTCGTTTTTGTCAAGTGACAAATTTACATATCACTATTTTTTATTTGAAGTAGGTTCGTATACTCACCTTTTCAAAAATTAATAAAAATAATGAAACCAAATCAAAATATTCAGCACAACCTTTTCGCGTTGAAATGAAAAAAATGTAAAGTTAGAGAAAACTGAAATCGATCTTTTAACGATATAAATAACGCCTGATATTATGCAACATGAATAGCATTGAAATGTGACAATTCAGTTCAGAAATACAAAATTGTTCAATTTTAACAAAATATCAAATGAATCAAGTTCGAAACAGTTTTAACGTGTATTATCATCGGGATTACACAAATTCTGAAAGTTTCAGAACTCTTAATGGTCGGGAAGTTAGTTAAAAATCGATTGCAAAATTCCAGTACAGACAGACAGACAAGTGAAGTTACTAAAAAGGATGTAAAAAAAATTTATTTAAAATTTGCCTCAAAATTAAAATTAAAAATCAATTCCATGTGAATAAATATTAAAAAAAAAATGTAAAAACTATGTTCATCAAATAATTCTTAGTATTTCTTCTGTGTATGTACTTCCTTAGCTGATTGTTATGATAAGTTTGTTTATTGTTATATTTATTTTTCATCTTTGGTGAGTATTTAATGTTATTTTACCTTTGGTGAGTATTTAATGTTATTTTACCTTTGGTGAGTATTTAATGTTATTTTACCGATTGTACTTAATATTTTTAAGAGGATATAGTAGGCTATATATGCTGTATATTTTGAAAATAATTTCCCTAATACCACAAAAGATACGTCTTTAAAATAAAGGAGAGTTTGTATTTAGATACATCTTAATTCTAATGCATGAGTTTTTTTGAAATTTGAATTTCTTTAATATTTTTCTTTTAAAATAAGTTTTATTAAACGGTGCCACTATTTTTACGACCGGAATTGGCGGGAAAAGCGTTTTCCCGCCAAAAAGTGTCTATTTACAAACTTTCTGACGTCGTCTATGTTTTTAGGTCATATATAACCATAGAAAGCGCAGATAAATCAAAATACAAAAATATTTACCTTTGTCATTTTTTCAATGGTCATAAATGCATCATGGAAACCAACTTGAAGAAATAATAAATAATATTTGCATCTTATTACATTTACTTCATCATTTTTTCATCGAGATCTACAATTATAACAAAGTATGAACAAAGGTAAATATTTTTATAAATTTATTAATCTGCGTTTTCTGTGGTTAGTTTTGATTTTCGTCTATGGTTGAGTCGTGTAAATAGTCGTAGCCTTTATTAAAACCCTTTTTATTTTTTAATGTATAAGTAAAAAAACTACAAGGTCTATGAGGTAGATTTTTATTTCAATCGAAAGAGTATATGAAAATCTACCGGCTGACTTTTTTATTATTATAATATTTTAATTACTATTCTTGCTATTTAGAAAAAACCTCTAAATTTTATCGTTTTTTTCACGAAAAAGTGTTCTATGTCACAGATTAGGTGATATGCAATATTTTTTCGTGTTTCATACATTAGAAAGTAAATTAGTGTGCATTTTTGTGTACATCATCCGCATACCCAGTCTATACAGGAGCCTTAATGTGCGGATGAGTTATAGTAGGTATTTAGTGAATAAAGAGTGTGAACGATGACTGTAAATGGATTGAGGATGAATGTGAATAAATCTATATCTATATTCGAAAAAACTGGAAGCATAACTACATGTATGATAAAAGTAGAGAACGAATGGCTAGAACAAGTAGATGAATATTTATACTTGGGGAGTATGTTTGATGGAAGACCTGCGATATTGACAGAAGACTTATGGCATGTAATAGAATAAACGGAGCACTCAGACCAGTAATGTCCGATCCAAGCATCTCAAAGGAAGCCAAAATTGCAGTACATAATGCAATTGTAGTTCCTGCTTTGACGTATGTCAGTGAAACATGGACGTGGCAAAAGACGCATGAAAGTAGAATAAATGCTGTAGAAATGAAATAACTTAAGAAGAGTATGTAATAAAACGGTACTTATATGACAAAGTAAAAAATGAAGACATAAAGGAGAGTATACAAGATAAAGAAGGATATTAAAAGTAAAATGTAAGTGAATCCCTTGAGGTGGTTCGGACATATTGAAAGATTGAACGATGAACGACTGAGCAAAAAATATACATGGTTGTAAGAGACGGAGTGAATAGCAGGGGCCGCACCAGAAAGGGATGTCATGACCGTGTGAATGATATTTGAAAGAAGGAAATATAAGAAGCTTTAAGAAATCGACGAGGATGTATGAAACGGTGCATGGTTGTAAAGGAAACCAGTATTGTGTACAAAATAGAGGAATATGGCACTCTCTTCTCTCGAGTATGGCACATGGTTAGAAGAGATTGCCTATAATAGCAATAATCCCACTTTCGTGCTCTTACTATAGCCATGCTATTGCGCAATTTCCCTATCGAGGTAGGCAGAGAGAACCGAAAGTCAAACTCCTCTGTCTTGACATGCATTTCTCGCTTCTTCGTGTCTATGCATCGTCTTTTACACACGCTCTTCTGTTATTTTTTCTTACAACGTCTTCATCTTTCTAAATTCCATTTATGTGATCGTGCAAACTTTTCCTTGGCCAACTTCTACTTTTCGTTCTTCTTTATCAGCCTTATATACTTTTTTGTCAGACGGTCATCACTCATTCTTTCTATGTGGCCAAACCACCATACGGCGTTTATTTTAATCTTACTTACGATACTCGTACCTACTCGTATCGATAGCATACTCGAAAGTACCTAAGTATGCATTTAGCTGTGGGTATATAAAATTTAATAAATATATAAATTATAATTTTTTTCCTTTATTTTTAATCATTAATCCATAGTTAACTATAATAACATTAGAATAATGTGTAGACGTAATCGGATACAGTTCTTTAAAATTCGATAAAAAACTATGAAGTGTAGGTACTTTGTCTATTATGAATTGTACAAAATTAAGACAATTATCTTATACAACGGTGCTAATTGTTTATAAAATTTAAAAGAGGAAATAGCGGTGTTGTGTTGAAGCTGTTGTTAATGGATTTCACGCCCGCGGCACAACTATGCCTTGAACGGCCCTCTGACCAACGAAAGCGAAACCAGAGGAGAAACTGGTTTAATCATAAAGCAGTTAGTTCTCAGCTCGACTCTTGATGCTGATGTACCTATAACCTCTTGTAGGTAACTATAACCATCTACAATCGTTACATTCTGAGATATTGAATAATACTTACTTATACTTCATGATGTTGTAATAGGTATATACCCGGCGTATCATGAGAGATGTGACATCTACATACATGTTACGTGGATTGCTGTTAATTATCTCATACACGCGAATCTCATATGATCCAGATTGTTCAAGAGTTCTTCGGAATCATATCAATCCTGTAGTATATGTCCTGTAATCGAGTTAGGTGCTTTGATATTGTATGGAAGAGTTTGTTTATATGGAGATGGAGCGCAGAAAGCTAAAATCTATATGCCTACATAAAATGTGTTACAAATACACTAAATTGTGGCATGAACAGCAGTAGCGAAATAGCTTAAAGAAGCCGAAATCCTTGGCTTGCCTAAAAATATAAGAAATTCATATACAATCAGTGATATGTATACAATATATAATCACAGGCTAGAAAAACTATCATTTTAAGGGAAAAATAATTTATTACAAATTTAAAACCTAATAATTTATTGATTGTTTCATTACAACAATAATTGTTTTATTGCAAGATCCAGGTATTGAAAATATTTTTCATCATCATCATCATCCTCAGCGTTACAACCCTTGGTGGGTCCTAGCTGCCTCCAAGAATCTTCTCCAAACTGCTCTATTGTTGGCTGCCACTTTCCAGTTCTGCTCCGACAATCCGCGTCAACGGCGTCCAACCATCGTATCTTAGGTCTCCCTACGCTTCTTCTACCGGTTGGGTTGTTAGTCAACACCCTTTTTGGTAGCTCCAGATCATCCATACGGTGTACATGACCCAACCAGCGTAGTCTGCTAATCTTCTTGACCACGCTGATGTCCTGGTAAAGATCATAGAGCTCAGTGTTGTATCTCTTACGCCATGTTTGACCATCATTAATTGGTCCATATATTCTGCGTAAGATTTTTCTTTCAAAGGCGTCCAGTCTGTTTTCATCGTGCTTGGTTAATGTCCAAGTCTCCGAGGCATATGTTAAGACTGGTCTAATTAGTGTCTTGTAAAGTGTGGCTTTAGTTTTTCTGGACAATATGCGTGATTTCAATTGTCCAATGAGACCAAAGTACCTAACTCCGGTTAGCTGCAAGAATCCTCTTCCCAATATCAACACTCATATCAATATCGTTATTTCGAAATGAATAACGAAGAACTTATGCTAATCAACTTTAAATATTCTACATTTCCCAATTTCCTTTCAGGGTTTGCGTAGTCTGAGAGCTCTAGGCTCGCCCCTGATGAACAGGTATCGCATGTCAGAAAATCTATTTTCTTTGCCCTACATTCATTAAATAAACTTAAAAACTTCCTTCCATTCCGTTTTAAAATAACTCAAGCTCAATCACTTCTTCTTCCATTACTTAATTATGCTGATGTATGCTATTTGGATGCTAATGAAGTGCATCTCAATAAACTTGAACGTCTTCAAAATATATGTATCAGATTCATCTTTGGCTTTGATCATATACCTATCATCTAACCGCAATCTTCTTTGTTAGCCCAAAATACGCCAGCGGCGCAATATACACATTCTGTCCCTATTGTACAATATTCTCTCCAATCCGAACCTGCCGCAGTACCTTAAAAACAAATTCACTTATTTTTCCAATCATGGACTTCCACTCAGATCTGCTGAACTTACGACACTACCCATCCCTGTGCATAATACAGAATTTTTAATATATTTGAATATTCGAAGTACAATCAGTACGACTATGGAATAGTCTTAAGTCCGGATATTAAGTAGGTCGTGTAACTCACTGTGTATTTTCTAGAAAAAACTAAAGAAGGAATATTTATCCCTTAACATCTGATCCTGATTTCCCCTCCTTGTTCTTTCCTTATCCTTTTTTTGCTATGATGTTTTTTTTTATTTTTACTAGTATACCTAATGCATATTTTCTTTGTTTTTTTCTCGCTTTCATTCTTTTGTTGATGTACATATACAATTTTGTCATACTTTGTAATCTGGTTGGTTGGAAGAAATTGCCTAGTGGTAATAAGCCCGCCAATGTGCATTATATATATTTTTATATTATGTACAAGAAGATAAATAAATAAATTTAATAAAAAAATACTTCACGTCAACCCATTGATTGTTTTATTTAATACTGCTAATATGAAACGAAATTGTTTTGAATTCAAATAAAGAACATGTTAAAGAAAAATCCATAATCTACTCTGAAACAACATAAATGGTAAAGAATTACATTTTGCAAAATCTAAGAAAACTTTGTACCCCTTGATAAATATTATGTTGTTTTTTAGCATAGATTAGGTCCAATGATTTTTTAAACTTAACATTTTAATGCATTACGGTCGAAATTTGACCTCTGCGTGATCATTATAGTATGTACTTATGTATAAGTAAAATAATCTTGATTCTCCTGTAACGAAATAGCTATTGACACAGATTAAATAATCTATATAATTGTTAACATTTTTTTAATGTACAGGTATGTAATGAATTACAATTATTGTATTATGAAGCCTGCGACATAAAGAACGTCGCGTAAGATGAGACAGAAAGAGGAGTCCACGTGGAAAAAATGAACAGTAATAGACTTCTATGCATAAAAACATCATCCCAGAGGGAAACCGCGGTTAAACCCTGGAAGGCCAAAAATGTGGTGGCAAGTAAAGCTGAAATTCGTTGTCCCAGGAGATCTCTATGGCATGAATAAATTTCTGGTTCTAACACAAGAGGAGGAAAAAGACAAAGAAACAATGATTTATGAATTAATAATAACAGTTGGAAATACAAATGTAGTTAACATAATATGATATCGGGCTGTTCATGGGACAATCAGAATATTTAGACATAATCGCAAGTAGCAAAAAGAATTAAACTATTAAAAAATAATTATTAATATTATTAACAAGGATATTGTCAATTAAATGCCGCGAAGGTGGAAAAGCCTTAATATCAATAATTTATCGAACAATTTTGAAATTACAACTAACATCGAAGGGATTTGAACCCTATACCTTCGGTTCTGGAATTGGACGTCAGAATATCTGAGTCATGAAGGGAGAAGCCCGCAATTTAATTCAACGGTACTTTCTTTCGCGACTTGACAAAACATTTTGATGTTTCTTTTGGTTCACATGTCCATTTAGAGTGGAATGTCCCTCTATATACATAGAGTGTAGTTGTCTTGACCGCTACATCATGGAAACGGTCATTGTGTGGAGTGGTATGTCTTGCAGTGAAGTAACGGAAAGTGTACCTAACCTAACCTAAACTACTCTATAGAGTCAACGATTCCAAATCTTTTATCATCATATCTCTTTATTGACAGTAAAGGTACCTATGTTAAGATGTATGAAAAGACACTCATTATTTTCTTAATAGCTATAAGTAAGAAAGGTATTGACCATTCATTATTCATAATTTATTTACATTTGCATCAAACACAAAATTACTTTGTTAATCATATTGTTATATGAGAATAGTAGTTTTGGCGCATGTATAATAATTGTATTATTTTTAATACAATAATTATTATAATATACATGTCCTTTAGAATGCTGTATGTATCTCTAGTCCGGCCCCAAATTGAGTACAATACTGTGATTTGGTCACCCTATTGTTTAATTCATTCCAATGCGATTAAACGAGTGCAGCGCAAGTTTTTGCGCTTTCTTAACTATAAAATGGGTTGCTCCATAAAATATATAAATTATCCCGACTTGATGCGTGGCTTTCGATTGCACTCTTTGGCCGATCGAGGAAGATTTCTGGATGTCTCATTTTTGTATAAGTTAGTCAATGGAGAGATGGACTGCATCGAACTTGTGAGTGCAATTAAATTTCACGTCCCAAATAGACGGACAAGACAATCGGTGATGTTTCATGAGGTAGCAGATTCCACTTTTTTAACTCACTAATACTAATACCGCGATTACATAGGTTTGGTAATAAACTTTGCGTTGATCATTCATATATCGATACTTTTACCTCTTATTATTATGTACCTATTATTATTTTTTTATTGTTATTGGTAAGTACATTGATTGATAAATTTATTTCTTTGTGTAAACAATTTTATTTTTTCTTTTATTCGTGTTAGTTGTGCTCATTTTAGAGTCGTTTGTAAATAATATTCTTGTTTTAACTCCTTCAAGTTCAGATAACAGAACAACGGTTCTTAAGAACAGATGTTTATCCTCATGGTAGTGGAAATTATTCCAGATTCTTTTAAAGATTAGATATTGTTAGACACTCATTGTCATAATATGTATTTATAACTTTATTTATATACCGTTTTGAACTAATGCTTATATTAATTTATTTTCAGGAAGGGTTCGGGCTGCGTTGCGTTTGGTAGTACAATAAGAAACCACCAAAACTAAACTAGTTTTATTATTCAAAAGGTGACACTTCCTTCCGATAATATATTACTTTGACTGCTTCAAAAGATTGAGAAACGATGGTATTGTATATGTATTATGGTACCCCATACATACTAGCACTAGCAAGGTGCAACAGTGAATATCAATTAGGAAATATACAGATACGAACTCAATACTTAATTCATAGTATTCATACATTGTGCAAAATAATCTTTTATTTTTACAACCATAACCATTTATTTCAAAACAACAATAATTAGTCATATGATGATTGTTTTGAATATCTTCTTTTGTGTAGTCCCTTGGGTATGTTTTAAGAGGTCTGCTCCTGACTAACCCTCCACCTTTTAAGCGGTCTACCAGGAGGGCGGGTTCCTTGAGGCTGATTGTGCAGCAAGATATGATGAAGTCTCGTGCTGTTCATCTTTTGGGTGATATCATCAACCATCTGATAATATCATCAACCTCACATATTTCCCTTATTCTGTTGTTCCTCACTCGGTCAGTTTTGAGTATAATTATGTTGATTAATTTTAATGTTTGTACAATTATAGAAGTGCTTAACATTTATAAGTATAAAATTAGAGTTTTTACGGATCGATAGGTTTGATAGGTAATAATGAATCCTTGCTGAGCAAGAAAATAATATGGTAAAAATCTGGTTGGTTAAATTATTTTCATTTGAAGCTATATCATTAGCCGACCTCCGACCGACAGTTGGAAATCCGTTTGGCTTCTGTGCGGATGTCCTGGATTCGATCCTTAGCAAAGGAGAAATTTATTGCTTCTCTGGGCTGGAAACACTGGTTAGTTGGAAAAAATGGTCATATGGCAATAAACCCGCTTGCGCTTGGTGCAAGGGATTATTTATTATTTATTTAACATTGTATTTGAAGCATTTTATTTTGATAATAGGCAAGTCGTGTAAAAATAATAGTCTTGCTCATAAGTATTTTTTTTTCTATGTGAAATATCCAATATATGTAGGTAGGTATACGGTTACATATCCCCGTAAATCAATCGATTTGGCCGCAAGATTGAAATGAACAAATCCAAATCACTCAAAAGAAATGGAAACCATTTCTTTAGTTACATATTTCCATTTTAATAAAATTGTTAGTTCCATGTGTAGGAGCATTATGCTCATTCCGGTTCTGAACGTTAACCACCTCTATGCCTCCTTAGTTAGCCACCTCCTCCGAATGATCTCACCGCGCTTCAACTCAGCAGTCTCAGCACTCGGCAACAGACAACGGACAACTATTACCGCTAAACACGCCAATAGTAAACGAACCGTATTCCTCGATTCCATCCGAAAGGAACCCGTGAAAAAACGTCGACCGAAACAGCTGTCAACTGATAAAAACGATAGAAAACGTCAAAATGTAACCGAGCCAATAGTGGAAAGTGTCGCAGACTGTGCCAGTTTGGCCTTTGGCGCAAAAAAACTCGAGATAAAGTGATAGTGTTCGATCAAAAGGTGATGTTAATTGCGTAAATGTGTAAGAATGTGCGCGCTAAATAAAAACAGATCGTGTCGATGGATTGATCTAGTGTGCTGTTGGTTTTAACAATTTCGCACAGCTGATTACACAAGAACATTTAGAACAACTTCTGTGTCAATGAGTGGTTCGATATATTGGTCCATGTAAATATTATGCTGATGTCATCCGGAGTTCAGGTGGTAATTGTTATGTTTATGAATTGTCGCAGTTATTTTATCTCGTGGCAGTCGTTGCGAAAGACCCTCTGAGAAGAAATTTGCTAGCAATCGAGGTGCTGTGGATTTTGTGGGTTCGGAACGAAAGATTGTCGGCGTTTTGTGATTTGAAGAATGTAGTCTTTTCAGCCGGATGAAGAAGTTAAAGTTGATCGTCAAAATGAAACCGGCAGTGCGAAGGTTTCTGTGTTGCAGTGTCTTCGTAGCATCTGGAGTAGTAGCGGTTTATGCTTTGGTAATAATTCATTTTAACTATTAGGTATTAAGTAGTCAAGGTGTTATCTAACAAGATCAATCGAGAAATTTGGTATTTATTACTCGATACTTAGTGCTGTTGTTATCTTTTTATCGGATCTGGCATTTATGTTTTAAAATGGTTTGAAAATGTCTGAACTATCATTCATCTGATACCGGTTTTTGGTTTTAATATGAATAAATAATAGCAATGTTTTTATCTGCGAATCATGCCTGTTTAATGATTTTTTATTTTTGTCAAAAGAATTGGACTTACATTTTAATAGCCTTCTATGTTTTCACGCAACTCTAATAATAGTAACCAAACTTTTATTTTCATTAAATCTTATTTCTTAGTTATTTCCGCTCCTATGGTGATCATTATTTTTTATGTCATATTTTTTTATTTTGGCATTTGTGTTGTCAACTTTAATGGATTTGATTCAAGTTCTGAACGTGTATTTCTTATCTGTAATTGATGCTTAATTAATTGATATGGTTTCCACTCTATTGATCGAAAAGCATCCATTAATTTTAATTTGTGAAATTAAAAAAATAGAAATCTGAGAACAGTCAGTGATGTAGGTATAAAATTTTGAATAATTAGGTAATTTTTTGTTGGTGCCTTTGAGACTGACCATGTTTTGGAATCGAGTTTTGCACAGATCTCTTTAATGTAAAACGGTCAATGTTTACAGTAGGTTTACTTTACACTAATCAGTTCCTGGTGAATCATCCATCATGCTGACATATCACGACTCTCTTCATCAATCGTGATACGCTG
Source organism: Molanna angustata (assembly GCA_963576475.1). Lineage (NCBI taxonomy): Eukaryota > Metazoa > Arthropoda > Insecta > Trichoptera > Molannidae > Molanna > Molanna angustata. The sequence continues at coordinate 13,258,370 of OY754985.1, read as the reverse complement.
ACTGCGTGTCTTTGGTCGCCCATGCCTCTCGCCCACAGTCTCTCATCTTTTTCCATATAGAGAATTTTTGATACTCTTGTATCACATCCGCCCAAGGCGATAAACATTAAACGAAATTGAACAGGCTCGCTAAAATAATGACTAAGAAATCGTTAGCTTTTGACACATTTTCGTGTGCAATTGCAATTAGAGGCTTTGAGTTATGATTTCACTGTGGGTTGTTATTGAACAAATTCCATTGAATAGATGACTAAATAATTATATTCATTAATTTATTTGTTGCACTTACGTATTTACCTATATTGATCACTAACGGGGTTGTTTGCTCCAACCATATTCCCATTATTATTTTGTAATACAAACCAGATTTGTCTCGGCGACCTGCTGTCGGCACCACATTTGCCAACCAATCATTCTACTGAAATTTTAAGGTCTATTTTCAAGCAGTATAATACAATCAGCTAACTGTTAAAATAAATAAGTAAGTGATACTATCACGTCGTCTCAATACGTAAAAATATTTCAGAAAACTTAGAAGCTGTCATCATCATCAGCACATGTTTGCCCACTGCAGAAAAAGGCCTCCCCTCTCCTATTCCAATCATCCCGTTCCTGTACGACTCCCATCCACTGGGGCCCAACGAATCTTTTGATGTCGTCTATCTGTCTGTCAGTTGGTCACTCTGTGATCTTTTGTCGCCTCTCGGTCTCCACTCCACCAGTCTTTTCGTCTATCTATTGTCATCCGTTCTTGCTATGTGTACTGCCCATCTCCACTTTCACACGGCTAATCTCTTAACCACGTCAGATAATTTAGTCTGACAGCGTATACAGTCATTCCTCTTTCTGTCTTCTAGTTCAATGGCCAAAATTATCCTTTCCATTTTAATTTGTGCTTCTTGCAGTTTGTTTACACAGTTTGGTTAAGGGCGTAGTTTTCATGCAATAAGTTTAATAAGCAATAATTACTGGCAGAACACACTGCTCCAACACACCCTTGTAACTGTATTTATCAAATAATATTTGAACAATATCCCTTCGGCGTCTTTCAATTCACCTACTCCTTTTTTCCTAATTTCTGTGATCGGTCTGTTTTTTAAATCCAATACTATTGCACCGAATTTACTTGAGGCTTGGCGCTGTCTGGTTGGTTGGAAGTGATTTTCTTATGGTGATAAATATTATGTATGTACACACATTGTTTGTACAAACAATCAGTTTAAATTATAAACGTTTGTAGTAAAATAACACAAGGGAACTAAAACTAGTATTATATTCTATGTCATTTGTCAATCCGACATGATTGGTTGCAGTACGATAAGGGCCTATAATTCACAATAACCTCTTTGCAAAGTTAATAAATTACACCAATATATTACAACTTATTACTTCAAGATACCAAGTCAGCATTTGGATTGATGTTTCTATAGTGTCGGCCACGTCTGATATAATTGGATTAAGCAACTTACAATGTAATGCAAGAGAGGTCATTGTGTCAGCTGTTATTTAGTCGCTGGCTGGTTCCCACTGCTGGTGCGCAGTAAACATTTGAATCAAATAAAAATATATAAACAAATAATTAGCACAAGTCTTTTGACAACAATGGACGGTGAGATTTTATGATCTCATTACTTTTTTGGTATTGTTACCCAATCATTATTCATTAACACTGCGTTGTTTAATTTTGATGGCGTTTAAAGTTTCATATTAAACGGATAATATGGTGTAAAAGATACTAAATCGCTAAAGACAAGACCAATATCTTGCGAAATAGAACCTTTTTGATTATTTCATAAGGCAATCTATTCGGACTAGACCAAGCTACGTAAAGAATGTCGAAGCCCTAAAAAAATCGGTAAAATAGAACAGCAACAGCAAAAAAAGAAAAAAATATGACTATGTTTAGGTATTGGTAAATACCAAAACATAGTGATGTTCCTATCTTTCAGAATTTTATTTATGAGGTCATCTTATTATTTATTTTATTTTATATTTTATTTTATTTATTCTTCATAGAGAGTTATATAGTCAACACAATTTATAAAAAAACAACAATGCATTGCTTAGTAAGTGGACCAGTGAAAAATTCATGCACCAATTAATGACAACCGCAAAAAATTACAAATTAAAAATACATACAAACTTGACTATACACATAAAAAGCAAAACAAAAGCTGCTCAGACCAAAGCACTATGTACGTAAGATTGGAGGAGACAGCTATCCCAAACACTGAGGGAACTCGCAGAGATGTCGAGTGTATTAAAGAATGCATTGTATACCACATAGTGCAAGCACGGTGCACAAAAGCATACTGGGTGTAGTTATTATTATACTTAGGAATATAGAAGGTGTTTGGATATCGAGTTGTTCTGCTCGGACAGTGAAAACAGATTTTTTTAGGAAGTCTGGGGAATCCACAAAATTATTAACTAACTTAAACAAATATACAATATCAAGTAGAGTCCTGCTGTTTGCCAGAGTTACCAAATTATGAAAATGGATTGATTCAGAATAATTACTTAAACTAAGACCAAGAAGAAAATCAAGAAAATCATGCCAATATTTCCCTTGTCAAACCTTATCTTTCATTCTATTACAGTCTTGTGAGTACTTTGATCGTCATTCGTTCGTCATAAATTCCAGTTATAAAAATAGTCATTAAAAGTGAAATCAAAAATTTCTTTATGTAGGTAATTATGTAACTTCTCACGATGGCACTCGCCAACGAAATTAATCTTTATATAGACCTACACACTGTTTAAAAGACGACATTTTTTGGTTATTTTAACGCTGATAATTGATGAATATAAACACTAGACCTTCCGTTGTTGTTTGTATTTGGTTATCTTAAAAAAATAAATAATGACCGTGAGAACTGTTTTGCAGACAGATAATGAAAAACACCAAACAATCACCACCATGGTCTGCTATTTCAGGGACGACTATGATTCTGTAAACGTTTTTCAAGTAGGTATAACACTTTTTTTGTAAAACATTAGTTTAAATCAATACCTAATCCAAACTAATCCAGCCCGTACCTAATCCAACTGTCGATTCGTTCAAGGGAATGAAATTCTTTTGAAGGAAGAGACAGTTTAAATCCAAAACGCGTGTATGAAGGAATTGTATGCAGGGTCTACTTTTTTCACGGCTTTTCCAACTTTGAAGTAAAAAAAATACAAATTTAGAGGCTTCGCAGCATATATGGTCCATGTACGGATTTACTCAGAATTCGTAGTAGAACATTTCGTGTGTATGTGTGTGTCCCCCCTCCCCCCCTTATAACTTTTGATACGCTCAATTTACAGGGCCCAAAATTTCAGAATATATAAAAAGTTATAGGCCTACAAAACTTTTATACTCAAAATTTTGAATTTTTGTTTCAATCAGAGGTTATCAACTTTTGAATTTTTGGTTAATTTTTCCATATATCTCATAAACCATAAAAGCTAGAATACTGATACAATATCTCAAATCGGTTTTTTTCAAAAAAAATCCAGGGTTTCTCAAACATTTTTTATTAAGAATAATATTTTTTTATGATAAATATATGAGTTTAACTGCCTATATTTCCAAATATTTTTAAAATATCGAAAAAGCCGAAACACCCCAACTAGATATTTTAATTTTCTATATAAAATATCACTATTATAGAAGTAAATCTCAATTTTTTTTTAACAATTTTTATAAAAATTGAATTTTGTGACGACATCACTTCGCCTATACACAATATGTAAGAAGACTTAATAGTTTGATACTTAATTCTCAATAAATACATCCATACCATCATGCAGTTTTCATATTCTGGGTAGAAAAAAGGACTGACCTCCATACTGTCCTATCTTGACATACATACCTACATGTGTTTTATAGAAAATAAAATATCCAAAAATATTCAATAATTTGTATTTATGGGTTTATAGTTTGGTACTTATTCTTCAACTATACATACTATCGCTATCGACAATTGGATCTCATGTGTTACATGCAACCAGTTTAATAAAAGTTTTGAAATGTATTCTCACAGATCCAAATTTAAACAAAAAAAAACTTGATCTACCAGGAATTCACGAGCCTTATTTTGATTGTTTTATTAGATATCTCTTGAGACCAGGGGGGGCAAGTCTGGTCAAGCGGTGAAATCAAAACCCTCATTATAACCCATATCATGGATATAATTATCATATGAAATTCTATAACATGTTAAGATATTCCATAAAATTTTTATAAGCATGATGTGGGTAATCATGAAGGTTTTGATTTCACCGCTTGACCAGACTTGCCTTCCTGTGTTACCTTTTTTGCCAGCATACTCCATCGTGTATCACCAAACGGCGCATTATAAATTATTATTATTAGTTCAAGATACGCCAGGGCACTATACACATTACACATTCTGTCAATATTGCACAATATTCTCTCTAATCCAAATCTGCCACAGTACGTTAAAAACAAATTCACTCATTTATCCAATCATATGGACATCCAATCCGATCTGCTGAACATACAACACTATCCATCCCTATTTATTATAACACGGAATTTCTCAGCTTGTCGTTCGAAGTACAATCAGCAAGAGTATAGAATAGCCGAAGTCCGGATATTGCATCGTCTAGCTCACTTTGTATTTTCAAGATAAAAACTAAAGAAGGAATATTTATCCCTGCCAATCCTTTTTTGCTAAGATTTAGACAACAGTTATCTAGGAAGTGTATGGAAATCTGCAATATGTTGCCAACCAAGACGTCAAACGCGTGATATACCTACCATGACTCACTCATTGCACGGAGTACTCCATCTAGTATAGGTATTACCTATATGAAAATCTATGGTTAATAATCAATCTGGAAATAGTTATATGTAATAGTATCTTCCTACATGTATGTAATTGCATACGTTTGACGGATCCAAGGATAATGTTTAAATCTGGCAACGATTGCAAAACTTAGAGCTTTAAGAATCCGTTCGTTGCTATATGTAGGAATAATATTATTGATTATTGCATATTATGTCTGGTATAATCCCGAAGATGACAGTCTGTAGGCTGAATAGATCCACGACCATTAATGGGAAACTTGCTTTGATTCAAGGATCTGTTGCAAAATCATTAATTATAACGACATATTATTATAACGACAAACAAAAAACAGCAAATTAGTTTTAGCAGATATTCCTTGTTGGTAAAGCCTTGTTCTATAGTCTGCAAAACATGTGCGTATTGTTTCAAAAGGCCTTTTGTCGATTTGCTGTAATAATATTTACAGTAATATATGACGTATTGAACGTGGAAGTTTGTTTTTGCAAATTCTCAAGGAATGTGAACGAAAAGGTGTTCAATGGATACGCATGACTTCAAAATATATGCTTTGAATTTTCATATTATTTTTTCAAGCTTTTGTATCGAAATCACAACTGGCGAAATAAATGTAGGCACCTACGAATGTTTATTTCACTAGTATGTATGTATTTCATTAGTAACTCCTTTATTAATACAACAGCCCGACTGTGGAACGATCTTCCGAATTCTGTGTTTCCACCTTCGTACAACCCGGGTCTTTTTAAAATCCGAATTAATAAACTCTTTTCTAGATTACAAACCCCTCCCAACGCTACATAGTGCGCTTCTTCGGAAGAGTAAAATGGACCCAAATCCTAAAAGCTGGCTTCCCTACGTGGACATAAAAAAGTATAACAGCTTTGGTCATTTTAAAAGTTGAATTAATGAAGACGTCGTAATATCACTTAAGGTGTTCCATAGCCTTGCTGATTGTACTTCAAACGATGAACTGAGAAATTCAGTAGAACGAATGGGAATAGCTAGTGTGATACAATCAGCAGATCGAAGAGGCAGCCCGTGATGTGACAAGAAAATGACATTTTTCCTAAGATATTTTGGTGAGTTACTGTTATTGATTATATTATACAGAAGTGCAAGTAAATGAATGTTACGACGTGACCTTGAGTTTATCTTAGGCCAGCTAAGAAGATTTCGGTAAGTCGACACATGATAATATTATTTTCTCAGATTTTGAATACATCGTGTATACATACATACATTTTGCAATCGTTCAAGTTTATTAAGGAGTTCTTCACTAACGTCTAACATAGTCAGCATATTTAAGCAATGGGATAAGCATTACGTAAGCGTAATGTGTCCGAAGAATTTTTTTTAGTCTATTGAGAGAATGTATACTATAAAACAGATTTTTACTGGCATGAGAAATTTTTATGCCACGAAAGGATGAAAGATCCTTGTCGAAAAAGATACCAAGATTCTTGAAGACTTTGGAGTAGGAGATGATTAATTTGATTGTTAATCATTAGAGAGGGTAGGAGTGTATTTTTTAATATAGACAGCAATCGAGGACTGCCAATAACAATAGCCTGAAATTTGGACGGGTTGACAAGAATATCATTCTAAGAGGACCATGATGCTATAAACTCATTGTAGGTACACATTGTACATGAAATAAAATAAATAAATAAATAAAGCTGAGATTTTCGTTCATAATACTAATGGCATCAAGATATTCGTTAACGTGAATATTATGTAATTGAAGATCATCTGCAAAGAGATGGTATTGTCATTTTAATGCATACATTATATACATACACACCATCACGCCATGTCCCTTACGGAGTAAGCAGGGAGAAACGAGCGCCATATTTCTCTATTTTTGCACACATTTATGGCTTCCTTTACATCCATACATCGTCTCATACATGCTCGTCGATTGTTCAAAATTCTTATGTTTCCTTCTTTCAAAATATTATCATTCACATGATCATGCCATCCCTTTTTGGGACGCCCCTGCTATTCACTCCATCTCTTACACCCATGTTTATTTTTTTGGTCAGTCGTTCATCGTTCATTCTTTCGATATGTCCAAACCTCCTCAAGGCATTCACTTTAATATTACTTAGAATTTTCTTTCTTCATCTTGCATTCTCTATTTATATCCTCATTTTTTATTCTATCATATATGGCATTTTAATTATTACCTTTTTATTTTCCTTGCAACAATGGGAAGGTATTTCTTCGATCTACTGAACTTTTATATTTATACTAGCTGACCTGGCGAACCTCTTACTGCCTAACAGTCAATGAATTAACCCAATAAAATGAATACATTTTTTTAAGTTAAATAGTTTAATAGGATATAATAATATATGTAAATAAAATAAAAATACACTTTCACGCTCGCATTTCGGTGTGTTTTAATTTATTTAAAAATTATTTAAAAATTTAATTTCTGATATATTTTTTTAATGGGAATATTTCCGATATTTCTTCTGTCTGTTAAGTTTTCAGATAGTTTAATAGTTATTCTGTTATTCGGGGCGGAGACGAATCCAACAAATAAGAGATCATTACAATTGGTCCAGCCGTTCTTCTGTAACTAACCCGACATTGTTTTATTTATGAAGATTGATATTGTGAACACAATATAAATATTAATTTCCGTTTGCAGTTATTACAAAATCGTCTTCTTTATCAATTATACTCAGTCAAGTTTTGATATCTTTTTCTATTAGCTAAAATAACATGGCTAGTAACAATTACGAAACAGAGAAGCAATGGCTTGATAGATGAAATGGCACAGTTACCTATCATCAATAATATGAATAGGTAGGTACTACTCCTCGTGTACCTAAGGCCAGCTACACTCCTCATATTTGTCTCTGAATTCGGGCATAGTAAAAGTCATGTAACGGTATCGGTCTCCGGTCTCTGTCTTCGGTCTCGGTCTCCGGTCTCGGTCGCGCAGCGAACTTTTACCTACCTTAAGAGAAGTCAAATCTAAAAATTATCGCTGGTTCTTTGGGATTATTACACCATATCCGATTTATTAATACAATTACCTATGTCTGGTTAATTATGTCATTAACAAAAATGCTATTTCCCAAAATCGTTAAATAAATGCCATTTTAAATTGCTAATCATTTAGTGTTATTAGGTGTTTATGAAGCGGATTACGCGAATGTTTGGTTTTTACATAAATTATGCTAATAATACATTTGTTAGTAATTTGTTATAAGCACATTGCGTTTGGGTGTAGATTTATACATACATCGAAAATAAAATTAGCAATTAAAATGAATAATCTATATAATATACTTATAAATAACTCGCGCGATTTGACAATAATTAATGCAAGTACATGGCAAGTACCTACCTATTTGACGACATGAATTTCCATAGTGACGTTGGCATCGTAAATCATAATGGAAAAACGATCAATTTACAAAACATATTTTATAAGCAAACACAATGTTATAAATACGAAAAGTTGACAATTCACAGGTGTATTGTCCAAAAATATGTTCTCTATAGCCATGGGACCGTCTCGTATAAACGCCTACCTTTTGACGAGCATACCAAAATATAAATAATATGCTTTAGATTGAGAATCCACTATAATGGATTCATTGCACTACAATGATGTCTTTCAGTATTTCTCTCAAGTTCCCACAATGCATTGCCTGGTATTCAATATCGGTAATAATATGTCCTTAAAAATGATTTCCCTATAAGTTTAGGGGATTGTATCACTGTTTTTTTTTTTTTTTGGAAAAAGGATGAAAAAGTGTTGGATTATCTACACTTCAAAATCTAATAATGTTTTTTCTTGCCTATGTAGTGCATTTGCAGTGTAATCACTGTGATTTGTGACTAATTTCTTCTGAAGAATTAAATAAGCACCTTAACACCTCGTCAGTAAATCTTCGACTATTGGGCGTCTTCCGCGTCTTCATATTTAATCTTTTAAGTCAACAGTGATAGTTGTAATATTTCGTTGATATACATAAAGGTATGCCAAGAGTGTGTATACTCACGAATCGACATTCAAGGATATCCTCATGGGTTTATCTCTAGTTATGATGATGGATTAACTTTGGACAAGAATGGATCGAGTAAGACAATGGAATTACTGACATTCACACTGTTACTTCAATAACAGAATACATACATAACATAATGCTCACAAATATAATCACTTCCGTCCAATTATCTACATATTTCGACACTAAAAACGCTTTACGATAATATTTTGCTTATAATAGAAACAACGACGTTTGTAGAATACTCAAGATAAATTGCCATTTTAGATAAATTCTTATTCGTTGTACCGTGAAATGGCTCATAATATCTCAAATGTCGGCACAACGCATCATAAAAAACAAAAATGTCTTTCTTCATTAAAAAGTGTAGACGTGTAGACGTATACACATCCTCATACATGCATGGATGAATACAGATGGATAAAAGATGTTCGTAATCCTTTCGAAGACATGAATATTGTTTATTTTTTGTTGTTAAAACATATAAATATAACCAAAGCTTGGTAAAAGTTCTATTATATACCTACCTACCAATTCATCGAGACTCTCATTTAGTGACGAGGTGAAGTAGGAATATTCCTTAAAAGAAGTCAGTCACAGATTTGACACTCTACAATGTCAAGAAAAAAGTTAAAATACTTTTTCATCTAAGTATAAATGATACAACATTATTACCTAATTATTTTTATAAAAAGCACAATGATATGATTTCCAAAAATAGATATATTTTGTCATTTTTTTTTACTTTCAATAGAGAAGAAGTTGGAATAATATAGCAGAACCAGGAACTCAAGATATCTACAAGCCACAAGGTTTACGACCTGTCATCGGCTGGTTTTTCGTGATCACTTTATGCGCTTGGGCAATTATGCCTTCTTATTCAGTTCCCCATCAATCCAATTTTTAAAGTTTTATATATTTTAAAATAAGCTGAACAACACTATCGCCGTCTCTGAAGTAACGAAGAAACCTTTTTGTAACGCCATCTATTGAAAAATTGGTTTGTAAACAATGCAAGCAACAGTCTTTATACATAATACATGGTGACAACGATTTCGCATAGATGTCATCCCTAAACTGCGCCATAATAATAAGTTCATTTTTGGCTTGTTTACTTGCCAATGTGTATGTAAATCGAATATTTTTATTGTTCCATATACGCAAACATTGAGATATTTTTTGGTGAAAAGATATATATTAGGTATGCATGAAGGTATAATACACTATTATTATGTATGTTTATGCTGGACATATACCAGAAGGTATAATACACTGATGTTATGTATGTTTATGGTCATATACCAGTTTCAGTATGGGCAACTTATGAGGGATAAAAATACATTCGTAGATAGACAAAATTAAAATGATAAAAATGATCATGCACTTTATAGAGGTACCTAATCATAAAGTTGTAGCCAAACATCTTGAACTTTTAGCTGAGGAGGGAGGCGATTTGCACGTAAACCAACGAAGCAAAAAGACACAAATTTGCGCTCTGCGCAACCGGAAGCTCGTTCAAGATGTTTTGCGAAAATTATACCAGGTTCTTCTAAGTTTGGATAGGTACCTACTCGTATTTATATTTTTTATACGGGCTAAGGGAGGTCCCATCGTCCCCACTAGTACCTACCTATTTAAATATATTATATCCATGTTTCCAACTACAAGCCGGCCTGACACCAGGTAATATTAAAACTCATATTCCAACTCATTGGAATATGAACTGAAAAAATGACATTGTGCCTGACACGATATCATTTTTTTTTATTAAGTTCACAATAACATATAGGTACAAAATATAAAACAAACAAACAATATAGAAAATATGCACAGTAAGACAAAACATATTTCCCTTTACTAGAGTGCAAGCACTCGTGTGAAGGAGAAATTTAAATGACTTAAAAATGATATCGCTCTAAAAAACATTATATTGAAATTACATATCGATATTATAGCAATAATCTCTCTTGACTGTCAAAAAACTTGCATTTTTGGGTATATTCTTGGAGGAGTAAATATGAGGTATATTAATGATTCTCGCTTGTTTTTTATTACATTTTGAGTTTGATTACCTGTTATAAAATATTATGAAAATCAAAGGAGACGATCTTGCATTAAATGTCCGCGATCTTGATTGGATAGGAGAAAAAAAAAACAAGGAGTTTTTTTAGTATGTTAAACGAACAACTCTCATTAGAAGATCCATTTTCATAGAAAAATGAGAATTTATGAAAATAAATGGAATGTATTTCTAATATTCAAAACCATACATTCAAAGGCCAAATATATAGTGATGCGAGAAGCAATATCATAAAAACAGTAGTAAGAACATTCCAAATCATAGCAATTATATCGAAGAACTCCGGTGTGCCGATATTTTTTTATAGCTAGGAATGTACGTCTGGATCAATCAAAAATAAAAAAGAATGCGAAAAAAACTTTACAAAACATGAAATAAAAAAATATTTACTCCTTTGTATGACGAATGACAATGTACCTAGTAGATAATATATAAGCATAGACAAAAGACATAAGTACACAGTTTCCAGTTCATATGACTTCAAAAATTACTGCAAACACTACTTTTCAACTCATATTCCACATGGGTTAGTTGGAATATTACCTCGTGTCAGGCGGGCTTTAGTATTTATATCCTCATAGTGCCAAATAGTATTTATATCCCCATGGTTCCAACTTCCAACGTTTGATCCGAGTGATAACAGAGCTGTTGGCAGAGAAGAGCGATGCTGAAGAAGATTATGAAAACTAAGGGGCCATCTACCCACGCCGTGTCATGTCGGCTCGTCAACAACAACATTATTATTGAGAAATTTACATTCGTAATGGCCGTAATAATGGATGTTTCCGAAGAACACACCATGACATGACCTAAACAACGCGGAGGAATTTGAGGTGTGATTGTTTGAAGACAACGTCTGAGTTGTTTACAGGTTGCGTCACACCCAGATAGACATTCATCATAACTATCTCAGCGTGATCTATACAGATACATAATACATTACATACAGAGTTATGTATCTATAGTGATGAAGGTAACGACATTATTATAATCTAAACGCGTGTTGTTGGAATGTCAATAATTAGAATTGCACAGAAGCCTAGATTAGTAAATTGAGGCGATCATTGCAAACATATAGGTAGGCAATTTATAGGCACAGCAAGAAACACAAGAATCTTGCAGGTATCGGCAAATGTTAATCTTATCCATGCGCGAAATTTTGGTGAGCCTTTGATAGGTAGGTATATTTCGATAAAACGTTTTATTTTATTATTTTTCGTGTGTTTTTACCAATTTTATTTTAACATAAAATGTGAATTTATTTTGGCTATCTCTAACATGATTCTTCTATTTTAAATAGGTGAATAACGGAAAAAACAAAGATACCTTTTATCTAAACTTCTATGTACTAGTAGGCAATAAGTTAATTGAGTGTACGGGCGCTAATTTTACCCTAGACAATAATCACGAATATTATGTATATTCGGTTCTTTGTTATGTTAAGAAAAAAATATATTATAATCTCAGTGAATATGTTGGCTGGACCACAGATAATATAGAAGTAAACTTGGCTGGACAACAAACGAGAAGCTAGCTAGTCTAAAATAAATACCAATGCGCATGCGCGCAAAATGATTTCCACTAACACCGACCGGAATGGGACACTTGACTGCGGCCACTTGGGTGCGGGACACTTGGGTGCGGGACACTTGGCTGCGAGACACTTGGCTGCGGGGGACATTTGGCTGCGGGACACTTGGGTGCGACGGACACTTGGGTGCGAGCCCACTTGGTTGCGAGTCCATTTGGTCGCGACGGACACTTGGGTGCGAGCCCACTTGGTCGCGAAATCAAAAATTATTTTTTTTTGCTTAGGGATGAAATATTTCGTACTGATTTTTGTAATGCTCTTTATATTTATTTATTTATTTTTATTTAAAGAATCACTTACAGCTAAAAAGTTACTATACATCGTTGTTCCATCAAATAAGGGCAAGCTACTACAAAACTGGGCAGCCAATTACAAGTGCCACATCCTGCATTAAATATCGGCCTACAAATCTATAAGAAAATGAATATCAAAAAAGAATCTATATGAAAATAAAAGGTACAATAGACTCTATAATGTTTATTATTTTTATAAAATATACAGTTTTGTTCTTCACAGTAAATATATTTATAAAACTAATTTTGTTCAGCTCATACCGGAGAAGGTTTGCGCACTATAATTTATTTATTCGATAACTTACAAAAATAAAAAATTTAAAAAAAAGTTGTTATTGAATTGATACTTAGTGGGTTTGTTCAGCGCACACACAAGAAGGTTTAAAAATTAAAATTTATTTATTTATTTAATATCTCACACAATACCATACCATACCATACCATCACGCCATTTGGGGTAGGCAGAGAGAACCGAACGCCAGACTCCTCTCTCTTGACATACATTCCTCGCTTCATTCACGTCCATACATCGTCTCATACACGCTCTTCTATTATTCTTACTTCTAACATCACCATCTTTCAAAATCCCATTTATGTGATCGTGCCAACTTTTTCTTGGCTGACCTCTACTGTTCGTTCCTCTTTTATCAGTCTTGTATACTTTTTTTGTCAGACGGTCATCACTTATTCTTTCTATGTGGCCGAACCACCTTAGGGCATTTATTTTCATCTTACTTACGATTTTTATTTCAATCATACATTCTCGTCTAATATCCTCATTTCTTATTCTATCATACATCGTTTTACCACATATTCGTCTTAGTGACCTCATTTCAACCGCGTTAATTCTACTTTCATGCGTCTTCTCACACAATAATTTACAAAAATGCTACTCACACAATATTTTACAAAATGCTATCTCACACAATAATTTACAAAAATGCTACTCACACAATATTTTACAAAATGCTATCTCACACAATAATTTACAAAAATGATCTATTTGGGATTGTTATTGAATTTTAGGGATTCGTTCAGCGCATAGCAGAAAATGTATTTGAATTTTAATTTAATTATTTAACCTGAAATTTTCCAAAGAGAAAATACCTGAATATTTGGAGACATTGACGGAGTGTAATTGAACTTAATATGATGACATAATAATCGCAGCAAATAATGAGTAAGAACATTATCAAATTATTAATTAGTTGCATGTAACACATGAGATCCAACTGTCGATAGCGATAGTATGAATAGTTGAAGAATAAGTACCAAACTATAAATCCATAAATACAAATTATTTAATATTTTAGGATATTTTATTTTCTATACAACACATGTAGGTATGTATGTTAAGATAGGACAGTATGGAGGTCAGTCCTTTTTTCTACACAGAATATAAAAACAGCATGATGGTATGTATGTATGTTTGGAGATTTAAGTATCAAACTATTAAGTCTTCTTACATATTGTGTATAGGCGACTGCCATACAAATTGTATGAAGCAATGTTGTCACTAAATTCAAATTGTTCAAAAAAAGAGATTTACTTCTACAATATTCATATTTTTTATAGAAAATTAAATTATCAAGTTGGGGTGTTTCGGCTTTTTTCAGTACCTATTTTAAAAATATAAGTATTTTTTTATTTTTATTTTTCAGTATTTTTTAGTGCATAAGAGTTTGGAAGCGCTCCTTTACAAGCCGTAGATATTTTTGAATTGAAGAATTTATTACTTTCAATAATTTGAATTTTCTTTATTTATGTAACTTATATCTAATAGGTACATACAATAAAGTTTATTATCATAAAATAATTTCTTTCAACCAACTAGAGCAGATAACAATAAAAAATCTGGGCCTTGTACCTACACAAATAATTTAAAATAGAATGTGTGTGTACCTACAAAAAGGTAAGTCGAGGCAGTCCTTTTTATCTCTTCAAAACATTTCTTTCGTCTAAAAGATAACTAACCGGGCGATTCCTTCTTATATGGTGACCACGATATTATTGTGCTTGTTTATAAAATTTAATAATTATTTTTGAACAAATATTTTTAAACATTGTAGCGAAAGTCTGGAATGCATGTGTAGGACAAAAAATATGAGTGACAGGAATGTATAACTAACTATATACAATGTAAAATATACAATGGACTAAAGTCGGTTGAAATATCACTTAGAAATATATACCTACATATATAGAATTTGGAAAAGTACTATGTAAAGTTTTCAAATAATTGCAGAATTGGTAAGCAGAAAGAACTAAACGCCACACTATACTATCCGGACATTATTTTTTTGCTTCATTCAATTAATTTTTTAGTTTGATACTTTATCTTCAAATATACATTATATAATTTTTTTTGTAGTTTATGTATTATTTCAAGTGTCGCGTAGCGAGAAAATTTTAATTTTAATAAAAAATATAGCGAACACAATGGATAGTGTGTCCATTTTATAGAAAGCTAATTTTTAGTTATTTTTGAGATTCACTTTTATGTTATAAGTAAATAATATTTACCCACTTAAATAAAAAAATGTGAAAAAAATTCTAGAATTAATTTTAAGTCATTTTTGAAACCCTCTTTTATGTATGTTATATTATGTACGTGCGTAAATAATATTTACTTAAATAAAAAAAAAAGTAAGGTCGTCGCCACACATGCGTGAGGTTGACGGTTCGAATCCAGGCGGGGCACGGACCTCTGGATTTTCAAAAAATCTATGTGAGGATTTATATCACTAGCTATGTGTAGCCATGATCAAATTTGTTATACATTTCTTATAAAGCTAGAGAACTAAGATATAATGTATGGAAATTTTTGATAAATGTTCCTTAACTATCATTATGAACAGTTTACAGCAAAGATACAGATATTTGTGATATTTATACTTATGTATATTGATTAGAGACCTAGGGCTTGCCCATCCCACCCCCCCCCTTTTAATCCGGACCTGGTTACATGCATCTAGTGAACTAGAAATAAGTATGGTATCGAGAAAACCAATGTACTGTAAAAAATGTATATTATAAACCGAATTAAATAAAATAAGAATTAAATCATTGAAACGCGACTGGCGAATAAAGAGTAAATTTAAACGCCACTTTTGCTGACCGCCGGTAGCGGTATCAGTGGGTAATATCCCTATCACACCGCCGTAAGAACATTTAATAAAACTTTCCAATACTAAAATAAATAAATAAAATCTTTGAAATATTGTGGTGACACTATTAGCTTTACCAAAATATATTAATACAGCAGGAGTGATTATGAATCCTACCTGCTACAAACATCTAATATGCAAGTATCCCAAACAATGAAATGGGCCGGTAATAAAAATATTCTTTATACCTACATACAAAAGAAGGGTAAACAAACAATTGAAGGGTAAGTGTTGGAAAAACCCCACATTTGCGGTTTATAATATAAATTATTTA
This sequence comes from Molanna angustata, assembly GCA_963576475.1. NCBI lineage: Eukaryota > Metazoa > Arthropoda > Insecta > Trichoptera > Molannidae > Molanna > Molanna angustata. Next base: position 13,242,120 of record OY754985.1, on the reverse strand, counting down.
TACCTATTGGTTTCAATAATCTACTTTCATCTTTGCTGTTATTACTTAATAAGATGAGCATGTATGAGACAGTGTATCAATGTTGATGAGGCGATGTATGTGTCAAGATAGAAGAATGCGGTGTTCGGTTCTCACTGCCTACCCCTTGAGGAAGATAGAAGTGGAGGGTAAAAAATACACTTGTCTATAGAGACACATACAATATCAATATGAAGTTGATCACTCAATTTTCCCTTACAGAAGCTATTTTACTTCTGTTATATACATTTTTCATACAAATATGAAATTTATTTCACATTGATATGGCAAACCATAGATTTTTTTCTCTAAACTTTGACAGTCCTTGAACGCATTTTTAATGAGTGTATTTTTGTTTTATCGAAATTTTATCAGTTTACAAAAAACTCGAATTTCCATAACGTGTGAGCATTTTGAAAATTTCGACAGATGAAATCATAGAGAAGAAATTAACGGATATCTATGGAAAACTAATCAGGTTTAGGTCTATCCACTATACACATATGATGTAAATATGAAGTCGATTGGACTTATAGTTTGGGCTGTAGAGAGGATACATTAAAATAATTCCTTACGCCGAACGCCATACATACAAACACATCACGACGAAACTCACAGTGTGCACTCTACATGATACTCGTTGAGAAATTGATGGAAAAAAATTACACTTAAAAATTGTGAAATCATGACTCCACTATTCCATAGTGTGGAGAGTAAAAACTGTTTAGATCACATAAATTAGGGATACGGTGTGTTGGTATGTATGAATTGATGTTTAACTAGATAAGTTATCTTTCTAATTCGTTATATTTTTTGTTTTGTCGCCTATACACAATATGTAAGAAGACTTAATAGTTTGATACTTAATCTCTAAACATACATACATACCATCATGCTGTCTTCATATTCCGGGTAGGAAAAAAGGACTGACCTCCATACTATCCTATCTTGACATACATAATAATAATAAACACTTCCTTGCACCATGCGCAAGTGGCGAGTTTATTGCCGTATGGCAATTTCTTCCAACTAACCAGTGTTTCCAGCCCAGAGAAGCAAAATATGCGTGAGAAATGAATTTAAATATATTTCTCCTCTACTGGGAATCGAACCCAGGACGCCCGCACAGAAACCGAACGGCTTACCAACAGTGCCACGGCGGTCGGCATACATACCTACATGTTTTGTGTAGAAAACAAAATATCTTAAAAAAATTCAATAATTTCGATTTATTGGTTTATAGTTTGGTACTTACTTATTCTTCAACTATACATACTATCGCTATCGACAGTTGGATCTCATGTGTTACATGCAACTAGTGTGTATGAAAAATTCTCATATTTTTATAGTGTAAAAAATAATTTGGCTTAATAACCTTGTTTTTACTTTACAATTTCAAACATAAGTAGAAATTGGAAGAAATTGCCACTAGGCAATAAGCCCGCCAGTTTACTAATTATATGTACAAGAAGATTAAATAAATAAATAAAATAAATATATTTTTTTATATTTTTAATGTCTGTATATACCTACTTGTATATCAACACTTACATGATAAAGAGCATTACAAAAATCAGCACGAAAAACTTCAGCCCTAAGCAGAAAAAAATATTTTTGAATTCGCGACCAAGTGGGCTCACACCCAAGTGTCCGTCGCGACCAAATGGACTCGCAACCAAGTGGGCTCGCACCCAAGTGTCCGTCGCACCCAAGTGTCCCGCAGCCAAATGTCCGCCGCAGCCAAGTGTCTCGCAGCCAAGTGTCCCGCACCCAAGTGTCCCGCAGCAAAGTGGCCGCAGTCAAGTGTCCTAGACCGGTCTAGGACACTTGACTGCGGCCACTTTGCTGCGGGACACTTGGGTGCGGGACACTTGGCTGCGAGACACTTGGCTGCGGCGGACATTTGGCTGCGGGACACTTGGGTGCGACGGACACTTGGGTGCGAGCCCACTTGGTTGCGAGTCCATTTGGTCGCGACGGACACTTGGGTGCGAGCCCACTTGGTCGCGAAATCAGAAATATTTTTTTCTGCTTAGGAATGAAATATTTCGTACTGATTTTTGTGATGCTCTTTATATTTATTTATTTATTTTTATTTAAAGAACCACTTACAGCTAAAAAGTTACTATACATCGTTGTTTCATCAAATAAGGGCAAGCTACTACAAAACTGGTCAGCCAATTACAAGTGCCACATCCTGCATTAAATATCGGCCTACAAATCTATAAGAAAAGGAATATCAAAAAAGAATCTATATGAAAATAAAAAGATACAACAGAAACTATAATGTTTATTATTTTTATAAAATATACAGTTTTGTTCTTCTCAGTAAATATATTTATAAAACAATCTTTTTATTATCAAGGTTAACAGTTTACAATATTCTATGACAGAAGCTCACATAATTTTCTTAAAACAAAAGACAATACCCATATTCAAAATCATACTAATCTAAAATTGGAACACACAATATTTTTATGTAGGTACCACTATAATTAAATTATGTTTTAGGTACCTACCACTAAATTCATACATCACAGAAACTAAGATCACAACAAAGAAAAATTGTGGAAGATATTAACAAAAGAAAACAAAAAGGAAAGTATTACTATAAAATATACAACTAAGAACAAACAGATAAAAAAGAGAAACATTATAGCTAGACAAAAAAAAACAAAAAAAGCTAGTTTATTAGATATAAGCGGGGAAAGTTTTCTTCTGAATGTCACCGAAAATTATAAAATCTCTATATTTATAAAAATGGATGGACGTATATTTGTTTGTATAGTGTATGTTTTCGATCGGTCTAGGACACTTGGCTGCGGGCACTTGGGTGCGGGACACTTGGGTGCGGGACACTTGGCTGCGAGACACTTGGCTGCGGCGGACATTTGGCTGCGGGACACTTGGGTGCGACGGACACTTGGGTGCGAGCCCACTTGGTTGCGAGTCCATTTGGTCGCGACGGACACTTGGGTGTGAGCCCACTTGGTCGCGAATTCAAAAATATTTTTTTTCTGCCTAGGGCTGAAGTTTTTCGTGCTGATTTTTGTAATGCTCTTTATCATATAAGTAGTTGATATACAAGTAGGTACCTATATACAGACATTAAAAATATAAAAAAAATATTTATTTATTAAATATTCTTGAAATTATAATTATTACACTGGCGGGCTTATTGCCTAGTGGCAATTTTTTCCAATTTGTACTTATGTTTGAAATTGTAAAGTAAAAACAAGGTTATTAAGCCAAATTATTTTTTACACTATAAAAATATGAGAATTTTTCATACACACTAGTTGCATGTAACACATGAGATCCAACTGTCGATAGCGATAGTATGTATACTTGTATAGTTGAAGAATAAGTAAGTACCAAACTATAAACCAATAAATCGAAATTATTGAATTTTTTTAAGATATTTTGTTTTCTACACAAAACATGTAGGTATGTATGCCGACCGCCGTGGCACTGTTGGTAAGCCGTTCGGTTTCTGTGCGGGCGTCCTGGGTTCGATACCCAGTAGAGGAGAAATATATTTAAATTCATTTCTCACGCAAATATTGCTTCTCTGGGCTGGAAACACTGGTTAGTTGGAAGAAATTGCCATACGGCAATAAACTCGCCACTTGCGCATGGTGCAAGGAAGTGTTTATTATTATTGTGTATGTCAAGATAGGATAGTATGGAGGTTAGTCCCTTTTTTCCTACCCGGAATATGAAAACAGCATGATGGTATGTATGTATGTTTAGAGATTAAGTATCAAACTATTAAGTCTTCTAACATATCGTGTATAGGCGACAAAACAAAAAATATAAAAATATATTTACTGAAATATATTTACTGATTTACTGATATAAATATATTTACTGATATATTTACAAAAAATATATTTACTGAGAAGAACAAAACTGTATATTTTATAAAAATTATAAACACTATAGTTTCTGTTGTATCTTTTTATTTTCATATAGATTCTTTTTTGATATTCCTTTTCTTATTTTGTAGGCCGATATTTATTGCAGGATGTGGCACTTGTAATTGGCTGACCAGTTTTGTAGTAGCTTGCCCTTATTTGATGAAACAACGATGTATAGTAACTTTTTAGCTGTAAGTGGTTCTTTAAATAAAAATAAATAAATAAATATAAAGAGCATTACAAAAATCAGTACGAAATATTTCATTCCTAAGCAGAAAAAAATATTTTTGATTTCGCGACCAAGTGGGCTCGCACCCAAGTGTCCGTCGCGACCAAATGGACTCGCAACCAAGTGGTCTCGCACCCAAGTGTCCGTCGCACCCAAGTGTCCCGCAGCCAAATGTCCCCCGCAGCCAAGTGTCTCGCAGCCAAGTGTCCCGCACCCAAGTGTCCCGCACCCAAGTGGCCGCAGTCAAGTGTCCCATTCCGGTTTTCGATGGACTCCCAAATCAACCATCCGATTGCGATGAAACTTTGGGAATTTGTTCAGCTCATACCGTAGAAGGTTTGCGCACTATATTTTTTTTATTTATTTATTCGATAACTTACAAAAATAAAAAATTGAAAAAAAAGTTCTCATTGAATTGATACTTAGTGGGTTTGTTCAGCGCACACACAAGAAGGTTTAAAAATTAAAATTTATTTATTTATTTAATATCTCACACAATACCATACCATACCATACCATCACGCCATTTCCCTATTTGGGGTAGGCAGAGAGAACCGAATGCCAGACTCCTCTCTCTTGACATACATTACTCGCTTCATTCACGTCCATACATCGTCTCATACACGCTCTTCTATTATTCTTACTTCTAACATCACCATCTTTCAAAATCCCATTTATGTGATCGTGCCAACTTTTTCTTGGCTGACCTCTACTGTTCGTTCCTCTTTTATCAGTCTTGTATACTTTTTTTGTCAGACGGTCATCACTTATTCTTTCTATGTGGCCGAACCACCTTAGGGCATTTATTTTCATCTTACTTACGATTTTTATTTCAATCATACATTCTCGTCTAATATCCTCATTTCTTATTCTATCATACATCGTTTTACCACATATTCGTCTTAGTGACCTCATTTCAACCGCGTTAATTCTACTTTCATGCGTCTTCTCACACAATAATTTACAAAAATGCTACTCACACAATATTTTACAAAATGCTATCTCACACAATAATTTACAAAAATGCTACTCACACAATATTTTACAAAATGCTATCTCACACAATAATTTACAAAAATGATCTATTTGGGATTGTTATTGAATTTTAGGGATTCGTTCAGCGCATAGCAGAAAATGTATTTGAATTTTAATTTAATTATTTAACCTGAAATTTTCCAAAGAGAAAATACCTGAATATTTGGAGACATTGACGGAGTGTAATTGAACTTAATATGATGACATAATAATCGCAGCAAATAATGAGTAAGAACATTATCAAATTATTAACTAGGTAGTTGCATGTAACACATGAGATCCAACTGTCGATAGCGATAGTATGAATAGTTGAAGAATAAGTACCAACACTATAAACCCATAAATACAAATTATTTAATATTTTAGGATATTTTATTTTCTATACAACACATGTAGGTATGTATGTTCAGATAGGACAGTATGGGGGTCAGTCCTTTTTTCTACACAGAATATAAAAACAGCATGATGGTATGTATGTATGTTTGGAGATTTAAATATCAAACTATTAAGTCAAACTTCTTAGATATTGTGTATAGGCGACTTCCATACAAATTGTATGAAGCAATGTCGTCACTAAATTCAATTTTTATAAAAATTGTTAAAAAAAAGAGATTTACTTCTACAATATTCATATTTTTTATAGAAAATTAAATTATCTAATTGGGGTGTTTCGGCTTTTTTCAGTATTTTAAAAATATTTGGAAATATAGGCAGTTAAACTCATAAATTTATAATAAAAACAAAAAAAAATTCTGAATAAAAAATGTTTGAGAAACTATACACATATGATGTAAATATGAAGTCGATCGAACTTATAGTTTGGGCTGTAGAGAGGATACATTAAAATAATTCCTTACGCCGAACGCCATACGCCATACATACAAACACATCACGACGAAACTCACAGTGTGCACTCTCTACATGATACTCGTTGAGAAATTGATGGAAAAAAATTACACTTAAAAATTGTGAAATCATGACTCCACTATTCCATAGTGTAGAGAGTAAAAACTGTTTAGATCACATAAATTGGGGATACGGCGTGATGGTATGTATGAATTGATGTTTAACTAGATAAGTTATCTTTCTAATTCGTTATATTTTTTGTTTTGTCGCCTATACACAATATGTAAGAAGACTTGATAGTTTGATACTTAATCTCTAAACATACATACATACCATCATGCTGTTTTCATCTTCCGGGTAGGAAAAAAGGGACTAACCTCCATACTATCCTATCTTGACATACACAATAATAATAAACACTTCCTTGCACCATGCGCAAGTGGCGAGTTTATTGCCGTATGGCAATTTCTTCCAACTAACCAGTGTTTCCAGCCCAGAGAAGCAATATTTGCGTGAGAAATTAATTTAAATATATTTCTCCTCTACTGGGAATCGAACCCAGGACGCCCGCAAAGAAACCGAACGGCTTACCAACAGTGCCACGGCGGTCGGCATACATACCTACATGTTTTGTGTAGAAAACAAAATATCTTAAAAAAATTCAATAATTTCGATTTATTGGTTTATAGTTTGGTACTTACTTATTCTTCAACTATACATACTATCGCTATCGACAGTTGGATCTCATGTGTTACATGCAACTAGTGTGTATGAAAAATTCTCATATTTTTATAGTGTAAAAAATAATTTGGCTTAATAACCTTGTTATTACTTTACAATTTCAAACATAAGTACAAATTGGAAGAAATTGCCAGTAGGCAATAAGCCCGCCAGTGTACTGATTATAATTTCAAGAAGATTTAATAAATAAATAAAATAAATATATTTTTTTATATTTTTAATGTCTGTATATAGGTACCTACTTGTATATCAACTACTTATATGATAAAGAGCATTACAAAAATCAGCACGAAAAACTTCAGCCCTAGGCAGAAAAAAAATATTTTTGAATTCGCGACCAAGTGGGCTCACACCCAAGTGTCCGTCGCGACCAAATGGACTCGCAACCAAGTGGGCTCGCACCCAAGTGTCCGTCGCACCCAAGTGTCCCGCAGCCAAATGTCCGCCGCAGCCAAGTGTCTCGCAGCCAAGTGTCCCGCACCCAAGTGTCCCGCACCCAAGTGCCCGCAGCCAAGTGTCCTAGACCGTTATATTATACTCTTTGCTAGAGTCTACAAAGGAGCTGTGAATTTTTAAATTAAATGCGAAAAATTAAAAGAATATATAAATTTAATTTATAATTCAATTTACAAAGCAACTCGCTCACGCGAGTAGCTATTATTATTATAGACAAACTTAAACCTAACCTGAGAATGCAGAAAAGAAGAGCCGGTACCAAAGATATTAATGTATATACCATTAATATCTTTGGCCGGTACTAGACGCTACTCACAGACATAGTAGGTTGACAATTGACAATGCAGCGGGAATAGTGTGGCGCGCATGCGCATTGGTATTCATTTTAGCCTAGCTAGCTTCTCGTGGACAACAATAATGTCATATAAAAAAATCCAAAATCTTTTTGTATGTAAAAAAACATTTTCTCATATTTTTTATTCAGTAAAACTCTGTTTGAATTAATAATATGACAACATGCAATAGGTACACTCTAATCATAGAATAATAATAGTATAGAATACTCTTTAGCCTGCAGTAAACGCGACTGCATTATGTTGCCTAATTTGGTCAACATTTTGCTACGAGCATTCAGTAATCAGCATGTGGTCGTCTGCGTGATACGTTCTCCAAATAGGGAATTTTTCAACTGCTTGCAAAATTATTGACGCAGTCATAACGAATAGTACTATACGAACAATGTCTACCAGCAGAGTCATACACATAGAATTATAATGTAAGAATTATACGGTCATACATAATATATTGACACGAGCCGGCCAATAAAACGGCTTCACTTTTTCAGCGAGGTATTATATGGGAATGAGTTTTCTATAGTTTGACATCTGAAGAGAGAGGGCGGAGAAGAGTACTTGTCCCACGTTGGGAGCCAAATTGATATCAAGAGAGAAGGCGGAGAAAAATACTCGTCCCACGTTGGGACGCAAAATTGACAAACGACGAAGGCGGAGAAGAATATACTGGTCCCATGTTGGGACGCGAAATTGATAACTAAAGAAGCTGAAAAGCATAATAAAAATAAACATTAAACTCTGCCCCTGAAAATAAAAATCAAATAAAACATAATCGGCTGCGATGTGCCTGAAAAGACAAATACATACAAATACAGGCATGGTAAAAATAATATAATATACATAACTGGAAAGATCTTACCAAACTGCTGCTCTCGTAACGGGACTATAGAGCAAACACTTACACTACATATCACTTTTTAGTAATGAAAAATAACTTAAAACTAGCTTAAATTCACCCCCGATGATAGGTAGAGAACCTGAAAAGAACTTAATCACTACTTTATACAATTAAAAAAAAATGCTAAGGCCGTCCGATAGCCTAGCAAACTCGCACTCTCGCACGCGGGTCTCTACAACTACCGACCAACCACTGACGCCTACCGAATGACAACTCGCCGACTACCACTGACTCCTACCGATTGACAACTGATCGACTACAGCCGGGCGACCCAGCGCCCGTGAAACATGGAGTAGGGATGGGGGGGGGGTGGTTAACTGAAGAATCAATCCGTACCGCCGGGTGCCAACCAAGATTCCAGGAATTTGCCAAATGCATTTTACATTTCAAATTTATTTTCAATAGAAAAGACAATGCTTAAATATATAAACAAGGCCTGGGAGGCCGCTATAATCCGTTCCTAGAATTAATAGAAGAAATACATTAGGCCAAAGTAAAATAATGGTTTTTGGGTTTCTTTGATATCATAATGCATGGAAATATATCGATCACAATACCTATGGAAATATCAATCGCCTCTCCTTTTATGATCGAGATAATCCATGCAAAGACAAAAGAAACCAAATATCGTATAATCAGACAAAAGTAAACGCATTACCAGAGCAAGAACGTATACGACTAAACACGATTCTTCTTTCCACCGCAATGTTCTACATAATAACATTTTCTTTTCCGATAAACGTATATGTAACGCTTAATATCGCTTCCAGAAAACCGCATCGCGAAGAAGCTTCACCTTAATTATAATGGGGCCAATACCATACCGCAATCGCTTCCAACCATCGAACAAACAAAACCGTATAACAACTATCCATAATACAATTCGATTTCCGATAACTCAACGTCATAACGCATTTACATAGTTTTGCGCTCGTATCTATCTTCAATCGCAATACAACATCTTCCGCAAGTCCCTTTATCTAATACCTCTACTTCGTCGGCTGATTCATTCGTGTCCATCCGTTATCTCATTTTCTTCTGTGATTTACTTACGTTGTCCTCTCAATTAAATAATAAAAATACCGCACTTTTTTCCCACAGGAATATAATACACTAAAAATCTATCACGCCGTATTCTGTTATCTACCTATCAATTATCACGTCTTTGTCTCATCTTTTTAAATCATTATCTCATCCGATTACGTCATTATCTCATCCTTTTACGTCATTATCTCATCATATTGCGTCATTATCTCATCTTATTATATAGTTAGCTTATCTTACTTCGTCAAGATCTCATCTCATTGCGTCATTATTTCATCTTATTACATTTCGTTAACCGGCTACTACTAAAACTTATTCCTTTCATCTAAACGTTCGATTTCGAGTAGTCTAATTCTGCTTTCGTTACAAATCGTTATCTCTTTGGGTCAAATGTCCATCCAAATCTGCGCGAATTAAACTGCGAGTGGCTGTAGAGTCTATCAATGCTACATAGAGAGAATCATCAATCGTCTAGTTTATCTGCGGGGAGGCTAATCCTACCAATAACACATAGATCGTCTATATTGTATTCTTATTCGTAATTCCGTCATTCTACTCCTCTTCGTACCTATTCATCTCATTACTACTCAGCGCAACTACTGGCGTACCTAACTCATGATCCGGCGCGACTACCGGTCTTCTCTCTTTGAATTTCTCAGGATCTTCTCATCATCTTTTCTTATTTGTATATCGTGATTTGGAAAATTTTGACAATACAAGTTTTGATACAATTAATTTAACATAACTGTCAAAATTGCTTCCATTCATAAACTAAAAATGGCGGCAAATAAGTTTGTTTCATAGATTTTTGTAATAAAAATCTATGGTTTGTTTATCAGCATAGCCAATGTAAAAATGAAAAATGTAATTAATTAGGTAGGTACCTCTATAAATAGTACCTAGGTAGGTAAAATGAAAAACTTTAAATGTACATACAATAATTATGAAAATTTCACTGAAAATATTTTCATTTAGTTGGTCAACTAAATATTAATCTTTCTTTTTTTACCAAAATTTTTTTTGATGAATTACTTCTACATAAAAGAGTTTTTATAAAACCCCATTCCATTCATTCCACTAACTTGATGCTCACATTGATTGTTGTTTTCAGATCTCATATACAATTGCCTTTGCATATGAGCTGCTATGGATTCTGGAATCAGAAGTAGGTCTTCCCCCCCCAGCTTACTTCTTGGCTCTGTGCTACTTCGGTGTGATGGTTTCGACGGCTGTACTTATACATGGATTAGCCACTGTAAGCAATATAAATTATATAGATTGTGCTTTTGTCGGGCTGGCCTTAGAAAAGGTGGGCCGATGATATTGTCCTCGTTACTGGCAGTAGCTTGATGCCTTGATGGACATGAAAAGCCCAAAAAAGGGATGAGTGGAGAAAATTACAAAATACCTACATTCACCACTGGAGAGAAAATAATGGCTGAATAAAGAAAAAATATATTTTGTAACTACTGATTTAAAAATTAACAAAATAAATATAATATTGTATACTCATACGTTGGCAATCTATACCATAATTAATATATGAAATTATTCTTTTCATTTGACTTTGAACCAATGTTATTTAATTTTATCTTTGTTTTTGTATAACTTCTCAGGTACCATGAAAAATATTATTTATTTAACATGGATCCAATTAAAAGTTGCCACATCATCTAAAACTTTGTTCCAACGGGAATCAAACCCGAAACTTTTGCAATATCAAACCAAATAAGCTAAGAAGGCCAATGGTGCACCTTTAACTACAATATTTTAGATTTTTTGTAGTTCTTCTAAATAAATACATTTCTTAATATTATTTTATTTATTTTCTTTTGATTTCAGGATAACTTAAAATGTATTTTGGGTTGGCTCATAGCTGTCATTTTGATCCTGATTCCAGAATGCTGCTTTGTATTTTACATGAGTATTGGATATTGGGTAATTATATTATTTTACAGAGTATAAAATGATTCATGTCATTATCCGTAGGTATTATAATGTAATATATACTCTTTGCATATCATCATAATATAATAATGGGTACATCTTAGATTATATATGATACAGATACCTAGTCAGCGCAATGAATGTATGCCATCTAAAACTACGAGGAAACAGACGAATTTCTAGTATACGTACACCTACCGATACGCACACCTACATAAAACGTAGACCAACCGATCTACCGCCTCACACACACATGTAAAAAAAACTTGGCATACATTTGAATTCGAAATTTGTACTAGACGCGGCTTCTGTACATTATAATTCTATGGGGTACATGTACTGTAGATCATAGTACAGATCATTTTGTAAAGTTCCTCCCTCATTATGAGATGTAATCCTTGTGAGGCAGGCACTAATCAAAAAGCATGTATATTTTTATAAACATTACTAATATAAATATAAAGTTAATAAAGACACAAAATATATCTCAAACAAGAAATCTATAATGTTTATAACTCATACAAATGATGTTTTAGTAAACTGGTGATTGTTAAAACATATTTGGGCCTTAAAAAAGGGTATTTGTTGGATGTGAATACTGTGGAAATTATATTTATTCAAAAATAAAATAAATTTAAATTAACTAAGTTTAGTTTGTCGATCGACAATTCTTGATAGAACTCCATTGTACGTTGATATGTTATAAAAATATAAAAATACTTGGTTAAAGTTCTATTATATTTATTGGATTATTGACGCGTTTCGTGCAAAGCACATCGTCAGAATAATTCTGACGATTCTTATTCTGACGATGTGCTTTGCACGAAACGCGTCAATAATCCAATAAATATAATAGAACTTTAACCAAGTATTTTTATATTTTTATAACATATCAACGTAAATTTGAATTATGTAGCAGAGTCCTTAGTGCCGATAAGACAAAATACAAAATTAGGTAGTTTTTTTTTTCAAATAAGCATTTTTGAAGGGCTCAAGTACCTATTACACTATAATAAACTAATATGCCCATTTTTGATACAGGGTCTACAGTCAATTTATGGAATGACTGAGTTGATATTCTACCTGATACGATTGCTGTCCATTGTGGTGGGGGTGGTTATTATACAGTCATACTACGCCAGCAAGCTGATACAAGATGCTATGGTCAAACAAGCGTTGAATGGGTGAGATTAATTATTTTGTGTCAATGAATTTCTCCTGTTAATAAATAATTATTTTATTTGTTTTATTTAATTTTAACATACATATACGCCCCTTACTGGGGCATTTACATTGAATATATTGATAGGTTGGTATAGATAATAAGAATGTTGGCACAACAACAGCAACAATAAGTGGAAACACATTAATAACATAAAGAAAGTACAAAGGAGCAGTAATAGAAAGTAGGCAATATTAATTAAAATGAAAATAGAGTTAGAATGATATAAAATAAGCAAATAGACATAAAAAAGAAAAAAAAATAAGCACCATTATTCTATATAAACAAAAAATAAAATATAAATCCAGTGTTGCAATAGTAGTCAGAATAATAGTCAATAGTTTTCTTGTTTCTTGGTAGAACTTTTACACAAGCGTCTGGCGACAGACGGATCAAGGGACGGAAGTCAGAAATATACATGCGCACAAATATTTAACCGAATAAATAATAGTATTAAAAATATAGGAATCTTACAACTACGTAAATAATATGTTGAGAAATATAATTTATTTGAAAAAGGTGATCAAATGCGAATACATAATAAACTTATTTCTAACCTCAAATGGCAAAGGTGTTGATAACATTATTCCTGCGACCAATTATAATTCAATTTACTAGTTGCATGTAACATATGAGATCCAACTATCGATGGCGATAGTATGTATAATTGAAGAATATGTACCAAACTATAAACACTTAAACAAAAATTTTATAATATTTTAAAATATTTTGATTTCTATATAAAACATGTAGGTATGTATGTCAGGATAGGATAGAATGGAGGTCAGTCTTTTTTCCTACCCAGAATATGAAAACAGCATGATGGTATGTATGTATGTTTGGAGAGATTAAGTAGGTATCAATGTTCATATTTTTTATAGAAAGTTAAATTTTCGAGTTGGGGTGTTTCGGCTTTTTTCAATATATTGTAATACTTAAGAAATATAGGCAGTCATAAAAAAATGTTTGAGAAACTCAGTAGGCACTTGAGATTTTGTATTTTTCTATATTCATACCAATTTTCAGGGTTTTCTAGCTTATATGGCTTTTGAGATATATGGAAAAATAAAGTAAAAATTCAAAAGTTGATAACCCCTGACTGAAATGAAAATTCAAAATTCTGAGTATAAAAGTTTTTTAGGCCTGTAACTATCTATATTCACTCGATCTCGGGTGGAATGCCAAAAATTAATTAAAAAAAATATCTATATATTCTGAAATTTTGGACTCCGTAAATTGAGCAGATAAAAACTTGTAAGGGACGGACAAATTCTGAATAAATCCGTATATAGAACATATATGCTGCGAAGCCTATAAGTTGGTGTTTTTTGACTCTAAAGTTGGAAAAACCTTGAAAAATATAGACCCTGCATACAAATCTCGCATATCTTGGGTTGATACTTTGTCGATATGTTAAGAGAACAAAGGTCTCTTGAACAAATCGACAGTTGGACAAGTCATTTTTTTAGTTTTTGACATCAATCAATAATCGCAACAATTTCCAAAACTGGTTGCAAGTTTTTCAAATTCCATTGTTTCAAATAAAATGATGTTATAATTTAATTCAAAATCTTTTATTATGTACTTATCTCAAAGTAGAAATTCTTTTCAAAATCACGTGTCATTTTGTTCATTGCAAATTTAAATGATTAATATTACTATTTGTTTGTTTTCAGAAATGGTAAAATTGTGAACAACTTGCAGCCTTCTTTAACAGAAAGTGAATTCAATGCAAGTTCCTTTGTACCTGGAGTCGATATAGTGGATGCGCCATCTCTGTTTGCATACACAAACTATGGAATGATCAAAGAGCAAAGTAAGCATCTAAATCATTCAATAATATAAAATCTCCAAGATCATCATATAGGTACTCACAAATAACTCTTGGTTTGCAGGTAAATTTGCTCATTCCATGCCAGATTTGAGAGAAGAGTTTATTCAGAAAGCTCCATTAGACTTTTCAGGAAAAATGTCTAAATATTGGCAGCCCCCTGTTGAAGAGCATTTCCATCCGCAGCCAGTTTTTGTGTCCAACCTCCCGCCCAACTATGTGTTCCCTCACTACACCAGAAGTCTGGACAGGAGATGCAGAAAGAACATTCCCGGACGTTGTGGTTCTCTCGTTGAACTGCAACATTTGCACGATGTCAACAACAGAAATATGTTCACACAGTATGGAAATAATTTGCTTCCTCCGGGTCGTTCTTTCGACGACATGAAACACGATCCTTTCAACTTGGCCGTTTCCAGAGAACAGGTTTTCTATGGGCCGATGATGTACGGTCCTGATAGTCTGATCAGCAGACGACAATACATGGACAGCAAATATGGTTCTAGTAAAACGTCCATGGGTAATGAATCAGACGATTTAACAAAATATAGAGATGTTGCGTTATAATAAAAGTGCGTTATGTTGTCATTGAACTTTGTTTTATGTTTTGTGAATTTGTATGAGTGAACACACCTGCACCGTATTATGTAAAGTCTGAATTATTTTCTCATTCATTATTCATTAATGCAATAAGGACGAAGGATGACACTATTTTGTTAATAAGGAGCTGGAGAGCAAATTGCTGAAAATAATTAGCATTTTTAAATGAAAAATAACAGACTGAACTTACAACATTCAATAAAATGTTTTATTATTAAGTTTGAAATATTTTATCATAATGGCAAGAATTACAAAATGTCATGTGCCAAGATTCAAATCAAACTTCTCATTCATTGCCTGAATGAGAATTCATTCCGGACTGAATTAGTTTTTTTTTTTTTTATTTTATTTTGACATATTAGCCTCAGTTTAAAGTTAAATAATTAACTTTTTAAGATAATAACTGTATTTGATTTAAAATGATATAATGGAGTTGAAAGAAAAATATTATCCACCTTTGGTATTAAAATGTTTTTGATTACTTTAAAAAGTTAGTAAATTTTAAAAATAGGTATAATGCAGTTACTTACACATTTTCAAAAAAATTGTAAAACTTATTTTTGTACTATACAAAATTCTAACGTACCTATTTTATAGGATTTCTCTCGTATCAAAAATAATATTTAAGAATTTTGTACAAACTTAGGAAACGAATTTGATATTTTTTTTAACAAAAATTAAAATTGTGTGATTAAAGATAAGTTACCAGGATGTTAACTAATTTTTAACAAATGTATAATGTACAGATTTAATATTTTAGTAAAAAAAGACCATATTTGTTACATATTAAAGAATAATAATGTAATTTGTTGTGGCATATTAGACTTTAATTTGATTATTTAAAGAGTTTTAATATTGTAAATAAGAATTTAATATTTTTATAATGTTACCTGATATTTAAGAATTTAATTACCAACCAATTAAAATCTCTTCGCGACTTTTTTGTTTTGTATAGTTTTTTGATATACAGGTACCCTAAAGATATTTGTTTGCAAAAAAGATTGATATCAAAAATTAATTGTATAATCATATGTTTATGATGAATATAAAAAAAATGCAACATTTTTTTGTAAAAAAATACATTGGAGTTTTTAAATAAAAAATGCCATAAACAATTGAGTCGTTTAGTATCAAAAACAGCAATCTGTTTTCGGACTTATTTTGAGCAAATTAAAAAAAGCGTTTTTTTTTAATTACTGTTGTCAGAAAGTTCCGTACACCCTTATTTTCTCATAATTAAGTGTCTTAATTTTCTGAAAATAAGGTTATACGGTAGTTTCTGACAGCAGCAATTTAAAAAAACATTTTTTTGTACTTGTTCGAAATCACTCCGAAAACAGATTGCTGTTTTTGATACTATACGACTCAATTATTAAAACTTATATAGTTATTTAAAAATTTATTCATTATAATCATAGAATAAATAAAACTATAGAATACTCATTCCCATACAATACCTCTCTGAAAAAGTGAAGCCGTTTTATTGGCCGGCTCGTGTCAATATATGTATGACTCTGCTGGTAGACATTGTTCGTATAGTACTACTCGTTATGACTGCGTAAATAATTTTGCAAGCAGTTAAAAAATTCCCTATTTGGAGAATGTATCACGCAGACGGCCAAATGATTACTGAATGCTCGTAGCAAAATGTTGACCAATTTAGTCAACATAAAGCAGTCGCGTTAACTGCAGGCTAAAGAGTATTCTATAATATTATTATTCTATGATTATAATATTGTGTACATTTTTTTTTGTTTATAATTATTTAATGACACAGACCAAAGATAGTGGTGGCATCTTTGAATGTTTTATGTAACTGTTCATTTATTAAATTGGTTACCATTTTAAATATTTTGTTTTATTTAATATCTTATCTAATAATTTTTTACACTTTCATTTAAATTCATCTTCAAGGAATTATTAACCTCTATGATAATGAGTTTTAGTATGATGTACATACCTATACGGAGCGAGTTATTTTAAATATAAAAATTTAAAATAAAAAGTATTACGTTTGACCACTCCCGACACAATAATCAGGTAAAAAAAATTTAATTTACCATTTTTCAAGTTTTTATTGAAAAATGGTATGATTATTTCAGGTGTCTTCAACTATTGGTTCCATTTCTGATGTTTGCTTATGAATAAAGTCTATAATATGACCATAGCCGTACTGGTACGGCCATACTTCGATTTGCAATGACATTTCCTGCCGTATGGGTACGGCCATACTAACTTAGATGTGTAAAAAGGAACTAGCCAAAAATAAAAGACATAACAAATGTTCAAGTTGCATTTTTATTGAAACATTATATACGAATCAAATGGAAAATAAAAAAAATATTTTTCATCAACTACACATAGTTGATCAATTGAAAAACAATCATATTACAATAAATAATTATATTTGAGTTAGAATATGTTGTTAACTACACTGATATAGGCGTACTACATTAAAACACTCATATTATCTCATCTAACCATAATATCAAAATAAAATTAATCACAACACATTTTTATTATACCAATATAATTTCCGGGGTACAAACCAGAATATATTTGCTTTCAAAAGAGAATTTAGGGGAAATTTCGTTGGTTGAGATGTAAATAAATAGTTTCCATATTCGATAAATGCCATAGATAAATAGGTTGTGTTTCGAAATATCTTAAACCAGAGATAAAATAAGGCATTAATTAGAAAATTATATGCTACCGTTTTGAAATAAGCGATTGACTGAATAATTTTGCAAGAAGTTTGGTTTCTTTTGTTAAATATTAATTCTTTGTATTTTTTTTTCAATTAATACTAACCCAAATCAAGTCTACACAAATAGAAACATATTTTACTGATAAAATTGAAATGTATAGATATTTCAAATATAACACAAATCGGTTTATTTTTAAAATTAGTTATTAAAATTCAACTATCAAATTTATTAAACTTCAAAAAGTGGATGTAATGATTAAAAATAATTTGTAAATTTGAATAGGATTTTTTTTATTGTGAGAAAATAAATTTCGAAACACGCCCCCAATGACATATATATTAAAATACATCTCAAATTTTTATAAATACAATAAAGTATATTTTTTTGTAGATCAAATACCATTAGTTTAAAAAAAAAGTAAAGTAACTTCCAATAAGAACATAAAATATTGCTACTGGACATTTTTAATTGGTGTAATATTCTAGCACACATAAGATATAATTTATAATATGTAAAATAACAAAAGGTTTATCGAAATATATAATATAAAGCATATAAATCAATTATACTAGCATTCATAAATAATTCGGTACAATTATGTTAGCTAAATAATTCGGTCTATTTTATTGGTGTTTACTATATCAATATTTTTAAATATTAAACTCAGCAAAATTCAATATGATAAAATTAATTTAAATTTTGTGCAGTAAAATTAACATTGGTCGATTTTAAAATTAAATGTAAAAAAACTGGGTGGTGTAAATTAGTAAACTTTGATAAAGACTGAGTTACATTTTAAAGCTAACCATATAGCAACAAAGCATAATATATTCTAAGTAAAATTGTCTTGCTTCAAAAATATCTCTATAAAATTTGTGAATTGAAATATAATTAAATTTATATTATTAATATTAACACCCTGTATTGTATTTTGTGATTATTGCAATTGAGATACAAATAAAAAAGATAGGATATTACAAAAATGTTATAAAAAATGATTATTTGGTGCTGTTTTGTATTTAGGAGAAAGTCAAGAATTCTATTTTTAATCAAATTTGAATACTGAATGAAATAAATTGTCAGGATACATGTTAATTAAACATTTATAGACAGTAAAATAAACTATTAGATTTACAAAAGATCACGTTCGGTATAACTTTTCAGAAAATTAAGCACGAAAAGATAGAAAGCAGTATTGTTTCAAGATAAATAGAAGTTTCTTCTAATCATTGTTTCAAAACATAGATTATTGAAGACATTATTTTGTCTCATTGATGAATATCAAAAGTCAAAGACTATACGATTGTGGAACTATAATTTATTACTTTAATTAATATGTTCTCATTGGAAGTAGCTATAATTGGTAATAATCTTATTTCATATTTACTATACCAATGCATATAAAAGTGTATTTGAATTATTTTCAATTAAAAATTCTACGAACTGGAGAAGATAATTTGGAGTAATAGGTATTTGAATTATAAAAAAGGTGTAATAAGCAGTGTCCTTTGCACTGCGTCCATTCAAATAGATTCATTTACATATTTTATTTACTTATTTGGTCAGTATGACAGTCTTGAATGAATTCAAAAGACATTCCTTACAAAATGGTAAAAACTCGATAAATACTTAGTTTGAAGAGGTAATAACTTACATAACTAATGCCGTAAACAACTAAACGATATTGCATTGAAAGATGAACTAAAAAATAAATACCATTATAATTATTATTTTTTAACACAAAGGCAACAATTTATACTTTTTTTTTTAATTTTATTTCGATATGGCAATGCAGTACTTTGTAGATTTATTTGTAAATAAGAAATAAATAATAATAATAAAAAGGTTAATATCATTAGCACTAATAATTAATTAATTTCTAATAAGTATGCGAATTAAACTATTTTTTGTTCATAAAGGTAACAGAAAAATAATAATTTTAACATACATTTTAATTGTGAAGATTTATCGAATGACACGACAGCCAAAAAATATTTTATTGGGTATTTTGTTTAATCATCTCCTAGTGCTGTATGAAAATAACAACCAATGGTAAAAAAAATGATTTTATAACATTTAAAAAAATATTTATTTTTAATAGTTTGTGGCTTCTATGAATATTAATGCATAAAATTATATTACGAAAATAGGACAT
Source organism: Molanna angustata (assembly GCA_963576475.1). Lineage (NCBI taxonomy): Eukaryota > Metazoa > Arthropoda > Insecta > Trichoptera > Molannidae > Molanna > Molanna angustata. The sequence continues at coordinate 13,222,117 of OY754985.1, read as the reverse complement.
TGGTAAATAACAATAGTTAGTCATTTCTAATTAACTATCTAATATGTATAAAGGTATTCTTCACAATTAAAATATGACGCACTTTCTAACATAGAATTGTCAGTCAATTCTGTATCATTTAAAAAATATACCAAATTTAAAAAAAAATTGTTATAAAATCTATCTTTGCAAGACTTAAAAAATAGGATTTTGGTTGAAAAAATACAAGAGTTAGAGGACCCATACCGAATTTTTATAATTATAATAATGTTATTAAGATTATGAAAAAAAAACAACTAGCCAACTATGTATTATTAAAAATATTAATATATGGACTAAATTGCAATTGACACTACTATGCAACAACAGTTTTACGTCATGTTAAAATATAGTTAAAAAATACTTAGAAAAAATCTGATTTTTATAAATTTGAAAAAAAAAAATTGACCAGTGGATTATTGGATTCTCCAAGAAGTTTTGCCAATATACATAAGAACGAATATGTCCTTAAAATAAGTACATATACATCCTTATTCATCCTCTAAACCAGTCCTGGGCAAACTGGTGTGGCCTGCGAGCAATACGTGTCAAAAAACATATTAAAGCAAAAACTAAAAAACTTGGCCATTTCATTTTCACCCATTGCAATTTAAAAAAAAAGTTTGAAAAAAAAAATTAGTTTGTCGGAATAATCAAAAGAAAATTGAATTATTTGGCTGCGCGGCAATTTTTGTTGTTACATGAATTTTTAAAAACGATTTAGATATAGATAAATGATTTTAATTCTGCGGCCCACCCTTCACTCACTTTGCCCAGTCCTGCCCTAACACTAAGCAAAATGCTTGTGCTATAGGTAAGGAAATTTGTCGAAGCAGGATTCGAAACCCGTATTCACTGGATTAGTATCTAGAATGCGAGCCGCTCTGCTAACGACTCGTTTATTTAAAAAAAAAATGGTAGTATGTTTTCAAAATAAATTAATAGAAATAAGTTGCAAAATGACTGATTATTTTAAAATGCATTGTTAACAAAATAATTATATGCATTCCGGATAAATATACACAATTCTTACTAAACAATTTGCTTAAATGAATCAAGAAAAATGACATGTTCATTTAAAATATAATCATCAACGTCATTCTTTGCAAATATTATAAAAAAATGAAGACAAATAATTACACTATTAAATACATACAAGTCTTTTTAAAATGTATTGTACACTTACAAATAAAATTTACCAAAACAAATCGGTAAAAAAAAAATGGAAACAAAATTAATAAGGTAGGTACCTACATATTTAAAATTACCACAGAAATTCATTTCATGCTGGAAAGTTAAAATATCAATATTCAATAAATAAAATGAGTGATTACATTATAAATATTTGTAAAAGGAAAAAATTATCATGCAATCTATTTAAAGGCAAAATTCATAACAAATAGAGTTTAACAAAATTATAGATTGAAAGATAATGCAGTGGAACCACGATTCATTGATGAAACGATTGGTCGCAAACTGAGTTGTTGCACATCATAACCAAGGTCTTAGGATCACTTGCTGACAACTGGATAGCCGTTAAACTTAAAAAACAAATGAATTTGGGATCACATCGCATCACAACTTCGAGTTTCATTAACACTTCCCGCTTTCAAAAGAAATCTGAGGAATCATTTCTTTACTCATTACACTTAAATTTGTTTCCTTTTCATATCCTTGTCCATTCCTCTCCTCTCAGATTTTTTATTGTGTTTTGTTTTATATGTTTCAATAAATACATATTGTTCACATAAATTGGTACGAGTCATAAACACAATTTACTTGAGCTTACCATTGTACACTTTTAATGTAATAAGTACTAAATGTTTAAAATAAATAAATGCATATTATAAACAAGTTATTGTGTTTTGTAACCAAGTTGATGCATTCTGTAACCGAGTTATTACACATAACTAAGTCAAAATTTGGTTATCAAGACCTGGTAACAAACCAAAAATGGCCACGAACCGAGATTCCACTGTATTAAGTAAACAGATTAACAATTAAATGAATAAAATCGTAATAAATTATTTCTATAGAAAAGGATTTATCGATAATCGTTTGTGCGATTTGATGTACCTATAAGTAAATCATATAATTTCATTTTACAAATTCAAAAAAGTAAATATTTCTATTATAACATTTAAAGAGATTAAAAAGAAAGAGTACATAATATATATGTGTGTAATAGTTGTTGTAAAACTGAAAATTGTCTAAAAAGTTTGTTATACGAGTAAGTGCATATTCAAAACAGTATGTATATATATTTAATTATTAAAATGAAATAGTAGCAAATGGACATAAAAAAAGATTTAATTTCTTTTGAAAATCAACACTATGTAAGGCCAGATATAAGAATGGAATAAAATTATTATACACCACTCAACATGCTAGAGAAATTAAAGTTATTTTGCTAAGTACGAAAAATATATTATGTTTAATAGAATTAAATGGGCCTTATAGATATCCACATAAACATATTATGGTACGTTCGGCTTTATCCCTACGGCAAACTAATTTCATTTCAAGGCACACTATTAATAAAACAAACAAACATGTAGGTATTTATTTAATAAAAAAAATGTTAAAACCAAGCACTAAAATTATACAAAGAACGATTGTATTTTTTTATTCAAATAAAGGAACAAATACAATATAGACCTACTGCTGACTAAATTAAAAAAAAAATGTATTCATGATAAATATTTGAACAAAATTTAAAACTTAAAAAAATATATAATTTAAGACACCAAATTATTGAAACAAACTAATAAAATATTATGTACAATGATAAAGACATTATAATTTACATACAACTAATGATTGATTCAATATTTAAATATCATAATTAAATCGTAACATAATAGAATAATGAAATTTCAGATACTACAGTTATATATTTACAGTCTTATTCATAATATTTCCTTATACTGTGGTAAAAACATTATATAGCTAAAACACAGAATAAGCACTTATATTCTTGACTATTCATAATAACAATTATATAGCAATATAACAATATCATTGCTATGTTACTGTTTGAGCTGACAACGTTGCAATTCATTCATGTTTCTCCCATTGTGTGATTTGACATTTGTCCATGTCAGTCGATGTTTTGAAAACAAAACTATAACGTTTCTTATAGTGTTTGGGCTTTGTTTTCATCTTTTATTTCTTGAATATCATTATTTAGATATTTATATGAAAAACTGTAGCGAAAACTGAAGCAATAATGAAACAGTGGGTTACCTTAAATTAATATAGCCTTATCAAATGATCTGTCAGTGGTAATGACAAAAAAAATTGTAATTCGTTTACGTCATATTAAGACGCAAACATTAAATTTGATCGTATTTATAATTATCTGTTGTTTTATTAATTTGTGAAATGAAATAGAAAACAAATGTTCACGTCCCTTCAAAAATGTCAATAATAATTGACATGTAATGCGACCAACGGTAACATTCGGGATTAATCGGAAATGTTCGGTCCCTATACTCTACTTATATTGCTGTTAAAACAACCTGGGACCGTGTTTATCTTATATAAGCGTAATGTAGCCGTTATATAGCATTATTGCCTTATATTTATTTATTTATTATTGATTCTCGGACAACTAACAGGTACTATGTCAAATATTTATTTAACACGCACCCAATAACAAGTTGCCACATTCTGGAGACTTGCGATATTAATCGTCTCACAGATCCAGACTGAAAACACAATTAAAAACTATGTCTCCACCATGAATCGAACCCGGGACCCTTGGATCAGCAGTCAGATACCCAACCAACTGAGCCACGAAGGCCGATATATGTTATTATGAATAGAGATTTTCAGTATTGTTGTTATACACTGTTCTAAACCTAACATAAGTTATTATGAATAAGACTGTTACTATGTAAACGCATGTCAGGTAAACTTCTCTTGATACCTCCATTTTGATACTTTTTTCTTTATTAATCAGTAATTAATGAATTATTATGTAGGTACGTATATGTTAATGCATCAACAAAATACTAATAAAATTACAAATTTAAATACTTATTCTAATAAATGAACACATTTTGATTAAAATACAAAGCAAATTACAAAATCTAAATTACTGTTTTTGGAAATTAGAAATCAAACGATCGATATTATAAGTTGCCTAGTATTACAACGACATCTAGGGAGATAATCGAAAAGTACAAACATGACTTGCGATAATTTTGACAATCCATATAAATAAATGAAATAAAACATTGATAATATTGTAATTATTAACATATTTTCTACACAGAAAACAATTTGAAAGAACAAACAAAAATAATGCAACAAACATTTTGGTAAATGTGACTCTTATATAGAAGATAATAATAAATTCACAAAATAATTAGAGTGCTACCAACAACATGCACTCTAGATTCCATATTTAAAACAAAAAATCACATGTTTTTACTAAACTAGTAAAACTATCAACTAAAAACAATATATTTACTATAAATATGTTTTATTTAATGTAAAAATGCATATCCAGTGCATTATTTATATCAGAATTTACATTATCAACAATACAAGTTATGACTTTAAGTGAATCGTTATTGAAAACACTGAGTGTCTGATTTTCACTCGTATATTCCAGCACCGTTTTTTAAAAACATCAACCATTCTCAATTAAGAAAATTAAATAAATATCGAAGGAATTTATTTCATTGAGTCAAGGTTAATCTTAAATTTAAGTAAATATTTAAGAAAAAAAAAACGTTACGTGAATATACTCCTAAATTGATGGAAAATGCAAAAACATAATTTTGGACTGATTATGAATTGAAAAATTAAACAGAAATAATTGACTAACGTAAATTTTGACTAAGTACAAGTTACGTACACGGGGTACTAGGAATAGAAAATATATAAGAATATTAAATTATTAGTAAAATTAATTGTAAGAGATAAAAATAAAAGCAGACTGTCTGAATTTCATATTATGTCGTTTTGAAATTGACAAAAGTAGAAAATGATTCACAAAAATCAATATTGTTAAGAACTTAATTGTACTTAATCATATTTTTAATTAAATGGATTTAGAAGGTTCGGAAAAATGTCAGTACATTCATGTAATACATAATAATTATTGCATCTAAAAATATTTGTACATACGGAGAAATCTTTGATAAATCTGGATAAAATGGCATGCATACTTAAGTAGCTCTGTACTTAAAAAGGAACATCATTCTTTTTTTAAAACAGTAAATGTGGTTTATAAAAATATCGTAAGTCGTAAAAACGACATTAAAAATAGCCTGCCGAAAGCGAACTATCCATTATTTGACTTGAAATGAGAGATATTTGTGACAAAAAATGTAATAATAACATTATACTTATTATATATTAATAAGAAAGCAAAATGATTCATTATAAATGCATACTTAATTTGTTTTTTTTTTTAATAGCTTTTTCAAAGACACATCTTGTACCTAAATGTTAAAATTCAATCTCGCAGATCCTAACTAATACACGTCAACATATTGCCATTATTACCCTTTTAAAAATAAATAATTTTACAAACAAGAACACTTATCTAATAATGCAAGACAAAATTACCACCTATTAAAAAAAAAAACACAAATTATTATCTCCGCACTTCCTAAAAGTACTTCAAATGACAACATAATCAATGAACAAATAATAATTAATATTAAGTTTTGTTTTTTAAATAATAATATTAAATATAGAAAAATAATTGAAAAATACACTATCAATCAGCAACACTTAAAATTAATAAATACCATTTGAAGGATAAAATTCATATTAATTCAAATTAAAAACCCATATTATAAATTCTTTAATATTTGTAATTGCACTCTTAAAGTTATCTTAACGAATATCAGTTGAAATAATAACAAAAAAAAAGACTCTTTCGAAAGCAAACAAACGCTGTTGTATCTGCTATTATTTGACAGAAATCAAAATTTCACCTCCACAAACTGAGACTCGAAAACTTTTCAACTAGCGGGACTCTGAATGAAAACGAAAAACAATTGTTATTACACATCTAGCTACCGTTGTAAATGTTCAGTTTAATTTTTACTAATAGAAATGCACTAATTTGTTTTTTTTTTAAATATACTTTAAGCATTGTGTTATACACACACTCATCAACACTACAAAACCCACGTCAAAGGGAAACAAGACAAATCGTTTAAAATCCACCCGGGGATTCAGCAAACACGAAAAAACCAACTTCAACCGATACATTTTTTATGAGGTAATCGCAGATGATATTCATGATTTAAGGATTCCAACATTTTTCGAGTGGTATTCAATTACCATGAAATCATTATTGATATATTTTTGATAATAAAATCCTGTCATATGAAAATATTTCTGTATAAATTTAATGTGTCAGTTGTCAATTATGAACACAAATCATTTCTATAAGTAGATGGGTCGTTTGCAAATTTATTGCAGCTAATCTTGTCCCTCGAGAAAAAAAAATCCTTTATAATTAATTACGCCAAAACCTCTTTTTTTTACTTTTGAAAAGGTTGATTAACGTAATTTCGTATTCTGTAATTGTTGTTGTTCCTTAAACTAAAATCTACTAAATAAGTGCACCACACATATGGATGTACTGCAAACTATTCGGCCATGCTTATTTATGTCATGTCGCCTAGCCTAATCTTTCACTAACTAATATTGTCTGGTTTTAATTTTCAACATAACACAATACATGTAAATAATCCATTTTTTGTTTTTTTCCCTACACATCTGATATTTTCAATTTCTAGTACGTGTCCAAATAGGTGTGAACTAAAATTAGGAACATTTTGACAGTTGACTCGTCTTAAATGTAGTTATAAGGAATAAAACTGATTCGTGAGTAAGAACATTCCTATTTCAACTTGGACAAAATGGAATAAGAACACACCTATTTTAGCGGGAACGTTCTTAAAAAGTTATACAATCGGATGTAACGACTCGTCTTTGCACTTAATCTAGGAATTGTTTTCTTCGATAGCTATTTCATCCTACGAGGAATTTTAAAAGAACAAATCACAATAAATTACAGTACCTACATATTTTTATTTCAAATACCCATTATTAATTAAAGTTAATGTCGTGGATGATTACCTCATAAAAAATGTACATAATCCTTAACTAACATTTTATCTCTTCTTTAATATAACTAGCAAGAGACTAACAAATATTCTTTTTAACTACGATAATATTTATAACTAGATATTTTTTGATAATATATTATTATAATTAATATAGTAATTTTACCACAGCGAACAATGATAAAGTGACATTTTAGATATCGGCCCTCAGGGGGGATGGGCCAACGATACACACACAGACATGCTATTATTATTATAATCATTAATTCATTAATAATATAATTTAGGTTTATATTCTATCACATATGATTACTCTGCATTGGTTCAACTATATATTTGTAGCGCTTTTGTCACTATTCAACAATACCCTCAAACCGAAAACATGGGAGATAATTCTTTGACACCTTGGGCACACGGAAATAATTCTTTCTTTACTTCACACTCACCTCAACTGAGGCTAATCAAGATTTAATTTGATAACATGTCTCTTTCAACAACACAGTTCACACAATCTGCCATCTGCCGCCAGATTGCATATTACGATGATCCCCGTGGAAAGTTTTTGATGATAGAAATGTATAAAAACTTTGTTAATATTTTATTTTATTTTACATTGCTTCTCGGGCAACTAACAGGTACTATGTCAAATATTAATTTAACATGCAGCCAATAACAAGTTGCCGCATTCTGGAGACTTACGATATTTATCGTCTCACAGATCCAGACTGAAAACACAATTAAAAACTGTGTCTCCACCGGGAATCGAACCCGGGACCTTTGGCTCAGCAGTCAGATATTTTACCAACTGTGCCATGAAGGCCGACATATGATTATTTAGGCTAAATTTACAAACATTCAAGTATATTTTAGTTGGAAACACTGGTTAGTTGGAAGCAATTACTGTAAGGCAATAAATTCGCCACTTGCGCATGGTGCAAGGAAGTGTTTATTATTATTATTATATTTCGTTATGTATTATGAAAAAATAAACAGAATGGAATAAAAGATTGGGGTTGTAGAAAAGAATGGCACGACCATATGAACAACGTTCTGAAAGAGAAACATGTATGAGAGGATGCATGAATGTGTAGAGATAGAAAAATGTGGCATTTTTTTCTCTCTGCTCATTCCATGATATATGTATATGAAAATACCAAAAATTTTTGTCAAAAATGGTATTATTGTTATTGGTAATGTATCATGATTTAAATAATATTGAAATAGTTGCTTATACATTTCAAATATAATCTCCAGTCCATATGGTTTATCGTAATATGCAATCACAGCTTTGTTGTGAGAATTGGAGTGAATATATAATAATTTTTGTTGGTATTATTTGCTTTAACTATGTGTGCTATATAATCTAACTGGACTTGATTCTATCAAGATATTTCAATAATAAAGAGCAAAGGATGATAGTAGAGGTTTGGTCGAATTGTTAAATAGAAGTTTTTAAACACACGAGATCTGCATGCCACAAAATGCTGTACTGTACTGCCATTTTATTTAAGAAAAATATTAATTTTATTGTCACTACTAATGGCTTTATTATTTGATCACCACACCTATCAGAGTATTTTCAAGTTCCCTCAGTGGCAGCTCACTACTTGTTAAAAATCTGGTAGTTTATTGCATAAATTATCTCAAAATTTTAATTAGAATTTCTTCAATTTGTTTTTTTTTTGGCAACACAGATAAACACGTTGTGGGCAGGACTCGACGTTGGCAGTTGAAACAATGCAAAAATATCTAAGTCTTTTGATATTTTGAGAGGATTTTGACATATTCATAAGAGTTAAGAACGACATAGAGAGAAGAAGAAAGGAATAATTACTCATCGAAAAAAACAGACGAAAAATAAGATATTGCTCATAAAATAGCTAATCATTTTTTTTAATATGCATAAAGATGTTATTAAAAAACCAAATTCCTAACTGAAACATGGCAATACACAGTGCTAAAATATTACTGATTAATAATATGATATAATGAAAATTATTTTTAATAGCATAGACAACACAGCATATATTATTTAAAAAATGTTAATTTCATAGACAAATACATCTATTCAATTGGATGAGTAATTTTCTATCAAAACATTTAAGAAAAAAGGAAAACAGTTGTCAATACATAAATATTATTAATATAGATAAGAAAATTGCAATATGTTATACAAAATACTTGACGTGCATCCGAGTCTGCTCGGACACCATCTTTGATCCCTCCAAATTACATAATTAAACTACTACGCAATAACCACCCTCACAATACTCCAATTATATTGGTGTTCATTTCAACTATGTAAACATCATATATATATTATATATTTAGCTACTCTTATGTATGCGGGATATGATAGAAATATACACATTCTCAATTTTACTAACATACAAAAGTTTACATCTTAAGCTATATCGAAAGAATCGTATCGTCCTGAAAGTAACAGGGCCTTAATATTCACAAGGCATTTGTCTAATTTTTCAGAGTCAATAATTGATTTGAGTTAGATTGTTAGTTAATTATGCATTATTGAAAAAATTATATTGGTAGTTAAAATTCTGAAAGCTTCAAACAGGAATAAAAACGAGCTAAAATATAGATATCTCATTTTGTGCCAGAACAATACTAGTAGGTAACCAATTTTTTTTATGTGAGATAATTGTTTTTAACTTGAAAATCTTATTTTGTCACCTCAAACAGCCCACAAAACCATGACAGTACATAAGGATTTTTTTAGACAGTTATTTTTGGAACGTACCAACCATTCAAATTGAACCAGTATTTGTTTTCAACTGATCTTAGTGGATATTTCAACTGAATCATGACGCAGAAAAATGTATGTTTGTGTTATCGAATAATGTAATGCAATGGGCCCTGTTACTCGTAATTACGCACATAGAATTTCAGTATATAAAAATTTATAACCTCCCAATTGGATAATCATAAATTCGAGAAATATGTTAATGATTTAATTTTTTTTAGGTATTTGGCTCATAGGCGTATGTGAACATTACTTCAATCCATCCACGTTACAAAACTACATTTTATTTAAATTATTTGACACGGCACACTCTACAAAAGTCTTAAAAACCACAATGCAACAATACTAAAATTATTGAGCTCTCACGGAATCTTACACTCACTGCCGCTATCCAAGAATTTAAAAGCAGCACTTTTTTATTCATACAAAAATATTTAAAATCCCACGGTACAAGTATCATTATTATCCAAACTGACATTTAAGTGCTCAAACGTTACGGCAGAATCTTAAAAAAAAACAATCTGCATTTTTTTTTCAATCGTGCAAATCTAGCATATTTTCTTCCAATACATTGTCAAAGACACTACTTAGATTGAAAAAAAAAAATTTGAGAGCATATACTACACCAAACTGCAAAGACAGTTTCTAGCTAATCATTTTTTTTATGCTGTGTGATGAAAATGCAAAAAAATAACAATTTTATAGTTAATTACAGTGGTGTGTTTGAATTATCTATTTGTTTTAAAGAATAAATACAACATTAAAGAACAGTTGTGTGGTTAATTGATAGAAATTGCCTACGGGCAATAAGTCTTCCACATTGTGTGACTTACAGGCAATAAGTCCACCACACTGTGTGAAAAATATTTTATTGCATAATATACGAATATTATCATTATTATTAAAGAACCACTGGAATAGATTAATAAAATTGTTCAAAATAAAAAGTAAACTCTAAATACTTATATTTATAAAAAAAAATATGAAAAAATGAGACATTGAAACAAAAAGATAAGTGAGTATAGTAAAACCCTGTTGATTAAAATGAAACAATTACCAATGTGCTCCAGTAAAAACATGCATTGTTATAAAATCACATTATCACAATTTTTTTGTTTCAAATCTACACAAAGAGGCTTTTTGAGTAGAAAATCACTCCAATTATACGTTACTTTGAGTAAATCCGTAGAACATGCTAAAAACTAAAATAATTCAACGTGTTTTCGCTAAAAAAACATTGAAAATTTACACAGATTACTAATTGAGATAATACCGTAGACATCAATTAAAACATTTAAATTATCTATTTTTATTGATTATATATATTATACTCTCAACATGGAATACATCAATAAGTGGGTTTTAACACAAATTTGAATTATCTATAACTATTTCACACGCATATTACATTGATTTAAAACGCGAAACATGACAAAGACTAATTGATTAATGTCAGACTTGAATCATAGACTAACTTATATATCTCTTTTTTACGCTAAATTTGGCATTCTAGAATGCATCCGTGGACAAACGACACATATCTAGTTTTCTGTTACGGGGAAAACGCCGGGTAAAATTTATATCATATTTGTAAAGAATGACAATTCTAGTGTGAATGGAGGCTAAAATTTCTGGAAAACAATCTAATCATTTGAGCGAGGCGGACACAGAATAAATGCTCGAGACAGCAGCGGTTGTAGAATCACTGAAATTGTCACAATGTTACCAGTGGAATGAAAAAAGGAGCAAGCTTATTATTCAACTGTAAGATTTCTATTTCTTTTTGCTGTCAACAGTGTTGATAATACCAATAAAGATTTATTTTTCTCAAGAAATGTTTCATTGTTTTTCCATTTTTGAGTATTAAAACACCATTGACAGCAAAATAAATATTATTAAATGGTAAATAGGTACTTTAGCATCATCTCGTTGAGATTTTTCTATGTAAAATAATAAGGTGCAGTATACAGACGTAATAAGTTCGTTTATAATTGGACCCAAATGTACTATTATACATATTGTAGCAAGTACGGATGTCGACAGTATAATAGTATTTAGTAACACTTTAATATAATAATAATAACATTTTAAATATTACGTCGGTCCAAAGTGACCGACCCGTCGTTTGAGAGAAGTACAGGGTGAGATGGGTATGTGGTTTACACCTAGGTATAACCTATTAAAAAATTACACTATGATACAGCATACATAAGCCTAACATTAATAATTTTTCAATAATTGTCCGACAGTAACATTTATATAGCACAGATAATAAAGAGATAGAAATACAGATATGGACATTTATTATAAATAGTTTTTAAACAACATAGGTATACTTTTTTTAACACAGAGATCTAAAATGGCAGACATAATGTTAAAAGTCCCTCATTTTTCATTATCATAAAATATCGAGGCATGAGTAATTAAGAATTGTTAAAAATAGAAATGCATAAAGAAATGTTATATATATTTTTTGTCATATTTTTTAATGCGTGAGGGACTTTTAATACATTAGAAAAAAATGAAATATATTATAATATAATCTTCATAGGGTTAGTTAGTCAAATACGTATAAGAATTTGCTTCTACTCGGATTATACATATTATTATACGTATAATTAACATTTATTAATAAACAAGCTATATAGGTATTAGTAGTAATAATAATAATAATATGAAATAAATAATTTTATCACAACTATTAATTAATTTGTTTTTCTTTCATTTTTGTTTAAAATTCATAAAAAATAATAACTAATGACAAAATACTACATAAGTAATAATCAATATTTAGGCCAAAATGTTAAAATATGGCCGTTTAAAAATTCATCTTTCAATGTTTTTTTGTATTATCCATAAATATTTTTCTTTTGATCCCGGCAATTATAGGGGACCCAACGAATCAACCTTTCTTGACAATAATATTTTTTTATTAAATAGGCGAATATATTTTTTATACTTTATAAAAACTTCATAAGCAAATGAGCACAATATGTTTAATTGTAATATCACGTCATTCTTGTATTGCCATTCATATGTATATTTTATTAATTTCCCTTTATCAAAGCACATTATATTATTAGAATATGTCAACAAAACTTTTTATCAGATCAATTTTATCTCATTTTGAAAATATTACATCAAATAGAAAAAAAAAAGACGATAGCCATAGATTATCAAAATACTTTGAGAACATTTTTATAAAACATGTATTTTTTACTTATTTGATTTTTTCATATACAAAAATGTTTAATCGTCCGATACAAAATAAATTGATAAAAAAAAAACTTAATGAAATAGAATGAAAAAAATATTTTGATAATCAAAAGTAATATTGAAGTGTGTAAAGCTCAAATTAGCATGAATCATTTTAAGTAAGAAATAAAAACATCTTAACTAGGTTTCACTGTATTTTAATAGCACTTTTATCGTCTTTTTAAAATATATCTCAAAAATTGTTAGCAATCTGAATTATAAATACTGATAAAAAAATTGAGGAAATTTCATAAAAATATTTTTTTTTATGTTTATATATAATTAAGATTTGATCTAATCGACTATTGTATCAGAGTTATTGCCGGGAGAGTAGAATAAGGATATATATTTATGTATATATATCGTCATAAAGCATTATTATACTGTATTTTTCCGGCAATTAGAGGTTTATTTATTACACAACATTATATTATAAAATTGGTCAACATTTATAGCAAATACGTCTAGAGATTGTCACCTAAGAGTACATAAAAAAAGCTATCACGTTTAATACTGAAAACATCGAAGTCCCTCCAAAACGCAGTCATCGCACTACTTCTCAACAATAACATTATTATCGTTCATTTTTTTTTGAAAAATAGAAAATTTATTATTCTAAGAATCACAATAGTCATGATTTAACTGTCAAATTGGATTGCACTCTCAAAATACATACTGACAGTATGTGTTTAGTTTCCATAGTAATAACAGATTAACACGATTGAGTGAGGTACAGGAATTATGATTGTCTAAATGACAAATTTAAGCCAACAAGAGAATATGAAAGAAAAAATATAACAAGGTCTGAGTAGTGTGTTTCGTTGAAAAGTGCACATTGTGGTTAATTTGGTTTTAAATCATTACAAAAACAAGATTGTTTTGTTAAAATAATTATTAAAGAAGTCATGTATCATTCTATCGTATTAAACTCAGGCTGTTTTCTTTAACAATTTATTATTATGAGTTTTAAATGTTAGATTAGGGGAACTAATTTTGAGATATGGCAACATTATTCAGTTTATTTGACTGACAGTCGTACCAACATAACCACGAAGTGTACTTTTAAGTGAAATGCAGAATACTGAATAAGCTAATTATTAAAAGTATGTTTAGGCGAAATTAAGTTACAATACGAAATACAACATTGTAGTACTAAAAAACGAAATTGTTAAATTGCCAAAATACAGAAATGTTACATAAAAATCACAATAGAACGAAAAGACAGATTATTTTCAAAAAATTACAAAGTCAATTGTATCTAGATTAATTTGATGCATAGGTAAAATATTTTTTCGAAGGGACTATGTAAGGGACTCACGGAATATTAAAAAAAAAACAGATTACACTCATAAATGCAGAATGAATCTGAAGCAGCTCAAAAGCAACAATGAATCTGAAGGTTGTGGAGTGACAAGCAGAAAACACCCAAGCAAAGGCTCGTAGGATTTTAGTCTATGATAACTATTAATGTGATGGATATACATGTACAACAATTCAATCTCTTTGTCTTACGATGGCATGTAACGCTAAATCTAGTGACTGAAAACATGATATGTAAAAACTGCCTGATACACTTAATTATCGGAAATCCAAAATTTGTCGATTTTTTGCATTTTAAAAACAAACTTGACTTGAAATGAAAAATTTTTATCGATCATTCACTTTGATTTTATGCACTCTTTAAGCACATAAAATATTTATTTCTCTATGACAGTGTTTTTCAATCTTTTAGAATACCTGATTCCTTTACAGGTTGAAAAAATCTAGCGACCCCCTTAGGCAATAGACAGACAAAAAGTTCTATTTCTCTTTTTTGTTACCTATATTCATTATTAAGATTTAGCAACTGACGGCATGCTGAAACTTCATTCGCAGTGTTGACGTGTTTTGGATGAAAAGAAAACAAGAATATCCAGACTGGCAAGGAAAGCTCTAAAATTATTAGTGCCATTCGCCATTTCTTACTTCTGTCAACTGACTTTCTCGTCAATGATGGACATTAAAACTAAAACGAGAAATAGACTTCAATTAGAAAATAATTTGATAATTAACATTTTAAAAATAGCACCACGATTTGACAAATTTTTGAAAAATAAACGAGCCCATCCTTCTCACTGAAACTGTGTTTTGTATTGTAGTATAAAACTTCCTTTTCCTTTTGCCGGTGACCCCCCCCCCCCTGAGTAAGGCTTCGCGACCCACAGATAATAAATAAATAAACTAAATAAATATAGTTATGGAGTGATTAAAAAAAAACTGGAAAAAATGGATTATTTATAATTATTGTAGGGGAATTTTTTGAATAAAATGTATGACGTAACGTTGAAACTATGTTATTTTTTATAGAAACACACTGTTTAACATATTTGATTTCAAAATATGATGTTTAGATTTAAATGCCTTCTCGATCAATTTTCTTTCCCGACAGGTATAATGTTTATTAATGGACAGATTCATTTTTGCAAGACTTCACTTTAAGATTGTTCATGGATTTTTACAAGTATGAATTTTGAAGGTGCAATCCCCAATCTGCAGTTTTTTTTTTTTCAATTTAAATATTAAGTAATTTAGCGCCAATTATCATCGATGAGTTGACCGATTTCACAGTGACTTCAACATTTATGTCAGCAATGAATGAGAGGTATGCCATATTTATATGACCATAATAATTAACAATATCTTTAATCATATCATTTATACTTTTTGATATCTTTTTTTCATAATAAACGTACAGACAATAATTATGTGTTTTATAATATATTAAATTCAATTATATTCACTAGGTATATAAATTACTTTTGAAGATATAACACACATCAAACATGCATACGACACATAGAAAAATACATTCATTTAAAGCTTATAATATAATGAAATTCAATGTGCAAATAAATAGGAAATACATTATAATTATTGTATTATCATTAACTAGGAATATTCATTTCAATCATATGGTATCAATTCATAATGCTCTCTCGTTATAGTTTTGACGAACTATTCATTTTATTGTAGAGATATATTTATAGTTATTCACTGCCGTTCGACAGCGCGTTTAAAATCTGGACGACGTAGTACAACAACGTGTTATGGAAAAATATTGCCAATATCAATAAATGACGAAATAAATATAGGTTATGTATGTATATATAATAAAATATTTTCTTGTACTAAGTAAAATGATATTAATATTGCTAGCTACAATTGGAACTACGAATAAATCTATTTATTATTTTCAAGATTCGAATTGTCATCGGCTAAATTAACACGAAAATACTTTCGAAATAAATATATATAATTTTTTTTATCTAGTTTTAGTAATTTAAATTATTATAGATTGATCAGCTCATCCAGGACATTATAAATTTTATGTTATTTTAGACCATAGAAACAAACAATTGATTTTCTGTATTAAAAATATTGCCATTAACAAAAATTGATAAATAAATAATTAATAAGATTAAGTACGTAAAAACATATTAATGGGTAAAAAATATGATCTGAAAAAAATGTTAACTCAAGAATGAAACATAAAAGTATTAATTCTACTACAGGAATATGGACAATATAGAAAAAAAAATTATTCAATTATAATCTATGGTCTAAAAACACATACCTACATATATATGAAAATTCATATATAGATACAGAAGACTGAAATTTTATCAATTCTACATTTTGATAGTACAAATTCATCAGTCGTTTTGATGACTGTTTTTTTTTTTATTAATTTTTAACATTATCCCTAATTAAAATTTTTACTAAAGCCCGCTATATTATTATTCAATTACGCGCTCATAGACAACAGACCTATGTGGGTCATATTGAAGGCGCTGATTATCACAGCTGCAAGTACATTGTCTATTGTTAAATTGTACCAATAGTATAAAAAAAAAATGATAGCGATTCAGTTCAGAATTGCGACATACACCGGCCTAATACTGTGTATTTAAAGAGATCTTTAACAACAAATTTGCATCAGGAAATATGGCCAAACAATATATTTTTTACTAATTGAAATAATTTTCTTTTTCATTAAACAAATTATATGGTATCTTATTAACATTATATTACTAATTGAATATGGCTGAAGAGAATATATAATCTGCTTTATTAAAATTAAAAAAAAAAAATGAGTATTTGACATGTATATGCGGCAATTCTGAAGTTTTTTATTACATTTTTTATTCGTATGATGTAAAAAAATAATTATTCATTTACGATGCAGACATTTCAAGTGGACCAAAGATCCGAATCTAATTTTGCAATAATTTCATTGCACAAGTTACTCAATCTGTATTTTGTTTAATTCAATTACTATATCATTGTAAAGCGTAAATATTTTATTTGTCGAGAAATTTGGTCAGTACCCAAAATTAAAATTTAACACATTGAAATATTTTTAGCATAAATTAAAAATTCCCAAGGAATACTTATCAATTAATAATATCAATTTGTGTTTATCACAATATTAAAAAAATTATAATTTTTGTAATGAAAAACTATCCTTTGTGACGAATATTAAATATTGGTAGTGAATTCAGAAATATTTGTTTCTAGACTATATGGATATTGTGACATTTAGTACAATAAAATTTGAGAATCCCTGTATTTTTGTTAGGTACTATATCTGAGACTATAACAATGTTAAGACGTAATTTTAGAATATTCATACACTGTATGAGGTTGATTTAAGTATAAAAATCGGTACGCCCATAATACTGCTTTTGATAAATTGTCAGTTTGGTTAAAGTCGTTGATTTTGGCCTGTGATGGGTTTCGCCTAGACAACAACGGGTAATATTATCTACTTTATATTTGGAAGCTACAAACATTTTACAGATAGGAAAACATCAAATCTAAGATTAGAAAATTATAGGTACACACAGTTATATATCAAAGAAATGTTACATTGTCCGTTGCAATAGTCAATTAAAATTGTTTATTAAAATGGTTATCTGCAGAAACTATCCAATATTATATAAAATACATAGCTAAGATAATATAACAAGTATAGTGAATTTAAGAATATTATAAAATCACCCAACGTTGACTATATAATGTATCAAAATAAAAATCAAATCATTCTAGTCCATGAAGAACCACATAATATTTGAACCACATAATTTTATTAATAATTCACATTGTTTAAACCACAAATGAGCTATATTTTTCAATCCGTTTATCATTTGTGGTTTAAAAGTAAATGGATTTCTTAAAATGTACCATAAGGTTAATTTCAAAAATACTTATGACAATGACACTATACACATTTTTATTACTACTTTTCAATATGAAATTAAGACGAGAAAAAATATATAAGAGAAAAACAATGAGATTCGAGTTTGTTTTTTTTTTTTTTTTTTTTTTATAAAATGAAAATTATAAAACTAATTGTGAATTTCATTGAGGTTAAAAAAAAAACAACGTTGAGTGAGATTAGACAAATGAATGAAGCAAAATTGTATAAGATCATCATTATTAGCGGATTATTAAATGCTAGGATAGAACCATAGACGAAATAGAATTTTATGATTAATTTGAAGTGTTCCAATTACTCAATTGCAAGACAGGCAACATTATAAGCGCATTATTTTTATACAACAACATTTCAAAGACGGAAAGCACGTTATTACGCGTCACACTCGGCTCTCTCAATTACAACAGACTATCAGTCTTGATTGATAAAAAATTGCTATGCGCATGGGCTACAACACTCGCAGTGCGTCAATCATTTTGATAATATGTGAACACAATACAAGTGGGCCACAAATATTTAAAACAAATTTCAACATTGTAATAAAATTAGATTTTTCAGATAACAAAAAAAAATTAATAGTCGATTTACGAAACAATATTCTCAAAAAAGCTAGTGTAAAGAGATATACCAAACAAAAAGAAAGTTAATTATCGACAAAGTTTTTATTTGGTAGAATTCTATTATAAGTTTTATCTATAATTATAAGTTAAGACTTTTTGATTCTATATTAATGTAGAATCAAAAAGTCTTTACTTTTAATTATAGATAAAAAAAAAAGAAAGTTAATACTATAAAGTGGTTTGGCTGTATAGAATGAATGAACAGCGAATATCTGATGAAAAAATACATAAATATATAAATAAAATAATAATACATAATATATTGGTGTTACCCATAAGATGTTGACAGTTGCAATGTAACTGAAAAAATAATGCAAAAAATATACATACAGTGAAACCCGGATTTAACGTCCCCTTATTTTACGTTTTCCCGCCAATTGCGTGTTAAGTTTTAGGTCCCGGTATATTTTAATACATTTAAATTGCTTTTACGTTTTTTTTTCCCGCGATTTACGTCGGAAATATTCAAAATATGTGAGTTACGCGCGTTTGACAATGAGTCGGCGCAGTACAAACACTAGCGACGTGACTTTAGAATGGCGTATGGTGATTGGTTTATTTCCGAAATTGTGATTGGTCAAAGTTCAAGAGGCAAAGTGGTGATTGGTTAATTTCCGAAATTGTGATTGGTCGGAGTACATATGGGGTGGGTATAGGCGACATCTTTAATCATCTGTCTATCTGTCATTTTGCTTTCAGTGCTTTCGCATATTCGTCATTCGTATTCGTTTCAGTGGTTAACAGGCTGTTCTTTTCTTATTTACAGTATAATCGTTATAAAGTGAAAAAAAATGTCTCAACAAAGAAAAGCTTTGTCGGTGCATGAGAAAAGGAATATTCTCGAAAAAGTTGATAAACATGTGGGTTCACGCGTTTCACTGGCCCGTGATTTAGGGATTCCTATTACTACTTTAGCGTCAATCATTAAAAATCGAGAATCGATTGAGAAAAGCGCCATTCAATGTGAACCCATGGCGAAAAAACGTATGTATATAAGATCGTCGAAATACGAAAAAATGGAGGAGATTTTGAAAGAATGGTTCGTCAGTGCGCGAGCCAGCAATATTCCCGTCGGCGGTTCGATTATTCGTGAAAAGGCGCTGCACATCGCGAATCGTCTTAATATTGAAGGGTTTACTGCATCATATGGGTGGATAGATGGTTTTAAAAAGAGGCATAATGTGGTCTACAGGTCAGTTTGCAGGGAATCACGCAGTGGTAGTGTTGATTTAGATATCGCCGAAGATTGGAAGCAAACGTATTAGTGATGTTCAAGACGAGACCTTTAGGTCAATATATAATATTGAGAGTTGCAAAAAAAGAAAAAAATGCGACATACGAATATATGACTTTTTTAATAAAAAATAAAATTTTAATGTTTATGTTCATACTATGTGAACAATCTGTTTTTACTTTTATAATAAATTAATAAATAAAACATTGTTTTTTTCAATATCCCCCCCATGTGTTCACACTATGTACGTGCACTATCTGTGTTAAATAAAATGTCTTTTTTTGATACCCCCTATTTACATTTTCCCTCCAATTAAGTTTTTTTTTACAGACCCTTAAAAAACGTTAAATGGGGGTTTCACTGTATTAAGAATTTTATATTTACAATTTAAAGACGGTTTGGACCACAGAGTAAAGAATATACATAGATGACATAAGCTACAACTTTAGGCGAGGGGATTGGTACATAGTAGGAGGAACGGGGGGGGGGGGATCCCAAACACATACAATGTTTAAATATAATTTGGATATTAATAATGTTTTAATTTTCGTTCTGATCCATTCGAAAAATATTCAAATACGTTATATTGCCACCAAATTGTAGCAAGAAATTTTGTTTTCGTCATGTCAATAGGTTTTTGGTCTGCGGTTTGGACACATTGAAAGATTGAATATCTAACTAAAAAGATGATATATATCTTAAGTAAAAAAGGAGTAACGTTAAGCTTTATACAAATCCACTGAAAAGGTTTATAACAGGCGAAATAATCAACCCATAAAAAGGTGATATGATATTTAACAGGACTATGGAGTTTTATAATCTAAATGCTGTCTTTGAAATAAAAAATAATGAAAATACTTAAGATTAATTCAAATAAGCGCCCTTGAGGTGAGCTTTCCTGAAAACGTTGTATATACTAACATTTGTGACCCACTACACGTTTGAGTTGACATAATCCCTAGATTGGTCGCACGCCACTAAAATATGCACGCACTTACAAATATACTATCACCATCAACGTAGGTACGTAGGATTTCAAATCATCATACATAGAACATAGTTACATAATACATTTATAACTCTTTAATGACATTAAACACACCCGTTCACTAAGTTAGCTACTAGCAAGACTAACGATAAAAATTATCATACAATAATTAATCAATAACAAAATCATTTAACGCATGCGAAATGCCGGTCACAAACGATCGGATGAGATTGCAACGCGCCTGTGATAGATATAAAATTTGATACGAAAATGACTGAAATGCGAGCGACGCATTGTCTATTGTCAAAAAAACTATAAATAATAAACGTAATAATATTTCTTTTACTTTATAAGCTCTGATAATTATATTTTTATTATTATTTTTTTTAACACATACATAATCATAGTTATTGATTATAAGTTATACATTTTATTAATGTGTGATATATTTTATTTATTATTATTAAAAACCAGAGGAAAACTGAGATGTTGTTATTTTTATACAACAGTTAACTGTTTTATCACATTAGAAGGTTAGAAATGGGAATATAACAACGCTAAAAGTCATGGTATAGTAACAGTTAAAAAATCATTACAACGGCGTCGTTCGAATGGCAGATTCAAAATGCTCTGGTTAACAATTATATAATATAAGGTTAATTAATACTAACACAATGAAAGTGCCCATCGACGCAACAACGTTGAAAAGACGTTCAACAACGTCATCACAAATACATCTATCAATCATCGTAGAAAGGAACGTTAATTTAAAAAAAATTGTATCCGCATGATTGGCAATGAATGACAACAACGGCGAAAGGCAGGACACAAGACCCTTTTCATTTAATGATAATTTCGTCAAAAATAATTCGATATGTAACTAGGATTATACAATCCGACAAACTTTGAGAGGGGGTGTGTTACACAAGTCTCTCAAAATATATGTACATGGAAAACATTTGTGTGAGCGTAGGTCACCACACGACAAATATTCGAGGCGACGAGAATTTCACGGCAAAAATATGACTCAACCGAATTAAACATAGTTCAGCAATTGACAATCCTAAATTGAACACCATAATATCTTCTAACACATAATTTTATTACCATGTTAGACCATTCAATATATGCCGAAAAAAGCATAATGCATGTTACCCTTTAAAAAAGATACATCAAACTCTGTGACACATTTAAATGGGAGTGAATATTGTGATTAAAAATTTTGCATAATTTAAAAAAATAGATAAAATAAACGAAAACCTATAAATATGTTCAATTCGATTAGTATTTTATGTGCTTTGCACAAAATGCTGCATAATAATTTAATAATACACCGTGAAATAACTCGCAACTCTTAACATGGTCTTACGACACAACACACCTTTCCGATATATTGTCACGATAAAATCGTGTCACTCTACAAAATATTACACCGGGCGTTTATCTGATCTTCGACGGGTGTCTTTATTTGATGGGCGCAGTCGACAGATAATTGTTGTTATGGTTGGCCTTTGCAAAATGACGTCCTCGGTGCGGAGGCATACCGTTGTTCCCCTGCTGCTTACCGTGGTGGTGCATATCCATACCGAAAGAGGGATGGAACCTGTTCCTATCGTAGTGGATATATTGCATGCCCCCTGATCTGGGATAGTAGTGATGGTTGTTATTGATGTTTTTACCGTTACGAATGTTGTTGTAGGGGACGTGTGGTGCTGGCTTCGGAGGCTGTGGATCGGTGGGGTTTGCTGGAGCGGTGGCAGATGTCGCAGCTTGGGGGGCTGGCGCCTTGGATGCCTCTGCGGGTTTCTTCGAGGGTTCCTGGGACTCTGAAGTGGTTGGAGTCTTTGGGGGTTCTACGACTGGCTCTTGTTTGACGGTAGCCGCGGCTGGCTTAGGAGCCTCGCACTTTTGCTGAAACACATATGATTCCATTAATCTAACTAATTGATTCCATAAGTCTATATAATAAGAATGTTAGAAGAACCAGAGGGAGGACACCAATGAGATGGAATGATGCGACTTGTGGAAAGAGTGGAGAAAGAGAATGTATTGTGATCACAACCCTCAAGAATGAGGACTATAATCAATAAGAAGATATAATAATTATTGTATGAAGCAAAAAGGCATTACTGATAGCCTCATTTCTGGGATAGTATGAAAGTTTTGAAAACAATACTATCGAATAGAGTTAAGTATTCAAATTTGAATTGAATTAAAAAAACCGATAGATATAAAAATACAAACATTTATACAATGCATATAATCAATCAAATTTTAAACTACTTCCATCTTACTGAAATTTTCTATACACACTTCCTTTCAATGACGATATTAAAAAAAACCATTACATATTCCATCATATCTAAATTGGCCAACAGCGGGATATTCAAGTTAGTTAGTAAAAAAATTGTTTAGGTAAAATACAACGTAAACAAATTTAATACTAATTTATAATGATGAATACAATTTTTAATAGTAATATACAATGAGTTATTATTTTTCAGATACATATTGACATATATAATATTATCTAGACTGATATATAAGCATCTCAATTAGCTGGTTGTGTTCATAAATTTAACACAACATTCACGATACATAAAAATCATCAAGATGGAGATGAAAACGATGGAGATAAACTGCTGTGGCACAGAAGGTAAGCCGTTTGGTTTCTGTCCGGGTGTCCTGGGTTCGATCCCCAGCAGATGAGAAATTTATTTAAATTAATTTCTCACACTGATATTGCTTCTCTGGGCTGGAAACACTGGTTGGTTGGAAGAAATTGCAAACTCGCAACTTGCGCAGGGTACAAGGAAGTATTTATTATTAAAATCAAAAGTAAAAAATTTAACATCTATGATAATACGTAAAAAGGAAATTCTTACCAGAGTATCTCCAGCCATGGCCTTAGTTAGGGTAAGATCACACCACATTGCTAGGCGAGCCTTCTTGGCACACTGAGACAGCTTCTTTACATTGTCAGCTAGAGATGTTACCACTAAACAATAAATTAATACATAATATTATAATAAAAATTTAATTGTTCATAAGTGTATTTTTTATGAAATTGGATTGCTGGAATTATACAAAAAACAGATTGTTTGATTGAGTGTGACTTTATTAAATGCATAAATCAGTTATGTTGAAATGGATAAATGCAGATCTGTTAAGTCACACAAGGCAAATATGTGCTAACATAGTGAACAATGTTGAAATATATTAGGTATGGAATGAACACAGTTTTCAAGTGTTTCAACCAATTTTATTATTAACTAAATACTAAGATGTTTTTGTGGAATGTTTAGATACTAGTGCTTATTCCTTAGAGGTCTTCGATAAAACGAGTGTATACATCCATTTCACAAAAGAATGATGGACAGATGGATAGAACATCACACCACAACAACCTATTTTACACACCTTTGTCAAGAACAAATTACGACCAAAACAGTTTTATCAAACGCTGCTGTGACTATCAACTACAATAATCTTAGCCCTCAACAAGATCTATTGAATATGTCACTAGAAGCATTAAAGCATATTCTTAATGCGACTACAAGCATCGGTTGGGGAAACTATCCTATTTCTTCCTTCCAGTTCATTTCCCATTCCTAACCATATCCTAAATCATTCCTTGAACCCGTTCACCTGATAAATGTTAATAAAATATAAATATCTTATATAATTTAGTGAAACATTATAATTGGCTTATTTCTTTTTCAATTTTCACTCTATCCTCGTGTATGGTGTCTCGGGATGGGGTGGTACTTATAGAACCAATCTTTTGCCAGTTGAAGTTGCATAAAGACTGATTATAAAGATTATACTAGGCAAACCTATAGATTACCAGACAAACTGGAAAAATTAGAATAAAATTCAAAATTAAGTACAAAACAAATTTAAATTAGCATTAAAAGGTCATATTTTTGGAAATTCATGATCCTATAAGTTGAATTTCTCTTGTGTGTAATTATGATACTCCTCTCTCCAACACAAGTTTTTAACTCTATATAAAGAGAGAGTATCAACCTTGTTTATTTTGTTGTATATTGTTTAAAGTAGAAATATTGTGTAATTTTATGTACCAAAATAAAATAATAAAAATAAAATTGTATAACAATATTATGTAAAAAAGTTATGTTTCAAAATAAAATAAAAATAAATAAATAAAATACTCACGTTTCTCGTCTTCCTTCTGACAAAGAATTTCCCTATCTCGAGTATCTTTGACCAGGTCTACAGCCGCCCTCCAAGCTAGGATGGCTTCTTCTATCTCCGGATGAGTTGACACTTTAATGCTACCAACACTGAAAATAAAAACAAACATTTGATTATTTTAATTCAATACACACTTGCAGCCTCATTTTGCATTGTGAAAGATTGCTTGAAGATTTGATTTTGTTAAAAAAAAAATAATGGCTACAGTACTACCAATTTATGAAGATAAATTTACGCTTTTTGCAATGGGAAATTGTTGTATTTTTATATACAAAAAAGTCAAATAGTTGTTGCAATCACTGCTCGTCCCCCACTTACTTATTTAGTATCCTTTGAAACCGTGTCCTGCCAACACATATTATAAGTAATCCTCAAACTCGCAACCCGTCATATTAATCTGATACAATACATGTAAATATAAACACCACATTGATTCCGCACCATTAATATACTGCAAAATATATAAAATATTGTGAAAGTGTTGCGACCTGTGAAGAAGAGAAGCAACTGGAAAGACCACAAGTACCTGCATTCCGTATTTTCCTCTTCTAACCATAAAAACACCTTAATCATATCTAGGTACTCCAAAAAACTACTATTTTTACAGTACAAAACCTTTAAGTAGATTTTTTTATTATTTGTAGTGCTTAATTATTATTAATATCATTAGTAAATTGGCCAGCCCAATAAATAAAAATTATTATATTTTTTAAATATTTAATGATGCAGGGGAGTCATGGATGTTGGAAGGATATGGATGATTAGGATGTGTGATGATATTAATAATAAATCATGTTTGGTGGAGTAAATACGTGTACGGATACAGATGTTTATTTACTGAGTGGCTTAAGAGAACTAAGGCTGTAATTGGAAGTGGTATATATATATATATATATATATATATATATATATATATATATATATATATATATATATATATATATATATATATATATATATATATATATATATATATATATATATATATATATATATATATATATATATATATATATATATATATATATATATATATATATATATATATATATATATATATATATATATATATATATATATATATATATATATGAAATTATTATTATCTTTGGGGTTATCCCGCGTCAAAATCAGATCCTTGGAAGGATCTTTCGTCAACCGACGTTTCGCCTGGATCACACCAGGCATCTTCAGGGCCTTGTTGATAGATTCTCGCTTCGTGTGTCAGTGCAAGCACGTCCGTTCGAGCCGAGAACCTAGCACCAAGTGAAGATTGGAAAGTTAAAGTTTAAACTGTTGGGGTAGATGGGTTTTCCCCGCTTTTGTTCGCCTTAATGGCTTTTGACTGGCTTCTGGTGATTCGCCTCACGCCTAATGATGTATCTATTGTATTAATTTTATTTGTTTGGCGTTTAACATTTAATGGGTTTACTGTAATGGGATTTTTATTGCTGTCAATTTCTGAGGTATTTAATGAATGTTTTATAATGTTATTTTTATTTTTATTGTATATACAATAGATACATCATTAGGCGTGAGGCGAATCACCAGAAGCCAGTCAAAAGCCATTAAGGCGAACAAAAGCGGGGAAAACCCATCTACCCCAACAGTTTAAACTTTAACTTTCCAATCTTCACTTGGTGCTAGGTTCTCGGCTCGAACGGACGTGCTTGCACTGACACACGAAGCGAGAATCTATCAACAAGGCCCTGAAGATGCCTGGTGTGATCCAGGCGAAACGTCGGTTGACGAAAGATCCTTCCAAGGATCTGATTTTGACGCGGGATAACCCCAAAGATAATAATAATTTCATATTTTCAAATACCCGTGAAAACCTTTCTAGTAACATTATTAACCTCTACGGGGAGGAATTTTTTCGTGATACAAAAAAGTTTGAAAAGTTAAAGTGTAAACATGCAAAGCTTCTGTGTGATCTCGCGTTTCTCAGTCGGTGTCGTGATAAAAAAGTAGTGCCTGTTAGTTTTCGAGTAAGCCGACAAGTAAGCAGACATTCGGTGAGTCAAATCCTTAATAATACTAGTTTTGCTTTAATCAGAGATGAAATTAAAAATATTCGTTTTAAACTAGATTATATAGGTAAAGAAATATTTCAAATTCATATAAAACTTGCTAATACTTTACACCCATTGTTATGGGACATGTTAGATAATGTCATTGAGCTCCGAATTCAAAATAATACGCAAATAAATACCGACCGGCAAATTAATAAATTCAATCGTTTTCAAAATAAAATACAGAAACCCCAACCGACACTAGATTCGAGTAAACTGATTCATAATTTAACTGATTTTCAACTAGATGACGACATGACTTCGGTTTTGTCTAAAGGATTTAATTTCGGCGTAGTACCACCCAAAATACCTAATGAAGAGATCATTACAGGAATAGAATCCGCGTTACATAAATTAAACGAAAATATGGCTGAAACTATTCGCCAAGAAACATGCCACATTCTTAGAAAGTCACTTCCACCTAAAAGTAATATTACAAGAAACGAAGCCCGAGCTCTCAAAGAATTACGTTCAAATACAGATATAATTATACTTCCAGCGGATAAAGGCAATGCCACAGTGATTATGAAAAGCGAAGAATATCACTCTAAAATGACTAATATATTAAATGATCCGGCATACAAACTTCATAACAAAAATCCAATTACATACCTAGAAAAAACAACAAAATCTAAAATAATAGCATCAAAACTAAACGAAGACTTAAAGAAATCATTGATACCGCGCGAAAAATCATCCCGCTTCCCCAAATTGTATGGTTTACCAAAAATCCATAAAGACAATGTTCCACTTAGGCCCATAGTGAGTTCAGTAGGATCGCCCCTCCAATCGCTTTCAAAATACCTATCGAAATATTTACAACCGGATGTAGAACTAGCAAACTCTTACGTAAAAAACTCGGAACACTTCGTTAAAATAATAGAAGACCAAAAGTTAGAAAAAATAGATATTCTTGTTAGTTTTGATATTGTGTCACTTTTTACCAACATACCTACCGATGAGGCACTTTCCGCAGTAAAAGAAATTTGTGAACCATCAAAAGACATAACTGAATTGATAGAACATTGCTTAAATAATACATTTTTCATTTATGACGATAAAATATACAAACAGATTAAAGGAGCACCAATGGGTTCGCCTCTTTCACCGCCGGTTGCAAATCTTTTTATGACAAAATTTGAAATAGACGCCTTAGAAAAATCACATTTGAAACCGAAACTCTGGATTAGATACGTGGATGATACGTTCATAATATGGCCCCACGGATTGGAGGAACTAAACAAATTTCTAATTTATTTAAACGGGCTCCACAGCGATATAAAATTTACAATGGAATTAGAAAATAATAATCAAATACCATTTTTAGACGTCCTAGTTATTAAGAAGGATGACGGTAGCCTTGGTCATACGGTTTACCGGAAAGCCACACATACAGATAGATATCTACATGCATCCTCAAACCATCACCCGGCACAAATTGCATCGGTAGCTAAAACATTAGTTTCCAGAGCTATAAAAATAACCGACTCCGACCACCAACAAAATGAATTAAATAACCTCAAAAAAACCCTGCAATGTAATGGCTTCTCCAATTTTGTTATAAATAAAGCAGTCAAACGTCAAACTAATAAAAACGTCATAAAAATTGATAAAACTATTTCTGAAAAACCGTTAGCTACAGCTTTTTTACCATACATAAAAGGAACCACAGATAAAATCAGTCGCCTTCTTAATCAACATAATATTAGAACAGTCTTTAGAACAGAAAATAAAATATCAACCCTTCTGCGAAATGTAAAAGACAAAATCCCTCTAGAGTCTCATGGCATATACGAAATACCATGTAAATCATGCGACAAGACATACGTGGGAAAAAGTAACAGAAAAATATCAGCCAGGGTCGCGGAGCATAGAGTGGATTCAAACAATAGAAAATTAACGTCTTCGCTAGTCCAACATACTCTGAACGAAGGACATCAAATCGATTTCGATAATGCACGCGTAGTTGCAAGTATTAACACAGAAACAGTAAGAATTTATAGAGAGGCAATCGAAATTTACAAAAGGAAGAATGTCGTGAATAATCGAGACGATGGTGTGCGTCTCCCGCTGGCCTGGAAAAATATCTTACATAAAAATAGAATCGACAATAAAAATAAAAATAACATTATAAAACAT
Source organism: Molanna angustata (assembly GCA_963576475.1). NCBI lineage: Eukaryota > Metazoa > Arthropoda > Insecta > Trichoptera > Molannidae > Molanna > Molanna angustata. Next base: position 13,192,455 of record OY754985.1, on the reverse strand, counting down.
TCATTAAATACCTCAGAAATTGACAGCAATAAAAATCCCATTACAGTAAACCCATTAAATGTTAAACGCCAAACAAATAAAATTAATACAATAGATACATCATTAGGCGTGAGGCGAATCACCAGAAGCCAGTCAAAAGCCATTAAGGCGAACAAAAGCGGGGAAAACCCATCTACCCCAACAGTTTAAACTTTAACTTTCCAATCTTCACTTGGTGCTAGGTTCTCGGCTCGAACGGACGTGCTTGCACTGACACACGAAGCGAGAATCTATCAACAAGGCCCTGAAGATGCCTGGTGTGATCCAGGCGAAACGTCGGTTGACGAAAGATCCTTCCAAGGATCTGATTTTGACGCGGGATAACCCCAAAGATAATAATAATTTCATATTTTCAAATACCCGTGAAAACCTTTCTAGTAACATATATATATATATATATATATATATATATATATATATATATATATATATATATATATATATATATATATATATATATATATATATATATATATATATATATATATATATATATATATATATATATATATATATATATATGTTATATATATATATATATATATATATTGTAAGGAGTATAAATACTCCTTACGACACTCAAATCACACGGCATTGGATTCGGTACAGATGGTGACCTTCGGTGCGCGCGCACCGACACTGTCGCCCCATCGGCAGAGATGAAAAGTACGGGTGCGTGCGCAACAATTCTATCTATATTCCCGTCGAAGGCCGTTCGAGCTGCGCGCGCCTCAGACGACCGTATCGCCATCGGCAGATATGAGAATTAGAGGTGCGCGCGCGGCGATTTTCGTCTTCTCTCCCATCGAAGGCCGTTCCGACCTGCGCGCGCACCGACAGTTTCGCCCCATCGGCAGATATGAGAATTAGAGGTGCGCGCGCGGCGATTTTCGTCTACTCTCCCGCCGTTCCGATCTATCGGCGCGCGCAAGTGACGCCGAGTTGATATCTGGATTCCCGCCGGCTTTTTTTTCGGTTTTGACTTTGAAAGTATTTTGATCGGAGAAAAATAATATCGAATGTGGTGCGATAGAATAATTAATTGAAAATAAAGTAACGGATTAATTGAAAATAAAGTAACTTCAGATCGTTGACAACTTTTTATTCAAAATGTGGAGGTATTAGTAACTTAATTATCTTTCACAATTAAACAGTGGTTGAAAGCTAGCACAAAATATAAATTTATTATGGATCAAAAAGATACGTGTTCACACTACACTTGTGAGAATGATAACTCCAGTGATTAATAATCAAGTGTTGAGAGTGAAAAGAAATAACCATAGTCAGCTGTGTTGATCAGGTTTTATAAGTTTTAGTGTAGGATCAAACAGTAATTACTCCGTGTATAGCGCTTCATTTCCTTGGTTCAGAATATCCTGGAATGATTCTACTTTGATGGCTCCCCTCCGAGCCAATCGAACTGCTTGGCCTGTAGCTAATATCGAAAGCTTCTTCTTGCCCGAGTTTAAGATCGACTGTGACACGCACAGCAAGCAATTCAAATATTTGGATGCTATCTCCAAGGTTGCATTTCGCAAAGTACACAAAGTACATCATGTTGAATCTAAGAAATTGCTTGCTCTGAGGATTCTGCTCGAGCTCAGATAGTATCCGCGAATTGTTTAAAGCAAGTAAGGGACGAGGTGCGTATACAAGAGGTCTGCGGTCGCCATCCTTCATTGTGAGCTGTTTCCTGAAATGGCAGACTGGAGGGAAGCCGTACATAGTCACTGAATTCATTTCCGGTGGTGAACTGTCCCATCTCTGGGAGAAGTATTTAGTGCTTCTCGAAGAGTCGGTTCGATGCGACGCCGACAAACCCTTACAAGGCTCCAGGTACCGTCACACCCTTTTTGTTTATTTTTTGTAGAGGTTCAAGATGACACACGCGGCATAAAATATTAATTAACGTATTTACGATATATCTCAAATTATTGATTACTAACAAAAATAAATTGTATTGACCTTTCGTTGTAGTCATGTATGTAATTGTATCTATGTATAAATTGTATTGAAATTGTATTGGCGGCGTGACAACCCATTCAAGTGACCGAGAAATATATTTTGCTAAACCTTAATGTATATATTATTCAACTACCTTAACTTGCAACGAAGACATCCCCTGACGGTGAGAGCGTAGCTCGAACCTGAGCAGCCGGCAAAGAAGGGCCAACAATTGGACCTTCACAATATATATATATATATATATATATATATATATATAGGCCGCGCTCATCAGATCAAACATCGTCAGTGCCACAGGGGGCATAGGGTACCACTCATAACTAATAATACTATTTAGGCGGTGGGGACTAATTTCTTACCTTACAATAAAAAACCTAAAACACCTCATCAGTTAATCTTCGCAAATGGGAGTCTCTAATTAATTCATTCTTCCAAGGTATATAGAATATGAAATAATAATAATGATTAACAACTCACAGTTTTTCCAAGTTCTCCTCATCGTCAGAGTCTTCGCAGCTGCTATCTCCAGAACTGTCGTTGCTCTCAGCCAGCGTCTCGCCTCGCTTCAACACCGTCACTGGACTCTTCATGTCTCCGTTGGTCTCGATGTTCTTCGACTGTCCCCCTCCACTCCCTGCCGACAGCGCCGCCAGCTTGTTGCCGGTGGACAGCACCGGATTGTGACGGTCGTTGTTTTTGAGTATCTTTGTGACCGTAGCCGACTTGCCCTGCTCCGCCGATGAATGTGAGCTTTCCGGTGTTCCCTCTGCGGCCTCGGACAAAGACTTCTTCTTGCTCGCGGCGCATGCTCGAATCTGTTCCATTTTTCCCATCAGAGTGATGACCTGGTAAAAGTGTTATTATTATTATAGATTGATCTCGGTTATGGTCCGGTAATTTCCTTCACAACGGAGCGTACTCAAGTTGTGAGGCTATGTGTTTGTGTGTCTGTGTGGTTGTGTGTAGTTGTTTAAAGTGGTACCTGTAGAAATTTTCTGACTATTGTGCATGTGTTGATAATTGTAGTTTTTTGTATGTTGGTGATTACGTATGGGGGTAACTTTAGTATGTCTATATTTTTTTGGAGAGTTTTTGGTATGATGCCTGTAGACGATAATATTATTGGGACTATTGTTACTTTTTCTTGTTTCCACTGTGATTTTATCTGTTCTGCTAAAGGTATGTATTTATCTATTTTTTCTAAATGTTTCTTTTGTAGATTTGCTGTATTTGGTATTGATATTAGATATGTGTGTTTATGTATTTTGTCGATTAATGTAATGTCTGGTCGGTTATGTAGGTTTGTTCTGTCTGTGATTATGTCTCTATTCCAGTATAGTTTGTAGTTATCATTTTCTGTTACAGCTGGGGGTGTGTATTGATACCACTTGGGGTGTGTTTCGATAAGTTTATATTTGTGGGCTAGTTCCAAATATATGTGTTTGCAGATGTTATCGTGTCTTATTGTATATTCCGTCGGTGCAAGAGTTGAGCAGCCACCTGTTATGTGTTCTATTGTTTCTTTTTGTAATTTGCACTTTCTGCATGTGTCGTTTGTTATTGTATTGTCTTTTATAATATGTTTCGTGTAGTTTTTTGTTTTTATTATTTTGTCCTGAATAGCTATGATAAATCCTTCTGTTTCTGCGTAGAGGTCTGAGTGTTTGAGCCAATTATTACTAAGGGCTTTATCAATATGTTGTTGTTGTAGATGACTTGGGTGTATTCCATGTAATGTTTTATTTTTCCATGTTTCAATTTTTGCGTCATGTGTTGTTATTTCTAGATTGCGTTCGTTGTCGTTAAGTGTAAGTGGTGAGTATGTGTGATCTATGTTTATGATTTCATTTTATTATTATTATTTATTTATATGCAGGCAGCCAAGGCTGATGTGCCTATATTCACTGTCGAATTTTCTTATTTGGTTGTAACTATTTTGCTTTGTCCAAAAAAAAGTCCAGTCTATTCTTGAAAATATTCACATTTTCAGCATCCAAAACATGTTGGGGCAGTTTATTCCAAGTATTCACAACTCTATTTGAAAGAAAATGCCTTCGAGGATTTGTCGAGAACCTACTTTTCACTAGTTTTAAGCTATGGCCACGCAAATTAGTGTTATGACTATATTGAAAGAGATTTTTCATGTTTTCATCAGTCATAATGGCCTAGTTTTTTTTCAATCTCGTTTTAAATGAATATAATAACGATAAAAAAAAATCTAATGATGTAGATATATCGTAAAAAGATCAAAGATAAACAAAAGATCACATAAACTCAATGAAATTGAACACTTCATAATATAAACATAAGATAAATGAAGAATAATCTTCATCGTGGTTATCTCCATACAAAAAGGTACATGGCGTCATCGATATGTCACGTGATCCTTCCGGCATTTGATGTAGATAAGGAATATGCGCCGATTTTGTATTGTTAAGGAACGAATTCAAAGCAGAATGTTGAGCGCGAAACAACAAAACAACAATATGAACTGGCGCAGTATCCCTCTTTCCTACGCGCATGCGTATTAGATACTTACAAAGCGCGGGAGAGTGTGAATTTCGCCGGCGATGATCGATGAATTTCAGTGTTTACAGTTTTTAATTTTTTTAAATAATTTAGCAATTGTTTTGTTGATTCACCGACAGATGTCTTGAAGTCAAATATATGGGAGTAATATTCATCCAATTTTCGTCTCAATCAAGTATGAATTTACTGAGGTATGAAGGTTCACAATTGTGTATAGCCATGAGGGCATGTATAGATGACACTCGGCGTTTAGGCACGCTGCCGGTGGGCATCTATACATGACGCTCATCTTAAAAAGGTTAAGGAGGATTTTTACTCTACACTACTATGAGAGTCATAATTTCACAATTTTTTAACATCAATATCTCAATGGGTATCATGTAGAAAGTGCATACTTTGAGTTTCGTCATGATTAGAAATAATGACAACAATGAATGTTAAATATTTGCAAAAATAGTTCCCTCATCATCAAACAAATGTTACATTATACATAATAATATAAAATTACTAAAAATATATAAACAGTAGAGTAAGTTTGAAATTAAGATATAAGAAATTGAAATAAAATAGTTCCCTCATCATCAAACAAATGTTACATTATACATAATAATATAAAATTACTAAAAATATATAAACAGTAGAGTAAGTTTGAAATTAAGATATAAGAAATTGAAATAAAATAGTTCCCTCATCATCAAACAAATGTTACATTATACATAATAATATAAAATTACTAAAAATATATAAACAGTAGAGTAAGTTTGAAATTAAGATATAAGAAATTGAAATAAAATAGTTCCCTCATCATCAAACAAATGTTACATTATACATAATAATATAAAATTACTAAAAATATATAAACAGTAGAGTAAGTTTGAAATTAAGATATAAGAAATTGAAATAAAATTAAAAAAAAAACAACCAAGTCCATAATTAATTTAAAAATATAAACTTAATAGTAATAATTTGTTTTGTCATCTTAATGTCATTGTTTTTACCTTGGAATGCTCCCTGAGCATATCGACAGTGAGGCGTTCTGCCCTAGAAGCCGCCAAGTTAGTGCGAGGAACAGGAAGACTGTTGGCCGACGACATCATACGACCTGGGAAGGCAATGGCCAGGTCCGCTTCCGTCTTCTTTCTCTCCATCTCCAATAGCTTCCATTGTTCTTGGCACATCTCCAGGCGGAAGTGGAGAATACCGGCCGGATCGCATCGTCTGGAAATAACAATATTATTTTAAATTGATATTAACTCACGATTCATATGTGATTTACGATCTCCTTCCTTACAGGACACTTGGGTTCAGTGTTACAAAATAGCTCGGTAATAATATGATACAATAGACTTTCTCTGTATCCTTCTCATTGCTGAGGGTCGTGATCATCTTCTCTCTTTGTCCTCAACACATTGTGGATTGATATCTTCTGACACACTAACTCACTTTGTATTTTCAAGAAACAACTAAAGAAGGAATATTTATCCTTGAACACCTGATCCTGATTTCCTCTCCTGTCCTTACCATATCCCTTTTCTTGCTATGAATTATTATTATTATTTTTTTGTTTTAATAGTATTTTAGTGTTATAAATATTTTCTTTGCTTTATTTTACTCTACACAGTGTCATACTTTGTAATATGGTTGGTTGGAAGAAATTGCCTAGTGGCAATAAACCCGCCAGTGTGCAATTATATTTTTTTATATTATGTAGGTACAGGAAGATGTATAAATAAAATCTTTTTGCTAATTGTCTTAATAGGGTTAAAGAAAACGGTTTGATTCAAAATGTTGATGAAATATAAAATTAGCTCTACGATCAAACGTTTTTATCAAACGTAATGATTGGATTCATTAAATAAATTGGATTCAAAATTTACTAGTTGACACTGAAGTAAAATTGGTGAAATAAAATTTTGCACCGAGGGCATCTTAAATTTTAGTGTTTGGTGGAAATAAGGTGTGCTAGAAAATAATACATTTCTGGACACTTTAAAATATGTACTTCATGAAGAAAATAGTTTTAAGATATCTCGGGTTCTGGACAGTAAAAGGCACACATGAACAAAAACTACATATAAAGGGCGAGATGGGCAGGTGGAGTGACAAAGAGAAAACTTTGGAGTAGCCCCATACCTGAAAAACTGACAGTAAACCAACTTAGACACATGCAATCTATTATGGAAGATTTTTACTCTCCACACTATGGAATAGTGGAGAATCATGATTTCACAATTTTTAAGCGTAATTTTTTTACATCAATTTCTCAACGGGTATCATGTAGAGAGTGCACACTGTGAGTTTCGTCGTGATGTGTTTGTACGTATGGTGTACGCATTATCCTTTTTGTGTCCTCTCTTCATATTAACAACATATGTGTAAAGTGCATAGACTTAGAGCTGATTAGTTTTCCATAGATATTCGTTAATTTATTCTCTATGATTTCATTTGTCCAAATTTTCAAAATGCTCTCATGGTCTGGAAAATCGAGGTATTTTTATACTGTTTGAAATTTTGACACAACAAAAATACACTCATCAAAAATGCATTCAAGGATCGTCAAAATTTAAAGAAAAAAAATCTATGGTTTGCCATATCAATGTGAAATAAATTTCATATTTGTATGAAAAATGAATATAACAGATCAACTTCATGCATATTGATATTGTATGTATGTGTCTCTATAGACAAGTGTATTTAGTGATCAACTTCATATTGATACTGTATGTATGTGTCTCTATAGACAAGTGTATTTTTTACTCTTGTACATAATACACTTATTTTCTTATATCTAGTAACAAGAAAGTATTATATAGGTAATATTATATTTAAATTATATTATTTTCTCTTTATATACAAGATATTATACTACATATTGTCATAAACTGCCTCAATAGGTAAAAACCTGTTATGAGTATGTATATACATAATATGTCTCCTTAGTTTGCACTTTTGATTAATAGTTATGAGGTTAGTTTAGACTGTTTTGTCCAAGTGTTGTTGGTAGTTCATTGATTAATTTGAATGTTGACTTAAGTCTAGGTATAAAGATTTTAGCCTGGTCGGTCTGTCTAGATGTTTGTGTAGTCGAGTTTGTCTTTGTTTTTATACATGTATGTACAAGCGTGCTTTGCATATAATTGTAATACGTCAAGTATATTAAAGTTATTAAATAATTCACGGGATGGAATACCGATTGGAACTTTAAAGATTATTTTTAATATGGTTTTTTGTAATTCTGTCTGTGGGTCTTTGAGATGTTTTGATTATGAAATTTTATAAAATATAATGGAAAAAATACCTGTAATTCCTGAAAGAGATGTGAGGAAACCACTCGAGGAGCGCCACAGGAATATTATTCAGGTTGGACATTGGCGATATGTTCATAGGAGCCAGTGGCAATCCATTCATAGAGTGGAAGCCAATCCTCAAGTTGTCCTGGAAATCTTTCTGCATCCTGACCAGATCCATGTTCCTCGGAAATATTGGTCGAGGTATATGGTTCAGATAGTTGGCATGCTCCAGATTTCTGAACATCTTTTCCCTCTGGTAATTCATGGGAACGTTGTCTGCTTCGTACTTCTGCTCGGGATTCTTGTTCATCATTTGATGCCCGTAGTTTTGAGGTTTATAGCCGTTCATGTTGTTGTAACCGGTCCCAGAATAGTTGTCGCAGTGGCTCCCCTTACTGATGGCCCTCAGGGGAACGGCCATCATCCTCTGCTGGTTGGCAAACTGCCTGAGGGTCTCTTCAGAGAACATTCCCATGTTGTTATTGTCATTGAATGGGGGAGGGGGCTGCCTGTGGATGTCATTGCCGTTCATCTCCTGCTGCATGCTGTGCTTAGTGTCAAAGTTTTCGTGTCCGTACATGTTTGGTGGGGGATTGGAGAACATACGAGGGTCCAATTTGTTGCCCCCAAAGTTGGGCCCCATCATCCCCTGATAGTTGACGCTGTCGTTGAGCGGATTCTTGTTGTGGTGCATTTCTTTAGAGGGTTCTATTTCCACGTTGAGTGGCATACCATCCATGTATTTTCCACCACTCCAGTTGTACTGGTGTCCGTTTGTCCGGGGATAGTTTGGAATCTTCCGCATTGGCGGGTTTGCCAGTGCATTGTTCATCTGAAGCTGCCTCTCGGTCAGGTCCAAAAGGGGAATCGTCAGGCTTCTTTCGGAGTTGTTGATCGGTCTACTTTCGCTGCGGTTTAAATAGCTGTAGTCTACGGACGGATCCAACATGTGGTTGATGTCCAAGGAATAATTGTTGGGAAAAGAGTTGAAATCCATTTTTCCCAAAGCCGATAGCATGTTGTCTTGTTTGTTGTTCATGTTGTAATTTTGGCTATTGCTCACTTCTTGAGCGGCTAGTCTCAGAAGGTTGATATCAAAGTCGTTACTCCCATAGTTTTGAGAAAGAGAGTTGATGGAATTAGTACTCAGATCGAAATTCAAAGGATTGATGTGGTCGTTATTGTAACTGTCTGGATTTTGGAGATAATTTGGTGGTTTGGAAGGAGGAGGATATTGAGTTCCATTGCTGTAAGCCAATGCGTTATCCTTAAACATGTTCTGTGCCAAATAATTTTGTTCATTCCAGTCTGTTTTCATGTTTGGCGAGACATCATAATTGGCCAAAAAGTTGAACTCATTGTTCATGTTTGGTGAGAATCCATTGGACGTGGATGGAGAGAATTGGTTGACAGAGTTGTAGTGTGGGGAGAAATTATTGGTATGGTTCGAAGGGGGTGAATAGCTGGAGTTGTTTATTGAGGATATGAGGCCATTCAATGTATTGGAAGTTGGGGAGAAACCGTTGGTATAGTCATTTTTACAATAAGGTAACTGCTTGGTTCTGTTTTCTTCTCCCGTGTAATAAAACGGGTAGTGAGTACTGGAGAGGGAAGACTTCACACCGGATGAATTGAATGTTATTGGTTGGCGGTCATGAAAGCTGCAAAACAAACAATAAAATAAGTCAATTATTGTGCTTCTGTTTGTTTGTTTGTTGTTCCGCTCACTGCTTGGTGTATATTCTTATTTATTAAATTTATGTTCAACTAAGTATCAACCAGCCCTAGCAATGTGATGCCTCAAGTAAATATACTATTGTGCCAAAGTGATGAGGCAGGATGAGAAACAGAGTTACCACAGAGGTTTTGCAGAACCGAGGACAGTGAAAGTGTTAGACATAGAAAGCAGACCTGACCATCATGTGGGACAATTGCTAAGGAAAAGAAGATTATGGTATATGGTACTTAAAGAGAAATAGAAAATACAACAATAATCATAACAATGAAGGAGGGAATTTAAAGACGCAGATGGTTCAAGAGTTATGAAATGAATATTTGATTTCGAAAGATTGTTTTTGTTACGATTAAAGTTCTGTTTAATTCATTATTGATAATTATTGTTGCTGTATGATTTAGCTTCTGGTTTGCAACTACAAACTTGAAATAAATGACTAGATAGTATAGAAATGTAAACACAGATTAACAGGAAGTCATAATATATATATATATAAACAAACCGTGCTGAATTTGATTCCACTGAGAAGTATGAGAAGTGTTGTTAATCAAAACAATTTAATAATTATTATGTAGGTACCTAAATGTATCCATGGATTTGTTATGATACATAAAGAGACAATTTATTGTCAGTACTGAAATAAATATAATGCAATCGAACCCTGACCCCTGTTATGAACCAATGGATATTAGCCTATATCAATGAGAATATTAAATCCTGATTACTGGGTAATTATTCATCATTTTATATACATACAATGGCCCTTGTTGTCTCCAAAGTAAAAACTACCAAAATTATTCAACTTATCACTATGCCGACAGCCGTGGTATAGCTGGTAAGTTGTTTGACTTGTATGCTGGCATCCGGGGATTATATTGAAATTATTTCTCTCATGCAATTGACGGTTCTCTGGGCTGGAAATATTGGTTCGTTGGAAGAAATTGCTATTGTGAATTCAACTCATTAATTGTGCAGGGTGCTAGGATGTCTTCATAAATAGAGAAAAAAAAGAGCACCATATTATTATTTTTTTATTATTATTTATTTATAGGCAGGCAGCCAAGGCTGATGTGCCTATATCCACTGTCGAATTTTATTATTTGGCTGTATCTATTTTGCTGCGTCCAAAAAAAGTCCAGTCTATTCTTGAAAATATTAAAATTTTCAGCATCCAAAACATGTTGGGGCAGTTTATTCCAAGTACAGTGGTACCTCGACATACGAGTGCCCCAACATACGAGTTTTTCGAGATACGAGCCGGCGAGCGAGTGATTTTTTACTTTGAGTTACGAGCGAAATTCGAGATAAGAGTTCGGTTTAGCAGGTCGGCCGGTAGATACAAGAGTTACAGTCACAGCAGCATATGGAGGTTTTGCAAGAAATTGGTTTCGAGGAGTCAGAGGAGGAGGAGGTTATTTCTACAAGTGAGATAAAGGAGATCTTAGGAATGTGGGAGAGAGTTTCACAGTTCGTGGAAAAGAAACACCCAGAAAAAGTTGCAACAGGTCGTGCATCTGATCTTTTTAATGACACTTGCCTAACTCATTTCCGGAACATTCTGAGAGGGAGGAAGAAACAAACCTCCTTGGACATGTTTTTTCTAAACGGCCTACAGGTGAAAGCGAGAAAAATGTAGCGAAAAAGGCAAAGACCAGTGAGGATATCTAATTTATTTCTTTACATTCTCTTTTTTGTTTTTGTACAGTAAATATTTGTCATTTATAAATACGTTTTTATTATTCAAAACCACGTAACAAAAATAACTGGGGTGACATTTTGGGGGTTGGAACGGATTAATGGTAGTTCAATTTTTTTGTATGGGGAAATTTGCTTCAAGATACGAGCAAGGTTGCGGAACGAATTAAACTCGTATGTCGAGGTACCACTGTATTCATTACTCTTTTTGAAAGAAAATGCCTAAAAGGATTTGTCGAGAACCTAATTTTTACAAGTTAGCTATGGCCACGCAAATTAGTGTTATGACTATATTGAAAGAGATTTTTCATGTTTACACAGTCATAATGGCCTGATAATATTTTGAATGTTTCAATAAGATCTCCACATTCTCTTCGGTTTTCCAGTTTTAAGAAGTCTTTCCTCATATGTTGTGTCTGGGAATTTTTGTAAAATGTCTTTGGACCTTCTCAAGTCTCTATTTATTATATTATTTGTCTATATTTTTGTACACATTCATGGCTTCTTTTACATCCATGCAAGTTTCTAAGGTTTTCTTCTTTCAAAACATCATTCACACGATCATGCCATTCCTTTCCGGGGCGTCTCCACTCCACCTCTTACACCCCTGTATATATTTTTGACATCCTGCATAATGAGGAGTTTATTGCCAAATGGAAATATCTTCGAAATCAATGATTCTCAGAAATATTTCCACTATTTGGATACTCACAATATAATCGTCTACTAAATTCAGCAAACACAATGGAAAACAGACGAAAAAAATGTCCTCAGGAGTCAGATACCTGACAATTGAGTTACAAAGGCTGACCTATTTATTTATTTATTTTATTAACGGCATTTGCCATTTACATGAAGTATTCAAAAGATACAAAATATAGTACATAATGTGCGAAAATACATAAAAAAAACAAACATCCAATTTATAAACAATGAAAATAAAGCAAGAAGAAATATAAAGAAAAACAAAATAAAAAAAAAAAAATATAAAAATACATTCAAAGAAAATTTAACCAAAATAATAATCAGAATAACAAATGAAAGTATAAAAGAACAAATAAACATAATAGGTATAGTAGGTATTAAATGTATAACGAAAAATAAAACAAAACATGATCAGTGGAATCCATAGGTTATTCCTATGGTTATTTGTATATAACCTCTGAATTCTGTTTAATGCAGAATTGTGATACGCTAGTGTGCGGGTACGTAATTGTCACAATAATATTGGTTTGTATCGCGAGCTCCAACACGCTGTACACGAAAGTTGAAGGTTTAAGATTAAATGTGTTAGTACTCACTCGATGACTTGGTCCAATTCACAATCTGTTGATGGTTCATCCAGTATTTTGGTGATGAGGTCGTGTACCATGGTATTTTCAGCCATCTGATTTCCCCCACAATCCTTTTGTTCATTCTGAAATAAAAAAAATGCATATTATATTTTATTCAATTCAATTTGTGGTACACAATGGTATCATCTTACAGGTCCAGACTGAAAACACAATTAAAAACTGTGTCTCCACCGGGAATCGAACCCGGGACCTTTGGATCAGCAGTCAGATACCCAACCAACTGAGCCACGAAGGTCATATTGAATCTAATGTGCGCTAATGAAACATGGACATGGCAGACGCAAGACACACGAAAGTAGAATTAACGCGGTTGAAATGAGGCCATTAAGACGAATGTGTGGTAAAACTGTGAATGATAGAATAAGAAATGAGGATATTAGACGAGAGACAGTGGTCGCGAGTTCGAATCCTGCCTCGACCGATTTTGTTCACCTATAGCACAAGCATTTATATGTTTATTTTAGGGAACATAGGAAATATGTATTACATATGGAAATATTAGGGTACTTGTTTAACAAGGACATATTCATTTTTTTATAAAAAAAAAAAAAAAGTGGTTTGGCCACATAGAAAGAGTGAGTGATGACCGTCTGACAAAAATATATATAAAAAAAGAAGAACGAAAACTAGAGTTCGGCCAAATAAATGGAATTTCGAAAGATGGACACATGAATAATAGAAGAGCGTGTATGAGACGATGCATGGACATGAATGAAGCAAGAAATGTATGTCAAGAGAGAGGAGTCTGGGGTTCGGTTTTTTTTGCCTACCCCAAATAGGTAAATAGCATGATGGTATGGTATATTCAATACTTTGTGAGCTGCTTGATTGACTAGGATGAGGCATTAAAAAGATCTCACTGACCTATACATTTGTATTTTTTTTTCCTTTTATATCAACTATTCAGTGTAATGACTGTTATGAAACTTCAAGTGCTAAGTTGCAACCTCCGCAGAGGAGACAACACATAAAGAAGAAGAATCAGATATTAAATAAAATGTTACCTATTACTTGTTTGCACATAATTATTTATTTGTCTGGGCACACATATTATTTAAACCTCACTTTACATCATAACAGAAAAAAATTTATACATTTAAGATAGAAAAAGAGAAAGACATCTTGGTTTCACTGGATTCACAAATCCAGGTGACCAGAGTACCAGTCAGAATAGGCAAGCCACATGGGCTTGCGACCATGTATGCGGGCTTAAGGAGCCCCTTTATGAGCCGAGTAAAACTCTGAACAGACTAAGAACGGGGTGTGGAAGGCCAATTTGGCGAGATGAGGAATGTCAGAGAGTAATTAAGATGGACTGCGGCGAAGAGCAGACGATGGCACACCTGTTGGAGTGGCCTCTCGCCCCCATCTCTACAGCAAATATATTTGTGCTAAAGTCATTTCGAACTGTTTTATCTACCAGTTCCTTGTATTATATAACTTTAAGTAGGCAATGAAAAGGCAAAATAAAACAAATGTCACCGATTTACTACAGAATAATCAGATATTGTTTTCGCTGATTTTGAAATAATATAAATGATCTGCAATCTGAATAAAGGGCAAGCAAGTACCCTCAATTTTTTTTTTAAGAATACTCTTTCTACTAATTTAAGTAAAAGTAATGAACAAAGATGTTTTATTAGTAAAATCAGGTTCAATGGGCATAAAATCAAAACATATAATTACCATATTGAAATAAAAAAGTGCACAAATATTTATACATTTAACCAAAATTTGAATAAGCGATAACAGTGCTTGACCAGCGACTAGCAGTCTTAAAAGATTACATTATAATTATTGCAACTTGTGCGAGTTTTTTACGTTTTTATATTTCAAATGGCATCCAATTGCATTGTTTTAGTAGATACATTCGTCAATATGTTTCAAAATCATTATTTTTGTTATATGTACAAACGCACACACTTAGCTTTGAAACAATATCATTTTTTTTCTATTATATTACAATAAAACAAACGATTAAGTGAAATGCTGACCAAACAAAAGAGAAAAAATAAAATGCTGATGAAATAAATAACAGCTGCAATAAATACTTCAATTAAATTTAATTTAATTTCATTTTAAATTGCTTTACATGCAACTTAGAGTTACTATGCAACATATTATTTTAACACACATCCAATAACAATTTGCCACACTTTGAAGATTTATGATGTCAACTGTCTTACAAAATTTGTTTTCTTATTTAGTAGCTAATTTTTTTGTACAGAATACACAAATACGGAATGATAACAGAAAAACTGTAACACTGTTGGGAATTGAACTTAAAACATACTACACAGGAGTTAGATGTCTACAAAACTGAGCCATATCATGTTTGATCTATTGTGCACCTCCCTTTAAGGTTGACATTTCAATAGCAGTTAAAATGTATTGCTAATCACTGCGGCACAGTTATTATTATTATTAGTTAGGAGTGGGACCCTACGCCCCCGCACTGCGATCATGTTTGATCTATTGTGCACCTCCCTTTAAGGTTGACATTTCAATAGCAGTTCGGTTTCTTGAATAAAGTCCCATATTTTGCAAATTAAGATACCTCCCACGTCCTTGGGTCTTAGTATAAAGGCTCCCAGGTGTCTGCGGCACAGTTGGTAAGCCGTTTGTTCTGTGCAGGCGTCCTGGGTTCGATAGCAGAGGAGAAATTTATTTAAATACATTTCTCACACAAATATTGCTTCTCTGGGGTGGAAACACTGATTAGTTGGAAGAAATTGCCACATGGCAATAAACTCGCACTTGCGCAGGGTGCAAGAAAGTTTTTATTATTAGCATATTGTAATGCAGCAAGAAATTTATTAATTACGCATATAATAATTTTTTGTTTTGTAACAATAGTGGATGGTTAATTTAAGCCAAATGTGGGCAACAACCGGCCCACGAGACATTTTGAAGAACCCAATTAAAAATACCAAATTCAAGCTCAAATGTCACAATTTAATTTTCGTAGTTTGTATCTATTTTTTTTATATAATTTCGTTATTTTAATAAATTGTATTGTAATAACTATGTCATATTATTTCATGTCTGATATCTAACGTTAAAAATTATGATTCACTACTTTAAAACACTACTATTAAACGCAACCCGCGAACGTATTTGCACACTAAAGTTTGGCCACAATATGTCAAAGGTTGCCCATGCCTGATTTAAACTGTAAAAGCAATAAATTAACCTACACTGATTGAGAAATAGGTATAATGTGAAAAAAAACTTTTTGCCTTTTTAACTTTGCGAGAAAATGTGTCCAGAAATAGTCAGTGTTTTCAATATGACATACAATGAATGTTAAACGGTAACGAACTGTAAAATTCTGTAAACAAATAAAAACACTAACACAAAAATATAAACACAACCTGCCAGACTTTATTCAGCCTTATCATTACACAAACATATTTCACGCAGGAAAATCACTGCTAAATAAACCTGAGGCTAGGGCTCGTCAAACATCATCATCCTAAGCCCCTGGGTGGGCCTTGACTGAATCCCGGAGTCTCCTCCATTCCCGTCTATCCGCTGCCTTTGATCTCCAATTTATAATATCTGCTGAGGATGCATCTACATCGGCACTGTCCATCCATCGAGTCCTCGATCTTCCTAGTCACCTTCGACCTTGTGGCACAAAGAGTGTGAGGTATTTTGCTTCCAATATCATTTGGCGAATCAACTCAGTAAAAGGTTCCGGTGTGCGCTTGTACAATTCACTAGGTATGATGTCTCTTCAACTTTTTTAGGGCTAATTTAACTTCTGTGAGTTCGGATATGTCCGTGTTGTTAGGTAATTCCGGGCTCGTCAATACACGGTAGAAATCCACGCCCTAGTAAGACTCGGACAGAGAAGACAAGTGGTCAAACTGACTGTTATTCTATAAGGCATGGAATCATCAATTTACACTTTTAAACGCAGAACCACTACAGTGTATAAGTACAGTACAAAAAATATTATTGGAAATTGTAAAATGAATTTGATTCGACTTGTACAAACCATCTATTGGATGAATAAACATTATAATTTAGATAAATCTTTCCAAAATCCAGTATGAAACTTTCCAGAGTCTACTTAGATTCTAGTCTGATTCAATCATTTTATTAATCTTTTGGACATCATATAAATAAATATATTGCACACTGGCGGACTTATTGCCATTAGGCAATTTATTCCAACGAACCAGAATCACAATTACCGAATTACAATTCACTTTATTTAAAACCACCAGAGTTACCAGTCTGAAGAAACAAGAATCCTATGATAAATATTTTTAAGATATATCAGTTTGCACTTTTCAATATTATTATTTTTATAATAAAATGTTAAAAATTAAAGAAAAAATAAACAATACAAATATCAATTAATTTTAATCAAAATCACTTAATTTTGTATCACTGGAATTCTGTAGATATTATTTTTTTGTATAGGTAATTACTTGTCTCTTTTACACATGAGCCGACCGCCGTGGCACAGTTGGTAAGCCGTTTGATTTCTGTACGGGCGTCCTGGGTTTGATCCCCAGCAGAGGAGAAATTTATTTAAATTCATTTTCATGCTAATGTTGCTTTTCTGGCCTGGAAATACTGGGCAGTTGGAAGAAATTGACATATGGCAATAAACTCACCACTTGCGCAGGGTGCAAGGAAGTGATTATTATTATTATTATTACTGGTAAAGGGGGTAAGTATTTTATTTATTGTGTAATTTTTTGTTGAATTTGTAAATAAAAATAATAAAAATGTGTTAATCCACCAAAAAAATTACCTATATAACAATCTGTGAAAAAAAATCATTTTAGCTTGCATGCATTTTTAATTCAAATGTTTAATCATATATACTTAATATGCATATCAAAGTATGATAAATAAGTTGTTTGATATTTCATAATAAACAGATAACATTCATTACACTCAATAATTAATACAAGTAGATAAACAGGACGCATATATACCTACTAAATAGAATATCTTTACATTTTTCCCATTGTTTACTGTTCAATGTTACATGAAAATATGGTCGGATCAAATTGATATTTTGCACAATCAATTAACTAGAAACAAACAGGTTTATAATATTCAATCCTAAAGAAAAGAAACAACATGCAATCAATGGATGTTTTTTCAATCTTTCTCATGTTTGACACAATGAGAAAATATACATCAAGGCAGTAATACGAGACAAAATCTATTGCATACTACACACATCATATAGGTAGATGCAATTTTATACGTCTACCTGCGAAATTACATAAACAGACACAGCTGTCCCTAGAAATCAATAAAACAGAAAATGCATCAATGGCCTGCACGAGTACATAAATATAACTAGACGCGTGTTTACATGTTTTCTGCATAATAATTTACATGCATAACTAATACGTACACATCTGACAGTTAAGACCATATTTAGAGACGAAATTTCTCAACGAATCTAGACATTCGACACCAGTCATCCATCTCAAAATACACTCGGTAGAGATCCCGACACGCATATTTGGGAAAAATTCATCCAAATCGCAGATAAAGAGACGAAAAAGAGAAGCTGGCACGAAAATATAACACCTCCCACTTGTAGGTCAAAATGACATGACACAAATATTTTTGAAAGTTCAACCGCGGACGGCACACACTCGCGAAATAATTAATAAAACGATTATTTACCTGCTCCAAATCATTTTCGATTCCATTGAACACGTTTCTTACTCTATACAAATCGCTAAAGGCCATTTAATAACAGTGAGCTCCAACACTACTGACGTTTACCTAGGCCATTTTTTTCTGTTCTATGTTTTTTTCTAAGCGATTCTTGTATGTGTACCGGCGCATATAGCTAATTCAACGTATGTGGCATACTCTGATGACACGCTTTATTTCGATGTTTTAAAGAGCACGTTTGAGCTAGAAATATTCGTAAAAATTAAATAAAGCTTCAATTTACACAAAATAATGTTACTTACGTCCATAATTCTTAAATAAGTGGTCTTAAAAACATTTTATTTCACAAAAAATTTTGAAAGAACGCGCGCCACTTCTATAAAATCCTATTATCTATGGTCAAAACCATAGATTTTTCGTCTAAAGTTACGGCTTTGTGTTACAATAATACAAAAATATAGCATTTAAACTGAGAACTGTAGAAAATTATATTTTTAATAGCCATAAATAAAATAACGGCTTTGCCCATTGTGATTGATATCGAGAGAGTTGGCGGAGAAAAATACTCGTCCTACGTTGGGACGCGAAATTGATATAAGGAGGCTGGGAAGAAATATATTGGTCTCATGTTGGGACGCGAAATTGATAACTAAAGAGGCTGAAAAAAATAATAAAAATAAACATTAAACTCTGCCCATGAAAATAAAAATCTAATAAAATATAATCGGCTGCGATGTGCATGAAAAGACAAATACAGGCATGGTAAAATAATATATACATAACTGGAAAGATCTTACCAGCCGCTGCTCTCGTAACGGGTCTGTAGAGGAAACACTTACCTACACTTCTTACATATCACTTTTTATTAATTAAAAATAACTTAAAACTATCTTAAATTCACCCCTCGTTGGTTATATGGACCTGAAACACACTTATTCACTATTATGCGATTATTAAAGTTATTTTTATTCTTAAAAGTTATTTTTAATAGTAACTTAAACTATCTTAAATTCACCCCCGATGATAGGTAGAGAACCTGAAAAGAACTTAATCACTACTTTATACAATTAAAAAAAATGCTAAGGCCGTCCGATAGCCTAGTGATACCCTCCTCCCCAGAGGCTTTGAGGTAGAGCTCACTTTTTCCAATGTCAAAAATGGAATTTGATATTCCACACATAGTCGCTGAACGAGATGAATGAAAATACTAAACGATAATTGAAGCCGTGGTCTGACGATACACAAATGCCAAATGTCAGCGCACAAACGTCAGACGGCACGGTCATGTCACAAGATAAAATGATAAAAATTTTAAATAAAATAAATAATTAAAATTGGTAATAAATTAGGACGTCACAAATCAAAATTAAATAGAGTCAATATTGGACGTCACACGTTAAAATGAATAAAAATAAAATAAATAACTTAAAATCACACAGCCGAAATATTGTCACACGGAAATAAAGAAATTGTCACAAATATTGTTTTGAGGCACACATATTTTTCTCTTCTCGGCCATGGGCGTGCTGATGCACCGCCAATGCCGGAATGGACCGTCGTCGATGGGCGAAGGGGCAAAGCTATCGGCGAAAGCAACCTCGGGTCCCAGACACCGGCAGATGCCGGTTGGGTGACTGGCGGGAGCGAACGACGGCAGCGCGAGTCTCAAGGAGATGCAGGCCGTTGCTCC
Source organism: Molanna angustata (assembly GCA_963576475.1). Lineage (NCBI taxonomy): Eukaryota > Metazoa > Arthropoda > Insecta > Trichoptera > Molannidae > Molanna > Molanna angustata. The sequence continues at coordinate 13,172,496 of OY754985.1, read as the reverse complement.
AGGGTCCAGCGCGACCCAACAGCGTTTGGAACACTTTCCAAACTCAGCACCCGCTTCGGCCCAGGAAAGCGGCTCTCTCGCCGAATGGTAGTGCGCCGATCCATCTCGGCACTCCTGGTATCACATCCATGGCTACCGATGTGGAGCGAGCCTAACCGACACCCTCGGGTGCGGTTTGCAGCTGCTCCGATCACAGTTAGCGCGGTCCGTGCAGACACGACGCGTGTCTAATTTCGACTGTCCAAAACTTTTCACCTGTCACTCGTAATGTCACATATTTTAGGTTGTGTTATTGTCATATTTTTTTCACATTTTATTTTTCGTAAATATTAGTTTGTGGTCTGATTTGGCGTCGAATTCAAAATAAAAAATAACGCGAACAGGAGAGGTCGCGTCACTAGCAAACTCGCACTCTCGCACGCGGGTCTCTACAACTACCGACCAACCACTGACTCCTACCGAATGACAACTGACTGACAACTACCGAATGACAACTGATCGGACACAGCCGGGCGACCCAGCGCCCGTGAAACATGGAGTAGGGGAGGGGGGGGGGGGGTTATACTGAAGAACCAACCCGTACCACCGGGTGAAAGCCAAGATTCCAGGAATTTGCTTGATGCATTTTACATTTTAAATTTATTTTCAATAGAAAAGACAATACTTAAATATATGAACAAGGCATGGGGGGCCGCTATAATCCATTCCTAGAATTAATAGAAGAAATACATTAGGCCGAAGTAAAATAATGGTTATTGGGTTTCTTTGATATCATAATGCATGGAAATATATCGATCACAATACCTATGGAAATATCATGATGTTATCTATTTTTCAGGCTCGATTTTTAAATGACACTTCGTTGCATTTTATTATTATGGAGTTGGATTAATTATAAAATAATTCTTTACTTACTTAACTTTTCGCATGACGGGCATCTTTTCTTTTTTGGAGTATAATTTTTTACAATTTTCATTGTTTTTCAATCTAATTTTTCATTGTTATACACTTAATATTAATATTTTTCATTTAAAACTGCTGGGAGTATAATATATCCGCACATTGATTTGTATGGACCCGCTTACGGAGGCGGCTGAAAAGCCGCCTCCTAGTTCCGATATGAAAACCAAAGGTACTTTGAAGAAAAGACCTTTTTTCTGACTCTGACATTGTAGCCAAAAAGTCAAAAAATGATGACGAAAAACGCATCCTATATAAAGCAACGGATTACGGATCTTTTACCGTATTGGTCAGTTACCGTATTGGTCAGAAGTTAGTGTGTTCTATGGTAGATGGCGACAAATGTTGGAGGAGGTCAAGGGTCACACCCAAAAACTAAAATAATGTATTTGTTTTGTACATAAATTTGTTATGCCCGAAAAAAATAATACCGAAAAACAATGATTTTTATTTTGTTCCACGGCAACATTTCGGAAAACAGCTAGCGCTCGTTGCGGGCGAAAAACGGAACTTGCAGCTAGCACGCGCTATGGCACGCGCTCTCTTGGCATTCAACGCTGGTGGAGGACGGACGGTTTGGTGTGACGCCGTCATCGGTCGACACGCGCGTCCCGATGGCGGCCATATTTTCAAGAGCACGAGGAGGTCTGTGTGTGACAGGACCCGTCACGCGCATGGACGCTGATGGTGCCCCAGAACCAAGATGAGGGCATCAACAGGACAGGAGGTTGGAGGCAGAGCGCAGTGTGGGGCCACCGCGTAGGGAACGCGGCGGCTCGCAGATTGGACCACGAAGGGCAATCCGTGTCGTCTGGAGCGTCGGTTCGCCTCCGGTGAGGCCCCGACTGGTATGCCACCTCTGTCGAGATGCGCCGTCATAGCGTGCCGTGGGGCACAGAGCCAGCCATGGGTGACGGTCTGGAGGAGGAGAAGAAGAAACCACGCCGGACACGAGGAAGACCTGCTAGCCTGATGCAGAGGCTGGGCCCCACCGATCTACCGTCACCACGTGGAAGACAGTGACATGCCTGGAGTAAGGATGTCGCTGTACCCTGGGGCGGTATATTCTGGTCGGCGTCTTTTCGTGTGTTCGCGCGTGTTTGACAGTTCGTTTCGGTAGATGCCACGTGTTTTTATTTGTTGTCTGTTGTTTTTTTTTTTTATTATTTTTTTATTGCCATGGACCAACTAAACTGATATTTTGAATAAATGCGCCGTACTACTACAATTTCATAGTGTCACCATCATTTGTCTCCTTTTCTTCCTCACATTGGCTTTGATGTTTCCTCGTGGTTAGGGTTGCCAGATGGAAATTTGAAAAAGGAGGACAAATAGCACAAAAAAGGAGGATTTTCCTTAAAAAGGAGGACAATGACAAAAAAACGCCATACCTACAGACGCATATCGAAGAATTTTCATCGTCTCATAATTACTTTATTTCTTGATTTTTTTATATCTTCAATGCAGTCGCTATATAACTTGTATAATATAGTTTAGTCACTACTTAAACTATTAACAATGAAACAAGATTTTTTATAATAAATTCACTTCATTTTAAACATCATGTTTCACCAAAACATATTTTTTTTTGTAATAAGTTCTTGGTGCTCTTTTATGAAATATGTATAAAAATCTTTAGTACCTAGACATGTTTTTTAAATTATATTGGATAACAATCAACGCAAAAGGAGGACATACGGTAGGTAAGGGAGGACAATTTGTCGAAAAGGAGGACATGTCCTCCTTTAGGATACCATCTGGCAACCCTACTCGTGGTAGACGAGAGGTCTCATCAAATTGATACATGCAATCGTCGTTAAGTCACTGCATTACTTATATTCATAATCATCTTCAGCGATTCAACCCTTGGTGCAAGAAACATTGCTTTATTGTTTAAAATCATTGTTTATATGTTTATCTTAATAACTTGGGACATGATTATAATGAAAAAACACGAATATTCAACTGTATAATTTTATTTATTTCAAATAAAAATAGAGTGATTGCACTATTATTAAGAAATAAATTCCACTAAAGAATCAAAAGTATTTTTTGTAACTTATCCTTTTAAAAAACAAGCAAATGTAATTATTAAAAAAAAATATATATTTTTTTTCATTAGAATTTTTCCTGAGATCTTGTGACAAGACCAATTGAATATAACTTGTATGAATTGAAAAAAAGTAAGAAAATGAACAACTTTATTTTTTTTATCAAATCGCAGTTTTTTTTATTTAATTATTGATTTAATTTTTCATTTGATTTAATCTTTTACATTAAATTTATTGTGCATGGCTTTGAAAAATAGCATTATTTTTATTTATTTTATTTTTTTATAAAGGCGCATCAACAGAAATCCAGCTTATAACTTTCATGTCAAAATATTTGTTTTTATCTATGAGTATGCTGGACTTCCAATAATGGATGCACACAACATTAATAAATTTCATGAGCTATTATTAAATTAAAGCATTAATTACACATATATATATACTACATCCATTAAACAACAATTAGACATTTTAAGAAACAGTAAAAAATGAAAAAAATCCTTAACAGAATATGCAATAGCATTCAAACATCAAGTAAATTTTAATTTCAATTTAAATTTCACGGAGACATTCTAAACCAACAGGCGTAACTTAACTTTTTTCTTAAAAGCAGACAGCGAATCGGCAAACACGTCAAGATCAGGATACTCCCTTGTCAACTCATTATACTGTCTACACATTCTTGGTATAGGACTGTAATACATAAAGCTAGTACGAAGCATGCTGACATGAAAGGTATTGGCAAATCTCAACGATCTTCTAGGAATGTTAAATTGTATGTATTGTAAAAGTCTCGAATCTATGATACCATTAACAATTTTGTGAAGTATAGTAAAGTCATGTATTTGTCGTCTAGTCTCGAGTTTAGTAGTTCCGAAATAGTCTAAACGTTCATCGTAAGTCCTCAACCTATTACACAGCCCTGCTCTATTTGTGATGACTCTTAAAAAATATTTTTGGACAGATTCTATCGGGTCGATGTCAACTCCATAGTGAGGACTCCAAACACATGAGTTGTATTCAAGTATGCTCTGCACCAGTGAACGGAACAGGGTGATCAGACTTTCATTTCTCTTGAAAGGTTTTGCTGTTCTCAAGACGAACCCTGCTGCTCGTCTTGCGCGAGCCACAATGTCGTCTATATGACACTTGAACGTCAGTCCAGAGTCAAATATTACCCCAAGATCCCGTATTGAGTCAACCCTTTTTAATGTAATATTGCCCAGCTTATAGTCGAAATGAATTGTGCGTTTTCTGGAGAATCCTATAATTAAACATTTTTCGACGTTTAATTCCATTTTATTGGATTCGCACCACGTGTTGATAGCATCAAGGTTGGATTGTAAATGTAGACAGTCATTGAAGTTATTAATGTTCTTAAAGATCTTTAGGTCGTCTGCGTATAACAAACAATCACAACTAAGGATGGCCGGGAGATCATTTATGAAAATATTAAACAATAATGGGCCTAAGTGGGAACCCTGGAGGACACCCGACGTTACAGTGGAAGGCGAAGACTCAAAACCATTCACACATACAGTCTGGATTCTTCCACTTATGTAGGATTTCAGCCATCTTAGAAGATTGCCGTGAATTCCCGTCGCTTCTAACTTTTTATAGAGTATACCATGATCAACCTTATCAAACGCCTTACGGAAATCAGTATAGATTGTGTCTACCTGTTTGCGTCCACCAACAGTCAACTTAAGATAGTCAACATATTCCAGCAGGTTACTCGTTGTAGAACGCCCATTGATGAAACCATGCTGGGACGGACTGAGTAGCTGTTTGAAGTGATTAAGTATTCGACCGTATACTAGAGACTCAAATATCTTACCAAAGCTTGATAGAAGACTTATTGGGCGATAATTAGAAATATCTTCTCTATCGCCAGATTTATAAATTGGCGTTATGTTAGCCATCTTCCAGAGTTCAGGAAATTCCTCAGTTAACAGAGATTTGTCGTAAATAATATGCAAAGGCCTGGCAAGATGATCGGCACACTTTTTTATGAATGATGGTGGGATTTTATCAGGTCCCGGTCCCTTATTGGGATCGAGGTTAAGCATCTTGTCACGTACTTCCTTCTCGGACAAGCTAACAGAAAAGATAGAGTAACTAATCTCGTATGATTGGTTTGGGAGTACTACGTCAGCCTCCGTCGACGTATTAATACCAAAAACAGATGAAAAATACTTTGAAAATAATTCCACAATTTCATGACCATTAGATGAAGATACATTGCTTAAGTGCATTACACGAGGAATCGCTTGTGAGCTTTTCTTAGATTTAATAAACCCCCAAAAACTTTTCATGTTACTCTTTATTGAGTCCTCAACATTAGCGATGTATGATCTATAGCATTCTCTTATAAGTATGTTTTCATAATAAATTTATTATAGACATCCAATGATCCGATACTAAAACGCCTTAATTGATACAATCTTTCTAACACATTTGATATTTTTGTGTATGCTGAAATTGGATAACAATGGAATAACCAAAGACATTATATTATACTAAACTTAATAACGTTATATTGAGTAATGGATAGGTTTCCATTGTTGTTTTGTCGAATTTCTGCCAATGGCAACATTTGCAGTCGATTGGAAATGCTCAGCTCTCTATGCTCGTTAAAATATTTTGTCCCGTAAACTTCTTAGTCCCTTCAGTTTCTTCCGTCCCTTCAGACCCCTCCCGTCTCTTCAGTACCTCAAGTTATTTTAGTATCTTTCGTCCCTTCCGTGCCTCCTACCTTCCTCCAGTTCCTCCATTCCTCCAGAGAAAAAGTCACATGAAATTTATATTTGTATTCCTATATGTCGATCGTTTTCCATAAATTCCTTTGTGAGATATTGAGGTTTTGTTCAGTGTTGTCGAAATTGTAAAGACAGAAATACCCAACAACTGAAGGCTACCAGAAACACTTGCGAAGAGATGGAAGGACAGTTGAACCTCCTTCTCTCAGGATAGTCCACCTTCATAGGTCAAATGACCTAATATTTGATGAAGACGAAGATCCAAAACCACAATAATGTCTGAATTTTATTAGATGACTACTAATAATAATGGCAATTCCTTCCAACTAACCAGTGTTTCTAGCCCAGAGAAGCAACCAATGCGTGAAAAATGAATTACTCCTACGTTGGGGATCGAACCCAGGACGCCCGCATAGGAACCAAACGGCTTACCAACTGTGGCACAATTTTTCTTTTAAGTATGCTTCTATTTTCATATTATTTTCACAAACCATTGCAAAAATTAACAATATAGGTACTGGGTACCTACATACTCCGAAGTTCTACATTCAAATTTTGAGTTTTGTCCACTGTCATAAGTCAAATGACCTAATACTCGGTGAAATTTTACATTCCCAAAGGTAAGTTTAGGAAAGAATCATGCTATGTCTATCGTAACCTTGGCTTCATGACTTAGGATGGCGGCTATACACTATACTGCTTCCATCAAAGACGGTCTTGGACATCTTAAAGGGCATCTGTGATTAAAGTTTGTGTGGAGTTACATTATATTCGATAGTAATTATTTATAATCTACGACAAGAAAAAACAAGTTTAAACCTATGTGTGGAGCATAGAATAATAATAGTATAGAATAATCTTTAGCCTGCAGTAAACGCGACTGCTTTATGTTGACTAATTTGGTCAACATTTTGCTACGATCATTCAGTAATCATTTGGCCGTCTGCGTGATACGTTCTCCAAATAGGGAGTTTTTAACTGCTTGCAAAATTATTTACACATTCATAACGAGTAGTACTATACGAACAATGTCTACCAGCAGAATCAAACATATATTGACACGAGCCAGCTAATAAAACGGCATCACTTTTTCAGCGAGGTATTGTATGGGAAAAATTGTAAGTAAGAAAGTAAGAGAGGCGTCGGAAGACCTCAAAAAAGATGGTCTGACGACATAGCCGCTGTGGGGGGTAGAAATTGGCTGCAAGCAGCAACCGATAGAAGGAAGTGGAAGAATATGGAAGAGGCCTATATCCAGCAGTGGAAGACAGAGGGCTGAAGAAGAAGAAGATTGTATGGGAATGAGTATTCTAGCTGTGAGGCACCGGCTTAGAATAGTGCTTCCACTCTTTTCTATTACTGTTTTCGAGTGTCCCGTAAGAGCCGGGTAATCGAAAATACAACAGGCAACAATAACATCTGACATAGTTCAGCAATGAGGTTCACCACCCATTCTGAATGTAGTGCCTTTTTAGGTGAGACGAGACTGGTGTGTGGGTATACACAGATATGTTGTGCTCCCTTTTATAAGGCAATGCACACCCGCACACCTTTCGCTGGTTATCCCACATTGTGGGATATGCCGTGATGGTATGAATGAATGAATGAATGAGTATTCTATAGTTTTATTATTATTCTATGGTGTGGAGCTAATGAAAGATGTCTCATAACTATTTCCTTAGCGAACTGAACTGGTTGAAGTGTCTAGAAAGAATAGAGTTAAGTCGTGTCTTGATGAAATAAAAACTCTTTCATTGCACGGTAATACTTCAGTGATTAATGTGAAAATTTTGAAGTACAATCAGCAAGACTATGGATCAGCTAAAGTGATGATATTACGACGTATCAATCGATTCAGCTAATTAAAAAATACTAAAGCTGTTATATCTGCATAATAACTTTGAATTGATACTCATTCCCTATCCTCTCTCAAATTTCACAATCTCTATCTCCCTCTTTCTTTGTCATTGTGATTTTACTTTTAATAATGTTACGTATTTATCTTTCTGTTTGTTTTTTGCACAGTGTTAGGTATATATTATGTAATGTAACTACCACTACATTATTGATGGCCTCACATTTCTTTGGTTGGTTGGAAGAAATTGCCATATAGTAATAAACCCGCCATTGCACACATAATATAGTGCATGAAGTAAATAGATAGGTAAATAAAACATGAATTTATAATAATCTCTTGGATGGTTGTTTATACCTTATTCTTGCTGAGGTCGTTTTCCATATCTGTCCGTGTTCCGAGCCTTTTGTTTCTGTACTTTGAGTGCATGCATGTATTACCGTAGGCAGGTGGCTAGCCTAACCCAGTGACCCTCTTCCTTTCTCATCCGGGCTTGAGACCGGCTGTTCAATGCGGAGTTCAATCTTAATGAATGTTTGAGTTACCCTGAAAGTTTTTCATAAAAACTATTTCGAGATATGTCTATATTTATACAAATTTTCAGAATTCTAGATATGATGGTCTTTGACGTATGTGGAAATATAAAATAAAAATTCAAATGTTGAAACCTTAACTGGAACAAAAATTAAAAATTCCAACAAATAAAAATTTTGCAGTCAAAAAATTATATGGTGGTATTTTTTGACTTCAAACATGAAAAAAACCATGAAAAATGTAGACCTGACCATACAAAATCTCGCAGATTTTGGCTTAAAACTATGTCGATCTGTTAAGAGAAAAAAATTCTCTTGAACAAATCAACGTTGGATTTTAAACATGCACCCAATAACTAGGAGATTTACAATATTTATCTCACAGATCCAGACTGAATACAAAATTTTTAAAATTGTGACTCCACCGGGAATCAAACCTGGGACATATGGCTCAGCAGTCAGTTATCTAACTAACCGAGCTACGAAGGTCAACGACGGTGTTCGTGTACAAACTCAATTAAAATAATATAATTCTACATTATCTAGTCATGCAATACGACACAGTATTTTGAGGATATTAAAACAAGTATTTTTAGATAAATAAGTATATGTTTATTAAAAAAATGCAATATAGAAATATTAGGAATTGCTTTACACCACTTTTTTGAGAATAAAGAATTTTAGCAATTATTTAATTACTATATTAAATTCTATTTTCGTGAAGCTTTATTCAGTAACACGGTCTGTAAAAATTCATGTGATATCATAAATAAATTTAATATTACATAGCAAATTTATGTCTTACACATTCCAATTTAGGATACAAATTTCTAAATTTTTCATTATGACTGAAAAACGGCAAGTTCAGCAATACAGTGAATGTAATATCTAGAAATTTCAAGGATGATAAGAATTCATCTTCATTTTACAGCTCGTGAAACATTAATTTTAAGAAGGACTGTACACATCAAAAAGAATCATTTCGTTTGAATAATCAATATCCTTCGTCACTAATACTAATTGTATAGTTCTTGTAAGCTTCCTTTAAGAGTTGCGCTGTAATTTCATGATCGGCTTTCCCGTATCCTTGTGAATATCCGTAAACATGGAGCTTTTTCTCTTCAGCGTTATGGTTGATTCTTCCACCACCTATACATTCACAGTCCAAGGGTGATAGTTTACCTTGCACTTCATCTAATATATCCGCATGCCAAGTGGCTCTTTGATAACCTCTAACTATTGTTATGTTCGGCTCTACTCCGTCTACTACATCGCCGTGAACTTTGATTAAAATATACTTAAATACTCCAGTACCATCAATATCTACTTTGGACACTTTATTTAAATCCATGGCAATATTTTTTGCAGAAAATAACAGTCTGCGAAATATTTTACAAGCCACTTTAGAATGATACCTCTTTTCTATGAATGATACTAAACCACTACCAAAGAGTATATAATATATAATACCTTACGGATAACCACTACGAATTGAAATGTGAGGTTATTTTCAGAAATGTATTTTTTGACATTTGAAGTGAAGATATTTCAATGTTGCAACTTGGAAAAAATAGTTTTATTAAAATTGTAAGTAGGTTGGTTATCTATTTATTGAAGTTTTTGCCAAAATCAAGCTGATATCCATATTTTTTTTACATTATAAAATATATTTACACTTTGAAGACAACTACTCTCTAATATATGAAAATTAATAATCGGTTTTAAGTAAATATTTTCTTTTGACCTCCATTTAGAATTTGTATTTTTAATTTTTCGCCTCAAGGTAGACTCCAACTTCAATGGTTGGATGGAGAATAACGAGATTTAAATACGATCTGTGTATGGCATCGGGAACTGAAGGAGGGAATGCTATTAGGATAGAGGTAGATGGCGACGAATGTTGGAGGAGGTCAAGGGTCACACCAAAAAACTAAAATAATGTATTTGTTTTGTACATAAATTGATACATGCAATCGTCGTTAAGTCACTGCATTACTTATATTCATAATCATCTTCAGCGATTCAACCCTTGGTGTCAACGATCGTTTTCCATAAATTCCTTTGTGAGATATTGAGGTTTTGTTCAGTGTTGTCGAAATTGTAATGACAGAAATACCCAACAACAGAAGGCTACCCGAAACACTTGCGAAGAGATGGAAGGATAGTTGAACCTCGTTCTCTCAGGATAGTCCACCTTCATATGTCAAATGACCTTATTCGATGAAGGCGAAGAACCAAAACCACAATAATGTCTAAATTTTCTTAGATGACTACGTTTTGTTTTCAGTTTTTAATAATAATAAACACTTCCGTGCACCCTGTGCATGTGGCGAGGTTATTGGCATACGGCAATTCCTTCCAACTAACCAGTGTTTCTAGCCCAGAGAAGCAACCTAGGTATGCGTGAAAAATGAATTACTCCTTCGTTGGGAATCGAACCCAGGACGCCTGCACAGGAACCAAACGGCTTACCAACTGTGGCACAATTTTTCTTTTAAGTATGCTTCTATTTTCATATTATTTTCACAAACCATTGCAAAAATTGACAATATAGGTAGGTACTGGGTACCTACCTATTCCGAAGTTCTACATTCAAATTTTGACTTTTGTCCACTGTCATAAGTCAAATGACCTAACTAATATATCCGTAAGGTTATATATTCTCTTTGACCTAATACCATCCTAATTATCTGTAGGTATTATATACTCTTTGATCCTAATACTCGGTGAAGAAGAAGACGAAAAATGTTTAAATCCAGTAAACGCATGACAATTCCTTGCAAACGCATGACAATAATAATCCAACTGTCGATTCGTTCAAGAGAATAAAATTCTATTGAAGGAAGAGGCAGTTAAATCCAAGATGCGTGTACGAAGGAACATTTTGTATGGCATAGTGGACTTTTTGCATGCTAATAACACGAACTAGAGGCCTCGCAGCATATATGTTCCCATACATGGATTTACTCAGAATTCGGAGTAGAACATTTTATGTGAGTTTTGTGTGTGAGTGTGTCTGTGTGTCCGTCCCCCCTTATAACTTTTGATCCGCTCAGTATACAGAGCCCAAATTTTCAGAATATATAAACAGTTTTAGGCCTACAAAACTTTTATACTCAGAATTGTTAGTTTTTGTTTCAGTCAGGGGTTATCAACTTTTGAAATTTTGGTTTATTTATCCATATATCTCAGAAACCATAAAAGCTAGAACGCTGAAAATTGGTATAAACATAGAAAAATACAAAATCTCAAATGAGTTTTTTCCAAAGACCTTATAATAATGTATAGACAGATTGTTTGGTGACTTTAGTATGAAACTTTTCGTACGTACCTGCGGGGGGAAGTGGGAGGGTTGCGGGATGGGTACTCGGGTATAGTCGGCCGCGTCCGGTATACATCGTAGAAACAGGCCACTCCTTTCAATTCTAACAGGTGAAACGGTAATGTATCGAGTCAATTTTTGAATACATACCAATTTTTAATATACTTAATACTGTTGTAATTTTTATATATACTTAATACTAATCTTAAATCGTTCGGTGTCGTGTACATAGATCACCTTTATTATTTATTTGATGGATATTCGTTCATCGAAAATTGGGATAAAGAATAACATAACTTGTGTTTGTTAACATTTTTATTGGGAAATAATACATAGTACAATACCTATTTTCCATCATCAAGAACACATAATATTCTTAATTATTGAAATGAAATTAAAGATTTTTACAGAATATTAGTAAATTTTACAAATATAGGCTTAGAAATTAATTTCAGAAGATTTTAAATTAGTGAGAACGAGAACGTTGTTATAATAATAATAAATGTATATCAAGATAGGATAATATGGAGGTTGGTCCTTCATTCCTACCCCGAATCTGCAAACAGCTTGATGGTGTGTATGTATGTAAGGAGAGTAAGTATCAAACTATTAAGAGCTCCTGTAGATATTATATATTCTAACATACAAATTTGTACGAAACAGTATCGTCACTAAATTCAATTTTTACAAAAAATTGTTAAAATAAGTTAGAACTGCACTGGTATAATATGAAATGAAGGTATAAGTATTCCAACTACGTTAAATTGGCTGTTATTAGTGTCATATGAAAGAGCATTACTTAAAACCCTTAATCGCTTAAAAAAGTAGAAATTTGTAATTTTGCGACTTTATTTTTTATGAATAAATTTAATGAATAATTCTGAACTTCCCTATGATAACGATGAAACTTTGAATTTATTAGAAAATATTATGTATTCATCCATGAAACTGCCGCGATAGTATATGGTATAAATGCAATATTTTGGACAAGAATATTTTTTTAAAACACGAGTTGAATAGAAGAAATATACTAAATAAAATCAAAAAAATCACTTCTTTATTATTATTTTACCATCTTGGTAATTATATATGAAAATGGATGTAACCAGTGAATACTACATGATCCATGACATTTCCACTGCACTCAAAGTAGATGGATAACCAACTCAAACTATTACCCTATCCATATAATTGTTATATGTAAATGTACGATCACACCATAATACAAAGTAGTTTAATTTTTAAAATGCTTACCTATGACAAGTTATCAGTACAGCAGTTCTGCTGAGTGTCCTCTTCCCGGTTTACGTCACAAAAAATCACATGTTTTAAAATGTCTTGAGCAGATCCTACTATGGACGTTAGCGCTCCAAGTCGACCGATTGATTGCAGTTTCCCATAAACCTATCCTCGACAATTCTTTTGGAAATCTATGTATAGTAAAAAAACGTAAATTTGAGACACATTCAAAGTAGTAAAAAAAAATCAATATCCAATTTGTTTGCCCACCATAAAGAACTGCAGCGATAATTGAAAGAAACGAAAAGTGTATACATTAATACTAGTTATTAAATGCTCGTATACCCTGTTAAAAATTCTTACAATACAATTGTGGGAACCCAATAAAAGTTCAACATTACATGGGATTTGAAAACGATGATTAAAATATATAAATAATATAAAAAAATATTATTTTTGGACTCGACGTATTTCTTCACACAGCGCTATGTGTCAAAATGACTGTAACATAGAAGTTTATTCGAAATATTTAAAATTACTTACCGATGAATTCCTGCACAAGAATTTGATTCTTTGCAACTGCACACTGCACCATTTTCGGTTAAAACTAGTTGCATGTAACACATGAGATCCAACTGTCGATAGCGATAGTATGTATAGTTGAAGAATATGTTTTTTTTTTTTTTTTTTAACATGTCTACGTAGGGGACGCCAGCTATTAGGATTTGGGTCCATTTTACTCTTCCGAAGAAGCGCACTACGTAGCGTTGGGAGGGGTTTGCAATCTAGAGAAGAGTTTATTAATTCGGATTTTAAAAAGACCCGGGTTGTACGAAGATGGAAACACAGAATTCGGAAGATCGTTCCACAGTCGGGCTGCTGTGTTAATAAAGGAGTTCGAGAAGCGACTTGTTCGTATATGTTGAAGGTCCACTGTGAATGGATGCTGCGATTGAGTGAAGCGAGTGACTCTGTTGCGAGTGGGTGGAGGAGGGACCAAAGATGCAAGTTCTTCTGAGCAATTCCCGTGGTAGTATCTATAGAATAAACTTAAAATACCGACTCTGCGTCTGTGTTCTAGTGATTGCAATCCATCAGTCAGTGATGGATCATCAATCAGACGTATAGCACGCCTTTGGACAGCGTCGAGGGTATTCAGTAGGTATTGGGGGGCGCCACTCCAGAGGTGACTGCCATATTCAATAATTGGGCGTATTTGCGCTTTGTAGAGTATACAGATCTGGGTCTTAGTAAAATATCTGCGCGCTCTATATAGTACGCTCAATTTTTTGGAGGCGAGTTTCACCTTAGCTTCGATGGAGCCCTTGTAGTGTAATTGGTTCGTTATAGATACTCCAAGCAGGTCGATAGAGATGCTGTTAGGTAGGGTGCTTCCGTTGAAAGACACTTGCAATTCATTGGGGTTTCTCTTCGCAGAAATTAGACAGGCTTGGGTTTTTGAGACGTTAAATGAAACAAGATTACTTTCACCCCAGGTATTGATTGAGTGGAGGTAGCTATTTATTTTTTGATGAAGGTCTTTCCGGGCTTCTGATATTTCACTCTGTTTAGGAGGTTTGTCAAAAGAGAAATTGTCATGGACTGTGCTGTCATCAGCGTAACAGTGGATGGGGGCGCGTAAGAGCAAGTCATTGATATGTAGGAGGAATAGGGTTGGAGATAGAATGGACCCTTGAGGGACTCCCGCATTAATGGAATGGGGAGAAGAAGAGCAACCGTCCACTACAGTTATGACTTCGCGATCTTTTAAAAAATTCGCAATCCAAGTACACAGAGACTGGGGTAGTCCATAAGAAGGGAGTTTCATTAAGAGACCTCGGTGCCAAACCCGGTCGAAAGCTTTAGAGATGTCAAGGGCGACAGTTTGAGCTTCTCCAAAGCGTTCCATAACTCGACCCCAAACGGATGTCACATACGCGAGTAGATCGCCACAAGATCGATTTCCACGAAATCCATATTGGCGGTCGCTTAAAATTTTGTTTGCTTCGAGGTATGTGATCAACTTGGTGTTTAGTACCCTTTCCATTATTTTGGAGAGTACAGAAGTAATAGCGATGGGTCGGTAGTTAGATGGGTTGGAGCGATCACCTTTTTTGGGAATTGGGTGGATGACCGCTTTTTTCCAGTCACATGGGACAATACCAGTTTTAAACGAGAGTTTGAAGAGTTTAGTGAGAACTGGGGCTAGGTCGGCGGAGCATTTTTTTAACACAAGAACGGGAATTCCATCTGGTCCATTAGCTTTGTTAACATCCAACCCTCGGATGGCGAGTAAAACCTCAGAGAAGTTAATCCTTACTTCGTTCATTTTAAAACCACAATGTGGAACTGGTTGAGGAGTTTTTCCTCCGTCGTCAAGGGTTGAGTTATCTGCAAATAATTTACCGAGAAGATTAGCTTTGTCGGTGGCAGAGTTAGCAATGGATCCGTCATGGTTCGTTAAAGGTGGAAATGAAGATGTGCAAAAGTTCTGACCTATGGAGGTTGACAATGACCAGAATCTTCGGCTACCGTTAGGGCATGAGGAGAGTTTTTGACTTATATGTTGGTCATGGAGTTTTTTAGCCTGATTAATGGTTTTTTTACAATCCTTTGTCATCTTGTTGTATGCTTTCTTGTTTGACGGGGATTGAAGTTTTTGAAATGTTTTGAAAGCCAGATTTTTACGCGTGACTGCTTCTCGGCATTTGGAATCAAACCAAGGTTTTGTGCCTGGTCCGCAGGTTTTGAGGGAGGAGGGAATATAGCCATCCATAGCAGAAGTGATGACATCCCCTACCTCACGCGCACAGATAGAAGGGTCTTTGGTTCTAAAACAGACTTCATTCCAAGGAAAGTCGCGAAAGTGTATTCGCAGTGCATTCCAATCTGCTGACTTGTATTGCCAAATTTTCCTTTTAGGTTTTTCGGGTGGAAGGTCCGGGATGAAGTGGATGGCCGTTTGCACAAGGCAATGGTCTGAAGAGCCCAGTGGGGCTGTGACTTTCAGTGTGTATCCCGTTGGCGAGGTAGTCATAAAAAGATCAAGCAGATTGGAACGATGCCCAGAGACATCAGGGATGCGAGTTGGCTCTTGAACAAGTTGCTCCAGGTTATGACACAAAGCAAAGGATTCCGTCATGCGGCCAGCCGAATCGGTAGTTCCCGATTTCAGCCAATCGGAGTGATGGACATTGAAATCGCCGAGAACCGCAAATTCTGCCGACGGGTAGCGAAACAGAAGACTGTCAATGTCAATATGTACCAAACTATAAACCCATAAATACAAATTATTGAATATTTTCAGATATTTTGTTTTCTATACAACATATGTAGGTATGTATGTCAAGATAGGATAGTATGGAGGAAGTTCCTTTTTTCCTACCCAGAATATGAAAATAGCATGATGGTATGTATGTTTGGAGATGAAGTATCAAACTATTAAGTCTTCTTACATATTGTGTATAGGCGACTACCATACAAAATGTATGAAGCGATGTCGTCACTAAATTCAATTTTTAAAAAAATTGTTAAAAAAAAATTGAGATCTTCTACTACAATGTTAATATTTTTTATAGAAAATTAAATTATCTAGTTGGGGTGTTTCGGCTTTTTTCGATAATTGTATAGGTTTTGGAAATATAGGCAGTTAAACTCATAATTTTATCATAAAAAAAATATTTTTGCTAATAAAAAATGTTTGAGAAACCCTGTAATTTTTTTGAAAAACCTAATTTGAGATTTTGTATTTGTCTATGTTTATACCAATTTTCAGCGTTCTAGCTTTTATGGTTTCTGAGATATAGGGAAAAATAAAATAAAAATTCAAAAGTTGATAACCCCTGACTGAAACAAAAATTCAAAATTCCGAGTATAAAAGTTTTGTAGGCCTGTAACTTTTTATATATTCTGAAATTTTGGGCTCTGTAAATTGAGCGGATCAAAAGTTATAAGGGGGGACGGACACACACACAGACACACACACACACAGACACACAGACACACGAAATGTTCTACTCCGAATTCTGAGTAAATCCGTGTATGGAACATATATGCTGCGAAGCCTCTAAGTTGGTGTTTTTTGACTTCAAAGTTGGAAAAGCCGTGAAAAAAGTAGACCTCTCCATACAATTCTCGCGTATTCTGGCTTGATACATTGTCAATATGTTAAGAGAACAAAGTTCTCCTGAACAAATCGACAGTTGGATTAATTTTTATTTCTACAACCGTTCACCACAACACGCCGCAAGCGACTAACTTTGGCGATAAAATTGTGAGTCGTGTCCCCGCCCCCTTATCACCAAATGTTGTACGTATCACCATTCGTAACTATCAGTCTATATTTTAGTAAACTAGTTGCATGTAACACATGAGATCCAACTGTCGATAGTGATAGTATGTATAGTTGAAGAATAAGTACCAAACTATAATCCCATAAACACAAATTATTTAATATTTTAAGATATTTGATTTTCTATACAACACTTGTACCTATATAATATGTATGTCAAGATAGGATAGTATGGAGGTCAGTCCTTTGATCCTACGCAGAATATGAAAACAGCATGATGGTATGTATGTATGTTTGGAGATTAGTATCAAATAATTAGGTTTTCTTAGATATTGTGTGTAGGGGATTGCCATACAAATTGTATGAAGAAATGTCGTCACTAAATTCAATTTTTATAAAAATTGTTAAAAAAAGTTTGAGATGTGCTAATACATCTTGTATATTTTTTGTAGAAAATTAAATTATCTAGTTGGGGTGTTTCGGCTTTTTTCGATATTTTTAAAATATTTGGAAATATAGACAGTTAAACTCATAAATTTATCATAAAAAAAATATTTTTCTTAATAAAAAATGTTTGAGAAACCATGGAATTTTTTTGAAAAAAATTAATTTGAGATTTTGTATTTTTCTATGTTTATACCAATTTTCAGCGTTCTAGCTTTTATGGTTTCTGAGATATATGGAAAAATAAAGTAATAATTCAAAAGTTGATAACCCCTGACTGAAACAAAAATTCAAAATTCTGAGTATAAAAGTTTTGTAGGCCTATAACTGTTTATATATTCTGAAATTTTGGGCTCTGTAAATTGAGCGGATCAAAAGTTATAAGGGGGGGACGGACACACACACACACACACACAGACACACCCTCACACACACACAGACACACACACACACACACACACAGACACACGAAATGTTCTACTCCGAATTCTGAGTAAATCCGTGTATGGAACATATATGCTGCGAAGCCTCTAAGTTGGTGTTTTTTGACTTCAAAGTTGGAAAAGCCGTGAAAAAAGTAGACCTCTCCATACAATTCTCGCGTATTCTGGCTTGATACATTGTCGATATGTTAAGAGAACAAAGTTCTCCTGAACAAATCGACAGTTGGATAACAAAATGTTTGTGATATTTCTGATTCAAAACATTTTTTTAAGACTAGTTGCATGTAACACATGAGATCCAACTGTCGATAGCGATAGTATGTATATTTGAAGAATATGTACCAAACTATAAACCCATAAATACAAATTATTGAATATTGTCAGATATTTTGTTTTCTATACAACATATGTAGGTATGTATGTCAAGATAGGATAGTATGGAGGAAGGTCCTTTTTTCCTACCCAGAATATGAAAATAGCATGATGGTTTGTATGTATGTTTGAAGATGAAGTATCAAACTATTAAGTCTTCTTACATATTGTGTATAGGCGACTGCCATACAAAATGTATGAAGCAATGTCGTCACTAAATTCAATTTTTCAAAAAAATTGTTAAAAAAAATTGAGATCTTCT
This sequence comes from Molanna angustata, assembly GCA_963576475.1. Taxonomy (NCBI): domain Eukaryota; kingdom Metazoa; phylum Arthropoda; class Insecta; order Trichoptera; family Molannidae; genus Molanna; species Molanna angustata. The sequence goes on along the minus strand of OY754985.1, from coordinate 13,153,965 downwards.
ACTACAATGCTAATATTTTTTATAGAAAATTAAATTATCTAGTTGGGGTGTTTCGGCTTTTTTCGATATTTAAAAAAAAATGGAAATATAGGCAGTTAAACTCATAAATTTATCATAAAAAAATACTTTTCTTAATAAAAAATGTTTGAGAAACCTTGGAATTTTTTTGAAAAAAATAATTTGAGATTTTGTATTTGTCTATGTTTGTACCAATTTTCAGCGTTCTAACTTTTATGGTTTCTGAGATATATGGAAAAATAAAATAAAAATTCAAAAGTTGATAACCCCTGACTGAAACAAAAATTAAAAAAATTTTGAGTAAAAAAGTTTTGTAGGCCTATAACTGTGTATATATTCTGAAATTTTGGGCTCTGTAAATTGAGCGGATCAAAAGTTATAAGGGGGGGACGGACACACACACACACACACAGACACACAGACACACGAAATGTTCTACTCCGAATTCTGAGTAAATCCGTCTATGGAACATATATGCTGCGAAGCCTCTAAGTTGGTGTTTTTTGACTTCAAAGTTGGAAAAGCCGTGAAAAAAGTAGACCTCTCCATACAATTCTCGCGTATTCTGGCTTGAAACATTGTCGATATGTTAAGAGAACAAAGTTCTCCTGAACAAATCGACAGTTGGATAAGGTCTTTGGTTTTTTCAAAAAATACTAAGAAAAATATTTTTATTATGATAAATTTATGAGTTTAACTGCATATATTTCCAAATTTTTTTAAAATATCGAAAAAAGCCGAAACACCCCAACTAGATAATTTAATTTTCTATAAAAAATATTAGCATTGTAGTAGTACATCTCAATTTTTTTTAACAATTTTTATAAAAATTGAATTTAGTGACGACATTGTTTCATACAATTTGTATGGCAGTCGCCTATACACAATAATATATTATGCAAGAAGACTTAATAGTTTGATACTTAAATCTCCAAACATACATACATACATACATACCATCATGCTGTTTTCATATTCCGGATAGGAGAAAAGGACTGACCTCCATACTGTCCTATCTTGGCATATGTACAATGTACTTTTTCCGCGAGTCTTACAAAAACCTGTAATAGTTATATTCAAAGCGCCCTTGAGGTGAGGTTATCACAAAAACGGCGCTATAAAAATAATCCAAATTTATTATTATTATTATTATTACATACCTACATGTGTTGTATAGAAAATCAAATATCCTAAAATATTCAATAATTCGGATTTATGAGTTTATAGTTTGGTACTTATTCTTCAACTGTACATACTATCGCTATCGACAGTTGGATCTCATGTGTTACATGCAACTAGTAGTATAGAATAATCTTTAGCCTGCAGTAAACGCGACTGCTTTATGTTGACTAATTTGGTCAACATTTTGCTACGATCATTCAGTAATCATTTGACCGTCTGCGGGATACGTTCTCCAAATAGGAATTTTTTAACTGCTTGCAAAATTATTTACGCAGTCATAACGAGTAGTACTATACGAACAATGTCTACCAGCAGAGACAAACATAATATATTGACACGAGCCGGCCAATAAAACGGCTTCACTTTTTCAGCGAGGTATTGTATGGGAATGAGTATTCTATAGTTTTATTATTATTCTATGGTGTGGAGCTAATGAAAGATGTCTCATAACTATTTCCTTAGCGAACTGAACTGGTTGAAGTGTCTAGAAAGAGAAGAGTTAAGTCGTGTCTTGATGAAATAAAAACTCTTTCATTGCACGGTAATACTTCAGTGATTAACGTGAAACTTTTGAAGTACAATCAGCAAGACTATGGATCAGCTACAGCAGGGGTGGGCAGACTTACACTATCGGCGGTCTACAACATAAAAATTGGACGACAAGCGATCGACTCACAAGCAGAAAAAATAATTGGTTCTTACCTACATACTACTTAGAGGTCGATGAATGGCACTGCGTGTTTTCCGCTAATATCTCGTAGGAAGGCACGTATTTACTTAGTGCCAAACGTAAACACGAAGACAGATGTTCGTCAGTAGCCGATTGTGGTATTTTGACTTAATTATACATACATACATACATACATACCATCACGCCATGTCCCTTGCGGGGTAGGCAGAGAGAACCGAACGCCACATTTTTCTATCCTGGCACGCATCCCTCGCCTCGTCCACATTCATGCATCGTCTCATACATGTTCGTCTATTGCTCACACTTCTAACATTTCCGTCTTTCAAAATTTCGTTCACATGGTCGTGCCATCCCTTTCTTGGGCGTCCCCGACCTCTCATTCCATTCCTGTCCGCTCTGTATATTTTCTTTGTCAGGCGCTCCTCATTCATTCTCCCCATGTGACCAAACCATCTCAATGTGTTCACTTTCATTCTAGTAATGACATCTTTCTTTATCTTACATTCTTTCCTTATATCCTCGTTTCTTACCCGGTCATACATCGTTCTATTACAAATCCTTCTTAACGATCTCATTTCAACTGCATTTATTCTACTTTCATGCGTCTTCTGCCATGTCCAGGTTTCACTTGCATACGTCAGGGTTGGCACTACGATGGCATTATGAATGGCAACTTTGGCATCCTTTGATATGTTGCGATCATTCATAATTGGTCTTAGTGCTCCATTCACTCTGTTTCCTGCCATAACTCTTCTTTCGATCTCTTTATCGAGTCGTCCGTTCCGTTGAAATATGCTTCCCAAGTATACATACATATTCGTCGACTTGCTCAAGCCATTCGTTCTCTACTCTCACTTTACACGCTGTTCTGCTTTCACTCTTTTCAAAGACCATTGTCTTTGATTTGCTGGCATTCATCCTAAGTCCATTCTCTATACATCCTTATATACCATACTTACAAGATACTGTAACTCTTCCATACTTTCTGCTAATAGAACTTTATCGTCTGCATACATCAAATCTCGCACCATTACAGTACTCAATTTCAGACCCTTGCTTTCATCTTTAAGGGCTCTTATGCAGAAATCAATGTACAAGTTAAAGAGCCATTGTAACGTGAACCCTTGTTATTAAGAATTTAATTTAGATGTTAAGTTGGTTCAATTCTAAAGATGAGGAAGTCCGGTAGCTCAGGCTGGAACAGTTGCTCTCATCATCAGGGTTTGTAATATGTGGGTGGGGGTCAAATATCGGGGTCAATTAGAAGTCTCCAGTGTCATTTGAATTGCATATATTGTAGATAAAACATAGAATACACTTATGAATACTCAAACTTACATAAAACATTCAAGGTAATATGACAAGACAATCTGTAAAATAAATAAACAAAGAAACAGATCACACAGTTCACATTATAAGTATCAGAATTGGTGAGTCACAATTTGTAAATTATTGCGAGTTCTAAATTGTAATTGGTAGCTCGCTGTAAGTAGGTATGAATGAATGAATATGTTCGAAGGTAAGCAATTTATCAAGTGATCAAATTGATATCAGAGGTTTGACAAATGGTCTAAACCTTTAATTGTAAATTGAACGGCGTACCAAAGTGGTATGCATGAATGAATGAACTCAACAAGTTAAATCTAGACAGAGTCATTGCAAACGTTAAATACATTACATTAATAATTTTATAATTTGTCCAAGCACATCCTTGGCTGTGTCCATAGACATGGGCACACCTACATAGTAGACATGAATGAATGAACAGAAATTAGATTTTGACAGAAACATAGAAATCTTAACAAACGTTAAATTCAAAATAGGTGGTACAACATATGACTCAAGTGGGTCTTTAATCAAGGTAATAATTTAATATGTTAACATGGTAAACCTTAGGTTAAATGCAGTTAACATAAACAGTTAGTAGGCCTGAATGAATGAATAACATTTAGGCATTTAAATTATTCAACTTATGATTCAAAAATACAATGAATTCATACAGGCAAACTTTATAAAAGAAACTTCGAGTTACTGCGAGGGTTGACCTTTGGTATAATTAGTTCACGAAGAAAAATAACAGTTAAAAATAAAAGATCTGACCATTTTTGAAGAGTATGCGATGGAGAGAAACTTCCTAGGATCCGGGTATTTCAAAAGAGATGACGGGTGCCGACAAAGGGGGGGCTCGTTGTGGAATAACAGACATCGAGGGTAGAGGTAACTCAGCTGTCTCGATCGGTTGGGGTGTCCTGAAGAGTCGGAGAAAGATGCCGTCAGGGGTTGACTCACAAACATCCGCTTAGATCTCGTACAGGTGAGGGTAATCCAGAAAAGAACAGCTTTCAGCGAGCAGTGGTGGCTTGGATATAGCGAATCGAAAATATGGGCGCACTATTCCAATAGGTAGAGTCGGTGCCTCGAAAGGTCTTCATTATATTCAAACTGAAGGTAAGTAAAGTTCGGAGGATAGCTTAGCGACAAGAAATATAAGTCAATAGTCCAGTATATTCGAGTATAAATCACTCTTTTGGGTGTTAATACACAAACTATAGACACGTGTGCACAATAGAGGACATAACGGTCGTGTTGCAAGCCGAATTTGTATATGTAACATGACGAAATCTTGACTTCGTGGTTAGGTAGAATTGCAGTTAGAATTGAAGGTAAAGAATGACGTCTTCAATAAATACATTTGAAAGGTCTGTATGGGAATCGCACTCGCGGTATAGTCAAGATAATTACAGTTCGTTTTTTTTAAATTAAACAAGACACTTTGGTGTTGGAACCGTTGGACTTGGTATCCATTGAGGTTACATTTTAATTGCACACTTAAAAGTCACTGAGGAAAGGCCTGAGTATCACTATCACAATGTTTTAGTCACAGATACTTAATTAATAACTGGCTTTGGGCTCGTAAGCAAATATAATCGTATAAAAACATTTTTTTTTGATGGCGTAAAAACAGCTTGGCGGTTGAGATCGAGTTGTAAGGATACAAGATGGCCGACTCGGACGGTTCTAGAAGGCGACGCGTCCGAGAGAAAGGGACGGAAAAAACTCAGTGCGAGTGTGACGGAGATGGAAGATCACTGACAGCGTTTGTGGTAAAAAAAATAACTTTTAATAGACAATCGTGGGGATCGGCGTTCGTAAGAATATTTATTTATTTTCTAAGGAGGCAACGTATTTATTATGAGGGAATAAATAACGTTACACCATGGAGATAGCACGCACCCTTGTCTAACGCCATTATTTATAGAGAACCACGTTGTCACTGTGTCGTTGACACCAACACATGCTTCGCTGTGCTCATATAATGACGCGATTGCGCGTATCAGTTTGCTCTTCACTCCTTACACTGCTAGTATATCCCATAATTTTTCTCTAACAACTTTATCATACGCCTTTTCTAGGTCTATGAAGGCACAGAAAATTTTCTGATTTTTATCCAGAACCTTTTCTGTGACCGTGCGCAGAGAAAAAATTTGGTCTATACATCCTCTGCCGCCCACAAATGCACCTTGGACATCCCATATCTTGCTTTCTGTACTCTTTCGCACTCTTTGATCCAGGATCCTTGCATACATCTTACCAACTGAGCTTAGCAAACTTATGGCTCTATAGTTTTTGCAGTCGAGCTTCGATCCTTTACCTTTATACAAAGGTACCACGACTGCATTTCTCCAGTCTGAGGGAGTATGTCCTTCTTCCCAACATTTGTTGAAAAGTGAGAGACACCACTCCAACGTCTGTTCGCCGCCATATTTTATAAGTTCAGCTGATACACTGTCATACCCGGCAGCTTTCCCCGCTTTCGCGTGTTTTACTGCTTCAAACACTTCTTCTTGCGTTATTTCATCCTTATCACTTTCGCTTACTTGCCATGTTCTCTGACTCACGTACCCACTTACTCCGCTATCATACAGTTCCTTGAAATATTCTTTCCATCGTTCTTTCACGCCGTCTTCGTCCATAATTATTTTTCCATCTTTATCATTTATTCCTTTCGAAGCTTTCACAGTTCCATTTTTTCTTTTCGCTACGCCTTTCCAGAACATTTTCATGTTTCCAGGAAAGTCGTTGGCTATTTTCAGGCTTTCTTTCTCTTTTATACCATCTTTTTCCCTTTTTACTGTGTCTTTGACTACCTTCTTGCACACTTTATAATTCTCTTTTGCTCTTTCTTCATTATTCGATCCTTTCGCGGCTATTAATGCCATCCATGCTTTCTTCTTTTCACCCACAACTATCTTAACTCTCTCATTCCACCATGCATCGCCTTTCATTCCACCTCTTTTAGCAATACCACATACCTTTTTCGCTGTCTTACATACGGTCTCTTTCAGTGTCGTCCATGCTTCCTCGATATTTTCACTCCTGTGTATTGCTCTAAGAAGTTCGCTTTCCGTATCTTTCGCATATTGTTTTCTTACACTCTCATCTTGAAGCCTTTCTACTTTGGTTCGCTTCGGTGGTTCACTTCGGTGTGTTTTAGAACGCCAGCCAGTAAACAGAACAATTCTTGATATCACCAAGTAGTGATCTGTCTCCAGATCCGCGCCCCTGTACACTCTAGTGTCCACTGTCGCTTTCCTTAGTGCGGCGTCAACACATACATAGTCTATTATCGACCTTTCATTCCCCCTTTCCCATGTATACTGGTGAACTCTTTTGTGGCTGAATACTGAATTCGCCACAAATAAATTCCCTTCCGTGCACACTTCCAGTAGTCTCTTACCACACTGTCATTCACTCTGCTATCGCCGTGGGGTCCAAGGACAGACTCATAATCTTTCCTACGGACACCAACCCATCCATTTGGATCTCCAGCCAGAATCACTCTTTCATTATCTTTTTTCTCATTTATTATTTCGGTCACACTGTTCCAAAAGTCATCCATATCACTTTCACTATCGGAGTTTCCAGGCGCATATCCTACTATTAGGAATACGCTTGTAATTCCGATCTTCAGCCTTACCCACATCAGTCTAGGACTTTCAAGCTTGTACTCTTTCATACATCTCCCCATACGTTTCGCTAGAATCACACCGACTCCTTTGCATGCAAATTCGTCTATTGTCACTCCCGACCAAAGCTCTATCGTTCCATCATTTTTTATCGTTCATCACTTAATTATTTTCATTTCAAAATGCAGATTCACACAAATACTTTGACCCAAACAAAGCAGTTAATTGTTGGGCAATTTGCTTTAAGATTTGTTTATTTTTCTTGCGTTAAAAGAGACCAAAATGTGGTATCTGTTGCTCTGGCTTTGATGTGTATGTCTGAAATAATCTGCATTATCTCGTTTTCAAGAGAAGGCAAGTCCATGTCACAAGTATTCGATATTTCAGAAGCAATTATTTCAACATCCTCACAAAAAAATTGTAAGTATCCGCGCGATCGACCCTAAAACCGCTCGCGATCGACCGGTCGATCGCGATCGACTGTTTGCCCATCCCTGAGCTAAAGTGATGATATTACGACGTCTCAATCGATTCAACTAATTAAAAAATACTAAAGCTGTTATACTCATTATTAATTCAAAACTATTATACTCTCTCTCTCTCCTCCCACAATCTCTATCTCCCTCCTTTCTTTGTTGCTGTGATGTAATGTACCTACAACTACACTATTGATGGCCTCACGTTGCTTTGGTTGGTTGGAAGAAATTGCCATATAGTAATAAACCCGCCATTGCACACATAATATAGTACATGAAGTAAATAGATAAATAAAACATGAATTTATAATAAATTTTCGATATTAGATCCCAAATATAATGTTTTTTTTTACCCATATATTTTGTAGTTATGTAATTATTTAATTAATAATCGTGCAAATATTTATAGGTTTTAACCTGTAAATAATAATAAATAATAAATAAATAAATAAATCAATAATCTCTGCCTACCCCAATAACAAGAACATGGCATCATTTTATGTATGTATAACTAATGAATTATATACATACATTTTATGTATGTATGTATATAATTCATTAGTTATACATACATAAAATGATGCCATGTTCTTGTTATTGGGGTAGGCAGAGAGAACCGAGCGCCAAAAACTTCTGTTTTTGCACAAATTCACCACATTCACTCGCATTCATACCACCTTTGCATAGATGGTCATTTTTTTTTTTTTTAAATAAGGCACAGCCACCAATAGAGGCGGATTTGTGCTGTACAATTTAGATCATAATATATTTACTGTTGAAAAGAAGAGTAAAAACAGAATTCCATTAGATCTCAGAGAAATAGGGGTTTACATTAAATGATTGCAAAAGGGAAGCATATGTACAAGCAATTAAAGAATTTACAATAAAACATTAAATGCGTCAGTCACCTTCTAATGGTCGAGTGAAAGGCTTCCTACAATCAGCTATATCTTTATACCGGTGGTGGAGATGAATTTAGCGATTTCTAATATTACATGTCGTGAGCCAATGATGGTCATAGATGGTCATTGCTCATGAAAATTGTCAACAAATTCAAATGACAGTTGTGTCGAAAAATCCGATTGGTGCGCCTCTGTCGACGCATTAATACAAATATTTCCATATAATATACCTACTAAATGGAGTACTCCGTGCAACGAGTGAGTCATGGTACCTATATATCGCGCGTTTGACGTCGTGGTTGGCAACTTATTGCAGTTTTCCATACATTTAAACTAACTATTAACTGTTCTCTAAATCTTAATAAACAAAGTGTTTTTTCGACAAATAAACCCGAAAACAATTCACATTAGTCGTTATTCTCTACAGAAAAACTATGCGGTGAAAAACGATTTCTTGTTCTGAAAAGTCCCCTGGAAAAATGCCTCACTTTTAAAATGAATGAATTAAATAATCATCATAGGTTTTTATTATAATACATACCTATACTAGATGTCGTAGTTAGCAAATTTTAAATGACATAGTTGTCGTTATATGATGAGTATCGAGTATCTTATCTAAATCGTCACAAAATTCCTACTTAATAAGCATAATATGAATTAAATAATCATCATAGGTTTTTATTATAATACATACCTATACTAGATGTCGTAGTTAGCAAATTTTAAAATTTATATGAATGAATCGAAATGAGTCATTTTACCGGGGGATTTTTGATGTTTTGGTTCCAGACCACATCGTTTTTCTATAGAGAATAACGACTAATGTGAATTGTTTTCGGATTTATCTGTCGAAAAAACATTTAATTATTAAGGCGTAGAGAACAGTTATCTAGTATGTGTTGAAATGTAAGGAAAACTCAAATATGTTGCCAACCAAAACGTCAAACGCGCGATATACCATGACTCAATTTTTGCACGGAATACTACATCTAGTATATTATAACAAAAATCTATGATAATCACCAAATAATAAAAAAACAATAACTAAATATATACATAGGTGCTTACATAGGTAGGTAATACAAATAACTAGAGTCTACAATCTGAATCTACCCGTTTGCATTCTGTTTCCGGTTGGCTCTCTGATTGGTTGAGATCTCGTAGTATTAAGTCAAATGAGCTGTGAAATTTTATATTAATTGCGAAAAATTATAAGAATATTATATATTTAATTTATAATAATTTATAATTCAATTTATAAAGCAACTCGCTCACGCGAGTCGCTATTATTATTATACACAAACTTAAACCTAACCTAAGAATGCAGAAAAGAAACTCAGGGGCTAGACGCTACTATACAAATACAACAATTTAATGTTATTTTCAAAAATGTATATGTAAGTTTTAGATCAATAGGTCAACCATAAATTAATTTAAGTTTAATATATTCATTATTTTAGAATGTATAATTTTAGCAACTACTAATAGAGTCGAAGTCAATAATTTCAAATTCAACAATTTCTCGAATGAAGTCTTAGTATTTAGTATGTAGAATGTAGTTATAATACTACATTCTACATACTAAATACTAAGGCATCCAATGACATTTTGTATATAGACACGTTATATGAAAACAAAACGCTCTTCAATAATGGTACAGTTTAACGAATTCATACAATATCACCAAGAAAGAGTACACACGACAGAAAACATTAAGTGAGAAAGAGATGGTATAGTAATAAACACACACTGATATATTTTTTGACATATTTTCTCTTTTACTCCAGTGTAATCACATTATGATTATCTCTCACACCAATTAATGATTGTGAAAGAGACAAACTTATAGGTGTGTGAAAAAGCGAATACAACAATATAATCCCCCTAGATACCTACAAGCGAATATGACTTGACTACTATCTCGTTTACTTAGAATAAAAAAAGACTGATTATAAAGATTACATAAAAACTGATTATAAAGATTATATACAAGGCGAACCTATGGATCACCAGTAGCGGAATTGCCTATAGAAGCCAAAAATCTTGGCTTGCCTATGAATATTATGTTAAGAAATTCAATCACTAATCGTTAACATTAAATACTACAAAGTGGTGTAATTAAAAATGTTATTATTTTAATTTAATAGTAATTTACTTGTTTATAGCAACCATACTACAAGATTAAAAATTGAATCGTATGTAGCTACGATGCTTTACAGGGCCACAAATGTAAATATTATTTTGGCATGTCATTTTAAAAAAAAATATGGCCACTGGAATGAACAACAACTCTAAAAAACATAAAATATTTGACATTTCCCAATTTTCTTTTAGGGTTTGCCTAGTTCAAATGTTCTAGGCTAGACGGAACAGATCTACATATTATGTAGACTTCCACTAAAACAGATACCTAATAGACACGATTGCAACTACATACATACATATGCTATGCTCACAGACAGAACCATCCTGAATTTTTTTCTAGCGGAACAGGGAAGACTAGGACAAAGTTCAAAATCATCATACCAAATTCAAGTAACGAGTATTCCTCAAGTATAGACTTTTTTAACGTTGGTATTGGCTTTTGTATGAGAGAGATGCAAAGAATCCTTTTTAATAACATGTAACTTTTTAAATTATTGTCATATTCTTTGCTTTCATTGTATTATTTTATTATTATTTTTTTATGTAATTTTTTTCTACTTTATGTCAGTGTATTTTCATTTGTGTATTTATTTTACTAATATATTTTAAACTTGTTACGTTTTGCTGTTAAGTCTGAGAATTTTATTAATTGTATTTAAAAATTTCTTTTTTCATGTATTGTTTTTTAAATTTTGTTTTTTGAGTATTTTTAGTATTTTTTTTTCTTTATTATTAATTTTAACTTTCCTATGTTTTTTTTATTTTTTTGTTTGAATTGTTTTATTTTGATGTTTTTTGTTTTTTTATGATTATGGCAACACATTGTTAATTTTTGTTTTCTTGTTTAACAATTTTTTGTAAATGCTCTAATGAGCGTAGAACTTAATAAATAAATAAATAAATAAATAAATAAATAAATAAATAAATAAATAAATAAATAAATAAATAAATAAATAAATAAATAAATAAATAAATAAATAAATGAATAAATAAATAAATGAAAAATAGATATATAAATAAATAAAAAAATAAAAAAATAAATAAATAAATAAATAAATAAATAAATAAATAAATAAATAAATAAATAAATAAATAAATAAATAAATAAATAAATAAATAAATAAATAAATAAATAAATAAATAAATAATTATTATTTTATTAATTAAAAGATCAAAATAAATTTAAAATAGCATAAAAAGGGCATATTTCATATTTCGAATTGTGTGAAGGATTTTGTATTTTTATGAATTATTGTGTTGTTTTTCTTTTGTTTAATGCGAGTTTTGTTTTATTTTTACCATATTTTTATAATGGCCAAGAGGCCGTGTATGTAATAAATAAATAAATAAATAAATAAATATTTTTGGCAATACATAATCCTATTATGTTGAATTTTTCTTTTGTATGTAATTACGATTTTAACTCTATCGAGAGAGTATCAATATTGTAATATTTGTTATATATTGTAACTAAGTCAAAATATTGTGTAATACTTTTATAAAATAAGTTAATAAATAAAAAAAATAATAAATAACTAACGAAAAAGCCATATAAATATTTTAGCAATCAAATTAATACGTAGCATATCATTCTTTACAAGCTTAGACGTATTTTACTCAGCAATATTTGAAAGACGGAAATGTTAGAAGCGTGAACAACAGAAGAACATGTAATAGACGATGTATGAATGTCGACGAGGCGATGAATGTGTGTCAAGAAAGAAATAAGTGGCGTTCGGTTCTCTCTGCCTACCCCATGAGGGACATGGCGTGATGGTATGTACGTATCACGCGAAAACAGCTGAAAGATTTTGGATGAAATTTGGTATTGAAATATATTGGTATAATATCCTGTAAAAGGCTAAGAATCATTTTCGTATTTGCATTTTCGATCGAAAATTTTCAACACATCCAAATGACAAATAATGTCGGTTATCTGATTTGTTCGCCTCTGTGGACGCACTGACACAAACAAATCCGTCTGATGCGCTTCGTCCGAAGCGCCTGTATGGACGTTAGCCTTTAAGATGGAATAATTATTGTGTGCACGGTGTACAATACTTGTCTGAAGTAGTGTAATGTAACCTATATATTAGTAGGTATCATGAGATGAATTATATTAATTCTTAGGTATTCCTTGTTAATTAATGTTTTGATCGTTCGTGTAGATATCGAAAACATAATTCAGTCCCTGAGAATTAATTCAACTTATGTGCAATATTAATATAACACGCCGACAGTACAAAACATAAAATATACATATTGTTTTGAATAATGACAATTATTTGTTGAATCATCATTGTCAGAACGACGAATGAATTTGCGCCATCTACACTCGTACTGAAATTTCGCCAACTATTTCGGCTCAAGTGATCGCTGCATACTATCATTATAATCTGTGGCTGCATACTGAACTCAACTGAACTGTCTGTGCTACTCCCTTTCGAACACTTCATTTTCGATTTTCAAAAATAATTATCTATCTATGGTGGCATCGGTGTTGCAATAAAATGACTTTTGAATTTGGAACATATTCTTGATTCTGTAAACGTCAAATGCGTTCGTAAATAGTGGAAAAGTGGAACCGTTCAGAAGAAAAAAAATGATTTTCAGAAAGAAAATGCGTTTTTCAATAGCAAATTTACACAATTAAATATTCGTGTTGTTTTAATTGTAAATATTTGAAGCTTTAATAATTAATCACGTCATTGTTGTGTTGTGATTGTTTTTTTATCATTGTAAATTATTGTGATAATATTTTTGACGTATAATCAGTATTATTAAATTAAAAGTAAATTTAGTTAAACGTAAATTAGATTTGAAAACAGAGAAGACGATTGGCGGTAAGTTTTTTTTTAATATCTATTTATTTGTTTAAATTTATATGTATTTGATTGTTATATTTTATTATTTATTTTTAAATTTATGACATTACTCAAATTTTGCACGTATTCATTTGATAGAGGCAATGAATAATGGATTCTACAAATGTAACAATTGTAATAAATATTGCTTTTTTTACTTAAACGATTGTGACTCTGATTCTCTGGCAGTTCGAAATATGCCAGAGAAAATAAAACTTTTGTGCTGTATTTCATGTAATAAAAATATATTTTCGATTTTCCCGTAGTATAATATACCTACGCGTTTATCTATCTATTGGTATAAAAATGATTTCGATCATCAAAGTACAACTTGTAAACAATAACCAAAAAACATAAAGGCAAAAAATGTATGAAAAAGTACCTAAATATGTAAGAATTGCCTCAAGTGCCTAAATTTAAAATATTTGACACGAAAATGTATTACAATTTACAATGTGTGGTGCAACTCGCTCACGCGAGCTTGAATTTTGAAAAGAATATACATACTTACGTTGCCCATCCGTATAATGTGTGATAAAAAATATGAAACACTTTTTCTCCTAATTTTTTTTTGTGTCAAAAAGAAAATAGTCTTTTATATATCATGTAGAAAGTGTAGAATGTGTAGACGTGTAGACAGTATAACGATATGACAAGGGAGTGTTCTGATCTTGACGTGTGACGCGGATTCGCTCTCTGTTTTTAAGAAAAAAGTTAACTCGCTTGTGTTGTTTTAAGAAGGTCTCAGTACTATTTATATACGCTATTTGATTGTAATTTTTTTTATTATTATTAATAAGGCACAGCCACCAATAGAGGCGGATTTGTGATTTGATTGTAATCTGTTTGAAATTGTCTTTTCTCCAACTTATGTAACGTTTTTAATCATTTCACTCCCGAAAGGGAAAAAAAATCCAATGTTTGCGTATATGCAATTAAAAAAATATTCGAAAAAATAGGTACTTAAGAAGTAAAAAAAAAAAAAATTAGTAAATATAAAAAATAATATTATATTGTAGAAGAACCAAGAATTCGAGGCACCTACAGGGCTTACGACCTGTCAAAAAAACGGCCGATGACCTTATTTAACTTCTTTTTGCTTAACTTATGTAACTGTTTTTTTTTACTTAACTTTTGTAACCTAATTTTCTTTTATTTTTTTTTTATTTATTGAACTTCATGTACATTATAATGTGTACAATGGCGGGTTTATTGCCACAAGGCAATTTCTTACAACCAACCAATTTATGTAACTCTTGTGTAACTTACGTGTGTGATTGAATTTCAGCTCATGTAATTTTGTGTGCATCCATAATTGGATGTCCAGCACTCATTATAATAATCAATATTATTTTCTATTTATGAAAATTGTAAGCTGGATGTCTGTCGATGTACCCATTTTTAATAAAATAAAATAAAGAGTGACGTCAGTATAATTGATTGATTGAAAAATTAAGTGATTAATCAATCAAATTCTTAAATGCATCATTAAGGCGATCCATGTACGGATTTAATTATGACAAAAACATCACTAAATGTCACGAACTTGAGTTGTGATGAACAAAACCTTTTTTGTTGATAATGATATCCCTAGTGTCTTATGTCGGTACATACAGTAAAGATAATGAAATAGCGTGCCTTTTAAGCAAACACTCAAATCTCCTTTTTAATTGGTAGGTACCTACTCGCTTAATTAAGGGTATGGATCGAGGTGTGATTGCGCCCAAAAATATATAATGAAACTAGTGCCACTAGTTTTATGGGAACAAAAAAATCCAATTTTTTTGGTTATTTTTGAAATAAAAAAATAAAATAAAAATAATTTTGCAATGTTTTTGCTTTAATTTTAGGTTCACAGGTTATAATTATTTTCGGTTCGGCCGGCATATGGATCAGATAGCTTGTTTATTTAGCATTAATTTACTTTCTTTTTATTTTTACCACTCCGAATTTAGGGTTGGAACTCAGCTAATTTCCATCGTTAAATATAATCTTCACATTTTTGACGAGTTTTTCGGAATTTGGTAGAAATGTAGCAGCAGGGGGTCCACCGAAACCAATAAAATTTTGAAAGTGATCTACGAGAAAAAAGCTTGTGAACCTAGTTTGCTCTATATGATACCCGTTGAGAAATTGGTGTTGAAAATATGCTTGATAGTTGTTGTTCCTTGTTTCGTCCGATGATCAGCCACTCCTGGGATGAATAGGACTACAAGCTCTAAAATGTTCCCAATGGAGTTTGATAGGAGACTGTGAAATTCTCTCTCTGTTGAAAATATGCTTAAAATAAATTGTGAAGTCATGACATTATTAAATATTGATTTCTGGGCAGTCCCCTAACTAAACAATATTTCTAGCATCAACTCTGTTGCATTACACAGCACCTCTTGCACGAGATAAAGTATAGAGCGTGCTTCATTAAACTTTATCAGAATGTTCATATACATCATTACAAATGTTATAATATTCAATTGAACCTACCATCGTAATACCTACATATAATAACCAGCTTAACTTTAACATCTGGGGCTAATTGATCATTGAGATCTGTCTGGTGACAAATGAGACGAAAAGCTTATCAACCAAGCAAATATTTATATTGTTTCTTTTATTGGCAATTAAACATACTTAAGTCATGACTCCCAAAGCTATAACTGGAGGAGAAGTAAAGGGGGTCTAATATTATTCTAACCAAGGGGCCACCTAGTTTAAACAATTTAAACAATCAAAACTGTTTATATAATCAAAATTAAAATTATTATTAATTTAAAATTATTAACAAAATTTGTAACTATGCCGTATTGTGTTTGCGATGCTCTTTGAGTAACACATAAAAATATTTTATTTGATTTGGGAATCATGTGATTCATATTAATTACACTAACTGTAACTAGTCTCTTTATATGGCTCTGAAATAAAAATCGCGCCAGAGATTGTATTTATGACAGATATTATGGCGGACATTGGGACATGGTTGATCTGTTTTGTGTGAGCCCATATGTTTGTTGAGGTAATATTGTGAGTGCAGAAAGTTGAGATTGTGTACATATTTAGTGTGGAACGGGAACAATCACCTGGTTCATAATTGCATATAATTGTCAATAAAAATTGTAAACTGCTAGTCCTAGAACAGGATTTCCTAGTCGGGCAGCAGTAATCTACTTATTGTTGTCATTACAAATATGGTGTGATAAAAGGTAAAAATAAATAAATAATAATAAATAATTATTATGTGCGCAATTTGTTCTGCAATATGGTGTATAGAAAATGTGATTTTGGCGTGTTGTTCTGATTGGACAGTTGAAAGAGATTTTTTTGGAGTACATAGGTAAGAGGTAAGAGCTATCTTCAAGGTTATTCAGTATTTTGTAAATCAGATAGACATCAGATATTTTTCTTCTTTTCTCAAGGGATATAAACCCATGTAATTTTAATGGTTGGTCTTAATAATAACCATAAATTTGTTTTCTAAAATTGAGCGTTTTTATATTTTTTTCTGAATCTTTTCAATTCTGTCGATGTGAAAATTATAATTTGGGCTCCATATGCTTGATGCGAACTCTAAATGACTTCTAACAAAGTCATTAAACAGAAGAACAAGCGAGGTTATTTCTTTGAAGGATTTGGTTATTCTTTGTATGAAACCCAGGTTTCTATAGCTTTTATTCACGACAGAATCAATAATAATATGTGGAATAAATGAACGTTGGTTTTAATTACATTTCTGATTTCAAGATCTACACCAAGAAAGAGGAAAATAATTTGCATGAATTGTATCTCCGTGTTTTTTTTGTAAAACTGATAAGCAAGTGTTGTATCATCTGCATTCTAAAATTCAATTACTGCTCTGGAACCTTTAAAAATAACGAATTTGAGATTTTGCATTTGTCTATAAGTATTTATACCAATTTTCAGCGTTCTTGCTTTTATGCTTTTTGAGATATTATATGGAAAATCAAAAGTTGATAACCCCGGACTGAAACAAAATTCTGAGTATAAAAGTTTTGTAGGCCAAAAATTTTCTATATATTCTAAAATTTTACAGTGCATTGAGCGGATCAAAAAAGGGGGAAGGGACACAGAAACACTAAATGTTCTACTCCGAATTCTGAGTAATCCATTTATAAGGAAAATATATGCTGCGTAGCTTCTAAGCTGGTGTTTTTTGATTTCAAAGTTGGAAAAACCGCGAAAAATATAGACCCTGCATTATAAATCTCGCGTAAATTGCTTGATACTTTGTCGACATGTTAAAAGAAATAAATTCTCATGAACAAATCGACAGTTAGATAACTTGTAATTCTTAATAATTTCTTTGTTTATTTAATTGCTAATAATTGTTTCCCTTTGTTGTTGATGTTTGTCGATATTGTATTTTTGTTCTACTCTTCTTTTGTATTACTTTTATATATTTTAAATCATGCTGTGTAATCACTATAATTTTTATTCATGTAAAAGGCGTAAAGCCGTATAAATACATAAATAAATAGATCACCGACACACCCAGCGGCCCCAATTTCAATTCTTTCTTTTGTTTAAAAAAAACATGAGTACAAATCTCATACAAAAAAATTGACTTTACGATCTTTTACGATATAATGTTGATTTTTGTAGATTAATATATTAACACAAAAACAATCATAGGTACACAAAGATGCCTCTAACACAGCCTTGTAACGTTCAATCAATACGCATGGTAAAATTGATAAACCTGTGTACAATTGAAAGACGCGTGTTTTGAATTGAACACGTATTAGCAAGAACAGTTTGCGTTGCTAAACCGTGTGTATTTGGAGGACACGTGCCTTGAATTCAACGCGAGTTTTTAAGTGCATAGGCGCAACAAACTAGTGCCTAATTCGAGGCAGTACTTGCCTAAATAATATTTAATCCCAAGATGGTGTTTATATGTACTTTTGATAATTATCATTATCTTTAGTAAAATATTATTTATAGCCTCGTTTTATATTGTCTCTTCTTCATTATTATCTGGATAATTTTTAATTTATAAATTGAAATAATCATGACACAGTTAAAAGAGTAATAAATAAATATGTCCTCCATTTTCATTTCATTCGCGTGTTTCATTAAGGAAGAAAGAAAAAAAAGAAAGCTTCACATTTTATGGCAGGGTGTTGAACTGGAAAATTGCGAAAACCCAAAATACCTGGGAGTCAAACTGGACCGAACTCTTTCATATAAAGTGCACTGTATGGACACTCAGAAGAAGGTGGCTGCCAGAAACAATATTGTGCGAAAATTGGTTGGCTCAAAGTGGGGAGCGAGTCCAGATGTGCTCAGAATAACGGCACTTGCCCTTTCGTATTCTGCTGGAGAGTATGCTTGCCCCGTTTGGTGGAAATCAGCGCACGCACAGAGGGTGGATACCTCCCTAAATGAGGCAAATAGACTAATTACGGGATGCCTCAAACCAACACCCTCTGGTAAGTTGTACGCGCTCAGCGGAATTGCCCCGCCAAACATCAGGCGAGAGGTGACAGCACGGGTGGAAAGAAGCAAACAGGTCACAGATCAGCGACACATGCTGTATGGACACCTACCACCACCTGGACGCCTCAAATCTCGGAGGAGCTTCCTAAACACGACCAAACCCCTAGCAGATACTCCTAAAAATACAAGAATGCTCTTGTGGATGGACACAACGGAGGGCACACAGGGGGCCAACACACCAACAGAGGCACTGCCCCCAGGACATGACCAACCGTGGCCAATGTGGAAAACCCTCAACAGGCTTAGGACTGGGGTCGGTCGTACAAGGAAAAATCTCCAGAGATGGGGAATGGCTGAAGACGCAACGTGAGATTGCGGACAAACGCAGGACAGCGAGCACCTTTTAGCATGCCCAATGGCCCCTGCCCAGAGTGATTGGGAGACAATAAACGAGCCGACCTGGACGACAGCTTAAAGGAGTTTGTGGCCTTCTGGGAGCGGATGGGCATTTGAGCGCCTAAGTGTTGACCGACACGATAAGAAGAAGATTAAGGATTTGTATATTGCATTAAACTGTCGAATAATGATTTTTGTAATACCCACAAACAGGCATTGCCTGGTGAGATTTCTCTTGTTTATTTATATACTTAATAATTGCTGATTTTTTTTCATGTTATGTAGCATCCACAATTTTAAATAGTTTATTTTATTTGTTTACTAGCTTTAATGTCCCGCCGTTGGCCAAGAATGTAAATTAGTGAAGGTGAAGTAATAAGCAATCGTTTATATAATATTGTCACACAAAATTTTTGCTAATTCGTAGTATGAAAAGTAGTTTGAAATTTAATTGAGTTAAAATGTTCAAGTAAAATATTCAAGTGATGGCCCCAACCCATTTGTTTTTATATATAAGTACATACAATTTCTGCACGCATGGACTATGGGAAATGGTTTTAAATATCACTGATTATAAAGAGACAACGCTGTAAAGAGTTTGGTTTTGGCCACAACCCCTATTTTTATATATTGTCATCGAACGCAAATAATGTGTTTTAAATATTTAGTAATTTTGGATGATGGGAAATGGTTTAAAATTTGACCCCGATTTTTTAAATATTGTCATCAAAATCAAATGTGTAGTTATTGAAAATTAAGCAATATATGATGATATAATAAATGGTGTAAATTTGATTGAACAAAAGTATTGAGAAGATTCTAGTGTTGGTTACATCCCATTCGTTTTTATGTATTTTCGTCAAGTGTGCATGTTGTTTATAATATTTCTATACAATAGACTATAAGACTTAAAACTAACCCAAAAGACTAAATAAAAAAAAGAAGTATAAGACTGTAACAAATAGTTTGTAATAAAAACTGAGCCAATGGTCTACATAAAAGATGAAATAGAAGAATTACACAATAGGAAATGTATTATATAAAAAACTGACCAAAAGGTCTTCATGAAAGAAGAAGAAGATGAATTGGACTATAGGAAATATTTTATGTAAAATTCACCCAACGTCTACATAAAATAAGAAAACGAAGAATTAGACTAAAGGTAATAGTTTGCATAAAAACTAACCAAAAGGTCTACATAAAGGAAGAAGAAGACGAATTAAACTATAGGATATAGTTTGTATAAAAACTCACCCAAGGTCTACATAAAATAAGAAAAAGAAGAATTAGACTAAAGGAAATAGTTTGCATAAAAACTAACCAAAAGGTCTACATAAAAGAAGAAGAAGGTGAATTAGACTATAGGAAATAGTTTGTATAAAAACTCACCCAAGATCTACATAAAATAAGAAAAAGAAGAATTAGACTATAGAAAATAGTTAATATAAAAACTGACCCAAAGGTCTACATATTAGAAGAATAATTATACGTCAGGAAATAGATCGTATAAAAACTGACGCAAAGGTCAACATAAAAGAAGAAGAAGAAGGATTAGACTAAAGGAAATGTTTGTATGAAAACTCTCCCTTGGTCTCTACATAAAAGAGGAAAAATTAGACTATAGGAAGTTAGTTTATACAAAATTCAACAAAGGTCTACATAAAATTAGAAAAAGAAGAATTACGTTAAAAGAAATAGTTGGCATCAAAACTGGCCCAAAGATCTACATAAAATAAGAAGAAGAATAATTAGATAATAGGAATAAGTTTGTATAAAAACTGAACCAAATGTATATGTAAAAGAAGAAGAAGATGATGTATTAGAATTTAGGAAATAGTGTGTATAAAAAATGCACCAAAGGTCTATAAATAATATGAAGAAGAAGAATTATACTCTAGGAAATTAATAGTTTAAATAAAAAATCACCCAAAGGTCTACATAAAAAAAGAAGAAGAATTCGACAATAGGAAATAGTTTGTATAATATATTGAATGTGTATTGAAGTTAACCTAAAATAGTTTAATAATTTCCCTATAGGAAATCACTATATTGTTGGTTTTTAAGTAGTATTAGGTAGGTACCTACCTACAACAATCTTCTAAATAAATTCGAATTCGATTCATAACAAATTTTATTTGAATATCAGAATCGCCTGTAACCATAGTAACCATTCGAACATGTAAAAAATATCAATGGTTTGGATATTTTTTTTATATGTAGGTACCTACATTGGTTTGTTCGAAGCCACAACGAAAATCAACAATTTTACTGTCAGAAAAATCAAATATAATGTGACAAATTATTCAATTTTATAATGCTTATAGTGCTATTAATAATTAACAGAATTTTACAATATATATCTTAAAACTTGCTGTTCATATCTTGTGTATCATTTCATAATTTAATTTATTTTACAGGATATTTATTGTAAAGAACGTTTTCATTCGGGAGGGAAATCAAATATTGTATGGATTTACTGTCAAAATGGCCGCATTTTATGTACAAAAGGCTTACTTTAAAAATAAGTTAAATATTATAATTATACAAAATCTTCACCATGTTTTTCACTTAAACGCCAAGTTATACTTGAAAATTTATTTTATTCGTGTAAATAAATATGTGCTCTAACTTTTAAATTAACAGATATTTGCATGCAAAAAGTACACTTTTTGGACAGATTTGACTTAGATAATTTTGTATGAAAAAAATAATTATTGAAATATTTTTAATAATTCAGCATTTTTATCGCATTTTTTTAGAGTAACACTGCTTCAGGTATACTGGTACATGTTCGCACATAAATTAGATTTTTAGAAGCTCTTGGTTTTTCAGAAGGCGTGAGACAAACACACACACACACACACACACCCTCACACACACACCCTCACACACACGCACGCACGCACGCACGCACGCACGCACGCACGCACGCACACACACACACACACACACACACACTAACATTATGATTGCTTTATTACTTTAGATTAAAGGTTGTATAATATGATCGTTATATCTTTTTAATAGTTGTTTTGTTAAGTATATTATTTTTTTATATTATCTTTTTCTAAACACGTTTCTTTTATTATGTTAAGAGAAATAAAGATTTCATTTATTTATTAATTTACTATTATTCAAGAGAATTTAATTCTCTTAATGTATCGACATAGTTTCAAGCTAACATCCGTGAGATTTTATATCGCCATGTCTTCATTTTTCATGGTTTTTTCAACATAAAAGTCAATAAATACCAACATAGAGGCTTCGCAGCATATATATTAATTATATGCATGAACTCGGATTAAAACTTTTAGTGTGTGTGTGTCCTTTATAACTTTGATCCGCTTGGTGTATAAAGCCTAAAATTTCAGAAAATATAGATAGTTCTAGGCCTTTAAAACGTTTATACTCAGAGTTTTGAATTTTTGATCCAGTCAGGGGTAAACAACATTTAAATTTTTATTTTATATTTCCACATATTATCTCAAAAACCATAAAACTATAAATATGAAAATTTGTATATATACACATACAATATTTCACACATGTTTTTATGAAAAAGTTCCAGACTTTTTTAACTTTTTATACCTATTATGTAAGAAAAACATTTTTTATTAACAAATTTGTGTATTTAATTTATATGTCGATATTTTTTTAAATATCTAATACGCCGAAACACCTCAACTAGATCATTTTATTTTCTTTAAAAACACATAAACATTATAGTTGTAATTCTCAAACTTTCCTTAACAATTTTTGTTAAATAGAATTTTGTGACGTTTCATACAATTTGTATGGCATAAATTCTACGGGAACTCTCAATAGTTTGACACTCAATCTTCGTGCATACATACCATCAAGCTATCATCAAATATGAAAGAATGTGGATTTAAGGGTTCATTGTTTGAAGCGTATTCTTCAACTACCACTTACGCCTTCGACAATTGTATCTCATGTGATACATGCAACTAGTTAAAGTAATCTGTTTTGATTCTACAATTTATTTATTCTACAGGTAAACAGGTAAATTGCTTTTCAAAACAGAAAAACTCTAATATGGCTCTCACATGATCAGTAATACTTTCGTGTAAATGATACGTAGGTACAAAACTATTATTAATCAAAGTATCACATTCACTGATATTATTTGTCGTCATTCAATCAACATCGACTTTACACGATCATAAAATAACTAATTTTCTAGTAATCACACTATTATCGCTACTCCCACCACCACCCGCTCCGCATATGGGGACTGTAAACGGCCCCTTCGCAGAACGCTAGAATGAAAGACAAAAAAAAAACAATGCATGGCACGAAGAGTAGCTCATAAAGCCCTCTAGATAAGCAATCTCGGCACCATGGTGCAAAAAGAACAATCAACACGTGCGAATTGAGATTCATACTTGCGGACTTCAGATCCATATATATAGGGCATTAGAGAAGTGACCAAGATCTCTGGAAACAGACAAGTCAGTGAGAATCTTCGGATAATAAGGCACCGTATCTATGGCAAAATCGTTTGAAGGTTTTGTAATTGTTCTTCGAGATCACTAAGTCCGCATGTCCAATGGGACCTTGAAGATGCCCACGCACAGCAACGAGGAGCTCCGATCTGTAAGAGGACACAATTGGGTGGGAACACTCCCAAAGGATGTGATCCGAAGTTTTGTCCGGACATTGACAAAACTGACATGAGGAAGAGGGAGCAATGTTGAAGACATGGAGATAGCTTTTAAAGTTACCGTGTCCTGTGAGAAATTGAGAAGTCCAAAAGTCTGGAACAACTCAAGGAGATTTCAGTCGCGACCTCACGTCAGGAAAAAATAAAAAGGTAACTCTACCAACTAGACACTATTATTGATCGTGTAAGGATCCTTTTATGAAGAAACTGACCACAGAAAAGAAGAACGGAAAAAGAGAATTAGGTATTATTTACAAATTGGCGCCCAACGCGGGGCCGACTCGTTATCCCCGGAAGTTGTAAACTTATTTTAAAATCGTGTTTAATGCCATATTTACAAAAAACATACACATTGAGCGTGCGCATTACGACAGAGAAACGTCAAACTATTAGTTGAGTTTTGTATTGCTTGGCTATTTTACGATTCATCTAAGAATATTAAGTGTATTTTGGTCCGATAGACCACCTGTGATTTTGCAATATACATGGAGTCTATTCTGGAGAAATTCGTTTTGTTAAATATAGATGTCTTCAACATTTGGAATTTATAAATTAAATAATATTAAGTAAATGATTTGAATTAGTAGCTTTTTCTTCTTCTCTTTAACTTACATGGCATTCAGTATACAAATATTATTAAATTATTTTGAGAGTTGAGATTATTGCATTATAGATTGAATCAATTAAGGCATAGAAATTTTGCTATGTGGAAATAAATATGCAAGAAACAAATAAATTAGTTCAGTTTGTCTAGTCTATATTTAAACACATTAATTTACATTTTGTACTACAATTTTTATTTTGTATAGTACACTATTGTATTGAAATAACTTATTGAAGCTTCCAGTTGCCTGCGTTGGTTGAATATAATATGCAATATGACTATTTTTGAAATTCTTTCTTACTGTTTCTTACATACTGGGAAATCGACCTGATAAATTGGAGAAGACTGGCGGTCGATGCAGACCATTTCTGGAGGAGGCCAGGATCCGCAGCGGACTATAGCGCTAGTGATGATGATTTCCTACTGTCATCACGTTTGGCGTAAAAATTGAAGAGAACTGAAAGTACTGTCAATGCATGGTGAATGTTCCCAGCCGAGTCACGTGTTACCGTGCACTGTTGGGTTGGGATGCCCTCGCCATGACTGACGGGCCTCCACGTTTGTGGTTGAATTTTTAGTGGTAGTGGTATGAAATATGCTTGATGGTAGTTTCTTGTTTTGTCTGACGAGCAGCCACTCCGAGGATGAAAAGAGCTACAAGCTCTAAAACATTTCCTATGGAGTGGACAGTTGAGTAAGAGTTTGCAAAATCCTGTTAAGGGGGGGACTGCTGCCAACGTACCTATTTTTTCAATTTGAATTTGCGTCATTACTACAAAACGAATCATTTTGAAAAAAATAAACTAGTTAGTTTGGATATTAATAAATAAAAATATACCTTAATTTTTAATTATGTTCTGTATATATTCTTGTACGAAAATAATAAGCATACCCCAATTTTTGACATTTATCTTAAATTTCTAAAAAACCATTAGGTAAAGAGCATTATATTTTTTTATAAATTAAAGAAGATCAAAATATCTGAAAAAATACGATGTAACGTTGCATTAATGCATCAGGTTAAGTTAATAAACCAAAAAAAACTTATATTTCGCCATGGCGCTGAATGGAAAATAAATGTTTTTTAGGTTTATTTTCTAAACCTGAAGCATTAATCCAACGCCACATCGTATTTTTCTAGATATTTTTGTCTTCTTTAATTAAAAAAAAATATGTTGAACTACGCCTTATATTTTATTAAAAATATTAGATAAACGTTGAAAATCGGGGTATGCCATTATTTTTCTACAAGAATTTATACAGAACATTATCAAAAAGTAAAGATACATTTTTCTTTATCAATACCCAAACTATCTAAATTATTTTTTTTAAAACGATTTGATAAGAAATAATGATGGTATATCAAATTGAAAAATAGGTACGTTGGCAGCAGTCCCCCCCTTAATGTCATCACGTCTATTATTATTTTAGTTTTGTTATGTAAATAAATTAAATATACAAGGAATAAATTAACCGAACTATAGTGACCACAAACATTTTGTTTTGTGCTACTAAATATTTTGTGCCCTCAGCCAAACAGTACAGTTATAAATAGATAAACTTTTATTACTTATAACAAACGTGTGGCTAAAACGCAGATAGCCAGTTAAGTTGTCATACTTTTTTTTTCATTGTACCTATTGGTATTTTTTAAAAAGCTTAATTGTTAATTAAGCACCCACCCATATTTTTTTCTTGGTAGGTATATTTTTATGTACGTAATAATATTTTTTTGGTGAAACTTACCTTCTCGCTAATAATCTCGATACTTATCTGTAATAACTCAACAATGAGTTTAAAATTGTAATGAAATACTTACAACTTGTAATGTATCCCTGAAGTTTATTGCTAATGGGCAGTGTAGATTTTTTATGGTTTCACGTGCCATTTGTTGTATGCAACTGTCAGCGGAGTAAAATATAACACCGATATTAAAAGTTAACCTTCGCTGTGAAGACGATGTTGCGAAAAGTTCAAATATTGTAACATCTAGCTATTTTATTTGGTAAATAGCGTCATAGATGAAATTGGTTCAACACTTTTAATTGGTAGGATACCTATTGAAACCGCTATTTGCACTTCAAAATTCATGGATGCTTATCCGACGCACTCTTAAATTGCACAGTAACATTCATAATTCATTAATTACACATGATGTATTTTTTTATGTTTAATTAGTTGATAATATTTATAAAAAACATGATTTTTTTAAAAGAAAGAAAGGTTTGACAACAATAATAAAAGTAAATAATAAAACATGTAAAACAGAGACAATGGAAGGATACACATACACAGCACACATCCATACCATCGACACTCTCTTACGTTTTGTTGTCAGTTAGTATTAATTTATTACAGAAAGAGAGCTTTAACAACATTAATATAAGTTTATAATAAAACATGTAAAACAGAGACAATGGAAGGATACACATACACAGCACACATCCATACCATCGACTCTCTCTTACGTTTTGTTGTCAGTTAGTATTAATTTATTACAGAAAGAGAGATTTAACAACATTAATAAAAGTTAATAATAAAACATGTAAAACAGAAACAATAGGAGGATACACATACACAGCACACATCCATACCATCGACACTCTCTTACGTTTTGTTGTCAGTTAGTATTAATTTATTACAGAAAGAGAGCTTTAACAACATTAATATAAGTTTATAATAAAACATGTAAAACAGAGACAATGGAAGGATACACATACACAGCACACATCCATACCATCGACTCTCTCTTACGTTTTGTTGTCAGTTAGTATTAATTTATTACAGAAAGAGAGATTTAACAACATTAATAAAAGTTAATAATAAAACATGTAAAACAGAAACAATAGGAGGATACACATACACAGCACACATCCATACCATCGACACTCTCTTACGTTTTGTTGTCAGTTAGTATTAATTTATTACAGAAAGAGAGATTTAACAACATTAATAAAAGTTAAGAATAAAACATGTAAAACAGAAACAATAGGAGGATACACATACACAGCACACATCCATACCATCGACACTCTCTTACGTTTTGTTGTCAGTTAGTATTAATTTATTACAGAAAGAGAGATTTAACAACATTAATAAAAGTTAAGAATAAAACATGTAAAACAGAAACAATAGGAGGATACACATACACAGCACACATCCATACCATCGACACTCTCTTACGTTTTGTTGTCAGTTAGTATTAATTTATTACAGAGAGAGAGAGATTTAACAACATTAATAAAAGTTAATAATAAAACATGTAAAACAGAAACAATAGGAGGATACACATACACAGCACACATCCATACCATCGACACTCTCTTACGTTTTGTTGTCAGTTAGTATTAATTTATTACAGAAAGAGAGATTTAACAACATTAATAAAAGTTAAGAATAAAACATGTAAAACAGAAACAATGGGAGGATACACATACACAGCACACATCCATACCATCGACACTCTCTTACGTTTTGTTGTCAGTTAGTATTAATTTATTACAGAGAGAGAGAGATTTAACAACATTAATAAAAGTTAAGAATAAAACATGTAAAACAGAAACAATGCGAGGATACACATACACAGCACACATCCATACCATCGACACTCTCTTACGTTTTGTTGTCAGTTAGTATTAATTTATTACAGAGAGAGAGAGATTTAACAACATTAATAAAAGTTAATAATAAAACATGTAAAACAGAAACTATAGGAGGATACACATACACAGCACACATCCATACCATCGACACTCTCTTACGTTTTGTTGTCAGTTAGTATTAATTTATTACAGAAAGAGAGATTTAACAACATTAATAAAAGTTAAGAATAAAACATGTAAAACAGAAACAATGGGAGGATACACATACACAGCACACATCCATACCATCGACACTCTCTTACGTTTTGTTGTCAGTTAGTATTAATTTATTACAGAGAGAGAGAGATTTAACAACATTAATAAAAGTTAAGAATAAAACATGTAAAACAGAAACAATGGGAGGATACACATACACAGCACACATCCATACCATCGACACTCTCTTACGTTTTGTTGTCAGTTAGTATTAATTTATTACAGAGAGAGAGAGATTTAACAACATTAATAAAAGTTAAGAATAAAACATGTAAAACAGAAACAATGGGAGGATACACATACACAGCACACATCCATACCATCGACACTCTCTTACGTTTTGTTGTCAGTTAGTATTAATTTATTACAGAGAGAGAGAGATTTAACAACATTAATAAAAGTTAATAATAAAACATGTAAAACAGAGACAATGGAAGGATACACATACACAGCACACATCCATACCATCGACACTCTCTTACGTTTTGTTGTCAGTTAGTATTAATTTATTACAGAGAGAGAGAGATTTAACAACATTAATAAAAGTAAATAATAAAACATGTAAAACAGAGACAATGGAAGGGTACACATACACAGCACACATCCATTCCATCGACACTCTCTTACGTTTTGTTTTCAGTTAGTGTTTTCCTGCTCTCCAATATGCTAGGAATAATCTCTGTATTATGTTGGGAGAAAGCAGTCTTTGATTATTGTAAGTTAAACAACATTATTATTAAGCTCACTGATTTCAGTATATTATAATACAGAGTCACTGGTTATATGATATAAAAATATTACAAATAAGAACTTATAAACATTAAAATAAAAACAAAAAATAGGAATAGGATGGTATGAGAAGGGATGAAGGATAAAGGAATTATGGGTATGCGGGTAAGAAGTGTGACTTCAGAAGCTTCTCGAAAACCATTAAACCAGGAGCTTCTTTACCATTGGATAATTGGTTCCACAGCCGGGCTGCGTGAATTGTGAACGAGGAGTGTAGGAAGATTAATGGCGTTTTATTATTGAGAGTGTACTATGATTTTGAGACCGTTAATTTAGGTCATGAGAGGAAAGATGGGCGAAATCCTCCTTGAGCTACATAGGTGAGAGAGGGCTTTTAAGTGTCTAATAATTTCTTTTAAGTGTCTAATGATTTTGAGCAACTTCAACTGTTTCCGCTTTCTGATACGTGATCAAACATATCTCGTATGCAGACATTTTACAATCTCTCAAGTCTATCAAGTAGATCCTAGTAGGCATGAATAGTACTTTCAGTGTTTCTTTCAGGCAAAATCCTCTGGGGGGCAACTAAGAGGTTCGGGGGGGGGGGGGGGGGGCGGAATAAATAAATTAAACAAATGATCGAATATTTTTATTATTTTATTATTACATATGCGCAAACATTGGATTTTTTTCCCTGTCGGGAGTCAAAAGTCTATGCAAAACAATTTTCTTATAATATTAATTAACAATTTTCAATTGTTTAAAAAAAAAAACAATTTTCTCAATAGATGGCGTTACAACAAAAATAAATAAAAAATAATAAAAATGGTGTTCATAATTTCACACATAGATGGCTGTAGTAAAAATCCTTATTTCCTCAAGCGAAAAGAATTTCAGTATTGCAATATATAGAACTTTCAAAAATTGATTCGATAGGGATCTCATTAAAAAGGCATAATTGGTGAACGTTGCGCAAGCGCATAAAGTGATCACGTAAACCAGCCGATGACAGGTCGTAAGCCCTGTAGGTGCCTTGATTTCCCGGTTCTCCTACAGTAAATATTCCAACTTCGTCTCTATTGAGATAATTAAAAATCTATTAAAAAATAAACAAATGATACTCTCAAATATTGAGTTTTTTACATTGTGGTACATTTTATAACAATTTTACTATTTTTTTTAACTTTGTATAAACCACGTTATGGATTGAAATTTATGCGACCGGTTTCGGAACAAACCGTTTCCTCCTCAGGCAAATTTCCAACAGATGGATGGTCATTGAATCTGTCTTGTATTTCATTAATTACGCTTTCGCAATACATCTTCATCCCTTTAAATGTTTCAGTTACATTTTCAACACCAACCAAGTGCACTTCAGATTTGAATTTCTCTATTTCGAGCCGAACTTTTTTTGCAAAGTGCTATTGACATCCTCGCACTGCTTCGCAATATATTGCAAGTGTAATTTTGTAGTGGTAATAAGAGAAATCACTTTGGCGAGACAAGTCTTTCTTTTGCAAAGCATTGCTGAGGTATGAAAGTGCACTGAGAAGTTCATTTATCACGTTGCATGTGACTATGAAACTCTCGTTTCTGATTTCCAGTAAGATGCCCCCTGCCAGCGATGCAAGGTCTGCGCCTTCCTTATGTAATATTCTCTTAAAAAAAATATTCTATTTTTAGGTGACTTACTAAAAAGCTTGTATATGTCTTTTAAAACATGAAAAAACCTTTTAGCCTTTGTATTTTTATTCGTGCAGGAAGCTGCTGCCAGAGCCATTATGTGTGCTCTACAGTGTATGTAAAGGACTTCCTTGTTTGCCTTTTCTGATAGCTTTTTTCTCACACCACCAACATTTCCAGCCATATTTGAAGCGCCATCAAATCCAAAAGCAATAATTTCGTCATAATGTAAATTAAGAGCAGTCAGTTCCTTGTCTATAGCATTTGCAATAGTTTCTGCCTTTCCATCGGGGATTTTGACATTTGCCAAGAACTTTTCCACAGGGACTTTATCTTCCCTGTACCTACTCTGAACATCATACTTAGCTCCATTTCATTTCTTAAAGAAGTACTTTCATCAGCTAAAATGGAGAACTTCTTGTTTTTTTTTCAACTCATCTCTCCAAACTTCAACCATACATTCTAGTAATTCACAAGCTGTTTCCTTACTGCTATAATTAGACCGATCTCTTACCGCTTTTCTCCATGTTTGAAATTCACCATCCATTTTGTCAAGAATATTTTCAATCAAAATTTCATATTTAGTAGTGTGAGCTATTTCTTCCTTTACTAAAAAGTACAAACCTCTTAAAAGTATCATTAGGCCCCTTCTATTTATTTTTTTTTTTAACAAGTACATATACATCTTCCTACGTTCTTAATTAATTCTTAGTTAATTCTTTTTCACTATCACTCTGTTGAATAATTTGAGCATGAATGGGTTTTTTCATGGCCTGCCTTCTGAGATTTTCCATATCTACACTTATACTATGAGCTGATGAATGCTCATGCTTCTGTAATTTGCCGTCCTTTCCTTAAGCCTTCTTAAATTATTAGAATGGAACTGTGATGAACACCCCACCTGTCTTCTGCAAAACTTTTGGCTCATTTTTCATAAAAAATTGGCACAGTCTACAAAAAGCACCTCCACTTTCTTCATCGTACACTAGCCAACTATATTTCTGTTCCCTTTGTTTATTGTAGTGCCGTTATTCTTTACCAGATTGTTTCAGAATCCAGTGATCGCGAGTTCGAATCCTGCCTCGACCGATTTCGTTCACCTATAGCACAAGCATTATTTTGCTTATTTTAGGGAACGTAGGAAGATATACCTATATGTACTTGTTTAAAAAGGACATATTGATTTAAAAAAAAAATAATAAAATGCGGCGCGCGAGGCGACAAGCGGGCGAGTGGCAACTTACTGCTGTTATTCGTGTTTTTGTCCACATATCCCTCCGGGGGTGCGCTAGAGTTACTCCGGGGGGGCAAAGCCCCCCCGAAGTAGTACCTGAAAGAAACACTGAGTACATATTACCAATAGTTATCGTCAAATAAAATGATCAGATTCATGAATAACTGCCTAATCTCAGTCGTCACAGGAAGATAATCACATATATATTGACACATATTCACCTCAAGACGAACAAGGTTCAGACGACATATGTAAATTGGAGAACTAATTACTAACTTTCTGTACTACGACACGTAATTTCACTTACATCTGGTTTGGACCTTCGCTTTTACTTCGCTGTTACCGGCAGTCACTGGAAAGAAATTCGAGTAATTTCTGTGGTTTCTGCGTACTATCGCAAAATAAATAATACTTAGTAAATTAAATTGGATATCCATTGTATGTAATCGATGATATAGGCAAAACTACGAATACTTTTTCTTAATTTATATTTGTTAACTTTATTACATTCATCAACCATGAACTCACATGCATATATTTTGGCAAACAAGGATGCCTTTGTTTTTTTTTTTTGCTTGGTTGGAATCTGTGTAAACCTTCTCCCCCGAAAAAATCCAATGTTTCGAATACAATTTGATGGATTTAACAAATTTGCATTGCATTTCGTTGTTGTTATATGCCAAGGTGAAGTAATTTGGATTGGCCGTTGGATTTGTAGATAAACACGTTATAATAACACTTTTGCTGAATATTATGTGAAGTGCCCATAATGTATATGATTTATTACCAGGGTGTCTAGTCAACGTGTCAATTTAGCGATGGAAAAAATAAAAAAGATAACCCAATGATGGTACTGTCAGTTCATTAGACTGAGTTACCTTTTATTTCCATCGCTGAATTGACACGTTGATTAGGCACCCAGCCCAGAAAATCCTGCTCCGAGCTACAGTACAGGGCTCACGACTTTTGCAGCGTTCACCAATAATTCTTTTCATTGAGTTTCCATATAATATGAATAAAAGTGTAAAGAAAATCATAAAATTTCTTAAAGGTTTACTAATATAAATATAGACCTAATTTGAATTAATGTCACTGTAAAATGAATCCACCAATATTGAGTAAAGAAAGGTCAGGAAAAAAAAAACTCATCAACTGACAGTGAAATGCTTCATACCTGTGCTTCATACAGTTAATCCACTTTTATATCTTTACAGGCTTGTCGGCCTGTTGTGATCCTGCATCAATTTTTACCATGAGATGTGGATTTCCAGCTGTTCTGTCCATAGCCACTTTTACTATTTTTGAATTTGCATTTGCCATTCTAGACACTTGTTTTTTCCAGAACCTTCTTCTCTGTTGACCCCACCTTACCATATTATAGGCTTCAATCCTAGCAATACATATACTAAATATTACGAATAAATAAATAATTATGATTTGCACCATTTTTTTTGCTCACTTTTTTCTCATTTCTGCTCCTGATCCAAGTGTTATTTTCTCATGGTTTTTTTCATTTCTGGTTCTGATGCATACGTATTTTTTGATTGTATGTATACTTTGTCCAACGTGTAAAGCTTTTACAATGATATGAATTTTTACATCGTCTTACTAATAATCTTATATAGAATCAATGAATCTAGTTTAATGATGCAGAACTTACTGATTATGTACCTACACTTAAACTATTCCACTATATATACAACAAATACAGAATATTAATTTGTTAAATTGTATGTAGTACAAGGATTGAGATATGATATGAATAATTTATATTCAATATTGGTTTTATATTGATTATCATATAGACATTTCATATTGTATACCTAATGTATTTGCAATGGCGTCAGAATAATATGTTTCGATCGTTTCAATGTAGGTAAAACCAAGAACACTCCAATCCATTAGCTAAATCTTAAAATAATCGATTCGGGGAAGATGATTCGTATTCAAACTCGGCTATTACATAAAATTGAAAGTATTTATATAAACCGTTATTAAATTGATTTCCAATAATCGTAAAAAATGTATAGGTCGTATCGGCAATTGAAGTTTAAACTCGGAGAGGATTTAATTTTATTTGCATCTCTGGTGAAGAATCCTCCATTCCATGAATGAACTTAGGCTGGTATTCTAAAGATTTCTTAGGAAACACTAGGTAGGATGTTACTCTCATTTCCAGCTGTCGATTTGTTCAGTTCCAAACTGTTGAGCCAAGATACGCGAGATTTGTATGCAAGGTCTATATTTTTCACGGTTTTTACAACTTTGAAGTAAAAAAACACAAACTTTGAGATCTTGTAGCATATATGTTCTATGTATGGATTTACTCAGAATTCGGAGTAGAAAATTTAGTGTGTCTATATGCATGTCTGTGTGTCCGTTCCCCCCTTATAATTTTTGATCCGCTCAACGTACAGAACCTCGAATTTCAGAATATATAAAATTTTATAGACCTACAAAACTTTTATACTCAGTATTTTTAATTTTTGTTTCAGTCAGGGGTTATCAACATTTGAATTTTTACTTTACATATTTTACCATGTATCTCAAAAACCATAAAAGCTAGAACACTGAAAAATGGTATAAATGTAGACAAATGAAAAACCTCAAATTTTTTTTTTAATTTTCAGAGTCAAAACATAAATTCATCATAAAAAATGTTGTTTTTTATGATGAATTTATGTTTGACTGCCTATATTTATTTTTTTTTAATATCGAAAAACACCGAAACACCCAACTAGATAATTTAATTTTATATAAAAAATATGAACATTGTAGTGGTACATCTCAAAATTTATTTAACAATTTTTATAAAAATTAAATTTAGTGACAACATCGTTTCATACAATTTGTAAGGCAGGTCGCCCTAGAGACAATTATATGGACAAGGTGATCAGCGATGCAGTGGTGCACTATGGCAGTTACCAAGAAACAAAGAGGCTGGCGGTCAAAAGAGATATTTAGAGAGATGGAGTGCTTAGTGGAAACCAATCCCAGGATTATTTATAACCACGAAGAAGTGATTGGTTCGCTTTTTTACTATTTAACATAGAAAAAATCACACTACGAATGTCATCACAGTAGGGTTTGTTAAAATTCGTAGCAATAATAGCATTTGACAGTTGGAAAGGTTAGGCATTGGGAACAGATAGGGTAAGAAGTTTTTTAAAATTCTTAATATTCTATTGCGGCGAGGAACATGATATTTTGACATTTGCTATGGAATCTTTTGTTATAGCTGTAGAACTCTTCAACCATGCCGGAATTGCTCCTGGTATTGAAGGTTATACTGCACATGATAGGTTGGCTAACGGGGTTCATGGATATTGGTCTTAAAATGTAATGTTTATTTGTACAAAAAAATAAACGATATCAAATAAGTATAATATTATGGTTCAAGTGATCATTTTTAAATTGCGACTGGAACAACAAAAGCAATGTCATCTAGTGAACATATTTGTATATCTGCTACCCAGTTGTTTTATGGTCCACACATAATTCACGAATTAGCAAATGATAAAAACAAAACAAAAATAACTATAATTAAGCTCGGGCTCAGAATATGGTTCGTTTTTATTGGAGCTAAGTTTGATTGATGTACAACTGAAATAACTCAGTGCATGTCTGTGTTCCTAAGGCCTCGCTCACATTGGATGCGTTTTCGTACGAATTTCGCTCGTGCGTAAACGTACGTAAATGCACGAACGATCCCGATACTTGATGTACTATGAGAGTGCTCACACTGGATGCGAGTTGGTCGTACGTGATCGTACGTAGTCGTACTGTGGTCGTACGTATACGCACGAATTGTTACGACGTCTGAGTTCGCTCATGGACATGCTCACATTGGATGCGTTTACGTACGAAATTCAGTCGTCCGAATACGTACGAAAACGTCGAAAACGCACGAATAATCCCGTTCCTTTGAGCACTATGAGAGTGCTCACACTGGGTGCGAGTTAGTCGTACGTTGACGTGCGTATAGTTCCGACATACGAATTCGATCCAAACTTGTTTGGATATTTTGCTCCGTTCGTACTTTGATTACACATAAATGGATACAGAAAATTTTGTTTTTGGACACAAATGTTAATGAGATTTCTGATTACGTTATGCAATTTGATCCGAATTCAAATAACTAAATATTTTTTTATGACTTGGTATTTTTATCTTTGTAAACTGTTATTTTAAATTTCTCTTCATGTGTTGTTACCTGTTTTTTATAATTTGCTTACCCCAAGGTTTTGTGATGTTTTGTGCTATGTGAAGAGAATATGTTATTATAAAATGTTATAAACAAGATAATTTTGTCTATACATATTACAATTGTCGGCCTTCGTTGCTCAGTTGGTTGCGTATCTGACTGCTGATCCAAAGGTCCCGGGTTCGATTCCCGGCGGAGGCACAGTTTTTAATTGTGTTTTCAGTCTGGATCTGTGAGACGACTAATATCGTAAGTCTCCAGAATGTGGCAACTTGTTATTGGGTGCGTGTTAAATAAATATTTGACATAGTATCTGTTAGTTACCCGAGAAGAAATATTAAATAAATGAATAAATAAATAAATGGGAATAAAATTAGATGGGTCGATGGCACAGCGATTAGCGCGCTGGGATAGTAATCCAGTGGTCGCGAGTTCGAATCCTACCTCAACCGATTTCGTTCACCTATAGCACAAGCATTTATTTTCTTATTTTAGGGAACGTAGGAAGATGTATATTATGTACTTGTTTAACAAGGACATATTCATTATTATCTAAAAAAAAAAATTGGCTAACCCACAGAGAGGCTGTGCCTTGTGTGATTTTTGTATGCACGGTTGCTTTGTTGTTATTGATATTATGTTTATGTGTATTGTTTGTTTGTTATCCGTGTACCAAATCTTAAATACATAAAATTGTATGACCAGCATCGTACGTCGACGTACGATCAAATTCGTATCAAAAATCGGAGAAAGCCGTATCTAGTGCGCGCACTCGACCAGTATCGTACGTATACGTACGATGCGAATTCGTATCCAATGTGAGCAAGCCAGTGCGCGCACTCGATTCGTACGACCAGCATCGTACGTTTACGTACGACCAAATTCGTATCCAATGTGAGCGGGCCCTAATGGTGCAAAGTTGTTAGTCACATATATATTCTTTGTTATCTCAAAATGAAAAGTTTTAAGGCGTAAATTATACGCATTATATTATTTTCATTACTTTGTCGTTAATTACGATAATTGTTATGACCTGATATAGTAATGAAGTCATATCAACTTTTTGGAGTTATAATTCCCTTAAATAATTGGTGTTCAGTTATTCAGACGATATATCTCAATATGATACGTCTATTTGATTGCACATTTTTTTGACGCAGATCTTGAATGTATTAGTTCGAAGCCAAGTCAAGCAAAGCCTTGAAAACCATCTTCCATCCTTAATATGTCTTGTAGGTTTTAATAGCACATATTATGTCGAAACAATTAGTTTGAAGAGATGGTTCTGTGGCAGAACCTTAATTCGCTAGACTATTAGTAGTCCAATGGATGCTTTATTTTTATTGCAGTTTTGCTGGACGAGGAGAGAGATCGGAAAACTATCGTTTCGGTCGGAGTCAACTAGTTGGTTCATAATTGAACGATTGCTTTGTCAGTTGTCCAACGACGGAACATGTTGTCGTATTTTATATGACAAAAATATAATGTTTAAAATAATTGTATAAAAATTCAAGGAAGGTCTGTCATGGCCGCCATAATACATAATACGATGTTTGGCCGTGATTTTAACGTAAACAATGTGTGATGATAGTTTCGTAACTATGTGTGTTATGATTGTCGTGTTTTGATAAACAAATTGGTTGCAGGGTTGCCAACGTTTTTTATAATCTTTTATTTTATAAATTTACAGTTAAATATTTTTAATTCTTATTAAACTATAAAGTGGGACTTTAGGACTATTAACATGACAGGATTTGGAGGAGTGTATGTCAGAATAAAGGAAGATGGCGACGAATTTTAGAGGAAGCTAAGGCCCACAAATGACTTTAGAATTTTTATCGATATTTTTCTATTTTGTGATTATTATATAAATAATATCACATAATATACAGTTCATATAATCTAGACTGTGATCTACTCAGCTCTCATTGTCTCCCCAGAGAAGTAAAGCATCAGGTAGACAATGTCTCAGCTGTGGCAGGCTGCCTCAGATATGTCATCGAACCAGCAGCAATGTACGCACCTATAACACTGGTGTGTGACCTCACATCACATATGACATTGAGACAAGAGCAAGTATGACGAGTGAAAAGTGTCAAGTAAGTGTCAGTGTCAAGACCAAAAGTAGGTATGTGTTGGACAGCGAAGATGAGAACTCTACGTGACGTGCCATTACTGGAAGGACCTTGCATGATCGAATAAGAAACACGACAATCAGCGAAATATGTCAAGTCCACGATGCGTATAGCAATAGTATTTTTATGTATAGTGAATGTACGAGGATGTAAATGTTTTTTTCATAAGGACATACTCATTCTTAAAAATATTTGAAACTCATATTAATACCTTCATGTTTGAAACCCTGTGTGCGTTATATAGGTACAGGATGCCGAAATAAATATTTATAATTTTTAAATTCTTATATGAATTGGATTCTTTTTTGTGACAACCGGTACCTTAAATATCAAAAGCATCATGACTCAGTATCACGGGTTCCGAATGTTTACGTTAAAAATATATAAAGTATATTTGACATTTCAATGTATGATTTTTTGTCAACTGTATTACTTCATACACAAATGATGCATTTATTTATTTAAGTATAGATAGTAAATAACAGTGAAGAGATCTTACATATAACCGATGATTGTAGCCCATAGAAGCAATATTTGCGTGAGAAATGAATTCAAATAAATTTCTCATCTGCTGGGAATCGAACCCAGGACGTACGCACTGAAACCGAACGGCATTTCAACTGTGCCACGGCGGTCGACAAATTAAATAGTCAGTATTTCTACTCTACTGGAAAAATTTATCCTTAATATTATGTGTAACATTAGCGGGTTTATTGCTACGAGGCAATCTCTTCCCAAAACATCCCAAAACCCGTATGACTCCTGTAGGACAAAATCCGTAGGACCTTGCAGAGCCCCAATGAAAGCAACGACAACGAGGACCTTCAATCAATAAGTGGACACATCATTGTCCATTGGGTGGCAACATTCCCACAGGTTTTGTTCTCAAGTTATGTCTAGTGATGAGCAAAAGTCTTACAGTGTTGGTTTTGCGAGACATTCAATAACAAGACCGCATGCGTCACTTCAAGACCAATATCAGGTTGGTCTTGAAGTGACTTGAAGACTCGTGGTCTTGCAAAACTTAATGCGCTCTGCGGACTTGCGGTCTCGCAAAATTTTTCTTAATCTAAAAGTAAAAAAAAATAATTACGTACTTTCGACATATTAATCCGTGTTTTTATCTAAATCTATATATTTATATTTTATCTGAATCTATATTTTATGTTTTTATATTTCATCAATTTTCATATATTTACCTATCTATATTTCTATAGTTCATCTTTGTGTGTAATTTATTATTGTAAGTGTATATTGTAACAAGTAGATGGCTTATGCCGTATATTTGGTAAATAAATAAATAAATAAATAAATATTACTATAAATTGGTGATTTTTTGTAATTACTATATAGGTATTTTGACATATTATTTTTTTTGAAATAGTCGCAAGACCTGAAAAACCATGATCAAGACTGTATATGAAAGATTCGACCAAGAATCGATCGAGTAAATTAGACCAAGACCACATCTGTAAATGCAAGACTAAGAACGGGAGTGCAAGACTTGCATTAAATTTGCTCATCACTGTTTATGTCCGGGTATTGTCAGAACTGATAAGAGGCAGAGGAAATAATGTACATACCTACTATCGGCGAATATATGTACCTACCTAACTTTTGATGTTTCCGTGTCCTGTGATAAATTGGGAAGTCCAAGTTTCAATCAATCCTCCTAGCAATAATTATCTCGCATGGTGACGGGGTCTGCTTTCCTTTCTGGCCTTCCAACCCCACTTTCTCCCGACAATCTAAAACTCGCTGTCAATTATTATATTCAGGTGGACTTATTTTGACACGGTCAAACCATCTGAGCTGATTTTCTTTTTGGAGTCTGTCCGTTGGCAAGCAACTTTTTCGGAAGTCTGAAACAATAAAAAAAACAGGAGGTCTAAAACGACTCCTTATTGGCAATGTCAAATTAGTTAATCAGAATCAAATATTGTACCAACTAGCATAATATTATGTATTGATAGTTTTGTCTTTATTAAGCCGCTTAAAGTTACATAGTTCTGTTGAACCAACTACGAGATTAACATTTACACAAAATAGTTTTTACCATAAGGTCTCAGAATGTATAATAGTTTACCACCAAACATAAAAGAAACCACAAGTCTTGTCACTTTTCGTAGGCTAGGTGCTGAATACATTGTTAAAAACAATGTACTCCATAGTTTTACATGATGTTTATGTAATTTTATGTCATACTCTTACTACAATAATTTGTTTCAAAAAGTTTCATTTTTATATTTATTGTTGAAACTAGATGTATTAATTTTTATTTATGTTATTACGTCTAACTAAATATTACTACGACTACAACTATCTCGACATATTTACATTAATTTTGAAGTATTTTTTTATCATTATAAAAACGGATCTTATGTTTGGTTTAAACAGTATTATTTGTCAGCCTACGAAGTAAAATAAATTGCCCTATTTACAATACGTGCAGTTTAGAATATTGCCACTTTATTAAGCCACTTAAGATTGTATTGTTCCGTTAAACCAATAATGAATCATTAAGCACGAACGACCAAGTAATAACCAGAATAATAATAGCTTCAATGTAATAACCAGACTCGCCAATTCTAGGATCATGGTTAAAGCGTACCCCGATAGAAACGGGACAAAAGCGCTAAGGGAAAGAAGAAAGAAGCACGAACGACCAAGAAGTAAAACTGCGCCATTTTAATTCTTATAACATTGTTTATTGCCACTGGGTTATTTTTAACGATTGACGTTATGTAAAGAATATCTATTCCAATTATTGTTTTTTGAGCACACGCATACAGTTTATACGTATCTGTCAACATAAACCTTTTCTTTTAATTGGATTCCACTAAGCTACCGTTTGATCAATTTCTAAACATAGTTTTCAACAATTCATAGTAAACTGACTTGAGACTTATTTTTTGACTGCTATGTGCTGTGTGCTATGTACGGCGTGTTTATTTTACTTTATCGATTATAGACTAAAACACTCATTCGATTATTTTCAAATTTTGCAATTATGTATGTATATCTAATACTCGCTTAGACCCCATTAGATCTTGAAGGATATTTGAATAATGCTTCTCAATTTTTTTAACTG
Source organism: Molanna angustata (assembly GCA_963576475.1). Lineage (NCBI taxonomy): Eukaryota > Metazoa > Arthropoda > Insecta > Trichoptera > Molannidae > Molanna > Molanna angustata. The sequence goes on along the minus strand of OY754985.1, from coordinate 13,112,652 downwards.
TCAAATATTTCAAAGTGATCCCAAGTTCAGGAAACTTACAATTTGAAGTTTTCGTAATAAAATATTTAAATAAAAAAATAATTTATCGAAATATTTCATGAAAATGGTGAATATTTTCCATACAAAATTTGAATACTTTATAGAATGATTTGTTAGTGATGAGTGTAGCGTTGGCCACAACCCACTCGTTTGTAAATATTTTTGCTTATTCTTCCCTTCTATATCCCAACTCTGTTTGTGCCGACTGTCAGGGGGGCTACTCATGACTGGTTCTTAATACGTTCTTAGCTTGCCTTAATCTTATAGATGTATAAATCCGTACTCAATTATAATCAAATCCTTATATTTCTCTACATTTTATTAATTTAATTAATTTATATTATTATTCAATTAATTTAGCCCCAAAGATTGCTAAAGTCTGAAGCTGTTCTTAATTTTACTGTAATCAACTTCATGAGTAGCTCTGCAGGATCAGCTCTCCTCATCCTTAAATATGCCCTTTTGTCCTGTACCATGTCATCTAGGCCACGACTCTGCAGCTGGTTGCGTATTTGCACAATCCAGGTATTCTTCTTTTGGATGTAAGTCGAGGGAGATCCACGGAGATTTCTTGCTTTACAGCAATGAGTCTTCCTTCTATCTTACAATGTATATTTGTAACACCTAGGCTTCCACGAATGAGTGAACTCTGTATTTTGTATAGTGAGGAGAATCCAACTGCCTATCTTAACATACGCATTTCAGCATTTTCCAGTTGCTTTGATTAGGATTTATACATTTTCTAGCATTCGGAGCCAAAGACGAGTGCCAGTCTGATATGTCAGGCACACTTTTCGTTTCAACTTTGCTGGTAAAAATTTTTTGTAAACATCCAATGTACGCCAATATCTAAAAAAAAACTAAGAAAAAATATTATTAAGTATAACTTAATAATTAAACAATATTTTTTCTGTGTCCTTTATTCCCTGTTTTTATTCCACATTGCTATGATATTTCCTCTTCTTGTTCTTTCCCAATCCTTTATTTTTGCTATGATGTATATTTTATTTGTTCTTTTTTAGCTTTCATTTTTTGTTGATATAGGTACATATATAATTCTGTCACTCTATAATCTGGTTGGTTGGAAGAAATTGCCTAATGGCAATAAGCCCGCCAGTGTGCATTATATTTATTTATTTATTTATACATCTTTTTGTACATAATATAAACAAATATAATTGTACACTGGCGGGCTTATTGCCATTAGGCAATTTCTTCCAACCAACCAGATTACAAAGTATGACAACATTGTGTATGTACAACAGCAAATAAAAAAGAGTAAAAGAAATCAAAGAAAATACGTATAACACTTAAATACTATTGAAACAAAAAAAAAATTATAATTCATAATATTTATAAAAATTATAATATTTGTTTATATTATGTACAAAAAGTAAATAAAAATATAAATAAGTTTGTTTCTTTAAATGATAATAAATCCGCATTTGTATTTGCAATTGTTTGAACATAAATTGAAAACAAATAATTACATTGCACCGTTAGACATAAAATTGTAATAAAAGTGCATCGTTAGACCAAAAATGAAATTATAGTGCACTATTTGATAAAATTTGTAATAAAAGTGCATCGTTTGATAAAAATTTCTAATAAAAGTACATCATTAGAACAACACTTAAAACTAAAAATGCATCATTAGATAAAACGAGTGGGTTTATTAGACCAACACTTAAAACTAAAAATGCATCATTAGATAAAAAAATTGAGAAGCACTATTCATATATCGTTCAAAATCTAATGAGGTCTAAGCGAATATTAAATATACATATTTTCAAAATTTGAAAAGAATCGAATAAGTACTTTAGTCTATAATCGATAAAGTAAAATGAACACGCCGTACATAGCACACTGCACATAGCACATAGCACACACACACAGATACATTGTGATGAAACTTTCAGATTACACTCTCAGCATGATACTAGTTGATAATCTACAATAAAAAAATACCCTTAAAATTGCGAAATCATAACTCCCCACTATATCCCCTTGGATTACTGAGGAGTAAAAATATAATAAAAGTGCATCATTTGATCAAAATTTGTAATAAAAATGCATTATTTGACCAAACTTGCAATAAATGCGCATCATTAGATCAAAAATTAGGATAAAAGTGCATTATTTGATCAAAATTTTCAATAAAAGAACATGATTAGACCAACACTTGTACTAAAAGTGCATCATTAGATCAAAATTATAATAAAAGTGAATCACTTGATCAAAATTTGTAATAAAAATGCATGATTAGACCAAAACTTGTAATAAATGCGCATCATAAGACCAAAACTTGTATTAAATGCGTATCATTAGACCAAAACTTGTAATAAATGCGCATCATTAGATCAAAACTTGTAATAAATGCCCATCATTAGACCAAAACTTGTAATAAATGCGTATCATTAGATCAAAACTTGTAATAAATGCGTATCATTAGACCAAAACTTGTAATAAATGCGCATCATTAGATCAAAACTTGTAATAAATGCGCATCATTAGACCAAAACTTGTATTAAATGTGTATCATTAGATCAAAAATTAGGATAAAAGTGCATTATTTGATCAAAATTTGCAATAAAAAAACATGATTAGACCAACACTTGTACTAAAAGTGCATCATTAGATTTCTTTATTCTTCTTCTTCAGCCTATTTCCGTCCACTCCTGAACAAATGCCTCTACCATTGGACTCCACGTTGTTCTGTCCTGTGCAGTTTGCATCCGGGACGCGCCAAAAAGTGCAATTAGAAATTAGTGGAAAAAACAGCGATTAAATAATAAGCTTCCGTTTTTTTTACATAACTTGCAATCATCTCCTTGACATTTAAAGCTAAGATTATCTAAATGACTTTTCAGGAGTCATTATCTGTATATTGACCTGACTGACCTCAAATAAGATTTGCATTGAACTTAATATGAACTGATCATTCATAAAATAACTTTTAAAAAAGACTTAAATATTTTCTGCTTACCTATTTATTATTCTATATAAAAATGAATTAGCATATTTTATGAGAAAAAAATTACCATATGGAATTATATTTATATTAAAAATAAATTAAGTCAAAAAATCGTATGAGATCTGTTAAATATATATGAAGCCACACCTCAATAGCCATTCCTTGACAAATCTTTTTACACTATTTCCTAATATATGCCAGCATCATATTAAGCAATTTCATACATAGATACATTATAATATAGATAATATATTCGTAACATTTTCTTACCGTATTCATTATTATACTTGGGAACTACAAATCCATCGTTAAATTTAAATCTAGTGTGAAGGGTGTATTTGTAAGAACTTATTCAATGTTTGTTTGTTGCTTTAGTGAATAAGGATTTTCATATTTTTATTTATTTATTTAATTTGTATATGTACATTTAGTGCACAATATTTAAACCTTTTTCAAGCCATTACGAGCAACGCTGAAGTCCTAAAAGTAAATCTCAAAACTTCGTCAAAATGATTAATTCAAATCCGGTAGTTAATTGATATTAATTAATCAATGACCACAGGCCACCTGCGAGACTAGTGCTACCTGCTCATATGAGGGCCTGCTACGCTTTAGCGGCGCAGCGGTCAAAGTTTCCAAATATTGGTTGAAAAGTGTTTGCTGCTGACATGAAAGAAAAAATAAAAAATTAATGAATCCTGCAATAAAAACGAAAACAGTACACCTATTGATAAAACATGACGAAAATGAGAAATTAAACCTAACCTAACCACTCAGCACACCAATTATGCTCAACATGCAACAATGTACATAATCTGTAATACATACATACAACAGGCATTTCCTAGAGATCGACATATTCTTACTAAGCGCCCCCCACATTTAAAAATTATATCAGACAAATTTCATCCCCATAACAATTTCACACATCATTCACACAATATCTCGCCATAATATGTATCTATTCCTAATTTATCTTAATATACTACAATAACTCCAGTGACAACCTGTAATTGGCTTTGATGTTAATCAAATCATCTTTATTTTATATACCTACTTTATTATACGCTGTACATATGTTGTCCTCTAAATAAATAAAATAAAATAAATACTATAACATAAGGCCCGTACCTTGAGAAACGATCTTCCTATAAAAAAAGGAGTAAAATTTCGTAGACGTGTCTAGCAAAAGCGCGAAGGCTTATATAGATGTCACCAAACATCTTGAGACGTTTCGCCGTGGAGGGGAACGGTTTGCACATAATATAGAAACCATGGAAACAAAAAGACACAAATTTGTGATCTGCGCACCAACGGCTTCAACTATACTATGTTTATCCTCGTTTGCGGTATTCATTCATTCAAGCCATGACGGCAAAACCCACAATGTGGGGTAACCAGCGACATGTGTGTGGGCGAATACCCATACCAACACACCAATCTCCTCCCACCTAAAAATGTTCTGGAATAAAACCGATTTGTTTAGGATATCGTGTCGGCAGCGTCCTAAAATCCCTTCCTAGACCAGTAAGTCAGGATCGAGATGATCCTCCTAGTTGGTTCACCCCACAACTCCTCTTCGGTGCACTTCGCCCCCACCAGAGGGCACTCCCAACAGGTGTGCCATCGTGTGCTCTTCGCCGCAGTCTCAAAGCCTATCTTGATTACTCTCTGACATTCCCCATCTCGCCAAATAGGCCTCGCTCCTTCCACGTCCCGTTCTTAGTCTGTTCAAAGTTTTCCAGAGACACCATTATATTTTTATTAATTTATTATTAGTTCATATATTTCAACATTTGTTCAAATGAGTCAAACATGATAATAATATGCTGTCATAAATAATGACACTGTGTTCAAAAAGATAAAAAAATAATTATCAATATTTTCCCGAAGATGACACACAGGAAATATTTGATGAATGGTGTTCCCTTAATTATACTTGATGCCTGACTAAATGATTTTCGTAGGGATTTTTGAAATGTGATTATCATTTATAAGTGCTCTTTTGATCAATTAGATATATTTAATTTAATTAGTGATGGCCGAATCCGAAACTAAGATCAACATCGGGGTGGTCTTGATCTTATATTTACACGTGTGGTCGTGGTTTTGTAGGACTTGTTACCTTTTGCCGTGTTGTTACCTGGGCTATCACCTATAATAGCTAGGCTAATTACTCTACATCTGGAGCAGCTTTCCATAGGTCTGGACTTATCCTATTCGTGCTCATGTCAGCTTTGTGATAACCCTGAACAGACTTCTGAGCATATCCTATGGGAATACACTAACTTCTCCGTGTCAACTTTCTGACGAGATCTCTACAACGATGTCCGAGGGAATTTCTTTGGACTCGTTGGACATGCGGACCTTGTAGCCACGAAGAGCAATTTCAGGGCTTTCAAGACTTTCTGTCTTAAATTCGGTGCACTCTTATCTTCACTATCAGTGAACGGTGAGCCAGTTGTTTCCACATGATTAGCTCTCTTTGCAGTGCAGTGTCTGCAAGGTTTTAGAGTTCTCCGGAAGCTTCGTATGTTCTTTATGTGTTCTTTCAGAGTTTTGCAAGGGGCCGTTATTAGTGCCTATAAGCAGAACGGGTGGTAGTGAAAAAAAAAGGCTAAGTCCAGGTTTGAATATAGCGTGTCCATGACATTATGTCTTCTGCCCACATCATCCAACTTTAAGCAAAACTGCAACTAAAAATAACGAGTGGATTATGGCCAACCCCATCCTCCACAGTACCAAGTCACTCCACAAAGTATTCAAATGTTGTATGGGAAATTTACAGCATTTTAATTAAAGAAATTAATGAGTAAATTATTTATGATTTAAATATTTTTTATGAAAGTAATGTGATATGCAATTTGAAAATGAAAATATTTAATTTTAAGTAGGTATCCTGTGCTTGGTGTCACTTGAAATATTTGACAGTTTAAAAAATTGACAAGCACTGATCAGATATCTTTCAAAATCTAATGGGGTTAAGCAAGTATTACTTAGGTAACAAATTTGCAAAATTTGATAATGTGGCAGACCACATCTCGAAATTTCTTTCGAGCGCGCGCCTAGCGACGGCAAGTACATTTGTTTATCGCTAGGCCGAGTTCATCGCCCGCAACGTCAAACAAGTGACAATACTCCTCAACTGGGTATGACACTTCAAATAAATAAGTCTAGAAAGTTCGAGGACATTGAACTTGCTACCCCCAGCGCAGCACTATTTAAGGGAGTCTACACCTCTACACGTCGTCACTTCATTTCCGTATTTCCGTCACTTCGATTCGTCACATCACGCCGCCGTTCTCGACCACGCCGTCTCGCCGACACTTCGTCTCTCGACCACCGGTCATCTCTCGACCTCGCGAGCACGATGGTACTTCACCATGCGAAGATTCGGACACTTCGAACACACCCGCTAACTCGCTCGTTATACCTACTCATCGTGAGAAAGTTCCTTTGTAAGTTATTTCATCAATTGTAAATTTACCCTTAAGCAAACTATTAATTGTGATCAATATACTCATTGTTACTCTTGACCATTCTTTCTTCTTCTCTCTAAACCACTGTCCTTGTGTTCTTATTTCAAATCATATCCACTTGGGATATAGTAAACTCTTTTTACTGGTAACCCCTCTGGTTACCACATATATTTAATAGTAACCACTCTGGTTACTACCTACTTTTGATTGGTAACCCCTCCGGTTACCAATTAGCTTTATTGGTGACCCTGAAAACGTGAATATGAACACAATCGTTACCAAACAGCTTAACAGCTAAGCTTCACAGCTACTGGTATTTACAAAACATCGGTATTTATCTAGTACTGGCCCGAGGCCGAAAAACGATAAATATGCATTCACAACAGTGGTATTTTTCCTTACAATAACATTAAACAACACTTACCGATTTTCCTCAGATCACTCCTTTTCTTTTCCTAGCTTAGAAAAAGAACGAATTGGTTTTTGAATCTCTCACGATGGGTACACTACACTACACCCGCGAAACAATCGCGCTTAATTCTATGCAATCGCGTTTAAAAATCACCCGCGTTTCTCGGTTTTTAGTTATTCGTTGTCATAAATATTGCATTCAAATAAGACATGCATAGTACACATTCATTTTATTCTGAGATTGTAAACAAAGGTATATATTGGTACCCACTTTATAATTTCACATAAACAAACACTGTTAAAAAATTTTCTGTACGGCACTGCTTTAGTAAAAAAATACTCCGACAATCGCGATATACATAAACAAAACCGCACTTCCGAATTTAGTTATATTCTTTTCACATAATTCACGGAACTAAAAATATTTTTCACATACATCGCGACAAAAAATTCTCATGCACAACAATAATACTGAAGTGACAAAAATTATTAATTTTATATTTTGCATACAGTTTTACGCGTGGTACAGAACATTTAAGTAATCTTGATATAGTAATTTCACTGTTTAAACAAATATCCATCGAAAGTTTTCGGTTTTAAACGATAAAACTTCAATTTTGTTATTTTTAATAAGTAAACAACGCGATTACGGCTCGTGACTAACCTTTCAAAATTTCAACTAGCGGTAGAAAAATTAAGTTTTCAATAAACACCATCTACCGAGCGACAATCTAAGTTTTTGCTAACAAGATATTTACGTACGTTATTTAAATTCATTGCAATCAGAAATATGTTTTTATATCAAAGGAGCTCGCAAATAATTAATTAAATTATCACTATTTAATATATCAAATAGGTACTAATTTCGTGAAATACTTAACTTACCTATTTCATACTTTGTAATTTTGCTTTAAATACCTTTTATACTTTGAAACTTGCAAAGCATTTTTGTACTTAGACACATTTCAATATTTACCTATTACAAATAGAATATTTTAAACATTTCTGGACTTTGCTGAAATTCATATTATTTTTTTTGTTGCATTGTATACCTAATTAGATACTTGAATTTATTTTCACTTCTAAAATATATTGTAATCAACTTAATTATTATTGACAAATACTTATCATTGTACATATTATATTTTTGCAACATGCAACCAACAATATTTTATTTATTCGCTTGCTACAATTGTAAATGTTTATATTATGAAAATTTAAAATTTACAACTGTCAACTGCTGTTACTATGTACAACTATAGAAGCAAGATGATCAACGTTATCATCATCATCAGCATCAAACCAAGATGGAAAGCGACATTATCAACATCGATAAATCAAGATGGCAAACATTGTCAACGGCACCAAATCAAGATGAACAACATTGGCAACGGCACCAAATCAAAATGGACAACTTCAGCAACAAATGGTTTTCATCAGCAACCAAGAGCAACACCGACACGCTACAACTCGCTATACTGGCACGTATTCCCAAAGACATCAGACTCACTTGATGCGCGGCAAAGAATGCACAAGCACTCGCTATACTGGCACGTATTCCCAAAGACATCAGACTCACTTGATGCGCAGCAAAGAATGCACACACAGGCCCCACTGGAGAACTACATTCTCCAAAGCTGTCTAACGCAACAGACACGCCGCAACTTCAACGCTGGAGAACTACTCCAAAGCTGTCGGACACCCAAATATGAACGCACGCACACATCTCGAGCACACAAAAACTCACCTCGTCTCATCGCTACGCACGTCTTTGAACGAGGAGTGATTTTGTTGGGACACTGTCCCATCCTTCGCGTTATGCTTATGACTCGCACTCTGTCTCGCATACCCAAGGAGCTGCTCAACCACGACAACACGACGTCTACACGACACGGTCAACACGACGCTGTCAACACGTCACTGTCAACACACGCTGTCAACACGTCACTGTCAACACGACGACAGTCAACGAAAACTTCGAAAACGCCAACGCAAGCCAACTGCACAGTTCTGCAAATTCGACAAGAATGTTTAGATGCCAATTACACTGCACAGTTTATCGGACTCCACGGACTACACTGACTCCACGGACTCCACAGCTTTGTGTACGAACAAGCCTCACCGACACACTGCAATTGTCAACGGGCTGAACGGGAACACTGTTTCCAAAGCAATCACATCTTGATCCGTCGCAATCATCATCAGCAACTAGGCAACAGTCCAACTAACACAAGTCTAACCATCTCTCCAAAATTGTAATGACTACAAAAATCTTCAGCAACGACTGCCTCAGCTCAGCCACATCATGACGTTCTACCAAGGTATCGTGCCATCTTCGATACCACTTGGAGGGGAGGAATGTGGCAGACCACATCTCGAAATTTCTTTCGAGCGCGCGCCTAGCGACGGCAAGTACATTTGTTTATCGCTAGGCCGAGTTCATCGCCCGCAACGTCAAACAAGTGACAATACTCCTCAACTGGGTATGACACTTCAAATAAATAAGTCTAGAAAGTTCGAGGACATTGAACTTGCTACCCCCAGCGCAGCACTATTTAAGGGAGTCTACACCTCTACACGTCGTCACTTCATTTCCGTATTTCCGTCACTTCGATTCGTCACATCACGCCGCCGTTCTCGACCACGCCGTCTCGCCGACACTTCGTCTCTCGACCACCGGTCATCTCTCGACCTCGCGAGCACGATGGTACTTCACCATGCGAAGATTCGGACACTTCGAACACACCCGCTAACTCGCTCGTTATACCTACTCATCGTGAGAAAGTTCCTTTGTAAGTTATTTCATCAATTGTAAATTTACCCTTAAGCAAACTATTAATTGTGATCAATATACTCATTGTTACTCTTGACCATTCTTTCTTCTTCTCTCTAAACCACTGTCCTTGTGTTCTTATTTCAAATCATATCCACTTGGGATATAGTAAACTCTTTTTACTGGTAACCCCTCTGGTTACCACATATATTTAATAGTAACCACTCTGGTTACTACCTACTTTTGATTGGTAACCCCTCCGGTTACCAATTAGCTTTAATAATAATCGAATGAGTAGGTACTTCAGTTTGTAATTATTGGTCAAGTATAGTATAAACGCGCTGCGCCGTTCATAGTACATAGCACATATTATCACACAGATACATTATGATGAAACTTTCAGAATACAATCTCAACATGATACTTGTTGATAATCTGCAATAAAAGATAATCTAAAAAATGCGAATTCATAGCTTCCCCTAGGGGTAGTGAGGAGTAAAAAGTTTTTTTAGTTCAATAATTAAGTACAATGAAACACCAATTTATAGTGGTTTTGAAATGTCGCTTAGAGAATTGTTTTGTTGACAGAAGTTATGGATGGATATTTTGATCTGATTAATCTGTTAAATATGAGCTATGTATCTGTTTTGATGTTTATTGAGTTATTGGTTAATTAGTTATTATTAAAAAAGTATTTTGGTTGTGTGCCTACATACTGTATGACGAATAGAAACAATCATAACTCAGTTCATAAGTATATTGTCGCTGTAAAAATGTAAACTGCTAGCCCTATAGAACAGTGTTTCCTAGTTTATTAAAAATTAAACGGTTTTTAAAAGACTACTTCATTTATGTTTATTAAGCTCAGCGACACAACATGCAGTCATGGTCTTGCGAGACCAAAATCAAGACTACAAGACTTGTAAAACTTTTGCTCATCACTAAATTTAATATATATTCAATAACATTCATAATCTTAAATTGTCATAAGTCAAAGCAATTTCAACGTTGATAGGTACATTATCAATTACCTGTGCATTGAAGTTAAGACTTATCTGTAATATGTTTATTAAGTATAGAATACACAATATTTTTTTTTAATATTTGTTGTGTGTGAAACAATATAATATGGAAAATATTATCGACCAAGGTAAGATTAATAAATTATATGTCCTTTAAGACGAATGGATTGGCTCCAAGGTACTCTTTGTATGATCATTATAAAAATATATATTATACTTTCATTATTTGTCTATACATTTTTCTGATATATTTTATTTTCTTAAAAGTACCTACTTTTTTCGTAATATTTTTTAACAACATATTATATGTTTTATTCGATATATTATCGTTACTCATATACTTATAAGGCTTAAAATTTGATGAAGGTTTTTTTATAATATAATATTTTATAAATCAATATTATTTACTTATTTGTTTAATAAGAGAATAAACAATTACACATATAGGTACATTTTTGTTTTATACAAAATGTTGATACTCGCATATATGTGTAATCACATAATTTCCCATAGAGAAGTTACAAAGAAAAAAATAGACATGCTTAGATATTAAGATATAAATAAAAGTAAAAATATATAGAAATCTATGAATGTTAAATAATATTATTAAGTCAGCCTTCGTGGATCAGTTGGTTATTATGAGTTCCCTTATCAATTATTCAAATATTTATTTTATTTATTTATTTATTTATTACAAAAAGACATATTTTACATAAAAAAAATACATAGCAAAAAAGAAATAAAAACACTTTATAATATGACTTCCTTCAAAAAGAGATATACTCGTGTTTTGAAGGGAGTTGCAACTATTTACATGATATAGAACAAAAACAAAGTAACAGAATAATCATAGGTAACAAAAAAACATACTTAAAAATAGACATAGGTATATATGCTACATTAAAAAAAAACAACATTTAAATATCAATTACGATTAATAAAATAAGTGCATAATATCTACATATATAACAACAATGAATAAATAAAACCAGTTTTTATACACAGACCCTCTTTATAACTACATAAAATTTCTTTAGATCGATAATATCCGTATGTCTCTGCTCAGGCAACAGTTCGTTAAACCACTTAACGCCAAGATACGTATAGTGGTTTTGTGCGTAGGCCGTTCTTTTTTTTGGTATATTTAGTATCACATTAAATCGATGAGTGGCTCTTATACAATCCTTATACAATATGTAAAACTTTCAAAAATTACATGGATCAGGGAACTCAATAAGAAGGCACAATTGGTGAACGTTGCGCAAGCGCATAAAGTGATAATATATTATACGTAATGATACGTAAACCATCCGATGACAGGTCGTTAGCCCTGTAGGTGCCTTGAGTTTCTGGTTCTTCTATAATATCCCAACTTCGTCTCTATTGAGATGTCAAACAGTTTGTCAATAAATGTATTAATTATGTATGTAATTGTGAATAATTTACTTTGTAGAATTCCATTATAATTTAAATATAAAAATAAAATATTATGTTTTTGATTCTACGTAAGTACCTACCTATATTGTTTATTGGTCGATAGCTATTTCGCCATGTCCGGGCATCTTCAAAAATAGTCTTGAAAATTCCCTAACAAAGCGAAATAGCTATCGACCAATAAACAATATAGGTACTTACGTAGAATCAAAAACGTACTGTTTAATTTTTTATTTTAAATTATTTATGCAAATGAGAGTTGAGAGTTGGCCACAACTCACTTTATTAAAAATCGAGTTATTGTGATAATTCTCAGAACGATTCTTGATGTTTATAACGGGAGCAATAAACAATTAAAGTCATTACATATTTAAGTAGCTATATTTACGACACTTTAGATAATTTAAATCATTTATTGTTTTTTATTTACTTTATCTGGAAACATTAATCGTAGATTGTCATAAGTCATTTTTTATAATCGTATGACATAGTGAATTTACAATACTGACATTAAAAAAATAATAAATTGAATTAATTACTAAATAATATATTCACAATACTTAAGTCATTACGACATAATGTCGAACAAGTAAGCTCGACATGAATTGTAAATAAAAAAATAATTTCTACGAAAATTTATGTACGTAGCTTTGTATTGGGCGATCGTTTTGCTTGGTCTTTTCAAAGTAAAACTCGAAATCACTCACAAAAAAAATAACAATTGAATATTGTAAAAATAAATATTTCGGAATCTTTCATTTCTTTAACAAGTCTTATTTATTTATTAGTTTGTTTTATAAATAATAAATTTGGATAGCTTATATAGCGCCGTTTTTGTGAATATCTCATCTCAAGGTTGACATAGTGTAGGTTTGTGTACATTAATCTATTAAAACACTCCTACTCCTCTATTTTTGCAACACACTCCTAGCTTCCGTTACATACATGCATCGTCTCACATTTGCTTCATTCAAAATATCATTCACATGGTCGTGCCACCCCTTTCTGGGGTGGCCCCTGCTCCATCTCTTACACCCATGTATATTTTTTTGCTCCGTCTTTCATCGGTCATTCTTTCAATATGCCCAAACCACCTAAAAATCGTTTTATTATGTACTCTTTTTAGTGATCTCATTTCTACAGTACGTATTCTACTTCTATGTGTCTTTTGCCACGTCCATGTTTCACTGGCATACGTCAAAATATGTCAGTGAAACATGAAAATTAACGTCGCTAAAAAAAACATGTGTTCACCAAAACAATAAATTTAAACTTTATTTTATTATATTTATTTTTCATTATAATATTACTTATTAAAATTTTATTCAATCATCAGAATACCAAAACACGCATAAAATGAATAAAATTTACAGTTCATAAAAATTAAAATGCGTTTTCAGAATCGAACCTAGTGTATCGGATATTATTATTAATAATAATAATAAAATTGAGACGAAAAAAATATTAACATACAAATACAAGGAAATAAATGTACAAAATAAAAAGAAAAACATCTTTTCCGACTAAAAAGGACCATGCTCAGCTATAATGACACATTTTTATAGTTTCAATATTTGATTTTCGAATTTTAAATCCCTATGTTAAAAACATGATTTTTTATAGTGTTCATCCCGAATCACTTCGGAAAATATTCAAATTCGTTATATATATTATTGATTGCCACCGAAATCACGCGGAGGTTACCGATAAATTTTGTGTTGTCTATAGAGTGGCATCTAGCCAATAAAATATATAAAAATCTCTTGTAATTTATTTATTTCTTTATTTATTTAATGTAGCTTCTCGGGCAACTAACAGGTGCTATGTCAAATAAATATTTAACATGCACCCAATAACAAGTTGCCACATTCTGGAGACGATATTTATCGTCTCACAGATCCAGACTGAAAACACAATTAAAAACTGTGTCTCCACCGGGAATCGAACCCGGGACCCATGGATCAGCAGTCAGATACCTAACCAACTGAGCCACGAAGGCCGACAAATGATGTTCATACACGCTAATCTCTAAGCCGATCAACAGATATAAATGAAATTTTTCTTGTATTGTCTATAGAGTGGCACCTAGCTAATGAAATATAAACAAAATCTCGTGTAATGATGTTCAAACACGCTAATCTCCTAAACCTATCAACAGATTGATTTCAATGAAATTTTTCTTGTGTTGTCTATAAAGTGGCACCTAGCCAATATAAAATATATAAAAATCTCGTGTAATGATGTTAATACACGCTAATCTCTTTAACCGATCACCAGATTTCAATGAAATTTTTCTTGTGATGTCTACAGAGTGGCACCTAGCTAATAAAATATATAAAAATCTCGGGTAATGATGTTCATATACGCTAATCTCGTTAAATGATCAACAGATTTCAATGAAATTTTCTAAATTTGTATGGTTCGTTCCGGATTGAAAGATTTGGTATTTTATAGTTTTTTTTTCATTTTTTTTTCTTTTTATGGGAAATAAGGAACGTGATTATTTTTTTAGTTGCATAATCTTTCAATAGATGGCGGTGTGAACAAATCTATTGGCATCTCTTTTACGCATCTAGAAAATAATATACCACGCTCAAATGTTGGATTTTTTTGGTAAAATGAGGTCTATATAAAATGCGGTCTATATAAAATGCGGTCTATATAAAACGAGGTCTATATAAAATGCGGTCTTTATAAAATGCGGTCTGTATAAAATGCGGTCTATATAAAATGCGGTCTACATAGAAGGCGGTCTGTGACAGAACAACGTCAACACACATTAATATCTTCTATGAGTTGCCAAGTGAAATGTACTTTGATTTTTTTACTTCCGTGAGTATTTTATGGAATGCAACTTCTTCTTCTTTGATGGCGCTACAGCCCAATTCGTGCCTTGGCCTCCTTCAACTTCTGCCTCCAACCCCGTCTGTCCTCAGCTGCTGTCCTCCAGTTTATTACACTTAATAGCAGCGCTGCATTCCTCCTCACCCCGTCCTCCCATCGCAACCTGGATCTTCCTATTTTCCTTCTTCCTCTTGGATGGCCAGTCATAATATGTTGTAATTTTTATTCAAGATCGTAATATCATATAATGTCTCGTCAGAGGAATAAACTAAATATATAATAATTGTATTTAAATACTGTAAATATAAACATAAAATTAGGTAAAAAGTATTGTACACTCAAGGATAAAATTATTTGCGGTATGCGTTTAGATCATTATCTTTATCTAGCAATATTATTCTTGTTTTTTTGTGGTTTTATTCATTTCCTTGTTCTATATAATATTATGTACCTACAAAAATAAAATTGATTTGCGAGATAGTCGTCATATGAAAAAATAGTGCTTTGTACAAAATACATTTTTAGTTCAAATGTTGTGGGGAGTTTAGCGTTGACCACAACGCGCTCGTTTTATATTGCGCGTGCCAGGTAAATAATTATGTACGTGCCCTTATGAATTTTATACATTTTAAAAATATCATAAACGTTGCTGATATGAATATAAGCATCGTGTAGCCAGTAGCGTGATATACAAATCTGAAGTAGGCAATACTTATTTCACAAAATAGTTAAAAACGATAAATTAGAATATAGTCTGAACATATTTAAATGTTAGTAATCGAATAATTATTCCAGAACGGTATTCCTTCTGCGTCCTTCAAAACCCTACTTCCTCATCTCATTTCTATGATCATTCTGTTTTTTGTTGAATTTTATTTTTGTACGATTATCCAAACCCTTTTGCAACATAAGAATTTTTACTAAAATTTACTATGCATATGTTCGTAGCATGCTTGAGTACTGCTCGCTCATTTGAAATCCTCATTATATCAAATGATAAAAAAAATAATAGATGTTGATATAAATAATTAATAGATGTTTAAACTAATACAATAGTGTTGACCCCCAAATGGATATACTTATTTAACTCAGACATCGATGAAATGTCAATTACGAGCAGTTAAAAATCAAGCCTATTTTCCTTAAACCTCTATCCATTTCTTGTCAACGCTTTTCTATATTTCTTCCCCTTCCCCCGCATACACTCATCATCATAATTAATTACTCAAAACCTATAAATTATAATGTAATTAAGTGAGACTTTATAATTGGCTTATTTTTTATAGATACATATTTATTATAACTAAACATAAAATATTGTATAGCTGTTAAGTTTCCTAATAAATAAAAATAAAATGAAATAAATACTTCACACGCATAGAAAGAATATACAATTCTCAAATTACTTGAATGCTACCAAATACTTAATGCTTGACACACTATTATAGAAGGGTTTTACTTGATTATTATGCATAATAAGATTGACTCCCCTGAGGATACAAAATTGTTCAATTTCATCAAAAAATCAAAGGAATCAAGCGGTATTAGCATATATCGTCATTGGGAAAACATAAATTCTGAATGTTACAGTTTGGAAGTTAGTTATAAATCGAATGAAAAATTCCAGTACAGACAAACAAACAGACAAGTGGAGTTGAAGAAAAGGGTGTAAAAAACAGAACAAGGAAATCCGCGAGTTATCCGCTCGTATACGATATCCGCCTCTGCATTGTTTATTTCAATAAATTAATGTTCTCCGCAAGGTTGGGGATTCCCATCGTGGAGTGTAATGTACCTGCCCGAACAACAAACACTTGTTGTCGATCACGGATCAGTGAGACAGAAGACCTCTTCAGCTACCGGCTGCTGAGAGCCCAAAGAAGTATTATTCTTCAGTATAATTATAGACCAACAGACGAGCACACGCGTCATTCTGAAACCGGTCGTTTATCTATTTGCCGATAGATTCGCGTGTCGTGAAAAAAAATTTTTTTTGAAAGCTTAAGAGTTTTTTTCAACATTGTGCGCCAGTCGGATCGTATATTTTTGGCCAATATATTTTTTATCAATATCAAAAATAATTTTGAACGCTTTTGATTTTCGATCATTAAGGAATTGAATTAGTATTAGTTTTTAATTTATCAAAAAGTTACAAAATATATTTTGACCAATTTGTATTAAATACAGGTAAATTAATACATATTTATAAATATAATATCTAGTTAATAAAAAAAAAATGATATTAAAAACAATGTATAATAATTAAGTAGGTATCTATTCAGGGACCAGATATTTATTAAAAGTATAATATATATTTTGTCCTAGTTCGAGAAAGCGTAAACTAATTAAACTTTTTATAACATTTTTTTAAAAGTATGTATTTTTGTTTCTTATTCATTTGTTTAAACTACATAAGTGTAAAAATATTTCTTTTATTGTTTTAAATTTATTTAAAACAATTAAATAAATACATTTTTTAATTTTATTGTTCTTTTAAAACATAAACCAAAATAATCTATTTCTTGAATTTAATAATAAAAATAATGATTATCTTCAAAGTGTATTGATTGGGAGAATAAGGAATTATCATCAAATTTCGCAATCAATGAATTTATTATTAGGAATTATCATCAAATTTCGCAATCAATGAATTTATTATTAGGAATTATCATCAAATTTCGCAATCAATGAATTTATTACTACGCGGATATTACAATTATTTAAATTTCTTTATAATCATAAATCTAATTGATTGTTATAATGCGCAAATAAATAATACACAAATCTTTGTTATTGTTGATGAAAAAATAATTAATCTACTTATAGTGTTTTAGATTGTTAAATAATTTTAATTAAATCATTAATATTAAGTTTTCGGTTTCAAAATAAAATACAAAGACTTATAAATATTTTAATTCGATTGTTTTGTTCATTGAAAATGTAAAATTATTTAAATGAATAAATATATTTAAAAAAATATTAACTCCTCTTTTTCACGGTCACAATCCTAGGATTGGTTTGATTTTAAGTCATAATATTATCTTGCATTGTAAACTTTAATTTACTTGCACCCGTGCAAGTGGCATTTATACTGTCAGTTTCAACTAAAAATAGCGAAGACAATAATATACCTACCCATGTTTTACTTGGAATTTAACATATACCTACCGTTATATTGCATTTTATTATTTTATGCTAAATTAATTTGTCAACAGGAAAAATCTCCAAAATTAATACATTTATTTAAATATTTTTTCTGTAAGTTCAATAATAAATTATAGCTGTCACATAATTGTTGTATAAAATTAAAAAATTAAGCTACCATTTGTCATTATTTGAGCGAAAAGTGATATATGTTTTATGATATACATAAGTGAAAAAACCTTTTGTGATGTGATTCATGTAAAAAAAACTCTAGAGGATTCTTTTGTTTTCAGCAATGTGGTAATGTTTAATAGGTAGGTACGTTTAGTTTTACATAAAATAATAATCCTTTTTCCAAAATTATTGTTTACATTTTATTTATTTATTTATTTAATATTGCTTCTCGGGCAACTAACAGGTACTATGTCAAATATTAATTTAACACGCACCCAATGACAAGTTGCCACATTCTGGAGACTTACGATATTAATCGTCTCACAGATCCAGACTGAAAACACAATTAAAAACTGTGTCTCCACCGGGAATCGAACCCGGGACCTTTGTATCAGCAGTCAGATACCTAACCAACTGAGCCATAAAGGCCAACTTTACTCCTCTACTTTATTTTTACTCTTAGTTATTTTTTTATTGCAGATTATCAACTGGTATCATGCTGTGATTGTATTCTAAAAGATACATCACAATGTATTTGTGTGTGTGCTATGTACGGCGTTTTTAATCTACTTTATCGATTTTAGACTAAAATACTATTGTTGGCCTTCGTGGTTCAGTTGGTTAGGTATCTGATTGCTGATCCAAGAGTCCCGGCTCGATTCCCGGTGGAGACACAGTTTTTAATTGTGTTATCAGTCTGGATCTGTGAGACGATTAATATCGCAAGTCTCGGAATGTGGCAACTTTTTAATTGGGTGCGTGTTAAATAATTATTTGACATAGTACCTGTTAGTTGCCCGAGAACCTACATTAAAATAAAAATTAAAAAATAATTCGATCCTTTTCAAATTTTGCAAATTTGTATATGTGATACTCGCTTAGACCCCATTAGATTCTGAAGGATATCTGATCAGTGCTTTTCATTATTTTTACTGGCAAATATTTCAATGTGACCCCCATCTCAGGAAACTTAAAATTGATATTTTCATTTTCAAATTACTAAATAGGCACATCACTTTCATAAAATGACATTGAAGAATTATCAAGTTTCATAGTAAAATATTTAAATCACAAATAATAATTTACACATTCATTTCTTAAAAATTCTGTAAATTCAATTGAAGCATTTTCTTGGTTTAGATATTATTTTGAGAAGTATTTGTTCTCATCCAATGATTTATTTATTGTTTAGAAAATATCAATATTCGACTATTATTCTAATGAAATTAAGTAAATTTATTTCAACTTATTAATTGTATAGTTAAAAGTTCGCTATACATAAAATTCTACATAGGTACTTATTTACTCGGAAAGTTAAGCAATGAACTAAGAACTGAAGCCTATTTATAATATGTTTGTTGGTATGTAATATTTTATGAAATATCACACATATGTAAGTAGGTATACTTAACAGGGTATGAGATAAAAACTAGTTGTGTCCAACACTTTATTATAAAAATAAAACAAGATTTAATGTTTTACGAAAATTTATTCATTTTTACGGCAAGGACCTTTTCAACAGTACATACATTATAAAACCAACTTTAAATAATGTATTATGCTACAAATCAATAAAAGTTATTACCGGGAGAAATGATCTTTTTGTAAATACAAACAAAATCACAATAGTACAGTTAAAGACATATCACAACAGTAAAGTTAAAAACATATCACAACAGTAAAATTAAGGACAGTAAAGTTAAAGACATATCACAACAGTAAAATTAAAGACATATCACAATAGTAAAGTTAAAGACATATCACAACGGTCAAATTAAAGACATATCACAACAGTTAAGTTAAAGACATGTCACAACAGTAAAGTTAAATACATATCACAACAGTAAAGTTAAAAACATATCACAACAGTAAATTTAAAGACATAACAGTACAATTAAAGACATATCACAACAGTAAAGTTAAAACATATCACAACAGTAAAATTAAAGACATATCACAATAGTAAAGTTAAAGACATATCACAACGGTCAAATTAAAGACATATCTCAACAAAGATTTGTGTAGAGTTCTGATCTCTATAAGTTTATAATTTTATTATCTGCCATAATATAGTATGTTGAAAAACGCCTAATAAATGAAAATATACAAATCTCAATTTAGGACATGATATGATGATAATAGGCATCGGAAAATATTTTGACATATTTCGTCGTTTTGCGCAACTACCAATCAAACAAAAAAATGCGCTCTGCGCAGCCCACGTACAATTAAATTTACGTTGAACATAATTTTTTTTTGTATCTAATTTAAATTAATTTCCCCATAACTTTAGTACACATTAAGCACCGGCTTAGAATAGTGCTTCCACTCTTTTCTATTATTATATTTTTCGGGTAACACACACAGTTCAGCAACGAGGTTCACCACCAATTCTGAAAATAGTGCCTTTTTAGGTGTTACGAGACTGCGATGTGTTGTATTACACTCATGTGTCGTGCTTCATGTAATGCGCACTCACGTACCTGCTGCTGGTATGTATATGTGCAACAAGTGAATATTGAAAGTGAATGAATATTTTTATTACACTTGTAATGTCAACTGTCATTCATTACTGCAACTTGAATTCTATTTGGTAAAACAAGATTTTAACTTGTTTGAACGTAACTAGGTAATCGATAAAGGTAATTATAATGAATTCTAGTAATGAGCAAAAGTGAGCAGTCTTAGTCTGCACGAGACAAGACAAAGATTGCAAGATCGCATTTGTTGCTGCAAGATCAAGACTAGGGGTGCAAGAAGAAGACCATTGGTCTTGTAATTTTTTTAATCTTATTTTTTTGTAAAAAATTAAGCAGTTTAAAGAAGCAAGACCGATACCAAGACCGGGGCAGACCATGTTAATTGGTAAAATTTTGTTATAAAATTCGTAAAATTTTATTATAAAATTTGTAAAATTCATTATAACATTCGTAAAATTAATTACAAAATTTATTATAAAATTATTAGAATTTTGTCATAAAATTCGTAAAATTTTATCAGAAAATTCATTTTATTGTAAAAAATTTTAAAATATAATAATCGTATTTTTTCCAATAAACTTCCTGAACATACCTTCCTGTCTGACAAGAATTGACGTACGTTAATTATTATTGTAGTTATGGCATGTTCAACAAAATTTAAATTTAATTTTAATATTGGTGGCACTTAGACGAATGTAAATTGAATGCAGATATAAGAAGAAAACTCAAGATTAAAATATCCTGTATGGACATAATACCTCATTTCTTCTTCCTCTCCTCTTCTTCTCCTTATCCTTTTATTTTCCTATCATTACTATGAACTGTTCTTATATTTATATTAGTTATTTATCTTTTTTACTTTTGTAATCTTTATTTTCTTTTTATTTTTGTCATGTGATTATGTACCTTATTGTCATTTTTTCGGGTGGCAGTTCTTAAGAAGAACTGGAGAACACACTTAGGCTGATTGGCCCTTTGTGATATCTGATGGGGCTGTCCTCCCCCTAATTTACCCACCCTTCCCCCTCTAATCAACGTGTCATTTAGCTATCGAAAAGAAAAGATTACTCAATGTATGGAAGTGAGATGTCACCTCAGTCACGTGACAAGTGTCACTTCTCTACATTCACATATGTAATTTTTTAACATTCACTCTGGTTGATTGAAAGACATTGCAGTTTGGCAATAAGTATATGTAAAGAAAGTAAGAAATAAATAAACGGTCTAAAAATAAACTTTGCAGCGCTGAAAGAAGTGGTGGTTGATCGCAGAATAAGCGGCTTTATCATCTCATTAAAATACTAATATCATTAAGGTTCCTTAACGCAAAATTCAAACTTTTGATGTGCTCAACGTAAAATCTCATTTCACCAAACAATCGTTATCTCTGCTTAGTGACAGTTAATCAACTCTTCAGTTGCAGTATTACTTAACTTAACTTTTCGTGAAGGCCCGTGAATCATAGCAGGGGTTACCCTCCCAGCAGCCCCACGAACAACAGACTGCCACAGGGAGCCTTCGCCATGCCCGTAGTACTTTCAGTTCTTCGATTTCCACACCAGGCGCAGCGCAGAGTGTGGTTGGACTCTTAGTGGCAGTGGTATGAAATATGCATGGTGGTAGTTCTTGTTTCGTCCGACGAGCAGCCGCTCCGGGGATGAACAGAACACTTAGTTCTATAACGTTCCCTATGGAGTGGGGTAGGTGACTGCGACTTTCCTATTAACTTTTCGTGTGACCCCGGTACAGGCATCCTCTTCACCCACGTGGACATCGTCCAAGATTTACAGCCGAGGTTCCAGTTTTGTCAGCCAGTCCACCGCCTCTATTGTTGATTTAACCAATCAACACGTTTGACAAAGAAACATTTAAACACAAACACCGTCTAGGAGTTTTGGGCTACGTTCACAATGAACGCCGAGTGCACTCAGAGACGCTCTGAGCCGTTCATAATGACCGGAAAAGGCGCCCGAAAGACACTCTGTGGCGTTCAGATTGAACGTCGAGTGTACGCACCAAACGCTCGGTAAAATTGCCGGGTGAAAAACCCTCCGACAATTATAGTATCAGTTAACTTCTATTTTATCTGTGGAATTATGACTTCTATTAGATTCTGTGGTATCTATTATGTTAGTTGACATTATTTATGATGACAATATGCATTCGCAAAGAGGTTAATTTATAAAAATATCATTCAAAATTCTCCAATAAAAGGCCAGAGATTATTATTTACTCCACTGCCCAATTTCGAAGTGGATTGTTAAAATAGCTTCGAAAACTGCTTTACACATTTCTATATTTTAATCATTTATATACGAATACACCACTCTCCATTATTACTTTTGAAGTGGATAGTTAAAATGGGTTTTAAAACTGCTATATACGATTCTATATTAATAATTCACATATGAATACACCACTCTCCTGTCACTTTTGAAGTGGATAGTTAAAATAGGTTGGAAATCTGCTTTGAACATTTCTATATTTTAATCATTTATATACGAATACACCACTCTCCATTATTACTTTTGAAGTGGATAGTTAAAATGGGTTTTAAAACTGCTGTATACGATTCTATATTAATAATTCACATATGAGTACACCACTCTCCTATCACTTTTGAAGTGGATAGTTAAAATAGGTTGGAAATCTGCTTTGAACATTTCTATATTTTAATCATTTATATACGAATACACCACTCTCCATTATTACTTTTGAAGTGGATAGTTAAAATGGGTTTTAAAACTGCTATATACGATTCTATATTAATAATTCACATATGAATACACCACTCTCCTGTCACTTTTGAAGTGGATAGTTAAAATAGGTTGGAAATTTGCTTTGAACATTTCTATATTTTAATCATTTATATACGAATACACTACTTTCCATTATTACTTTTGAAGTGGATAGTTAAAATGGGTTTGAAAACTGCTATATACGTTTCTATATTAATAATTCACATATGAGTACACCACTCTCCTATCACTTTTGAAGTGGATAGTTAAAATAGGTTGGAAATCTGCTTTGAACATTTCTCTATTTTAATCATTTATATACGAATACACTACTTTCCATTATTACTTTTGAAGTGGATAGTTAAAATGGGTTTTAAAACTGCTTTATACGATTCTATATTAATAATTCACATATGAATACACCACTCTCCAGTCACTTTTGAAGTGGATAGTTAAAATAGGTTGGAAATCTGCTTTGAACATTTCTATATTTTAATCATTTATATACGAATACACCACTCTCCATTATTACTTTTGAAGTGGATAGTTAAAATGGGTTTTAAAACTGCTATATACGATTCTATATTAATAATTCACATATGAATACACCACTCTCCTGTCACTTTTGAAGTGGATCGTTAAAATAGGTTGGAAATCTGCTTTGAACATTTCTATATTTTAATCATTTATATACGAATACACCATTCTCCATTATTACTTTTGAAGTGGATAGTTAAAATGGGTTTTAAAACTGCTATATACGATTCTATATTAATAATTCACATATGAATACACCACTCTCCTGTCACTTTTGAAGTGGATAGTTAAAATAGGTTGGAAATCTGCTTTGAACATTTCTATATTTTAATCATTTATATACGAATACACCACTCTCCATTATTACTTTTGAAGTGGATAGTTAAAATGGGTTTTAAAACTGCTATATACGATTCTATATTAATAATTCACATATGAATACACCACTCTCCTGTCACTTTTGAAGTGGATAGTTAAAATAGGTTGGAAATCTGCTTTGAACATTTCTATATTTTAATCATTTATATACGAATACACCACTCTCCATTATTACTTTTGAAGTGGATAGTTAAAATGGGTTTTAAAACTGCTATATACGATTCTATATTAATAATTCACATATGAATACACCACTCTCCTGTCACTTTTGAAGTGGATAGTTAAAATAGGTTGGAAATCTGCTTTGAACATTTCTATATTTTAATCATTTATATACGAATACACCACTCTCCATTATTATTTTTGAAGTGGATAGTTAAAATGGGTTTGAAAACTGCTTTATACGTTTCTATATTAATAATTCACATACGAATACACCACTCTCCTTTATCACTTATGAAGTGGATAGTAAAAAAAAAGGTTGGAAATCTGTTTTGAACATTTCTATATTTCAATCATTTATATACGAATACACAACTCTCCATTATTACTGTTGAAGTGGATAGTAAAAATAGGTTCGAAAACTGCTTTATACATTTCTAGCTGAGAGTAAAAACTAGTCGTAATTTTGACGTCTGCATATTTCGTAATGGCGCTCAAATGATACATTCAATGCACCAACATTAATTTATAACATATTTGCTGTTCATAATACATACACAATCTTAATTTGATATGATGTGTTCTTGAAAATCAACAACAAATTAAAACTATTTCATCATGATACTTGTTACTACGTGCTAACGAGTAGCCGGTTACCTACTACACTGTCATTGCTAAATTTTGTACAAATTAATATCTTTATGTTTATACTTAATAATTATTACCTACAAATATTTCGTTGCAACATTTTGTATCATAAATATTAGTATTTTTACGTAAAATACCAATGTGTAAATATTGTGTAATTACAATTTAAGAAATATTTGATGTTGATTAGAAAAATAACTAACCGGATAATAAGTTAATTAAGTACTCAATTAATTATAAACAAATATACTTAGTTAAGGTGATAGTAAATTTCACCGTATTTCCCTTTATATCAAGAAAAACATAACATATTACATCATGGAAGTACCTATGCGGAAGATGCACTCTTTACCTTTTCCAACTGTCGATTTCTTCAAGAGAATTTGTGTATGTGTATGCGCATGAGAATATGTGCGTGCGTGCGTGCGTGTGTGTGTGTGTGGGTGTCCGTCCGTCCCTTATATATTTTGATTCGCTTGATTCATAGAAAATCTTAGGACTACAAAACTTTGTTCCGTTCCGGTCAGGGGTTATCAACTTTTGAAATTTTATTTAATTTTTCCATTTATCTCAAAAACCATAAAAGCTAGATCGCTGAAAATTTGTTTAAATATAAAAAAATACAACATCTTAGATAATTTTTTTTAAAAGTTCCAGGGTTTCTCAAACTTAATAGGAAAAACATTTTCTTTACAAATTTATGTGTTCAACTGCCTATATTTCCAAATTTTATAAAAAACATCGAAAAACGCTGAAACATCTCAACTAGATAATTAAATTTTATATTATAAACATGTACATTATAGCTGCAATCTTTGAATTTAGTGATATCATTTCATACAATTTGTATGGCATTATACCTACATCATATCTACGGGGACTCTCTCCATACTTATTCTCCATACATACATACTATCGAGCTGTTTTCATATTCGGGGAAGGAAAAAAGGACTGATTTCCACACTATCCTATCTTGACATTCATGTTTTGTATATAAAACGAAATATCTTAAAATAATGAATAATTTTGATTTAAGGGTTTATAGTTTGATATGTTTTCTTCAACAATTCATAAAATCGCCAACAACAGCAGTTGGATCTCACATGTTTCATGCAACTAGTTATATATCAGAATTATTTTTAATCTTTTTCTTAGAAATATGATCGTTTTATTGTTCTACCCAGACATCGAATCACTGCGTTTGAAGGATGTTCTCCCTGTAAATAATTTGTATTATATGTATACACTAGTTTTTATTATTTTTCAACAACTGACAATAAATAAACGTTTAATTTATATTTATTTATTAATTTATTAGGATAGTATTAAGGACATCGCTGTTTACTTGATCACCAAGTCGAAAATAATTGCAATAGGACTTATGAAATATATTTAAGTCACGACTGTTTGATCGTCAAATTGAAAATCATTTTCACATGAGATATATAAGGAATATAATATTTAGGAAATCAGAAACATATTGATGTCAAAACTGGCTTTTATAGGAGATTTGGAACATGTTGATGTCAAAACTGGCTTATATAGGGGATTTGGAACATGTTGATGTTAAAACTGGCTTTTATAGGGGATTTATTTATTTCCATAATAGAGTAGTATAATAAATTCGATATAACAAAAAATAAATATTACAATGGATTATATAACCTCACTAGGCAAAGCCTGTTCTGAGGTAATACTAACCATAATAATTATGAAATACATTTTTGCTTCATATTTTTTTATAGTATTTGGAACATGTTGATGTTAAAACTGGCTTTTATAGGGGATTTGGAACATGTTGATGTTAAAACTGGCTTTTATAGGAGATTTGGAACATGTTGATGTGTAAACTGGCTTTAATAGGGGATTTGGAACATGTTGATATTAAAAATGTTTTTTAAAAAATGAATAATGATTACTGATGTCAAAAATGAATTTTTGTTGGATATTAGTATAATGTCAAAAATGGTTTTTGTTGGAGTTTTGGAACATGTCGATATTAAAATGGTAGTTGTTGGAGATAAGTAATAAATTGATATAAAAATGATCTTTGTTGGAGATTAGTATGATATCAAACATGGTTTTGGTTGGAGTTTTGGAACATGTCGATTTCAAAATGGTAGTTGTTGGAGATTAGTAATAAATTGATATAAAAAATGATCTTTGTTGGAGATTAGTATGATATCAAACATGGTTTTGGTTGGAGTTTTGGAACATGTTGATATCAAAATGGTAGTTGTTGGAGATTAGTAATAAATTGATATCAAAAATGATCTTTGTTGTAGATTAGTATAATATCAAACATGGTTTTAGTTGGAGTTTTCGATCATGTTGGTATCAAAATAGAAGTTATTGGAGATTAGTAATTTTTAGTTTTTTTCGTTTACACAGTGGAAGTTCATGATTATAAAAACACTAAAATGAAACACAGTTAAATTCCACAATGAATATTTAATCGCCTAAGCGATTTCACCAGTCTCAGCTGGCATCCTCAGAGGAACATTTTATACTGATTAAAAATTCAAACAAAAATGAATTTGTTAAAATTTGTTAAATGGGTGTGTGTAAAGGTAAGCAGGGGAGGGTGGGGTATTGGAAAATACCCTGTCAAACATATTATACAGAGATTATTACTATAGATTAGTAATATATTGATATCAAACTATAGATTAGTAACACCTATATTGATATCAAAAATGATTTTTGTTGGAGAATAGTATGATGTCAAACATGACTTTTGTTGGAGAATAGAAATATATATTGATATCAAAATTTTTTTCATTATAGATAAGAATATACATAATATGATCGCATGACAATTTAATTTTCAACTCAAAAATTGAGATAGTAAATATATTATAGGACAAGACTCGGTCTTCAAGTTGGAAATTGGACAAAACCACAAGACACAGTGTCAACTTTCATATATAGGTACAATGGGTAATCTCCATTGACTAAGAGCGGACGAAATAGGTCAAAGAAAAAGCAGAAGATGAAGGTTTTATAGGAATAACAGAAATTAGTCATTTTTAATAATGATTTTCATTAGAGATAAGAAATATATTTGGGACATGGCCATTAATTTTTAACAAATTGAAAATGGTAGCTATTCATAAGAGATAAAGGACATGACTCCTAGTTTTATGTAGGTACTCATATTATTTTTGACTGTTGTTGAGTCAAAAATGAGGTAAAACCACAATATTTCCAAGTAGGTATATCTTTGAATGCCAATCTCCACGTATATCTTCCTGTAGGTGTTATTATCAACAAAGCAAAAAGTAGGTTATTCCAATGGATGCTATCATAGCTAATGTTTTGTAGCTATCATCAAGTTTCAAGGTCATGTGTGGCGGTCTACGTGTCTGATACGTACGAAATTAAATAAAAACATGATTATTTATAATTGCTTTAGTTGGATATCTTCGGTGTGGTTTGTTAGTAAATATATATATTTATGGCCTAAACCTTCCAGAGTCTAACCGGTTATAAGAAGCGTCAACAATTTTTGATAAAAACAAAGTAATAGAAAATAAGCAGTAGATACCTACTTACAAGATATTTACCTAAATAATATAACGAGTAAATAAAAAAATGAACGCACTTTTAAAATAATATTGATTTTTTTCGAATAAGAAATTTAATTTATTTATTTATTAACTCATTAACGGCATAAATTACCCTTTAAAAACATACATTAAAATATACATACTGAGAACAATCATAGAAAAGAAAACAATTATACACTTAGTAAAAAAGAAAATATAACAAAAAAGTCAATAATAACCCATGTGAAGTAACTAAACACAAAAAAACATATAAAAAAAATTTGTACATAAATCAGCAGCAGAAACAATGCAACTTAAAAATATATTTGTTTACAATAATATTTATAAAACGAGTGGGTTGTGGCCAACGCTAAACTCCTCACTAACAAGTCATTCTATAAAGTATTCAAATTTTGTATGGAAAATTTCCAACATTATCATGAAATGAGTTTTTTAAATTATTTTTTATTTAAATATTTTATTATGTAAACTTGATAACTGTTCAATGCCATTTTATGGAAGTGATGTGCCTTTTTACGAATTTGAAAATAAAAATTTCAAATTTTAAGATACCTGAGCTTGGGGTCACTTTGAAATATTTGACAGCTAAAAAAATTGAGAAGCACTATTCATATATCGTTCAAAATCTAATGGGATCTAATCGAGTATTAGATATACATGTTTGCAAAATTTGAATAGAATCGAATGAATACTTTAGTCTATAATCGATAAAGTAAAATAAAAACGCCGTACATAGTACACTGCACACAGCACATAGCACATAGCTCATAGCACATAGCACATAGCACATAGCACATAGCACATAGCACATAGCACATAGCACATAGCACATAGCACATAGCACATAGCACATAGCACATAGCACATATCACATAGCTCATAGCACATAGCACATAGCACATAGCACATAGCACATAGCACATAGCACATAGCACATAGCACATAGCACATAGCACATAGCACATAGCACATAGCACATAGCACATAGCACATAGCACATAGCTCATAGCTCATAGCACATAGCTCATAGCTCATAGCTCATAGCTCATAGCTCATAGCTCATAGCTCATAGCTCATAGCTCATAGCTCATAGCTCATAGCACATAGCACACACAGATACATTGTGATGAAACTTTCAGAATACAATCTCAGCATGATACTAGTTGATAATCTGCAAAAAAAAAATAACCTTAAAAATTGCGAAATCATAACTCTCCACTATTTCCTCTTGGGTTAGTGAGGAGTAAAAAAATATAAATAGTCAAGACTCATTCATTATACATTATGTATGTAATCATTTCATTATATGTAACAACAAACTCTTGTATGCATCATAACCCAATGCAAAGACATCGATCTGCTCAAACTTATTTGCAAGTCTTGGAAGTCTCTGAATTGATGAGCTAAACAAATAGTTTGTGTACACATTTTGTAAGGCGGAACATTTACTAGTCTAGACGGTACACGTAAGTGAATCTGTGACAAAAGACAGGAGGACAATCTACAACACCATTCAGTAATCTATGAAAGAAAGCAAGATCAGCTACTACTCTCCTTATCTCCAACGCATCAAGAGAGCAAAATGATCTCAAAAATTCATAATTGATCAGTAGACTGAATTCCCATCATAAAATTAATGTACACACCTCAAAAGGTTTTTCAAAAGGTTTTGAGGTATGTACATTAATTTTAAGAATAAGGCGATTTTGGGTTGGCTCTTGCATTCCTGATCTTAATTTTGGTACACGAATGCATCATCACTGGCGCTACACACCTCGGTGGGTTTTGCCGTCCTAAAGAAGACGTCGCTATTCCCCTTTGTCGACGAGTTTTCTCCTCCAGGATGCTCAGGTCACTCTCTAGCCATCTAAGCTTGGGTACTCCTTGCCTTCTTTTTCCAATTGGTCTTGATTGGAGTATTCTTGTCTGTCTGTTGCCCATCCATTCACTAGACGTGACCCAACAATCGCCACACAAATGTTGTAGTCCTATATTATATTCATTCATTATGCATTGTTTTTGCTACAATAGTTTTTAAATTTCTACTTTAACCTGGATTTCAAACATTGTTTTTTTCTGTTTGTTTACAGAAAGCCGACAGAAAATGGGTTTCTCGTATCCCCGCCTCGCCCTCACACTGATCGCCCTTATTATATTTCCTGCAGTTATTGGTAAGTAGCAATAAACTTAATGCATATTTTTATTATCGACAGCAAATTTTGCAAAAAATCCAAAAAAATTGAGACAGATAATATTTATTTGTTTGTATGTTCGTTCGATCGTTTGTTTGTTCTTTCCTTCGTTCGTTCGTTTGTTTATTTTTATTTATTAAAAGATAAATCAATTACACATATTATACGTTTTCGTTTTATACATAATGTTGATATACCTATATAAGTATTCACATTATTTAGGTATTTTCAATTTATTAATAATAATAATGAACACTTCTTTGCACCCTGCGCAAGTGGCGAGTTTATTGCCGTATGGCAATTTCTTCCAACCAACCAGTGTTTCTAGCTCAGAGAACCAATATTTGCGTGAGAAATGAATTTAAATAAATTTCTCTTCTGCTGGGAATCGAATCCAGGACGCCCGTACGGAAACCGAAAGGCTTACCAACTGTGCCACGGCGGCTTACCAAAAACCGAAGGGCTTGCCAAATTTATTTTTCTTAATAACTGCAGAAAATTAATTTAAAATTATTACTTACGCAGATATTAATAATTAAGGATAACATTTTTGTAATTAAGTGTATAAATATTCCTATATTCTGAGGGGTTATTTACCTTTTGACCTGTTGAAAGGGCTGTCCTTGCATACCTATAACCTACGCAAAACAATCAATTATTTAATATCGAGTTATCTCCATAGCATGTTATTAACCTCATTAGATGTACCTAATTATCTACGAAACATGGAAATATGAAACACGAAACAAATGAAATGTCGGATAGGTATAGGTATGCAGAAACATCCTCATATTGAGGATTTAGCTCACAATCTTGTTTTATTGATGAACCTATGTACATAATACTTGTACTGATTTATTGAGATGGTAATAAAATAAATATATTTAGAAACGAGGAAGCTATTCAACAAAACTATTAGAAATGATATATCGGCTAGATCATCTAAAATAATAAATTTGCATAGTGTTTTAAATGTGAATGTAAATTTTAAATCATGAAACGTGAAAAACTTTAATTATTCATGTGTATTAAGAAAGGTGAATGAATTAAGATGACGTTATATATTACTGCAAACAACTCTTGGCTCAAATTAAGGGTCTTGACGTGATATTGACGGTAAATTTGTATGTAGGTACTGAATCCTGGCGTTAAACAGTGGGCATAACAGCTCCCCAGGACGAGACGGCTAACAGTTAAAGTCAAAAGGATTTTTTGATATTTCTTTGTAAACGAATACACTCCTTTGTGTAACTAGATGAGTTTTTATTTTATTTAGCACAGATTCAGGCTAGAATGCCCAAATATTTCTATGCATATAATAGTTTTAGGTAGATAAAATACGTATGGTGTAGGCAAAGATTTCCATTCAATATACTACATGGAGTACTCCGTGCAATGAGTGAGTCATGGTATATAGCGCGTTTGTTTTCTTGGTTGGCAACATATTGCAGTTTTCCATACATTTCAATACTTCCTAGATAACTGTTCTCTAAATCTTAATGAACAATGTGTTTTTTTTTTCGACAAATAAATCCGAAAACAATTCACAAATAAAAGCGATGTTTTCTGTCCACCTTGTCAAAAACCTCGCGGAAAAAATCCTCGCTTCGATTCATACAAAATTTTCTAACTGCGACATCTACGGCCGCTTTCTCCAAGGTCCCTCAAAATCGAACATCAGCTAAGTACCCATTCGAAACTTAAATCCGTAAGTGGCTTACTTAATAAATTTGCATTTCACCAACAAATAACAGCCACACTAAGCTAAGGTCAGGATTAGTTTTTGTTATGTTTCCGGTGAACATGAATATGGACTCAAGATAACGTTACTTTAAAAAATATGCAAATAAGAAATACATAATAAACTATAAAAATATCATTAAAATATTCTAACGTGTGAATTTCACGATTTTTACCTTATTTTTACTCTATATATAAATTAATTATAAAAAAGTACTACTTTGATCTCATGAGTACAGGTAATTGCCGCTGGCGCCAACAGATGGCGCTAGCGGCGCTCGCTGTCAGGGTAGCCTTGTTTGTACACCAGTTTTTGTTTTTGAAACATCATGTACAGACAGTTTATTTAGTATTCACACCAATTTAGTTATTTTATTTTAATATTTGTTACTTTTTTTTAATATACAATGCAACTGGCTCATGTCAGCCGCAATTATAACTACAGACAAACCTAACCAATCTATTTTTACCAAACTTTTGTAGGTTTGGTTTAAAAAATCGGTGTACATCCTAGGATATACTCGCTGTCATGGCTGTTTATTCGCTTCGCACTTGTTGAGATTGTTCGACACGGGACGCGCATATTTATCAGAGTATAATATTTAGCAGAGTATAATATTTAGCAGAGTATAATTATGGATAAACCAAGGAAACGTTCTACAAATTTTACCCCCAGTGAAAAAACTAAATTAATTGAATTAGTTTCAAAAAACACGGCAATTACTTCAAAACAAACGGATGGAGCATGTCTATTCAACGATTTCACGAATCCAGCCATCTTCCAAGATGATAATAAACAAAATATAATTTAAATTTTACAAAAAAAAAGATAAATTCAATAATAAAACAACTCTGCGACGAAATCGTAACCCAAATATCTATCTGTCAAACGCGTTAAGTGACGCTTATGACGGTTAATCCACTAGAGACCGCCACTTAAAATTTTATGCGCCGACGTCGCTAAGCGAGGCTAAGATTGTTTGGTGAAATGCAATTTTGCGCTAAGTGGTTCATAAATGTGATTTTTTAAGTTAAGGAGCCTTGGGGAAATCGGGCATTAGTATATTATATGAAAATCTATGGGTGTCGGTATATATTTCCTACCTACACTACACTATCATTGTGCAGTGTGCAGTGTGCGGTAGGTTAAAGTTTCTATTTTATATTGTTTTTTTTATTATAGTTAGTTTAGAGCCGTAGATCTAAGATTAAACATTAATTGAACACAAAATTTTTAACACAAATAATTAAATTAAAAGGTCACGAATGTCTGTTTGTGATTTGAGAAGATATCGAAATACTTAATGCATAAGATGAAGAGATTTGTACGTTCTGATTAAGCGAGGAATGAGAGAGAAATAAACAATATTATGATATTAGAATATTATGGTTTAGAAAATCGAGCCCAACGAAACTAGTAATGAATAATTTATTCTCATTTTTTCAGGAGCTCAACGAAGAACACCATTAGCAATAGACGTCCACGCGGACGAAGCAAAATCGGCAGGTGACACCACAACAGAACGTGAGACACGTACTACAGTAGACGCTGTAGTGTTATTAAACAAAGTTGATAATACGAATGGAGGTGTTATTGATGTAACTGAAAATAAAAGTGATGGAATGAAATACGAGAAAGGAGATTACAGCATTCAAGTAACCAAAGATCAAAATAATGACAACGTTAATAAAGAAGACAACGAAACTACTCTAGTATCAGAAAAAATCGATAGTGATAATAAAGAAGACGTTGATGTTAAAATCTTCAAAGAAAACACTGAAGATGAATACAATAAAAATAACGAAGTCTTTCGTATGGAAGTTTCCGAAGAACCAGTGGATGGAGCAAAGCATCCTTGTTATAGAAAGTGTGAGAGAGGTAAAACAATGGAGTGCCATTACAAGTTTGAGGTGGAATGGTACCAGTCCATGAGTAAAGCATGTTACGACTGTCCATACAACGCCACCGATTGTGATAGACTGGACTGTATTCCAGGGGATGGTGTAGGGAGACCTCTGACTGTCATCAACAGGAAAATGCCTGGCCCTAGTGTTGAGGTAAGAATCGTGTTTGCTAAATAATTTTCAAATTGGTTTGTACCCATTGTATTTTGATATGAGTGATTATATCCAACTTATCTTAGATGTTTAATGAGTTACAGTCTCTGTTTTTTTATTCTTCTTACATTAGTTTTAAGATTTTATCAACTGATGTGAAGTCCTACGGAACTATATGATTGATAAGTCAATTTTATTAATGTTCTAGGCAGTACCTACATTATGTATGTTATTTTTATTTTGCTTCTCGGGCAACTAACAGTTACTATGTTAAATGTTAATTTAACATGCACCCAATAACAAGTTTCCACATTATGGAGACTTACGATATTAATCGTCTCACAGATCCAGATTGAAAACACAATCCAATAATGAGAGCATTGGATCCCAACACCGGGATCCAATGCTCACTTTATTAGTTCAGTTTACATGCTCTTTTTCAACATTATCATCAACTCATTAGAACTCATTATCAATATTATAATTAGTTCATTAGAAATCTTCATCAACATCATCTTTGTAAGCCTTTAGGCGTTGTATCTAACAAAGGCAGTATTGATTCAAGCAAAAATATGTATATAAAATCTGCAGATTGTTAATTTAAAAATTGTTTTATCGAAAATCTATAAGAATTCTGAAAGAAAATTATGTAAGAAGAGTCTTCTAAACTTTGAGAGAATTCTAAAGTCAAGTCACTTCACTGGAAACAATAGAACTAAAATGATTACGTCGTGGGTTATTTTTGAATTACGGGCCTATGATAAAACATACATATTATGAAAACAGCTAACTTACAGTACAAAAATAACATTGTGCTGTTTGAAGGATTTTCAAATTAAAAGAGTCACTACTTTTTTATGGTTAACGTTATTTGTTGTAGATTTACGATATTTAAAAATAATACAAGGAAAAATAACGTAATAATTTTATTTACCTGTCTTTTAATTAACACTTTAGTGATAAGTAAGTGACAAAGAACACATTATGTACAATGCAATAAGTTCTAAGTGAAATATGACTCCACACGGTAACAGATTAAAGATTACAATGTGCTGTAAAGTTATATAAGACTATACGGTAATACACAATAAATACTTAACTTAAATACGATTATAACTATGATGAACAACACACATGTCATCAAAGACATTTTCTTTGTTTTCAGTACCAATACAATGTATTCACAACATTATTTTTTAAGACTATGCGACCGGTTTCGGAGCTAATCGTTCCCTCATACCAATATTTTTTTAGTTCCGAAACCGGTCGTATATTTTCAACAATTAATAATATGGTGAATTTAAAATTATTTGATTAATTTTAATATCTCAATAGAGACGAAACGGTAACTGATAATTTATATTACAACCTAGAAATTAGGCACCTTACGTTAATTTAATAACCCCTGACTAAAACAAAAATTCTGAGTATGAAAGTTTTGTAGGCCTATAAATATCTATATATTCTGAAATTTTGGGGTCTGTTAATTGAGCGGATCAAAAGTTATTAGGGTCTCTCCGAATTATGAGTAAATTCATGTGCATAGAACATATATGCTGTGAAACCTCTAAATTTGTGTTTTTTGACTTCAAATCAAAAATATTTCTTTACTTTTTGATAATGTTCTGCATAAATTCTTGTAGAAAAATAATGGCATACCCCGATTTTCAACGATTATCTTATATTTTTAATAAAATATAAGGCGTAGTTAAAGAAAAGAAAAACATATGAATCATGTATACTGCCAGTGACTACATATGCATTGGAGACCGTGGCCCTTACAAAAAGAAATGTAGAAAAACTCAAATGCACACAGCGATCCATGGAAAGATCCATGCTTGGTATAAGCCTAAGAGACAGAATAAGAAATGAGGAAATTAGGAAAAGGACCAGAGTAGCGGACGTCATGGATCGCGTAGCTACATTGAAATGGCAATGGGCGGGACATATTGCTAGACAGGAACCCGCAAGATGGACCCCTAAAATATTGATATGGAGACCTTGGGAAAGTAAGAGAGGCGTCGGAAGACCGCAAAAAAGATGGTCTGACGACATAGCCGCTGTGGGGGGTAGAAATTGGCTGCAAGCAGCAAACGATAGAAGGAAGTGGAAGAATATGGAAGAGGCCTATATCCAGCAGTGGAAGACAGAGGGCTGAAGAAGAAGAAGAAGGCGTAGTTAACATTTTTTTCTAAATTAAAGAAGACAAAAATATCTAGAAAAATATGATGTGACGTTGCATTAATGCTTCAGGTTTAATAAATAAACCTAAAAAACATTTATTTTCCATTCAGCGCCATTGCAAAATAAAAGTTTTTTTGGTTTATTGACAACCTGATGCATTAATGCAACGTTACATCGTATTTTTCCAAATATTTTGATGCTCTATACCTTATAGTTTTTTTAGAAATTTAAGATAAATGTCAAAAATCGAGGTATGCTTATTATTTTCCTGCAAGAATATATACCTAGAGAACATAATTAAAAAGCTAAGGTATATTTTTCTTTATTAATTTCCAAACTAACTAGGTTATTTTTTTCAAAATGACTCGTTTTGTAGTAGTGATGCAAATTCAAATTGAAAAAATAAGGTACGTTGGCAGCAGTCACCCTCTTATATCTGAAGCTGATCTTATTCTTTTTTAAACAACTTCATGAGTAGCCCTGCAAATTTCTTTACCTCTGCAGAATTGAATCATGCTAAAGATTTTTAAGTATCTGGATGGGTGAATTATTCTCAATTGAAGTTTGGTCGTTGCATTTGATGCATTTAATTTTATTACGCATTGATCTGCTAATACAAAGGAATAAGTGCACAAGTCGGCGAACACCGTAAAAAAACAGTTAAGGTGTTTTTATTGAGTTCGTTCTTGCTTCGTTTTATTGCTAACTATCAATTGGTTACATTAACTTCAAATCTGCATCTCTTTGGATGTATATTAATAACGTACGTTTAACGAATGCATTCAGATGCACTCGAGTAAAATTGACTAAGTAATGCATTTTTATAGAGGCACAGCGTTATTATGTACAGTAAAAATGATTCGGTCCATGGCAGAAATAGTTCACAAGTTAATTGTTGTGTTGTGAGTAGGTACCGATAAGATGAAGAACATTACATTTGTTTATTGATTAGGTAGGTTGCTACATACATTTATTTATTTATTTATTTAAATGGCATTTGTAACCTCAAATGAAGGAACATTGGCCAGAGTCAAGTTTGTTACAAAATCGTGCATTTGTTAATTACAATAAAATAAACAACAAATTATAAAATATGTGGGAAACCAAAAAAAAAAAATATTAATAATTAATACTGAAATTAAAAATTTAAAAAGTTGTGAAAAAAGTTTTGTTTTTAAATGGGAAGTAGAAAATGAAATCACAATTTGACGTTATTCTGTCTGATAAATTTTGTAAGAACATTAAGTACTTAGCTACATACATACATAGGTACTATGTAGCTAGGGACGATTTAGTTAGATTTTTAATAAACTAGTTGCATGTAACACACGAGATCCAACTGTCGATGAAGATAGTATGTATAATTGAAGAATACGTACCAATCGTACCAATTTAAAGATATTTTGTTTTCTGTATAAAACATGACATCCACAAAATTTCTGATCAACTTAAACAAATATATAATATCAATTGAGGCCCTGCGGTTCTCCAGAGTTACTAAATAATATAATAATTCTATAATACTAGGTATAGTTACTTTAATATAATAATTCCTCCCAACTGAAGTGCGTGTATCAATGCGTGTAGTTATTGTATTTTATTTTGACCTCTTAAAGAATTTACAATTTACGCATTGATCTGATGTTCTTCTTTTCTTGCCCCTCTATCTCGGTTCAGTAAGCGCCAGGATCTTCTGTCTTGGGTTGTCACATAGGGAACACTCTGAACCTCCAGCTCATTCTCAATATTGGACCACCATGTTGCTGTGGGTCTGTC
The DNA here is from genome assembly GCA_963576475.1 of Molanna angustata. NCBI lineage: Eukaryota > Metazoa > Arthropoda > Insecta > Trichoptera > Molannidae > Molanna > Molanna angustata. The sequence goes on along the minus strand of OY754985.1, from coordinate 13,073,896 downwards.
TCTAGGTCCTAGGTCTGCTGGGGTGTTGAGCGCTAATAGTCTTCATCTCTGCGTGACCATACCATTTCATCCTGCTTTTTTTCAGCTATCGGTGCCACTTCGAATGACACTCTGACATATACTCTTTGCGGATTCTGTCTATCCGTGTAACACCACCTTCCCAATGCAGCATATTAGTTTCAGTTATATGCAACTGTTGATTTAATCAACGCATTAATCTTGGGGGCAAGTATGGTCATCCGGCGGAATCAAAACCCTCGTGATTACCCATATCATGGATATAATTATCATATGGGGTTCAATGACATCTAAAGATATTATAGAACTCCATATAACAATTTATTATATCCATAATATGGGTAATCGTGAGGGTTTTGATTTCGCCGGTTGGACCAGCCTTGCCCGCCCATGTTTACCCATATCATGGAAATAATTGCCTTATGGAGTAATTATCTTAAGATGTCATAGAACTCCATATGATAATTATATCCATGGTATGGGTAAACGTGAATGGTTTTGATTCCACCTGTTGACCAGACTTGCCCCCCTGGTGTTTATATTTTTCGAAAATATTTAATCAGTCGAATGTGTCGATTTCGCACAAGATTAGAGCTTTTATTTAAAGATCGATCAAGGTACATCGTAACGCGGTACACTTCAAATCTATAGTTTAGAAAGTGCTTCTAGGAATCGTTATTTTCGCATGTTTTCGCCGTGCAAAAATTCACTGAGACACCAAAGGTCACGTCTGTCATATTTTTTTGGCTAAGCCACGGGAGATCTGGCGATGTGAAACATATGAGTTGTGTTTATAGTTGGTAATAAATTACCACAATATTCGTTATAGGTACATTAATACGGCGTCATCACAGTAATCTGCCGCAAATAATAGATAGGTACTGTATCCAAGCAGTGAACTTCAAAAGCTGTTAAATCATGGTGATCATTAAATAAAACATACTATTTTATGAGCAAATCTAGACCATAGGTATAGTTGCAGCCAAATATCTTGAACTTCGAGGTTATTCATATCCTCTATTCCCTCTCCCTTCCTGTTCTATAGAGGTTTGTACGCCAAATTCTTAATGAATGAGTACTTTTTTTTGTTGTTGTTTATATTTTGTATTGTAAAGATCACTCTTATTATTTAGCCATTATTTTGATTGTATAAAAGCATTAGGGAACTTAACTGGTTTTGTATATATATATACCTTGATGAGACCTCTCGTCTACCACGAGGAAACATCAAGCCAATGTGTGGGGAAGAAAAGGAGAGACAAATGAGGGCGACACTTAAAAATTGTTTTAGTACGGCGCTTTTTTATTTATAATATTCACAAATGGTCCATGGCAAAAAAAAAATAAATAAAAACAACAGACAACAAATAAAACAGAAACACGTGGTATCTACCGAAACGAACTGTCAAACACACGCGAACACACGAAAAGACGCCGACCAGAATATACCGCCCCAGGGTACAGCGACATCCTTCCTCCAGGCATGTCACTGTCTTCCACGTGGTGACTGTAGTTCGGCGGGGCCCAGCCTCTGCGTCAGGCTAGCAGGTCTTCCTCGTGTCCGGCGTGGTTTCTTCTTCTCCTCCTGATCTCCTCCTCCAGACCGTCACCCATGGCTGGCTCTGTACCCCACTGCACGCTATGACGGCGCATCTCGACAGAGGTGGCATACCAGCTGGGGCCTCACCGGAGGCGAACCGACGCCCCAGACGACACGGATTGCCCCTCGTGGTCCAATCTGCGAGCCGCCGCGTTCCCTACGCGGTGGCCCCACACTGCGCTCTGCCTCCAACCTCCTGTCCTGTTGATGCCCTCATCTTGGTTCTGGGGCACCATCAGTGTCCATGCGCGTGACGGGTCCTGTCACACAGACCTCCTCGTGCTCTTGAAAATATGGCCGCCATCGGGACGCGCGTGTCGACCGATGACGGCGTCGCACCAAACCGTCCATCCTCCACCAGCGTCGAATGCCAAGAGAGCGCGTGCCATAGCGCGTGCTAGCTGCTAGCTGCAAGTTCCGTTGCTTGCCCGCAACGAGCGCTAGCTGCTTTTAGAAATGTTGCCGTGGAAAAAAAATTAAAATCATTTATTTTCGGCATTATTTTTTTCGGGCATAACAACCTATATATTGTTTTTTGTTTTCCCACAAGCTGTATACAACTGTGTGTTGCCAGAATTAAATAAAATAAAATTAAAATAAAATAAAATTTTAGCCGAAAAGTGGGTCGATCTGCACGTACCTAAATATTTAAATGTAAACTAAAAAAACTTTATCTGTCAAATAGTTCCTGAATTCCTTCTATATCCTTCCGTAACCTCCTTCTTTTCCTCATTGCTATGTGACGTGTTATTTTTATTTTTGTTTTTTTAACTCGCTTTTTCTATCTTTTTGTATTTTTTTTCGTACTCCTATATTTTTTTTAAATTTATTTCTCACTAAATAAGTATTGTACCAATTTAACTTCAGAGACTTCACGTTGCTCGGGTTGGTTGGAAGAAATTGCCTTATGGCGATAAACCCGCCTTTGTACACCTGTACATAAATTATATAAATAAATAAACCAACGAAGCAAAAATATACAAATTTGCGCTCTGCTCAACCGGAACCTCGTTCAAGATATTTTTTTGATTAACTTTTTAACATCTTAATAGAGACGAAGTTGGGATATTATAGAAGAACCAGGAACTCAAGGCACCTACAGGTCTTCCGATCTGTCATCGGCTGGTCCAAGTGATCACTTTATGCGCTTGCGCAACGTTCACCAATTATGCATTCTAATTGAGTTCCCTTATCAATGTAATTTTTGAAAAATCTATTTATTTGAATAATGTGTAACAATTCACCTGAAAATAAGGAATTATACTATTGCCATCTATGAAGTAACGAAGAAACCTTTTTTTTGTAATGCCATCTATTGAGAAATTAGTTTATTTGCAAGCAACAGTCCTTCGTCTCTATTGAGAATATTGAGATGTTAAAAAGTTTGTCAATAAAAATATCATTTGACTCCCGATAGGGAAAAAATCCAATGTTTGCGTATACGCAATTAAATAAATATTCTTGAGTTGTTCAAGATGTTTATTTAAAAAATTATAAAATTATAAAAAATTTTAAAGCGAAAATTATACATCAAATAGACTTTGTTTCGGCTTAGAATACTGCTTCCGTTTTTTTTTTCTGGAAGGAAATTAAGTGATTTATTTTCCATTATTATTTACATATATAATAATAATAATAATGGCGACTTTATTGCCATATGGCAATTTCTTCCACCTAACCAGTGTTTCCAGTCCAGAGTAGCAATAACTGCGCGATGAATTTAAATAAATTTCTCCTATGCTGTGGATAGAACCTAGGACGTCCGTACAGAAACCAAACGATTTACCATCTGTACCATGGCGGTCGGCTTAATCATCTGTTAGTTTTCAACATCTTCATTTGCAGGTATGTCTCGGGGACACCGTCGTAGTCGACGTGGTCAACTCTCTGATGTCCGAAGGCACCACTGTACACTGGCACGGCCATCATCAGCGGGACACTCCGTACATGGACGGTGTACCCCTGGTGACTCAGTGCCCCATCCAGGTCGGCTCCAGCTTCAGGTACACCTTGAAGGCAGCCCATGGCGGGACACACTTCTGGCACTCTCACACCGGCATGCAGAGGGCTGACGGGGCCTTTGGTGCTTTTGTGGTCAGGGAACCCGAGGATAGACACGGAGCGCTCTACGACTATGACAGGTAAAATCCTAATTTAATTTATTTTTTTTATTTTTACTATTGCCTTCGGACAACTAACAGGTACTGTGTGAATATTAATGTAACACGCCTCCAATAACAAGTTGCCACATTATGGAGACTTACACGAATCGAACCCGTAACCTTCGGCTCAACAGTTAGACATCTAACCAACTGAGCCATAGAGGCCGAAAATGTATTTCAATTATAGTTCTTTTGTTTGATTTTGATAAAATTTAACGTACGGTCACGCCAGGTGCCTCACGGGATAGGAAGAGAGAACAGAACGCCACATTTTTCTATCTAGACTCGCATTCATCGCCTCGTCAACATTCATACACAGTCTCATACATTTCCGTCTTTCAGAATATCTTTTATTTGGTCGTGTCATCCTTTTCTTGGGCGTCCCCGACCTCTTATTCCGTTCCTGTCCGCCCTGTATATTTTCGTCGTCAGGTGATCCTCGTTCATTCTTTTCAAGTGGCCAAACCATCTCAATGTGTTAACTTTCATTCTATTAATTACATCTTTCTTCATTTTACAGTCTTTCCTTGTGTCCTCGTTTCGTACCCTGTCATACATCGCTTATCTTGCGACTTATAACACGTCCAGGTTTCATTAGCACAAAATAATACCAAAATATAGCAAAATCAAAAACAAAGCAATGTAAATCGGAACAAAAACAATGAATATAAAGTGTATTAAGTGTAAATTAGAACAAAAACAATGAAGATAAAGTGTACCTATAAAAAAACAAAGCAATCAAAAAATAAGTAAATCAGAACAAAATCAATGGAGATAAAGTGAATCAAAAACTAAGCAAACAAGAAATAAAGTAAATCAGAACAAAAACAATGAAGATAAAGTGTATAAAAAAACAAAGCAATCAAAAAATAAAGTAGATCAAAAACAAACCAATGAAAACATATTTTTTAAAGCTTTAGTTCTGTCCCCATGAAAGTTATCTGTTTTTGTCAGTAAACCTCTACCATGGTGTCGTAAAAGTTTTGTGTCGGACACAACGCACTCGTCATTTTTTATTTCATTTATTGTAAAAATGACAATTTAAACGCTACACTTAAATCAGGTAATTATGAATGCAGAATTTATTAACATAAATAATATATTTTTAACATGGGTTCAAGTTCAGTGTTATCATGACCCTACTAACATTATTATTATTATTATTATTATTTAATAAGGCCATTTTGATGCATGATAATGTAAATATCTATTACTCTCGATTTCATTGTCTACGACAGGGGTGGTCAACCTATTTCTCGTCTGGGACGTATTGAAATTTTTCCGTGTTGCGGACCAAAATGCTGATAAAACCACCTAAATACATTACACGTAGCATGTGGGTAAGTCAGCGAACACCGTTTGTAAAAAATGAGTGGGCCAGTTGTGGTTGTGGCCATCACAATACTCTCCACTACACAATACCTACATATATCCATTTTTATTCTTGAAATGTTAACTATCTCTAAATGCATTTTTATTGAGTACATTTTAGAAACGTTCAGCAAAAACCTTAATTTTCCAGAACGTGATGGCATTTTGAATGTTTTGAGTGATGAAATTATATGTACCTACTGAAGAAATGAAAAGAAAAACTTTTTCTTCTTGCGCCCCTCCTAACGGAGTTTAGTGACCATCGCACCAAATTCATCATGATCTTGCGCCAACTTAATTATTAATGGCTCATCCGGAATTCCGAACGATATTCTTTTATGCCCCATACTCTGTTTTCCCTCTACATATCTTTCTCTCCAATTTGAGTTGTACTCTCTCCATCATTTTAAAACTCTTTTATTGGAGACTCTAACGATCTATGAAATGCGCATCAACCTTCTGTACCTATACTTGCTTCACTACAGACGCGTGAAGCAAGTTCGACATTATGAAATCATCGACCAATCCGAAGGCAGATGACGTCATCATCAACCAACATTATTAATTGGACGGTAGAGAAACTTTTCATTAGAGTGAACAGATACAAGAATTCCTGGTCTTTTATTTGTTTGTTTATAAATTTTGTACATGCTATTCATTTAAAAAATGCATTTATAAAGTCCATATATTTATTTATTTATAAAAATTTACATTTTTTTACATATTTTATATATCCACCCTATTAGGCTTAGCCTGTACCGAGGTGGAATATTTCACAATCACATTTATACAATATTTTCATCGTATTTCATTCAGTTTTCGCGACAGTATACATTCTATATAACAACATAATTTATATATAAATAAACAAGAATATATAAAACAATCAAGCAAAAAAAAAACAAAAGAATGATTTATATAGAAGTTAACAAGAATAATATATCAAACAATAAAGTAAAAAATTAATAAAACAAAACAATGCTTTATATAGAAGCTAGCAAGAATATATCAAACAATGAAGCAAAAAATAAAACAAAACAATGATATATATACAAGTTAACAAGAATATATCAAACAATAAACCAAAAAGAAAAAAGGAATACATCAAAGGATTATTAAAACATCAGATTCCGGGAGAATTTGAGACTTTATTTTCATGCTCTAGTTCGATTTTCATGCTCCAAAAGTCCGGGAGATGTGACAACCCTACAGTAACGCACCTATACAATTATTTTTTCTCGGCAACTCGCGTACAAATACAGTAGCGTCTAGTCCCAGCTCTTCTTTTCTGCATTCTTAGGTTAGGTTTAAGTTTGTATATAATAATAATAGCGACTCGCGTGAGCGAGTTGCTTTATAAATTGAATTATAAATTATTATAAGTTAAATTTACATTTTTTATTTAATTTTTCGCATTTAATATAAAATTTCACAGCTCACTTGACTCCATACTATGAAATCTCAACCAATCAGAGAGCCAACCGGAAACAAAATGCGGATTGTAGACGCTAGTTACAAATATTAGGGTCATCACCATCCTTCACCCGCTTATCGCCATAGACAAATCGAAGTTGATGAACGACTTTTAATATTTACGTTCTTAACTCCACGGTTTTTCGGGCCTGAGTTGCCCACATCTGCTATAAGACACGACCACACAATAAAAAGATTCGCAGACAATCATAATTACATATATTGTTATTCATCGATAATGGCGTTCGTAAAATGACACATGTCCATGGAAAAGGCGTTGTAGTTAAATATAAATATAGCTCTTCCTGTCAGTTTTGTAATCCGCTGATTGTATGCTTCCAACAAATTGTAATAATAATATATTATAATATTAAGTATTCATTAAAAACAAGTCAAACAACTATTGACCTCCTCGAAGATAGATAAGGTAGTTAATTTTATAGGTAATGACTCCCTACATTATCTTAACTGTATTTTCATTGACATTAGAAATACAATAGAGTCGTTACAGTTATCATAGAACAACTTGAACCCGTCATAAGGTTCGCAGATCGCAAATTTGTGTCTTTTTGCTTGGTTGTTATATGTTTGCAAATCGACCCACTCCACGGCGAAAACGCTCGAGAAGTTTGACGAAAACTATAGTTAGGTCGTGAAGCTATAATACTAAGTTAGGTATAGGTTTCACCAAAATTCTTGAGCCTTGTTTTGACGACTCAGCGCGACTAATAAAGTAGGTACCTACTCGTATTTTTTGTGGCGCGCCATATTAAGGGATAAGCGCGTGAAATTTCAACACTGTTATTTTATTTTAGTTCTTAGTTGAAGATTCTTGATTCTAAGAAATTGACGTATCTATAAAAGCTAAAAAAATAGTATCGGATCGCATTCCAGATTCCAGTCGCATAATAATGCATAACAGGCGCGGTGCGCTGCGGCCGGCGTTTCGGCATATTGGTACTACATCAAAAATTAAATCAAAACTGTTCTCACAATAATTATTCGTATATAAAATATATAACACTTATCCCTCTCCTTCTGTACTCCCTCTTCCCTCCCTATTACCACTTAACTCCCTCCTACCTCATCCTGTATACATTACTCTTATAAATATAATACTTACTTATTACTTCTTATTATAATACATTCTTTTTCCTGTGTACTCTATTGTGGAAACCTATTATTGGCATAATTGTTAATATTTCATTATTATTACCTTTTATTGTATTAAGCCGTTTGTTTCCTAAATATAAATAAATAAATCACAACTTTTAATGAAAGATTAGGTTATATTTTGAGGATTCCAAATTTTTTTATATTTATTTTTCAGGTCTGATCATGTGATGATAATTTTGGACTGGACTCACGAACTTGGAGTGTCTGTTTTCACAGATCACCATCACGCCAATGGAACCAATAAACCTCCATCCTTGCTGGTGAATGGTAGGGGACGCTTTCAAGAGTTCTCAGGAACCAGATATTTTTACATGCCAGCCGCAAGGTTTAACGTTGAACAGGTAAAACAATACAGAATAATAATTAATTAGGTACCTATATAACTTTTAGTTGCATTTTATATTATTTTATATTGAAATTACTGTGTAATTACTGTGAAATATGCCAAAAATATCAATTTATAGTATTATATTGATTGTATTAACGTACCTAGTTGGTTGCTTATATTTTAATTAAAAACTAGTTGCATGTAACACATGAGATTTACAAGTTTGAATTCGAGCAACCTAGCCTTAATCTAATACAAGCATTTAATTATATCTACATAAATTAATTAAATAATAAATAAATTCGTATAAAAATTCCGAAGACAAAAGCGGCGTTTACCGGATAACATGCGGGGACTGTAATGAACATTATATTGGACAAACCTCACGCAACTTAAAGATAAGAATGAACGAACACCGGAGATGTCTAAATAATAATAATTTCTCAGAATTTGCTAATCACATAATCGAGACTAACCACGCATTCAACAACCACACACTAAAATTACTACACGAAACACCATATATAAAGGCTACCGACTAAACAATTACGAAACACTTGAAATACACAAACATATAAACACCGGCATTAAACTTATAAACAATAACACTTTCCTCAATACATCTCCACTCTTGACAGCTTTCCCCATAAAAAACAAGAATACTATACAGAATCAAATCCGACCCTGTACCACCACCGCCCCTCTCGACACCAATCCGTCCACCACCAACCCCCTCTACTCACCTCCCCACACATCTGACACATCCAAAAACTAAACATCAACACTCAGTCTCAACTAGCCGGTCGATGGCAGGACAGCACTGCCGAAACATGTCGCATAGTGACTCAAAATATAGTGGTTTAGGGCAAAATTCACATGCCAAAACGGTTAATAAATTCATAAATTAAATAATAAATAAATTCGTATAAAAGTTTTGTAGGTTTAAAATTTTCTATACTTTCTGATATTTAATGCACACACCAAAATATTATACCTACTACAAATTAAAAAGATCTATGTACAGAACATATATGCTGCGAAGCCTTTTAGTTGGTGTTTGTTGACTTCGAAGTTGAAAAAAAACATGAAAAATATAGACCTGGCCATACAAATCTCGCGTTTCTTGGCTTAATAATGTTGATTCAATAAGAGAAATATTTTTATTGAATGATTCAACATTTGGACAATATGAAAACAAATGAATAACAAAAGTAATAAAGGATAATGAATGATTTTTTGAATTTCTTTTATTAAAAAAATAAAAAATCATAACATACAGAAAAAAATACACAGTAAAAATAACATGTTCCCCTTTACCAGACAAGCACTCGAAAGTAAAAGGGAATTTAAAAACAAAAGAAACAAAATTAATATCTACAAAATTATTAACTATACAAAATGAAGTATGAAGAGTAAATATAGAATTTTTGAAAAGAAATTTTGGCTGTACATAGCTATTATAAATTTATGAATTGAATTATACCAAGAAGGTAACTTCTTTTAATATGTGGAATTCTATAAAAAATGTGGTTATTGCCATTTTTTTTTTCATACAAAAGACTTCAACTCATGGTAAGACGAAAACCTGATGTATTTTAACCTGAGATTTGCTAATTTTTTTTACAAATAATATGTAATTTTGTTTTGTACATTAAAATTACACATAAAATCCACTGTAATATTTACTAACATATCTGCCACCTACCTACTTATCTTAAATCAATTTATGTTTTCATCAATTTATGTTTTTATTAATTTAATATTTCAGGGGTATCGCTATAGATTTAGGGTCATCAATGCTGAATTCTTGAATTGCCCAATTGAGCTGTCAATAGACAACCACACCATGCTGATCATCAGCAGTGATGGAAATGACTTTGAACCTATTGAAGGTAATTATTATTGTTAATTTTAATTTTGACTTTTTAACATGCGATGCATGCAACGTGGTCAAATAATATTAATAATAATAAAGATTTTATTTCAGTTCGTGAGCAGGGGGAGTGCAATACAACACAAACCATATCATATATACAAGATTTAAGAAATAAGGTATACATACAAATAAAAAGAATAACTGAATGAAAAGTAATCATAAAGAGCAAACAAAAAGATATACATATATAACCGTAACAACAAAAATTATTCATTTAAATAAAAAGAACAACAGTCTTGCTCTTCACTGATTGTGTATATTTTATATAGGCATGTAAGGAATTCTGGTAGATTATCACTGTTACATATTGGCATGTATAAAATTATATTTCCCGTGTTTCAAAGACACGTTAAAATAGAATTATTGCTGTGGAAATAGCTTACTTACTTCCGATGGCCCTACAGCTCTGGTAGAGCTGGTAACTAGCGACAGGTGTACAGGTGTGAATAACCTTATAAAAGGAAACACGACACATGCGTGTATGCCAACACACTAGTCTCATCTCATCTAAAAAGGCACTACATTCAGAATGGGTGGTGAACCTTATTTTGCCTGTTGTATTTTCGATTACCCGGCTCTTACGGGACATCCAAAAACAATTATAATAGAAAAAAGTGGAAGCACTATTCTAAGCAAATTTTATCAACGTTGTAAGAAAATATCACAATGCGGCGAATCATGATGTCATTATGATTTCAGTATTAATCTTTTTCTATGGTTATTTTGATTCTTCATGACGTTTTTGATTAATGCCTATTACAATACATAGTAGCATTCTTGCAGGTACTTGAAATAATATTTTTATTTGGTGAGCAAAGATATTTTGTATTTGGAAGATATTCTTTATATACAGTCACTCATCGTTTTCAGTAAAAAAAAGATTGTTAAATATGAAAGGGTTGATGTAGTATATAGGACCCCCTCAAAGCAAAATCCTTTGAAAATATCTGGATGGGTGATTTATTACCAATTTTATTTATAACAAAAATATGTTTAGTGCTTTGTTATTCACAAAGCACTCTTTACAGAGAGAATCGCCTTAGACAAAATATTCCCAAATAAAGCTTAATCATTGCGTATGTTTCATTTTATTTTTCTCTTTTGAATAATTTACAACTAACACAGTGATCTGTTATTTTGTTTGAGGAACAGCTGTAAACGATTAGTAAATGAAAATGTAATCTGCAGGGCAAGTCCCATTCTATGGAAATCCATATTGTGGTGGTGATTGGTAATCCACGTTATAGACCTATGTAGCAAGAGTATTCTATATAATATAGACCTATGTAGCAAGAGTATTCTATATAATATAGACCTATGTAGCAAGAGTATTCTATATAATATAGACCTATGTAGCAAGAGTATTCTATATAATATAGACCTATGTAGCAAGAGTATTCTATATAATATAGACCTATGTAGCAAGAGTATTCTATATAATATAGACCTATGTAGCAAGAGTATTCTATATAATATAGACCTATGTAGCAAGAGTATTCTATATAATATAGACCTATGTAGCAAGAGTATTCTATATAATATAGACCTATGTAGCAAGAGTATTCTATATAATATAGACCTATGTAGCAAGAGTATTCTATATAATATAAAAGTTTAAAAATCGTATAATATCTTAATGTAAGGTATTCTTTCGGCCATTTGACCTGTCTTGCCCCCCCTGGTGTTAACAGATGTTAATAAATAAATAAATAATACATGAATATTTGCAAGTGTGCGATGATGAATTATTATTATATTTTTACTGTACAAACCTCTTTTTTCCAGCTGTTTCTTTGGTGACGTACGCTGGTGAACGCTTTGACTTCATCGTCAACGCCAGTCAGGAGATAGAAAACTATTGGATCCGGTTCAGGGGGCTGATGGACTGCGATGAGCGCTTCACCAAGGCCAGACAGGTGGCTGTTCTGCACTACGAGGGAGCTCTTGAACAGGAGCCTCCGGGAGATCCCTCGTGGGAGGAATCACACAGAACAGGATTGGTGAGTCTCTGTTGTTCAAATAATTTGAAATGATTATTAGAGACTTTAATCGACTTTTGACATTTCAAAAGTTTTAATCTCCTTAGTTTGTACTAAAAATCTATTCAAAGAATTTGGACAAATTATTAAGTTATAATAGGTATTTGAAAGCGTACCCCGATAGAAACGGGATAAGGGGAAAGAAGAAGGTATTTGATTTATATTTTATAGTATTAAGAGACCCAAATTTATTCAATCTGTAAGGCAAGTCCGCTCAAACGGCGAAATAAAAGCCTCATGATAACCCATATCGTGGATATAATTATCTTATGGAGTTCAGTAATATCTTAAGATATTATCAATATGTAATATTTTTCACCCAAATATTGCTTCTCTGGGCTGGAAACACTGGTTAGTTGGAAGAAATTGCTATATGACAATAAACTCGCTACTTGCGCACAGTGCAAGGAAGTGTTTGATGCTTAAGTTGCTCACTTGTTACTTATCTAAGAGCAACGTTTCCTTTTTTATGTTGTTTAATGGACGTTATTTTTATTTTTTGTTTTTTTGATATTATACACTATGTGCAAGTGGCAAGTTTATTGGCAAATGACTATTTCTTCCAATTACTAACCAGTATTTACAGTTCAAAGAAGCAAGAGTTATTCTGTTAAAGTTTTTCTCTAACGGAAATCAAATCCGCCGATCCTGTATAAGATCTGACTTTGAATAAAATATAAATGATATATTTTCAGCAAGTGAACGCACTGAACAAAGGCACAGACGAACTGGACACAATTGCCATTCCCGAGCTGACATCTCTCGATGCCGACGATGAAAGTCTACGCGAGAAACCAGACTTCCAGTACTATATAGCTTACGACTTTTACACCAAAAATAATTACCACTTTCACAAGTATCCCTACTATGGCTTTAATCAAGGTATCTAAACATATCACTATTAATACATTTTTTTTATGTCAAAAACTGGTAGCACTTGGTAGAACATTGTCAGAATGAGATTTTCTTTATAAAAGAATGAATATGTCTTTGTGCCAATTACATTTGCATTCTCTTTAAAAATAAATCTCTTAATATATGTTATCATAAATGCTTATGCAATAGGTGAACGAAATTGGTTGTGGCAGGATTCAAACTCGTAACCACTTAATTACTATCCCAGCGCGCTAACTGTCCTGCCACCACCCGTCTATAATTATATTTTTATTTACGACAAAATAAACAATAAACTAATAAAAATAAACACCCTTTTTTTACATTGCACTATTAATTTTATTTTATTATTATACCCGTTTCGTGCAATGCACATTTTCAAAAAGATTTGAACTATTTTTTGTTTTCGATTATTTTTTATAATCTTTGAAAAATTAAAATTTAAATCCATTAATTTTGGTCAAAAAATTAAATATAAATAATAAAAAATCATATTCATGTAATTAAACAATTTAAAAACAAAACATATTTTTAGAATAATCAAATATTTTTTGACAAATTTAATATCATCATAAAGACAAAACGGGAATATCTATATATTTATAGGAAAACCGGGAAACCAGGCACCTACAGGCCTTACATCCTGTCGTTAGCTGGTTTACGTGATCAGTTTAAGCGCTTGTGCAACATTAACCAATTATGTATTTTTATTGACTTCCCTTATTAATCAAAATTTTGAAAATTCTATATAAGCTGCATAGTAAATTTACATAGTTTGAGAATAACCTTAGAACATCATCTCCATCAATCGAATGATAATGAAACATATTTCTAACCCCATCTATTGAGAATATGGTTGATATATTTTTACTCCTCACTAACCCAAGGGGATATAGTGGGAAGTTATGATTTCACAATTTTAAGGCTGTTTTTTTTATCGCAGATTATCAACTAGTATCATGCTGAGATTTTATTCTGAAAGTTTTATCACAATATATCTGTGTGTGTGCTATGTAGGGCGTGTTTATTTTACTTTATCGATTATAGACTAAAGTACTCATTCAATTATTTTCAAATCTTGCAATATGTATATCTAATACTCGCTTAGACCCCATTAGATTTTGAAGGATATCTGAATAGTGCTTCTCAATTTTTTTAACTGTCCCAATTAAATTATTTAAATTATTTTAAAGTGACCCCACGCTCAAGAAACTTAAAATTTGAAATTTTTATTTTTAAATTTGTAAAAAGGCACATCACTTAAAAAAATGGGATTGAAGATTTATCAAGTTTTCATAATAAAATATATAATTAAAAAATAATTGAACAAACTCATTTCAAGAAAATCCTGAAAATTTGAATACTTTAGGGAGTGACTTGTTAGTGAGGAGTTTAGCGTTGGCAACAAACCACTCATTTAATCTGGCAGGGAAAAATTCAATATATGTGTATATATATCTCATAGGATAGACACCAGCAGTGTCCTCTTCCTCATTGCTAAAGGTTGTGACCAGCCTCTCTTATCTTCATCATGATGTTATGTATTTTAGTCATTCATTTCTCTCTACACAAATTCCACATTATTCTGTCGCATCCATAACCTCATTTACATGAATGCATCATCTTTTACATGTTCATATAAGAATTTTTTGTGCCCCAAATCTAAAAATATTTGGGCTGGTGGCTTACTAGTAAGATAAAAATTTCATCCAAGAATTTTATTGGCTTTTGAGATTATAACCTTAATCTGGAGATATGAAATAATTAGATGGATTCACAGTATTAGGGCATTCAAAATAATAAAATAAATATTTAATGTGTAACATTTACGATTTCAGTGAAGAAAAGTTCGCAACTCCTGACTCCTCAGTTGAACCACATCTCTATGAAGATGCAAAGTTACCCTCTGCTACCGGGACGTGCTCGTTCTACCGCAGAAACTTTCTGCAATGAGACGACAGTTAGTGGATGCGTGGAAGACTATTGCGAATGTACACACGTTGTCAATATTCCTCTAAAGTCTGTCGTAGAGATCATTCTCGTTGATGAAGGTATTTATTTTATTTCTTAAATTATTGCACACTGTGAGCTTTTTAATCAACATTACATAATAATTCATTTTGTTACTTAAAATCCAACCGGCAAAACAACATCATAGTTCATCAATGTAATAAATCACCAATTCTGAATATATATAATTTCTTTATAAGGTAACGCACACTCGCACACCTGTCGCTGGTTACCCCCACATTGATAATAAATAAATAAATAATAATAATAAACACTTCCTTGCACCCTGCGCAAGTGGCGAGTTTATTCTTCCAAATAACCAGAAAAGGAAAAATTGCATGAGAAATAAATTTAAATAAATTTCTCCTCTGCTGGGGATCGAACCCAGGACACATTGTGTGATATGCCGTGATGGTATGAATGAATTTATTACAAGTTTTCTTTTACTATAATATTTGTTATTTTTTTATTTCCTTAACCCTAGTGATCTCATTTTACATACCTACTTAAAATATTATTAATTGTAACAATATATAAATCATAAATTTCCATTTTATTTAACTGTAATACTTATCATCATTATTGGGGCTACAGCCCTGTGTGGGCCCTGTCCTCCTACAAATAATACTTTTTTATTCTAATTTAAATTTATCTGTCACATAACACTGTTATTGGCCAATTTAAAGCCTTGATAATGACTGAATATGCTAAAAAAACTTTGAAATGCCACCCCGCCACAAATTCTGCAATTTGATCTCTAATCAAAAATCTACAATTTGTGTCAATATTTATTTAATAATATTCATTTAATATTTATTTAATAATATTGATTTAAGGTTTTGCGTACGATGCTAATCATCCATTCCATCTGCACGGCTATGCCTTCAGAGTGGTCGCAATGCAACGAGTGTCTACCAACATAACAGTGAAAGAAGTCAAACAGCTCGACGCTGAAGGGAAGATCCATCGCAAGCTGAAGGGGGCACCGCTAAAAGATACTGTGACTGTCCCAGACGGAGGATACACCATCATCAGATGGTATGCTGATAATCCAGGTAATCCCGATAATTCATTTACTTACATTGTTTATGACCCTCATTCACCACAGTTTCTAAAAATTATGTTTTTCTGTCAAATCTTGGCCAATGTCATAATGTACTACGCTTTCCCAAGTATCAAGATTCAATCAATTAGGTAAAAAACATATGCATATATATATTATATATTGTATTCATAAAAATGTTGGTGCATATCATAAATACAATATTTTTCATCAAATGGATATGGTTGGTTGGAAGATATTGCCATTTGGAAATAAGCCTGCCATTGTGCATATGTGCTCAATAAGCTTTAAATAAATAAATAAATATACAAGTACAGATGATGGAGATCGCGATGCCACTTCCACGCCGAGGACGCTATAGTACCCATTGGTCCTGTTCACCCCCGGACGCGGCCGCAACGTCGGACAACACAAATATCCACTATCCATCGGGTTCAACCACTGCCCCCGAGAATCCAACCTCAAACGGCGGGGCAACCGCTCAAGATCGGCAGCAGGGGCAAGCCCCTAGGCACACCGATCGAACGGAAGAGCTTGTCCCCGCACCCCTCGGTCCTCGTGTTGGCATTCGAAGGTTCCGCGGGCTAACACCGGGGGCATCCAACGCAATCATCATCTGTCAGATATGACGTCTCGATGTCAACACAAGATGGTGTATACAAGTACAATACACAAATAAAATTAAACAAGTCAAATTTAAAAAGTACATAAAAAAACAATAAACCAAAGAACAAGACAGTAAAATAATTTCAGCAAAGACTTAGCAGTTCATTATAGCAACAACAAATTTTTGTGTGCCCATTGCATAGATATTGACCTGTTTAAACTTATAACATTTTATTTTCAGGATATTGGTTGTTTCACTGTCACATAGAGTTTCACGTTGAGATTGGCATGGCCCTGGTATTTAAGGTGGGAGAGCACTCCGACATGAAACCAGTGCCTCCGGGATTTCCCCAGTGCGGGGACTATGCCCCACCTGCTTCTACAGCACCTGACGACGAGTCTTCTTACATATCCATCAGACACTGGTGGCCACTCGTCTCTGACAACGGAGCTTCGGCATCCAGCAGAACATTCATACCTTCATTTGTAGTCCTATTTCTTTTATCAATGATTATCTTGTGAAAATAGATGGGTCAATCTATTATTTATTGTTTTTTAAAACCACATATGTTTTGTAGAAATAGAAGTAGAAACATTATTACTTAAGTAGAGGTACAGCCCCCCTAGACAACATGTCATTAAAGCTAAGCGTTATATCGCTAAGTGATAGAAATGTATGAAATTTACTATCGCTTAGCGATATAACGCTTAGCTTAAATGGCATGTTGTCTAGGGGGGCTGTTATCGCCAAACATCTAGAAAAATCACAGGGGTGCACAGGAGACAAATTATAGTTTTCTACTTTTTGATGATGTGTGAGCGCATACTGTTCCCTTTCAGATTGAAAAATTTCAAGATGTTTGGAGATAGCTATTAATAGATATGTTGATATTTTTGCAATATTTCATAACCTCAAAACACAACCTTTATTAATTGTATTTATTGAATGCAAATAAAAATATGTTAAACAAAAAAAAACTACTTATGTCTTGAGTAATGTGAACATGTTTTTTATCATCTTTTGTACGTGCTTCGGGAGTATACATACACTGAAATTGGAATGATACAAAGAAGATTAGCATTTATTACCACCTATTGAAGAAATTTGTAAACAAATAAAAGTAACATATTTTTATATTGTGGGTATCTACTGTAGTGCGTAGAATACATTCATAGATGTCTAGCCTCGGAAATATAACAATACCAATAAAAATGAACCTTTAAAACTTCACAAATAATTACATTTTTATGTAAATGCACTTGATACCGCGTTAGACATTTACTTTTGATTTGTAATATAAGTTTTTTGTAGACTCCTAAATGAGAATCATTGGTCTAAATGAACATTTTACTGCTTTATTTTCTATTTATTAGTACAATACTTTATAGGTAGGTATGTATCTTATTTATAACCAAATGGGTTTTTTTTATAGTCGTACTTAAATTCATATCTTGTAAATTTGTTTATACCTAACAATACGAATACATATGCTGTGTACTTGTATTTTCCAATATTTTTAAGATTTCATATCATAAAGTTATTTATATAACTAGTTATACAAAGCTACAATTTAGTTTTAAATAATATATTGAACAAATCATAATTTGATTTGTTTGTTCAGTACAAAATACTATTTTTCTTCTACGTACGAAGGTTAAAAGTAATTTTATATTTATAGAAACGATGCTCTTGCCAAAAATATATTTTTATATGAATTTTATCTTTTATATTGGATGGTTTTGAATATAATATTTATTACAAAGATATTGTTACTCGTATTTACTATAATAGGTACTGGAAGAAACAATGAGTATACATTTGGGAATAGATATAATAAAAGAAAACCACAGATAATCTATTAAGCATTTACTTTTTCTAACAAACGCACGTAATTGTAATCTTTTTAACACAATTGATTTACTTAATTTTTATTATTTTAAAAATATTACAATTTAAATTGGGCTATCTATACACTTCATTTAAAAGATATATATTTAAATATTCTAGATGAATTTTCTTCCACGTATTTTGTTTGTAAAAATCTGTAGTGCGATCAAATTAAAGTAAAAATGACGGTTAAGTCTTGTAAATATTTAGAAATATTATAAACAATATGAGTATTATAAAATGCTTTTATTATAAATTTATATTTATGGATGAATTTATGGTCGATATGAGACGAAAAGGGAAGGGACTGGCATTTGAATAGTTTTTATAAATATACTATGTAATATTATTACTGCGATGTAATTGAAAACAGTGTATTATTAGATTTTAAGCAAAAACTAACACATAATTTGACATTTTGTAATTAGTCAAAAAAATTGTGATATTTTATTGATTAAAGAGTTTGAAAAGCACATATTTTGGTTATTATTGTACATATTGTTTTGGTGTACTCTCCTAATTTTTATCGTGAAAATAAGTAGGTATCTGAAATAATAATTTTTGACAATGGCAATAATAATATTGCAATACCAGCCTGTCTTCACCACTTCCACAAACTAGCTAATAAAGTATGATTTAAGATTTACTCAGCTAAACAAGTAATATTGTAAACTCATTAGGAATCAAATCTGGGAAATGTGGATCAGCAATATACACGACTAACGGAGCCTTTCTTCCCCCTGGCACTGTCCTAAATTTACTGCCTATATTGGCTTTTGGGGTAAGCTCTGCTCAACCTTGGAGTAATTGTTTATCCAGGTGTTCCGTTGTCTTCCACTGGATAACAAATGAGGAAGATTAATATTTTATGTCTCCTGGATGCGAGCAATATCAGTCTCATCCTTTCTCATCAGACAGCAAGTTTCTTGGTTGTTAGCATTTCCGAGTTCCAAATTATACTTCTTATCTTATGTCGGTCGAAATTTCCTTTGCTTCACTTTGATCGACTGAGCCTTGGCACTAAATATATTTTTTTTTAGTGTTGAGCATAAATTACAAGATCATCAGAATAAGGTTATTGGGCAAACGGAGTGATAATGAATGACCAATCATCACCATTGTCTGATGAAAAATTAAAATCATTTTTATTTTATTTCAATATTATTTGATACTCTAAAACCACCAACAGGTTTTCTGGCTTCAAGCTTCTGTAGTCCTTTGAACTTTTCCCCTTTATCTCCTTGAATCACTTACCCCTCCTCTTCCTATGTATATGTATGTATGTATGTATACAGGGTGTTTCAAAATGTACAGAATAAATATTGACAATCTTAGGTTAAGTGTGGGGTAAGGTTTGCACATCTACCAACATTCATGTTTTTATTTATTTTTAACTTTATGTATACAATTAATACACAATGGGGGGTTTATTACTTAATGGAAATATCTTCCAACCTTTTACATTTGTTCAACCACATATCCTGAGTAGTGTCACCATTAGATGTTTACACCAGTCACTACAATAATATGTAGTCACATTTAGAGACTTACGTTACTGATTAACTGTCATGCCATAGTAAATCCAGGCTTAAATGACCATAAAAGGTCCCGGGTTCGATTCCCGGTGGAGACACAGTTTTTAATTGTTTTCAGTCTGGATCTGTGAGCAGGGCCGGATAAATCATAGAACAATCAGGAACAAGAAGTCAGGGCGGTTGTCTTAAAAAGGGCGCTTAAAATTCTAAAATGGTAATCATATAAATAAAAATCCGCATGTATGGCGCTCGGTTCTCTTTGCGTACCCGGATAGAGGCTCGCAATGATGGTGTGTAAGTGTAAAATCCCACTTATTATGATTCGTCATTTTAGACCCGATGTAATTTTACATAATTTTAAATTGTTCTACATTAAAATTCCAAAAAAATGGGGGGGGGGGGGTGGGGGGCGGATTCAAATATATTGCTACGGGCGCAAAAACACGTTTATCCGGCCCTGTCTGTGAGACGATTAATATCGTCAGTCTCCAGAATGTGTCAACTTGCTTGTAATTGGATGCGTGTTAAATTAATATTTGACACAGTAACTGTTAGTTGCCCGAGAAGCAATATTAAATAAATAAATAAAAGAACCATGACCTTACTGGTAATTGAACCCTGAGGTGAAGTGTTCATTGGTTGAAATGAATCATGAAGGTGAACAATATGAATTGCACCAGAAACTCTAGATAACGAAGCTTTAAATACTTCAAATTTAATCTAATCATCATTGACATGCACTTGAAGCTCTTCCGATAATAGCAATCAGGATCAAATGGGGTGCATTATAAATATATATAATAACTTTAAATTAAAAACATGAGAAGATAAAAAATGAATCGAATATTTTTTTTATTATTGCATATGCGCAAACATTGGATTTTTTTTTCCGTGTCGGGAGTCAAAGATATTTTTTAACAGATTTAACAGATGACTGGTCGTAAGCCCTGTAGGTGCCTTGATTTCCCGGTTCTCCTACAGTAAATATTCCAACTTCGTCTCTATTGAGATAATTAAAAATCTGTTAAAAAATATAAAAAATGAAATAAACTGGAAAAGTTGTTCTCACTGGATATGGAATTCAAAATAAATTTATTTAAATAAATAAATAAAAATTCTGGTACATTTAACTTTGTTTCACATTTATCATAGTTATAATGTTTTCAAACTGTTCTAATCCATGGATTTCCACAATATCTCAAAAAATAATTTGAATAAATCATTTATTTAAATAACTTTAATGAATTGAGAGCCAAAAAAGCAGCGTACTATTGATGCCGGCCGCCCCGGCCGTGGGTCTGCAAGAGAAACCCACCGTTCCTCGCGTTTGAGTAGGCCGCGGGTTTGGGTACTTACCCAAATTGTTTTAGGTTCTGATTTGTCTATGAGTCGTTTTCATAGAAAATAAATCAACACCATTTTTTTTTTCACCCTGACTCGATTTTTTTTTTAATTCAAATTTTTCCGAGAGAAGTTTTAAAATTCGAACAAACGTCACAAACAAATTTTTTTTGAAAAAAAAGAAAAGCCCGGTGTCTGCCCCCAGCATAATAAAGTATTTAAAAACCATTACTAACCAACTGACCTGGTCTCAGACGCTGGCATTAATATTGACCTAGCCATACTGGTGCAGCATATCTGGGTTTTCCTAAGGACTGTCCCTTCGGCTGAACCGTGGAGGCCTCGACGAGTTTCAGCAAAGTTGCCTGCCAGGGCAATCACAAAGAATCCCCTCGACTGTGTTGTGCCAGTGAGTTCATCCACCCTCCCAGGGTGTTTCCTGCCTTTAATTAGTTCTTTAACTGTGTTGCGTGCACTTGGTGGATGTAAACGGACCATTCCAGGCGACGAGGACGTCACCAACACGCAGATAAACAAGGACTACGCTAGGTGGACGTCGACGTGTCCCCATCGATGGGCGGTTTAGGCGAGATTACCACATCCTCAGGGTAAGTGGCTTGAGTTTTTCTTACCCGGTCCAACATTTGACAATTGTTCAGGGGAGGCAACCTATTGGGATGAACGTCTCACGTCTCCCCCTCCCCACTGTATATCTACGCTGCGTGCTGACCGTAGCTAACTAGCTGTATATCCCTCCAAGTCTCCTGACCGCATTCGGCGCTTGGTGCCACTATGATCGATGCTTTAGTGTAAGTGGTCCTATAAAGTGGAATAGATTGCCTCCAGATGTCCGCAGTGCACAAAACAAGAACACTTTCTCCATAGGACTGAAAACAGCTTTGTTTCGTAGAGCAACATAAGACCGAAATATAAGCGCCTTTGTAATGATGAATCATTAATTGGCGATTTATAATCTACATTATTATTATCGTTAGTTCTTGAATGAAGTGTGTAAAATAAATAATAGTGATGAAATGTTCTATAGGTGAACAATTAAAGTATTTTTTTACAAGATGCGGATTATCGACAAGTTTTAAATTTTATGAAGAAAAAGGATGTTATTTTCCTGTTATTTAAAACATTCTCCTTCGTCCAGTCAATTGAAAAATAAATAAACAGCTTGAACGTCTGCTTGTGACAAAGTTCAAAAGTCAACTGAACAATGATGAATGTGTAAAACACTGCACACGAATAATCCTTTGATTCATACAAAAAAACCGACATTGCATAGAGAACATATGAATATTCGTAGCAAATATATCCCAATAAGCTGTTTACATACTCGTATTCATGTCTATTTGTCTGTATTCGGAGAGTATCTAAATGAGGCATAACAGTGTCAAACATCAAAAATAAAGTTTTATTTGGATTCATTCCATATATTTACACTTAGAATAGTGCTTCTATGTTTTCTGTTATTATTGTTTTCAGGAGGACAAGTCCGGTCAAACTGTGAAATCAAAACCCTCATGATTACCCATATCATGGATATTATTATCATATGGAGTAATATCATATGGAGTAGTATATCTTAAGATGTTATACAACTCAATAAAAAAATTATATCCATGATATGGGTTATCATGAGGGTTTTGATTCAACCGTTTGACGGGACTTGCCCCCCCCCCGGGTGTCCCGTAAGAGCCGGGTAATCAAAAATACAACACGCAAAATAACATCTCACACAGTTCATCAATGAGGTTTACCACCAACTCTGAATGCCATTTTTATGTGTAATGAGGCTGGTGTTTGGGATACACACATCTGTTGTCCTATAAGACAATGCACACCCGTCACAGGTTACCTCACATTGGGATATGCCGTTGTGGCAGTACATTGCTTGATAACTGCACAGCCAATAGCAATGTCTGTTCTCTCTTGACAAGCCAATGGCTATCAAAATTTTGTCGAGAACCTTTATAAGGAACCTACCTATCTCTCACCTCTCTACATATGTGAGTATTTTAATATATATTATAATGGTTCCTTCGTAAACAAATTGTATAGATTGATTATTGTGATTAATAAAACTATGTTGATTTTTACTCCTACTACTATGGAATAGTAGAATCATGATTTCACAATTATTTTTACATCTATTTCTCAATGGGTATCATGTAGAGAGTGCATACTTTGAGTTTACTCTGAGTTATCTGGAGTGTATGAGTTGACTTGTGAGGACTGTTCCGCGATATATATGGGAAAGATGGGCCGTAAATTCAAGACTAAAGTTAAAGAACATGTCAGATGCTTTAAAAATGAAACCTTTTCGGAATTCGCGGAACATTTAATACTAAGTGACCACCAATTTAATATTCAATCAGGTACAAAAGTTCTACACATTAATAAAGTAGATAATTTAGAGTCACATTAATAAAGTAGATAATTTAGAGTCACTTGAAATAAAAAAAGCAATTTATTCGAAAAGAAATATAATATGTTCTATTTTGATTCGTTTCAGAGTATGAAAACGTCTGTAACCAACCCGTGGATAAAAGGATTTTATCCGCTCGGTGTGACGTAATGAGTCCTGTATAAATGCAGTCAACTTTTTGACATTTCTCATATACTAAAATTCAGACGGATAAATTTAGATGAATCAGAATAGGACATAATAAATAATCAAGTAAATTTAACTTACAGCCCGCTATTAAATATGTTTCCCCTTTCCATCAATTTTACCAATCAAAGCCATTCTACACAAGTTCCGCCCCTAATGACCTCCCACCAATATCCAAATACATAGCCTTCTTTAAAGCACATAAGTCACATTCTGCGTTTTTAGGAAATTCTGCCTGAGGAGGGAAAGGTTAGTTCCGAAACCGGTCACAAATTCAATCGATAAGTGGTGTAAATAAAGAAATATAGTTAATTTTTGTTTAAATGTACCACAAAGATAAAAACATGATATTTGATGAACTAATTGATATTGATAAGTAGATCTGTGAGATGAAACCCAGCCTTTTTGTTACAATGTGATGATATGTATTGAGAAATTTTTAAATGCTACAAAAAACATAGAATTATAATTTCCAAATAAGACTCTGTTAAGTGAATATATTTATCTTTATTTTATTTTATTTTATTTATTAACCAAACAAACATACAGTCATTACAGAATATATTAAAAAGACTAAAAAAATAATTACACATTATAAACCATTTCAGTTTGCGGATAGTTACATAGTGCAGTGTTAACAAATTTATGCTCATTTATTATGGAAAGTTTTATGGAAAATTTACTATGGAAAATTTATACAGTTATGGAAAGGAAGAAAAGGATAATAAATTAAGAATATTAGGGGGAAGGGAAGCTGTGGGAATCGTAGTCAAATTGAACCAAGCAGAAACCAGTTATCGCGAGCCTAGAAGGGCGTCTGATATGGCACTTTTATATTTAGTTTTAGAGTGTCTAAATATGTCGACTGTCTTAAAAAAGTTATTATAAATATTGCATGCTCTTTGAAAGAAGGAGTTTTGGGTATAATTGGTCCTACAAAGGGGAAGTCTAAAAGTTACGGATGATCTGGTATAACGAGAGGGACAATTAAAGGGGAGACTCCCAACTAGAGACTCAGAGTCAACGGCACCATCAATGATTTTATGTAAATATATCATGTCTGCAATTGTGCGTCTATTTTCTAAAGTTGTTAATTTATGATGACGAGCTGAGAGAGCTTTATCATCAAAGGCTAAACGACATCTGTAATCAAGGTGTTTCAAAAATTTATTTTGTATTTTCTCCAATCTTTCTACATAAGTTATATACTGGGGGTTCCAGACAATTGAGGCATATTCAAGATATGGACGAACATATGTAAAATACAATGATTTTAATGTATCGGTTGACTCAAATGGTTTCGATATTCTCAATATATAACCTAGTTGCCTGAATGCTTTTTCCGCAATGTTATCAATATGTGCTCTTAATAGCATTTTTGCATCAAGAGTTATTCCCAGGTCTCTCACCACCTCGCTTCTTTTCAAAGGAACATTATTTATCATATAATTATAGGGTATAAGATTATTAGAGCGCGTGAACGATATACAGACACATTTGGAGATATTCAAATAAAGTTGGTTATTTTGGCAATACATGTGCAAACGATTCAAATCTGCCTGCATATTTTCACTATCTCTTAAGCTAATTATTTTACTGAAAATTTTTATATCATCAGCATAAACAAGGAATTTGCTGTGTTTGAAACACTTTTGAATGTCATTGATATAGAGGATAAACAGTATTGGACCGAGGTGAGATCCCTGGGGTACACCAGAGAAACAATGTCGAAATTTAGATGAACAGTTGTTAATTGCAACTGCTTGAGACCTTTTCTCTATGTAAGAAGTTATCCACCCAAGCAGATTGCCGTGCACACCATATTCTCCAAGTTTACGTACTAATATTATATGACTTATTTTGTCAAAAGCCTTTGAGAAGTCGGTATACACAGCATCAACCTTCGAACCCTCCCCCATTGTCCTCAAAATGTAATCAGTGAACTCGACCAAGTTTGATTCGACTGACCTACCTGGGAAAAAGCCGTGCTGATTGGGTACAATAAAGGATTTGACTGCTGGTGTGATCTGCTTCACAATAATCTTTTCCATTATTTTCCCAAACAAACATAGCTTTGAAATAGGTCTATAATTTTCAATGTTGTGTTTGTCACCTGATTTGTATACGGGTGTAATGTAAGACCTCTTCCAAACGGAGGGAAATACGCTTTCGGTATATGATTTCGTATACAATAGAGTTAGGATAACAGATAACTCTTCCGAACATTTTGCTATGAACAGTGGAGGTATACCATCGGGACCTGGACCTTTATTCAAATCAATAGCCCTTAATTCAGTAAGCACTTCTACATTATTAAAATAGATATGGCCAAGATTAAGTTCCCTCAAACAAGTCATCTTATATACTTAACAAATAAACTGTTTCCCTAATTATTTAAACTAGTAACAAATGGACGAGGAAATAATTGTTTTCAAGTATATATTTTCTTATTTGATAAGATAAACATTATATTACAGGAATGTGGTCTCTTATTGATTACCTATTATATAGAACAGGATACCCATAGAATTTACAAAATATTCAATATAGTATAGGTATTATTTATTCGATTAAAAAAAATGTTTCCTGAAATATTTAGTGCAATTGTTGTGATAATAGTGGTGTTGATATTAATGTTGTGTGTTTGGTACACGATTAATGCAGTTTACAAAAGTAAGAAAAATATTTTGTATATATTGGAGCTTTTATTGTGAATTTATCAGGTAGTTAAAATGTTCCTTGGCATTTTAATTTTTACTTCTCAAATAAAGTCTACCGGCAACTTGGTGGTCAAGCATTAAATAGGAACTTCAAGCGAAACGCATTGTCGACCTTGTTGACCCAGGTCAGGGTGTCCTGGAGATAACGCACGAGGAGGGCTGACCATGACTAATACGGGAATAGGTAAAGAACAAGGCCTGACTTGACAGTATACTCTCATTCATTGAAAAGAGTTATTTATGTGGAGCTGACTGTTCCATGGGACATAAATATTCCAAAAGACCACTAATACAAGGTAAACAAGTACAAGAAACTGGTAGATAAAACAGTTCAAAATGTATTTAGCACAAATATATATGCTGTAGAGGGGGCGAGAGTCCTGCCCGTAAAATCTTTATATTCCTACTTTAAAGGACCTTGGCCTCCCTAGGGGTAAAATAAAAGAACTTCTAAATAGGGTGGTAAAAGCATTTGTTATTTGACTACACAGGAACTATACTTATTTAAATGATTAATTTTTAAATAAGCCAATTTTGATAAAAGCTTTAAATGAGAGACAACGGGCAATTCTATTTCTGTTACACTAGATCAATATTATTCATTTTTATACTAACTTGATTATCTTTCATCATAAAATGATTTGTTATCTCCTATGTTTTCATAAAAAATATAATTCAATGATAAAGGTCTAATCTTTTATGATATAAAGTTGACGTAAATAGATAGTTCAATAAAATTTATTAAGAAAAATATTAATCATTTCCTCAATGCATCTCATTCTGAAGAATTAAAAACATATACAAATAGATTGATTACAAAACAGTCAATTTTGAACGTTAAAAAATAAACCTAAACGTTCATTTATATTGTGTTAATAAATATTTAAGTGGTGGTTGAATTATGATATTTTTACCTGTTTGTTTTGTTGAATAAATAATTTTTATACTTATTTTGTGAGAATTAAAAAAAACATTTGATAGTTTACTCATAATGGAAAACACTATAGTTATACTTGTGGCAACATTATTATTGGTTCTTATACTGTTCATCTGCAGATGTTTTTGTTTATATCCAAATGTTGGCAGTAAGTCTTTTATTTTTCCTTTTTTAATTGACATGAATATTTTAAATTTATGCAAATCTTTGAACTTTTCTGTCCACAATTTCAACATTTAAAATAGGTACACAAAACATAAATTTCCATTGTATACTGTGTAAAGATATTGTAATATAAAGTTCAATGCCGACCGCCATGGCACACTTGGTAAGCCGTTCGGCTTCTCTGCGGGCGTCCTGGGTTCAATCCCTAGCAGAGGAGAAATTTATTTAAATTCATTTCTCACGCAAAAAATGCTTCTCTGGGCTGGAAACACTGGTTAGTTGGAAGAAATTGCCACACGGCAATAAACTCGCCACTTGCGCAGGGTGCAAGGAAGTGTTTATTATTATTAAAGATGTTGTAATGTGATTCTGATATATTCCACCTTGGTACATGCTATGCCAAATGAGGTGGATATGGTATCAAAAAGTTTTATTGTAAATTGAGATTAAGTAATAAAAAAAAACATTTGGTTTAAATATGAACACATAAATAGGAGATACCCATTTCAAACTTTCCATTATGAATTATGAAATCTGTTGTTTTGTAGAGACATTTATTTTTGTGGACAACAATTGTTGAAACTGCTATCAAATTTCCAATGATACCAATATTCATTCATTCATTCTTGTTTTTAATACATTCATATTTTATATACTCGGTTAGTGTTCACAGATCAGCATCGTATGGATCTGAGGAATTGAATCAAACAAATTCATATGTGGCAGTGCATTCACTGTATCCCCATCAGTCAGATTGCCAATGTAGCTGTCACTCGGAATTGTCAACAATTTTCCATATAAAATGCAGGAAAATATTACCATAGAAAATATACATTTAAAAATGGCAGGAGTGCGTCTACTGATCGGCAATCTTTATGACGTCATTGGTACGCAGCATATTTTCGCTTCTCCTAGCAATGGCGTCAGCATTGCCGAGGATCCAATTCGTACGATGTTAATCAGTGGACATACTTGTATGAATTCCCTCTACTAAGAATACTAAAATTTGTTTGATGTGATGCGTCTAATCTGTATGATGCAGATCTGTGGACGCTAGCTAGCTACTGTGGACCTATTATAAGTTTTTTTTTTAGTTGTTAAAGAAAAATTATGGGATATACTAGCAGTGTATGCAGTGAAAAGAAAGCTGATACACGCAATCGCTTCATTATAATATGAGAACAGCGAGGCATGTATTCGTGTCAACGACACAGTGACAACGTGGTTCTCTATAAATAATGGTGTTAGACAAGGGTGCGTGCTGTCTCCGTGGCTCTTTAACCTTACATTGATTTCTGCCCTTAACGATGAAAGAATGGGTCTGAAATTGAGTACTGTAATGGTGCGAGATTTGATGTATGCAGACGATAAAGTTCT
Organism: Molanna angustata; assembly: GCA_963576475.1. NCBI lineage: Eukaryota > Metazoa > Arthropoda > Insecta > Trichoptera > Molannidae > Molanna > Molanna angustata. Next base: position 13,044,637 of record OY754985.1, on the reverse strand, counting down.
ATTAGCAGAAAGTATGGAAGAGTTACAGTATCTTGTAAATATGTTATATTAAGGATGCATAGAGAACGGACGGAGGATGAATGCCAGAAAATTCAATGGTCTTTGAAATGCCAGCAAAGGCAATGGTCTTTGAAAAGAGTGAAAGCAGAACAGCGTGTAAAATAAGAGTAGAGAATGATTGGCTCGAGCAAGTCGACAAATATGTAGATTGGAGAAGCATATTTCAACGGAATGGACGGCTTGATAAAGAGATTGAAAGAAGAGTTATGGCAGGAAACAGAGTGAATGGAGCACTGAGATCAATTATGAATGATCGCAACATATCAAAGGATGCCAAAGTTGCCATTCATAACGCCATCGTAGTGCCAACCATGGTGTATGCAAGTGAAACCTGGACATGGCAGAAGACGCATGAAAGCAGAATAAATGCAGTTGAAATGAGATCGTTAAGAAAAATATGTAATAGAACGATGTATGACAGGGTAAGAAATGAGGACATAAGAAAAAAATGTAAGATGAAGAATGTTGTCATTACTAGAATGAAAGTGAACACATTGAGATGGTTTGGTCACATGGGGAAAATGAATGAGGAACGCCTGACGAAGAAAATATACATTGCGGACAGGAATGGAATGAGAGGTCGGGGACGCCTAAAAAAGGGATGGCACGACCATGTGAACGATATTCTGAAAGACATTAATGTTAGAAGTGTGAGAAACAGACGAACATGTATGAGACAATGCATGAATGTGAACGAGGAGAGGGATGCGTGCTAGGATAGAAAAATGTGGCGTTCGGTTCTCTCTGCCTACCGCGCGAGGGACATGGCGTGATGGTATGTATGTATGTACATTCCATAAATGAAATCAGTCGTGACAAGATCCAAGCTCGCGACCACTGAATTACTAACCCAGTGCGCTAACCACTCCGCCACCACCCATCTAATATTGTTTTTATACTTCTAAGGTTGTTATCCTCTTGCAATATTATTTAGTGAAATCGTCATATCAGCTCTTTGGGAGTCATTTATTTCAATTTCATATATTTTGTGTTAATAATTAAGGATAATATGTGAACTAAATATAACCAGTAATGGCAGATGTACTAATTGGAAAGTGGTGAACTTATCAAATATTTATAATAATATTACCAAAAGATAATCAATAATCAGGGTAAGGCTTATTTAAGTAATATTGTGTTGTTGCACTATAAAAGCATTGAACTTAGTTAAAAAATTAGCTGATTTTCAAATAGTTACATTTATTTTAGCAAAATTAGTAGTAGAAAACAAATTATGAAATAAGTGGTATCTACCTACAGATCAAACAACATGAGTAGTATAATTATCGTGAAACAACTTGAGCCCAAACTTCTGGGTGCCCAAAGCGCAAATTTGTGTCTTTTTGCTTGGTTGGTATATATGCAAATCGTCCCCCTTCTCGGTGAAATGGCTCAAGATGTTTGACAACAACTATAAAAATCAAACAAAATGAGAAGAAAGAAATAAACCAAATAAGAAATATACAAAGGAACAAAATGAATCTGATAAAAACAAACAAAATAAGTGATAAAAGAAATAAAAACAAATGGTACAAAAGAAACCAAATAAGTGTGTATTAAGAAACGAACAAACCAACTCATAGTTTACAAGCATCATTAGTACATAATATTTTGTATATTTTCAAAAGAAATATACACGCAGAAGAATTAATTGAAAAACAGTAATCAACAAATAGCTAAACGAGCTAAAGATCGAGGATCGTCTATCGACGATATGTTACAGACGTATCCTTCAATTCTTTGGACACATTGCCAGAAGGGAACCAGACTGCCTCGAGAAGCTTGTTGTGATGGGCAGCGTGGAGGGACAGAGATCTCGTGGTCGCTCACCGACCAGTGGCCTTACTCTCCACTGCCAATCCGATCCCAATACGATCCCATTCGCTAAGAACCTACCTTTGTAACGGAGAATGAATGCGGTAGGTAGGTATGTTTTAATAGTAATAGTCGTTCATTTGAATGTACGCAGGCGACAGATAGGTAAGTTCTAAATGAAAATTTGAAATTGGGATCGGATTCGAGTTTCAAGAGTAAGGCTACTGATGGAGCGATTTGGTTAAGTCCACAATGGGGTCTTCGGTGACTGGTGCTCTGCATTCAGCCCAAAACAGATTGGCATGGAGGCGGGCCATACGTGTGGCGACGGACTACAGCCGCTATCTTCAATCATGAGGAAAAGGACAAATGAAAAATCAACAAATCTATCCAGTAATTGAATTAATAATTTCACAGTATGCGGAAGTGAATTGCAATTTGGCATTGATTAACTTAAAGGTTTTTTGAAATGTACTTATTTACAAGATATCATTTCTTTCAACAACTTACTGTCTACAACAACAAGTCTTCAAAAAATCACAAATTAAAAATATTAAAATACTTATAATAGATATTAAATAAGTTCGAACTAGATAATATTTACACAACTTGACACAACTCTGTGATTCTATACTCTCTACCTTTGTATACATATATATAGGAATATAATTTGTTTACAGCTACAAAAATGAGTGATTATTTTTATCAGTGCAAAATAACATTTTACAGGAGATAATATTATTGTATGAGTACCTTTACAACACACATAACATTGTGTATTGTACTCAAGATAAAAATAATGTACCTACTCAATCATTTATCAAATACACTGTACTTTTGTAGGCAACAATTTTAAATCTACACAAAGTTTTTATGATATCAGTGCTCCAAGTATTTTAAAAAAGTGTATTTTATATTCTCAATGAAAATGACAACAGTTTTGAGTGAAGTTTTTTGTATTCATATTATCAATCTGCAAAGTTGGGCCTTTTATTGAAGTACCTTATAGATAGATTTGTTATTGTGATTAAAGTACGTGTTTTCAAACAAATCATAGCCCAAATAATGCTTTTACCTGAAAATATATTTGAATTTGTGTTTTATGTGGTACTACTTATAATAATATTCAAAGCGGTTTTGTACGTAGTTTGCTACAAAATGAGAGGTGTGTGTGGTAGGCAATACTTTTTTTTTATAATCTTATATAGGTACCTACTTACATAATATATACCTACATATTTATGTTAGATTTTAAAAATTAAAAATGCTCATTTTATAAAAAATAACCACTACAATAGGTTAACCTCAGTTTCGTTGTAAATATATTAGATTAGTATGGGTAGAGATAGTGCTATGTATAATAAATTATACCATAAAAATATGATGGGCCTTACTTACTATTTGCAATTTGTGTTTAAGCTGATCAGGACGAGCTGATACTTACCCAGTTTTTTGTATGGACGAAACTGACTTAGCATCGGATTAAACACGTTTTTTAATAGTAAGTAAGGTCCATAATGTATACCTACCATAAATTTAAATTCAGAATGAAAAATGTAAATATGAATATAAATTTATTTAATTTTTTTATGCCTGTTGTATCCATATTTCATTCTGTTTCTAAGATTTTATTTTCCAAATATAATCAACACGATTTATCTTTCATTTTATGTGCCATCTAAAAAGAAAAAAAGTGACATTATCTTATGTAAAGTTTGTTCATATAGAGTTTCTAAGACATTGAACTGTTAAATACAGTTGTGCCCACAAACAAACAAACACTACATTATGTTATATTTATTCATTCATTCATTCATATCATCATGGCATATCCCACAATGTGGGGTAACCAGCGAAAGGTGTGCGGGTGTGCATTGCCTTATAAAAGGGAGAACAACACATCTATGTATACCCACACACCAGTCTCGTTTCACCAAAAAAGGCACTACATTCAGAATGGTTGGTGGACCTCATTGCTGAACTATGTAAGATGTTATTGTTGCCTGTTGTGTTTTCGATTACCCGGCTCTTACGGGACACTCGAAAACAATGATTTAATAGAATGGAAGCACTATTCTAAGCCGGTGCCTCACAGATAAGAATGGAAGCACTATTCTAAGCCAGTGCCTCATGGTGTTATATTTATATGAATAGAAAACTAATCTTAGCAGTAATACCATTATTAAAAATTGAAAAAATGAAGCATTCATTATTTATTTATAATTCAAAGCTCATTTTTTAAAATTAGATACATAGATGTGTGAAGTGTGTAGATAAATATTTAATGCTAAATGACAAAAGTTATTACATCAAAATGTTTATCTCGGTTTTATCATTATCATTACGGAAACACAATATCTCTTACAGAGCAGGATATTTTCTCAATTTAAATCAAAATTATAGTTTGATTTAATTGCAAAAATGGGTTGCTCGTATGTCGTAGGTTGGAACCTGCATCGTAGTATTTATTGTAAACTTACTAACAACTGAACTAGTAAACCTCAGATAAACCCTGAGGGTTTCGATGGTTGACTATACATATTTTGTGTTAAAAATGTCATTATGTCTAAATAAAAAATTAGGTAGGTATTCCTTTGATCGCTTGTGTGAAATTGGCTTGTGGCAAAAAGTCATTTTGGTGCGCTTATTAGTATAAAAATAAATTGTTTTGCATTGAAATAATTTAAAGAATATTTTTATTCCCTTAGAAATCCAATATTATAATAACATATTTTTTTAAAGTGACATCTAGTTTATTATATGAAATACTAATTTTGTACTTAATTATACATTGTTAATAATAATTTGATTTATAATTTTTAGGTACCTATATTATCTCAATCACATATAATTAATCAAATGTATCCTTCATTAATTGAATAACATTATTTGATTTATTTTTGAATGACATTTAAAAATTTAGATATTGTTTGATGATAAAAAATATAGATGGCGTTGCTACTAGATTTGTTTGAAATATTTGAAGAAATTTTAAAAAATTTTATTTTTATATTCCATGTATAGAATTATAATGTACAGAAGCCGTGTCTAGTACAAATTTCGAATTCAAATGTATGCCAAGTTTTTTTTTAAATGTGTGTGTGAGGCGGCAGATCGGTTGGTCTACGTTTTATGTAGGTGTGCGTGTCGGTAGGTGTACGTATACTAGAAATTCTTCTGTTTCCTCGTAGTTTTAGTTGGCATACATTCATTGCGCTGACTAGGTATCTGTATCATATATAATCTAAGATTCCATGACATGTATAAAAATAAAAAAAAAACCATTTGACGTTATAATTGAATTTTTGAAAACTGATGGAAAAAAGTTTCTAAATGTATTTTTACTCTTTGGCCACTCGCAGACTACAGACTTATCAATCAGCCGATGGTTTGGTAGGGCTCTTAATTAGTATGAAGATGTATGCAAGTGTGCACATTACAACAATATGCTGCTGGCCAATCTCACATACAAACAAGCAAGCAGTCTAACCCGACCAAACTAACGGCCGCTTAAAAAGTCTGTAATGTGCGATTGCCTTTATTTGTGTTTTTATTTCTATGTTTATAAAATTCTAATTATTTTTCTTGGTGATGGTGCTGCCATAAATAAATAAATGTAGCATACATGCAGTATTGTTATATGTGCCTGATTATTTAATACTATGAACATAATATACTGATGAACAAAAAATCATTGAAATTACATAAATCATCCTATTGTCTTGACAATAAAATAAATTTATATTAGAGATATGTTGCATGTATTCATTAATCATTCATTGATAAGATTGGGAAGTTCCTATATTGATATATACAATACAATAGATTGGATAAATCTTAATTAAATTATGACACTCCAGTGATAATTAATTTTATTCATGAATATTTATTATTTTAGAAAAAAACTTTTTGGATCGGGTTATTAATATTATAATAAAAAGTACTCTTCAAACTGATCCATACATATCTCTCGATGAGAGTAGAATAATTTCAATAGAAATGAATTCTTTTACATGAGTTTGTGTCAAACAATTTCTGATGCTAGGATATCAGAAATTAGGCATAGAAAAGGTGGATGACTGGTCATTATCAGTTTTTTTAGGGCACTCGCAGATTACAGACTTTCGGCTGACAGTTTGTGTGGCTCTTGATCAGTATGATGGTGTGTGCAAGTTAGCATATTAGAACAATTCGGTGTCAGCCGATCTGACATACAAACTAGCCAGAAGTCCAACCCGACCAAACTAATATCGGCTAAATCGAATATTTTTTTTAATTGCATGTACGCAAACATTGGAGAAATTAGTTTATTTGTAAACAATGAAAGCAACAGTCCTTATAAATGAGATGACGGTGTCTCGCACAGATGTGAGCCCTGAACTGCGCCAGAAATATTATCTCATTTTTGGCTTGTTTGACTGTTGCTTTCATTGTTTACAAATAAACTAATTTCTTAATTTCTCAATAGATGGCGTTACAAAAGGGCTTTTCCGTTGCTCCATGGATGGCAATAGTGTGGTTCCTTATTTTCAGGTGAAATGTTATACACTGTTCAGATATATAGAACTTTCAAAAATTACATTGATGAGGGCACTCAATAGGAAGGCATAATTGGTGAACGTTGCGCAAGCGCATAGAGAAATCACGTAAACCAGCCGATGGCAGGTCGTAGGCCCTGTAAGTGCCTCGAGTTCCTGGTTCTTATACAATATCCCAACTTCGTCTCTATTGAGATGTTGAAAAAATGTTTGTCAATAAAAATAATATCTGCTAGGTAGTTAAAAGTCTGTAGGGTGTGAGTGTTCTTAAAAGTATGAATATGTCCTGAAAACAAATTTAAATATATCCTCATCATTTCTGTGAAATATAAAAATCTTTTTTTTTTTATTCCTACATTAATTATTCAAAAAGCCAATTGGCTCATTCATAATATACAGCAAAACTTCACTTCAGTTCTTAATATAGCCTTGTTTTCAATTCTCGTTGGAATGCTTTTTAGTTCATAGTTTTTCTGGTAATTTATTGTAGTCAAACCGTTGCACATTATTCTTTCGTGTCCAATTTTTTTTGTAGCTTTTAGTTTTTTCAAAATAAATTTTTGTACGTGTGTTGTAGTTGTGAATTTGTATTCTCTACTTAAGTCTTAGTTCAGGTTCTTCTATTTTTCCTATTTTTATCTTGTGTATTAGTTTTAATGTTTCGTACTGTGCCATCTTCTGTATATTTAATTGTTTGGTTCCTTTTGGTTTATTTCACACCTAAGTGAATAAATAAATGCCAGATAAAATGGCACCACATCCCATATCAATTTAAAAATATATTGTATTTGGTGTAAAATTATAGCAGAGTAATGAAAAAATAAGTACCTACCTATTGTTATTGCAAAATCATACCTGTCATTATTATTATTAGAGTTGTTTTGATATTCGATATCATCATAAGCCTTTAGTATCTGCAAAAGGTGGTTTATTGAGTGTATCGTATGCATTAACTAAACTATTGTGCAGTACTTTGTTTTTTTTATTGTATAGGGCAAAAACTTATCATATTTTTACCATAATTATTATTGCACGTTTGGCATCATTGAGGTGAATTGCATTAGATGCATGAGTAGAAACTGGGTTCACTGCATTGCTAGTTAAGAGCACTATCTCTGACATATCAAGCTTAATCTCAACTAAATATAAGACTGGAATATAATAATGAAATTTATATAAAGGAGTAAGTATATCTGATGAAGTGCTGATAAGAGTGTCTGAGTAATAGTTTGTTATGATGAAGTTGAAGATAAATGGGATCTTTATGATGATAAGTATCTATATTATAAATTTGAATGTTTGTATGTATCCATGTATGTAGGTATGTATGTATGCTACGTGCTCCTAAACCGTTCATCCGATTGCAATGAAACTTTGGCGAATTGTCGAACGTATGCCCGGGATGGTTTCTGGATTAAAACATTTTTCTTCTTCTTCTTCATTGGGTATTAGGTCATTTTACCTATGAAGGTGGACTATCCTGGGAGAAGAATGTCCAATTTTCCTTCCATCTCTTCGCAGGATTCTGGATTTAAACTTTTTTCTTCTTCTTCTTCGTGTATTTGATTATTTTACCTATGAAGGTGGAGTATCCTGGGAGAAGAAGGTCTAACTGTCCTTCCGTTTCTTCGCAGGTTTCTGGATTTAACCTTTTTTCTTCTTCTTCTTCGTGTATTTATTTATTTTACCTATGAAAGTGGAATATCTTGGGAGAAGAAGGTCCAACTGTCCTTCCATCTCTTCGCAGTTCTTCCAGGACGGTTTCTGGGTTTAAACTTTTTCTTTACCTACTGAAGGGACGGGAGGTAATGAAGGGAAGGGAGGTACTAAAGGGCCTGAAGGGACGGGAGATACAGAAGTTCCTGAAGGGACAGGAGGTACTGAAGGGACTTAAGGGACGGGTGGTACTGAAGAGATGGGAGGTACTGAAAGGGCCTGAAGGGACGGGGGTAATGAAGGGTCTGAAGCGACGGGTGGTAATAAAGGACCATTTTTAATGATACAGGCAATACGAAGTTTGCCGGGGGTTCACTAGTAATATATTAATGCAAGTGTTGAAAGGTATGCTGCAAATTTTTATTTAAAAATAACTCTGATTAAAGATTGATGTGGTTTTTTTACCTCTGATATTTATCTCTTTACCTTTTGTTTGTTGTATTTCCATTTCACAGACATGACTATGATATTTTATAATAAAGTATCTGTCTGATAACGTTCCTGATAAGAGAAAATTAATCATTTTTTTAATATCATAAAGATATTTTCTTGTTTGTGACATCAACTCAAAAAGTTCTTTTACGTTTTTGTATTGTGTTTAAATACGTTTTAATAATAAATTGGTTTTTATATACCTATTTTCACTTATAGTTAATACACAGTGTTTTCATAACAAATGTTGTGTAAAAATTCTGTTTAGTTTTCTAATCATAGTGTGGTTGTGGTTTTCAATAATAATTAGTTTTAATATTATGGTTTTATGTTTTTGTGTTGCAATTATTCTAACTTTTGATGAAGCAAAACTAAGTTGTTCATTTAAACATTAAATCTATATAGTATAAATAATTTGATTATTTCCAATCGAAAAAATATTTTGACTAAGGATCTTGTTAAAAAAATAATAATAAAAACAAATTGATCTGCGTTATTTCTAATCTAAAACAAAGTTAAGGTAAAATGTAAGGCCGATGTAACATATTTGAATTAACCAAAGGGTCGCCCTTAGCTAAATGTTCATACAAAATATAAATACCTACCAAAATATGATAATTACAAAATCTATGCTTTAGAATAATCCGGTATGATTCCCACTACAAAGAGCTTATTTATATTAATGTTGTTTACCTCTTGCTGCCTACACTACATAACCTGGCATTCGGTATCACTAAAATTCCATGTTGATATTCTCTTTCTTATTAAAAATAGGTTTAAAAAGGGTAATAAGTCTGGCACCTGGAAGTGATTGGATTTAGTGCATATCCTTTTTAGAAGTGAAAATTGCAGATTTTAAATCATTTCAATATAATTTGTACTTATAATGGAACCAGCTTATCAGATTGAGGGGACTGGGAAGCAAATGAAACAGAAGGGACTGGGGTATCGAAGAAACTGGGGGGGAGAAAAATCCTGGAGGAATGTAAGGGACTGGGGGGGGGGGTGAGAGGGATTCAGGGACCAAAGGAACTGGGGTAGAGTTGTAGAGTTCTCGTTGGAAAGGTGACACGGAGAAGTTAGTGCATTCCCATAGGATATGCTTAAAAGTCTGTTCAGTGTTATCACAGAGTTGATATGAGGACGAATCGGATAAGTGAAAACGAAAAAGATAACTTTTGAAACTGCCGTATCTAGTATGCAATTGCGTGGTCCAATAATCGGGAACAATCCACGAAGAAGAAATTCGAGTCCTCATATCTGTAAAAAATAAAAATGTCAGTCTGCCCACGGAAGAAGACGACCAGTGATGTTGCCAAGCATCTAGCAGAGAACTCTGGGATAAATTCTCAATCTCTCCACGAACTGTGGGTAAATTTACAGGTGGAAGAGAAACACAAGAATAGCCATACCTGTAAGAATAGGAAGAGTGTCAGTAGCGCAGGATCTGTAAGCCTTACCTAAAGCTGGTAGAGTGAAGGACTGTCCAGAAAGCAACAGACATCTGATGTATTGGGTTTCACAATCATGAATCCAACACAGAATGGTATAGCACATAATTCCCAGAAAGGTAGTGTTGTAAAAAAGTCTTGCTACTGGAGATTTAAGGCCCCAACTAGCTCGCGCAAGGCGTTAAATCTTTTTGAAGGCTGTTTTTCCATTATTGGATATAGCATGTAGGCCTCTATCAAGTGTAACACCCAAAACTTTGTCCCTATCCTTGAATATTACACGCATATTGGAAATTTGATGGAAGGAGGATTTTTCATTATGCCTTTTAACACTAACCCATTTGTTTTCTTAGGTGAGAAATTGAGTCTATGACTTATACCCCAATTTGCAACAGAAGAAAGTATCTGAGTAGCTGCATGCTCAATAAGTGCTCGAGTGTTGCATTGAATTAGGATTGTAGCATCATCGGCATATGTCAAAATGCTGCAGTCCATAGGAATTGAAAGTGAGAGAAGGTCGTCGAACGAGATGTTCCATAATAGTGGACCCAGAACAAAACCCTGAGGGCACCCGATGCTTATAGGTCGCCAGTGCAAAACCTGTCTCCCAGGCAGGGCCACATGTCAGGGTTATAAAATAGCTCTTCACTATTTTATATATGTTGCAAGGAACCTTCCAGTCTCAAAGTTTTTTTAGAATTAGAGGCCACCAAGCATTTTCAAATGCTTCCACAATATCAAGGAATATAGAAATGACATATCAGTACTATTAACAAAATCAGATTTGGCCAAGATAGCATCTAATCTCAGCATCCCAGCGTGAAAACCGATGTGTACTGGTAAAAGCAACCACTCACAAGTGCCGGACTTACCATTTTCATACCTATCAGAAAGTGAATATATTAAATTTATTTAAATACTCTCAAATTATTATATATTTACACTATTGATTAATATATATAACACATTCTAGTACCTACATATAGTTCAATGAGTTACACGCACAAAAACATCACAATAATTGATTTTACATAGATGCAGTTAATATGTGAAAATTGAATCTTATTAATAAAATTTGAAATTATATAAAAACCAGTGAAAAAAAAAAACATAAAAATGAATAGTATGGGAAATGTTGCCATCGGAAGTTGCATTTTTTTCATCATTTTTCTCTTCTACTATCTGTTTAAGACCAAATTAACAAGAAGTGAGTTTTAAGATGTTTATTTTTATAAAAATAGAATAATTTATATGTAGAGTGCAATGTGAAAGAAAGTGCATAAATTTACTAAAACTATATTTTCTTTTACACATTGAAGAAGCGTATTATATTTTTTATTTTATGCTGTAGGTTTGTTGATAGATTTTATATTGTTTCTTTGACAAAAACTCACAATATCAAATATCAAACATTTAGGGCTTGACTCGCTATTTGCAACTTGGCTATAATCTGATGATTGACCTGTTTCGGATATACAAAAACTGTCAAGTGTCGGATTATAGACAAGTTGCAAATATAGAAAGTAAGACTGTTAGGATACAAATTGATACTTCAAAGCAATAATTGGATGACCACTATGACCAGGCATAAAAATCAAACAAAAACATTAATCAGCACAGATTGTTATGTTAGTATGAGGTTATTCATTCGTGTACAAAATAAATTATTTATCCCGTTTTAATTGTTAGGACTTGTCTTTCCATTTTATTTAAATCTTATCAAAAATAGTTTCTTCAAAGTTAAATAATGGAGTAAAAATAATGTATTTTGTGAAAACAATGCTATGCATGTATGATCAGTGAATTTGGAATAAAAAAATGACTTTTCCAGCAGAAAACTTTGTTATAGTAGTTTCAATTTTTCTCGTCATATTAATATTCTTATACATCTGCAGAAGCAAAGGACAAAGATGTGAGTGACGTAAAACATTATATTTCTTATGTCTTTTTGACAATGTTTTTGTGCAAAATGCTAATTATAAAATTTAACCGCCTTATTGAAACAAAAATTCCAATGTTTAAAAATGCCTCACTTGAAACAAAAATATTTTTTAATTTTGACACAAAAAATAAAAACGCCATCTATGTATGAATATTATAAACATGTAACTAGACACCATAGATTTTTATTATAATATACTAGATGTCGTAGTTAGCAAATTTTGTATGAATCTAAATGAGTCATTTTTCCGGGGAATTTTTGATGTTTTGGTTCCAGACCACATTGTTTTTTTAATAGAGAATAATGACTAATGTGAATTGTTTTTGGATTTATTTATCGAAAAAAAACACTTAGTTTATAAAGATTTAGAGAACAGTTACCTAGGATGTGTTGAAATGTAAGGAAAACTGCAATATGTTGCCAATCAAAATATCAAACGAGCGATATTCCATGACTCACTTTTTGCACGGAGTACGACATCTAGTATATTATAATAAAAATCTATGCTAGACACATGAAAAATCAAATAATTGTTTTTTTTAAACGTTTTCGAGCTTGCACTCATGTTGAGCACCTGTTATTTTTATTAAAATTTTAATTTATAGAAATTATAACAATTTTCTATGATACATTTTCTTACATCAACAATTCTTGTCAACAAAATTCCTTGTGATTACATAACAAGTTGATTATGATTTTAATATTCTTGAGATTTTTAGACACTGGTTTTCGTCTATCCATTCGATGGTCAATTGTTCAATAATTTTTTACTGTTTCTTTTGGTTGTTAATTAATTATAAATTAACGTTGTTCATTTTTGTTTTTGAGGTTTATTGAATTGTTTGATTTTTCAGTGCGAAAGAGGCCTCAGAACAACCCAACGGTGTTTATTGTGAGCTCCAATCAGGGTCAGTCTCGTGCGGCAGGAACTTCAACAGGAATATCTTCGCAGCAACAGAGAAGAGGGGATCATGAAAGGGGACAGAATCAAACGGGGATTGATGTACCTTTCACATTCCATTCACCACCACCTGCTTATTCCGCTATTAACTCTCCGTTAACCCATACTTATACTGGTAAGTAATCGGTTGTTTAATTTGTAGTCATTTTGTTTTTTCTAACACAGGATTTATTGTATTTTTCAAAGCCAGCTCCACACTTATGCTACATTGTCGTTGCCTATATATTTTGATGGTTGGATACAGCAATGCTTGTTTGATACTGTGCAATATCTTTTGTTTGGTGTCCTATCAAACGTGGAAAGTCAAAAGCAGCTTTTCAACAAAGATGACTTAATAACTATCATGTATTGACAGAACATCAGTGCTACCTTTGCCATAATAGCGGGTTTGCCCAAGTATCAGCTTGATAGATTACACAAATAATATTCAACGCAGCTGCGAGGTTGATATATGGAGCTGACAAAAGATGTCACATAACACCTCTTCTTAATGAACTACACTAAAATATCCAGAACGAGTAGACTATAAGGTATCCCTGATAGTGTTTAAGGTTCTAAACGATTTGGCTCCACACTATATTCAAGAACTGTGTCAAAATATTGTTCCATCAGGACGACAGCTTACATTGAGATCATTTGGATCACAGAGTACCAACTCATTAAAAGAATTGGACAGTCAATAAGGCTATTATTCTATGTCAATACTATTATCGCGGTTTCAGTGAGAATGGGCCTTTAAAACCTTCATGATTGACACCTTCGGTAGAATGCTTAAGACTACTGTGTTTAGTAGAGCCATCAAATTAGCTATAGCGCTGAGAGATTCATGCAATTTGACCATTCATGATAACATGAAATGCTTTCATTTTCACCAAAAACAAAAGAATCTGAAAAAAATTGGGTTTGACATTAAAAACTTTTAGGTCCTCATTAATTTTGCCTATCACTTTTTTGGCCTGAATCAATTAATTTTTATTATTTTTTCAGAACCATCAGCCCCACCATCCTACAGCGAAGCAATCAAAAGTTCAAATCAATCAACACAAGTTTCCTAGATGTACACATTCATTATAGATGCATGTTGTTTGTGTATTCTGTAAAAATTGTAAATAAAAAATAGGTCATAAGTTCTAATGGATATCTTATATGAGATTATTTATAATTAAGTACCGCTTTATATAAATATTATTATTTTTAAATAGATGTAGATTTTTTATTCAAATCCCAGAAACACTGAAGCAATTTTATTTATTTATTTACAAAATATATGGCATTAGCCATTTACTTGTTACAATATACGCTTTAAAGATGAAATATAGAAACAAATAAAAATATAGACATTGATGAAATATATAAACATAAAATAAAGATTCAGATTAAATATAAATATGTACTTATATAGATTTAGATAAAAACACAGATTTAGATAAAATAGACAAAACAGAATCAGAGAATTAGAACCGATCGCCGTGGCACAGTTGGTAAGCCATTTGGCTTCTGTGCGGGCGTTCTGGGTTCGATTCCCAGCAGAGGAGAAATTTATTTAAATTCATTTCTCTCGCAAATATTGCTTCTCTGGGCTGGAAACACTGGTTAGTTGGAAGAAATTGTCATTTGGCAATAAACTCACCACTTGCGCAGGGTGCAAGGAAGTGTTTATTATTATACTTAATTAGAAAAAAAATTGGAATTTTTGATTAAATATATGTTCTCAAAACTCCAACAGGATATAATCTAGTTTTGAAAATACTGCAACATCACCCTTGCACATATAGGCATATCAAGTTACCAATAAGCCATTGTTTGAAATTTGATAATACCAAGTGTTCAAATTTATAATAATTCTACTTTAGAGCCTTTGTTAGAGGGGAGTTTATTAATATTAATGAATTTTCAAATGTAGAAAACATATTAATTTTATTTTTTTTTTATTTTGCTCGATTTCACTAGTCCCGAGTATAATGCAACTTGCTTACAAGAGTCACGATTATCTTGAATTAGCCATATCCATTAGTTAATTTCCCAATTTTTTTAACAAGTACCTACCATATTTTATGAAATAGTGTAGTATTAATTTGTCACACATATTGATAGTTGCTGTTTTTGATGATAGGAAAATATTGAGGACTGTTGCACAAATGTAAAGAGAACAATTATAATAACATATTTTTGATAAGGGTTCAGAGTTCACATATATTTTATAGCATATTAAATTTGAGATAGTAAAAGCCAATGGTTTCAAAATATATTTCATTAATCATTTTATAATATTACTAGGTAATAGGTTGTTTATGAAATATAATTTTCATAAAATTGGTCATTTTGTTCATACTTAGCCAGCTTATTCCAATGGAATATAATATGGAATCTACAATAGCTAGTTGTTCATTAAAATTATCTATATATTTTTATCCGATGGATTAAATCAAGATAAGCAAATCAAATATTATCTTGATTAATTCCATTTTTTTATTCATTTTGGATTGTTTAAATAACATATTTATTTAATTGTAGTTTGTATCTGCGCAAATGAATCTGATTTTTTTATACCTAATGGATCTATTATTTAATGTGTAATATTGAAAGTTCAGTAGAAAGAACATAGAATATAAGATTAATGTGACAAAAATGAGATCATTGTGATTGAGAGAAAAAATGTTGTGTTAAACAAAATGAAATTCAATTCATTGAAGTTTTTCAACTTTATTTTAGAATTAAATAAACTAATAGAAGGCTGAATGATTTGGAATTAGTAAATGGCGTGGTCACATGAATGAGATACTGAAATGTTTCGATGTAAGAGATGTGATGGATAAGAATATGTGGCATTCGATTCTCTCTGTCTACTCCATCAGGGATACTATATCAAAGTTTATCTTCGAGAGTCATTCTTTGATGTCAATTTTGGAAATTAAATACTTTATAAATGGAATGGAAATTTATTAAGAAATTAATTACTAGATGATGCTGTTTCATTTTTGTCTTCAATCAATTCTATAAACTGTTATTGTTCTTGCACAATACAATAAATCTTCTGATCAATATCCTACGTACAAAAAAGTTATGCACGGATGTAAGTATACTTACATTTTGCAATGGAAATTGAAAATTTAAATCAAATACATTCATCGAAATACCGTACCATATACACCACAATACTTACTTTCAATGAATAATCGAAATATGATACTTCTACAGCCAACACACAGACTACAACTACACAGACGATATTTGCCCAAAGATATATTCATTTCCTAGGCCCAAGAATACATAACAAACTAATCCCGAACTTTGCCAACTCAATCTCCCCAAGTGGGAAAAAATTGGCAAAATTGGTGACCAAGAGGCTCATTGATAGAGGAAGAAATGAATCAGAAAAATACTTGACCTACATCATAAAATAACAAAATGATAATTCTTTAGACGATATACATGAGACAACTTATACTTACACACTTGATAATCACATTTCTTTGCATATTATTACTTATTACATACATCATACATCATGACAAAAATTAATAAAAAATAGTTACACCTCAGAACAGACTTAGGTCTAGTGAGGTGATATATTCCATATAACTTTATTAAACTGTTTATAATGTAATACCAAATGTTTATATTTAGAATGTTTAAATTTATTTTGTAATGTGTAATTTTCCCGAAATAAAAAAAAAATGATTAGCTGCGAATCTCAAGATGTTATTTTTATTTTATAATTTACTGCTTTTTTCTTAAAATAAATAAAACTATTTAATTGTCCGCGTTCGTGGGTCAGTTACTTAGATATTTGGTCTTAAGTCCTTGCTTTGATTTCCAGTAGAGACGTTTTTCACTGAATTTTCAGACTGGATTTCTTCATCTTTGGTTTCAATCTTGGGGATTTGTTGGCATCAAAGTGATGCATCTATTCCTCCACTCCGCTCATTTCAATTCTGTGTAGGAGGTGCACAGAGACTGGATTTGTAAGATGCTTATTATTGGGTGCATGTTAAATTAATATTAGACCATAGAATAAAAGTATAGAATACTCTTTAGCCTGCAGTAAACGCGACTGCTTTATGTTGACTAATTAGGTCAACATTTTGCTACGAGCTTTCAGTAATCATATGGCCGTCTGCGTGATACGTTCTCCAAATAGGGATTTTTTTAACTGCTTGCCAAATTATTTGCGCAGTCAAAACGAGTAGTACTATACGAACAATGTCTATCAGCAGAGTCATACATATATTGACACGAGCCGGCCAATAAAACGGCTTCACTTTTTCAGCGAGGTATTGAATGGGAATGAGTATTCTATAGTTTTATTATTATTCTATGTATTAGACCTAGCATCTGGTAGTTGCTGGAGAGGCAATAAAAAAATATCATGAGATTTTAATTACTTAATTCCTAAATAAAAGATAAGTCTTTTTTTTAATATATATTTTCTGATGGCTTCCTCTTCATAAAATACATATTTATTATGTGGCATACTTTAGAAACAACTGATTTCAACTCTCCACTATACATTGTTCACGGCCAGCTGGTATCATCTGATTGTTAGTTAAATCATGCAGTTAGTTAATAAATATGTAAAGAGAAGATTCTCATTGTTATTGAATTTATAATTATACCTACTTTACTTCTGAGCAGTGTTTAGTGAAGTGTGTGTTTACTACAATAAATAACTGGTGAATAAACTTTTACTGTTGATTTTAAATATGTGTTAAGACTTAAAAATATAATGATATATCTACACTTTAAGATATACCTACATTCATTTTTTTATGAATTTTCCAAATATGTAGATATTTTGAAATACAACCTTAGCAAATTGTAGTGTATGAAGTTATAAATATTTCATGAGCTTGCACAACATTCATCAATTATATATCAAGTGATCAACTACTTAAAAATAACTCATACATTGAGATATGAAGATTTAAATAAAATTAAAGCCTAATCATATTTAAGGGACAGAAGCGCACATATCTACATATGTAGGTACTACATAGATGTCACAACTAAATGGCGTCAGAAGAAGATCAAAATTAAATTCTATGAAAGGAATAATTAATGCAAGCAATTAATATGATCACAAAAACCGGTCATAACCTTTGTAGGTGCATAATTACCCTGATTCTCCATTGTGATGATATTCCAGCGTTATTTCTAATGGGATAGCATCATTTAAAATAACTTACAGTTATTTAAAAATTTTCTTTCAGGTCTTTGACAATTGAGTTTTTGGAACTCCAAATTGGAGAAATCCAATTGAAATCTGTACAACAATGTTTCTTACTCCACTTGGTATCGGAATGATACTTTATTTAATAATATTCATATTTCTAATGATTATGATATTTCAATCTTTGGGATGGTCATGTAAGTAGAACAATATATTTTTACACACACTCTAAAAAATGGAAACATGACCAGATGGAAGAAATTTTATTGGTAATAATGAAATAAATTAATTACCTACATAAAAAAAGTTATGAGCAAGCAGAGAAAATAAAACTTTTAATGAATTATTATTATTAATTATTATGAATAAAGAAAGTATACGAGAGAATGCATTAATGAAATAAAAATAGCATGCCAATGTTGAGGTTCATTTCAATGCATTCAGTTTTTTTTTCTACTCTCCAAAGAAGGGGAAGTCTTTATTGTATGTTGGTATATTAAATATGAAATTCCCTTTAGAATTTTTAGAATACGTCATGGCAGTTATTTTGTCGATAACTTAATCAAACTATTTATATTTTATGTCGGATAAATGAAAATGTATAAAGGCAAGGTATTCTAATAAAAACATATCTATTTATTTCTTTATAGGTAAGAGAAGATCACGAAACACTGTTGAAATAAGTGACAAAGTGGTTGTTGGTTCATCTTCCAATGATATAATTCTTACACTTCACGCTCCTACAACTATATCTATTTGTGCATTAGAGGTTCCAGAAGCATCTTCTGGTAATTATATCCTTGTTATATATATTTATTTTAAGTTTCTCAGTGACAAAATATTTTAGGCATAAGTGACATTTATCCATCGAATTTCATTTAAACAGATATTGTAAAAGAATTATAGGGCTCCCTTTTTTCTCAAAGAATATAAAAATCTATAGAATAGCAACAAATGCTTATATCATAGATTTTCATATAATATATTAGATGTAGCAGTTAACAAATTTTGTATGAATCGAAGTGAGGCTTTTTTCCGCGGGACTTTTGACAGTAAAGTGGGTAGACCACATGTTTTTTTTAATAGAGAATAACGACAAATGTAAATTGTTTTCGGATTTATTTGTCACACCCGGAAGGATATCTGAAAAATCTTTTTTTTCATATTTTTTACATATTTCAGTAACACTAAATACATATTTAACAAACAGACGGATTTTATAGGTACAAATAACGTTTTAGTTGCTATTATACCCCCATGGTTTTAGTACAAATTATATTGAAATAATTTTAAAATCTAAATTTTTCACTTATAGAAAGAGGATGCACACTGGTAAACGCGACCACTTCCAGGTGCCAAACATACCTTTTTCATACCTATATTCAATAATAAAAAAAACATCAAAAAACCAACCACTTAAAAATGATTCATTGAAAATATTGCTATCACTCGGACTAATAGGAATTATATACACACCCGAAAAATTTAACCCTTAAAATGATCATTTTCAAAATTAATTTTATTATTATTATATCTTCAGTTAAAGGAGAACTTGATCTTGAGTCAAATCAGCTATTTATCATCGAATAACAAATATATCTCTACATAAATTCTTAGAAAAATGAAAAAATGTCTTTTAATATAAATTATTTTTAGGACATCACAATCTTCCTACATATACAGATGCAATCAGAACAAGTTCGACATCAAAGGAAGGAAATAATAAGATAATTTATAATAAGAACTTGGATGACATTCATATATTGTAAAATAAACAGTATTTTTATAATAAATTATTATTCAATCAAAATAAATATGTGCTGATTATTATTTCTCATCTGAATATTATGCATAAAATATTTAAATGAGTCTTGAAAACTCTCATCATATTCGTCATAATTCTAATTCTATTCATATACCTATAATCTAATATTTTTTTGTAAGCCTTTCATTGTGGAAATTCGGACTTCAGCTTGTGGCTAGCCAAGAGTATATCTTTACTCTCTCTAACAAAATATTGTATCATTATGTATATGAAATATTATGATGTCTTATTTTAATCAACTCAAATAAAAAATGTCCTGGAAGAAAGATGTGATAGATTTAAATTTAATTTATCAATGTATTACATGAAACATGGTAGCAATAATTAACAATATAACATAAAGAATTATTTGATTGTCAAATAAAATTGGTTTATTATTTTATATATTAAACTAAGTTTCATAAAAAAAATTGTTTTCTTAGTGATATTGTTTTTTTGAACTAAAAGGTACCTACTATGTTTTATAATGTAGAATATCAACTGGTACTGTATGCTACTGCGGCGAATAGGTACATTTTTTCAATTTGAATTTGCATCATCACTACAAAACGAATCATTTTGAAAAAATTAACCTAGTTAGTTTGGATATTAATAAAGAAAAATATACCTTTACTTTTTAATTATGTTTTGTATATATATTCTTGTAGGAAGATAATAAGCTTACCACGATTTTTGACATTTATCTTAAATTTCTACAAAACTATATATTTTTTTAAAAATTAAAGAAGTTACGTTGCATTAATGCATTAGGTCAATTTCATAAACCATAAAAACTTTTATTTCACAATGGCGCTGAATAGAAAATAAATATTTTTTAGGTTTATTTACTAAACCTGAAGCATTAATGCAACGTCACATCATATTTTTCTAGAGATTTTTGTCTTCTTTAATTTAAAAAAAAATGTTGAACTACGCCTTATATTTTATTAAAAATATAAGATAAACGTTGAAAATCGGGGTATGCCATTATTTTTCTGCAAGAATTTATACAGAACATTATCAAAAAGTAAGGATATATTTTTCTTTATTAATACCCAAACTCGTATATAAAATTGAAAAATAGGTACGTTGGCATCAGTCCCCCCCATAAGGTGTAAAAGGCCAGACAGTGCTTGACATTTCATCGTAGTTACCAACATCTACCATGAAAGCTTACATTTCGAAGTTGGTTGATTTTTAATCATATTTATTTGTTCTTTATTAATTAATGCGAAAGTTTATAATGTGATATATGAATTATTTAATCGATTTGTATATTTAATTGATTTGTAAATTTACATATATATGTAAGTAGCCAAGCCTTTCTATTCTCACTCTATCTGTGCAATCCTACACTGCTTGATTTAATTAAAGTTTAAAGTAAACTATTTCAAAAAGCTTTTAATTAGGCTAAACTACCTACATAAACATTTTCATGGCATTAAGAATTTAATTAAATAATAATATTTAACATTAGAAAAATGATGTTTGTTATTCACAATTTTTTTCTTCATGGTCACAAACCTAGGATTAATATGCACCAAGCACTCCATCTCTCCACATATCTGAGTTGTCTGTTAGCCTCTTCATCTCTTGGCAGCTGCTACAGCGCACATCACTAATCACCTGGTCCATATAACTGTATTTAGTGCGACCTCTATTGTGTCTGCCATCCGTCATTCTTTCCGCGATAGTAACAAGCAGACCCGGATGCCTAATGTTATATCCTATCAATTTGGATCGTTGTTGGGCAACCCTCTTTAGTTATCTCGTTTATCCGACTCTGCTCAGTACACCCAGTGGTTTTTTATGTGGTCTGACCACCAGCACCGCATTTCGAAGGTAGCCAGACGTCCAGATTCTCTCCGTCTGATAGTCCACGTTGCGCTGCCATACAGCAGCACACTCCAGACACGAGTTCTAATCAAGTTCTTCTTATCATTGATATCAATGTAAGGAGATTAAAATATATTTTTTTTTAACAGATTTTTAATTATAAAAATAGGTAGGTGCCTTGATTTCCCGGTTCTCCTACAATAAATATTCCAACTTCGTCTCTATTGAGATAATTAAAAATCTGTTGAAAATATCTTTGACTCCACACAGGAAAAAAATCCAATGTGCAATGCAATAATAAAAATATTCGAATATTTTTTTTTTGTTGAACGCAAATATTGTCTGTTGAACTCTTCTCATTATTTCTACTTTTGAGCGGCCATGCATAATATGATATTCACAAATAATCATAGGCCATATTTTACAACTCTATTTGCTTGAGGTATCAAATTTAAAAAAAATGCTATATGAGTTGCATAAAATCAGGAGTAAAGCCAAATTTATGATTTATACTGTGCATTCTTTTGCTGACCATTCTCAGACGATGGTATTGAAACTATTATAGAAGATCTATTAGAATATAATATATGTACAAACCACAGAATAGGGAATCTATATAAGTATTTTAACAATATCGTCTGCGTACCCACTGATCGTCTTAAAAATACCAATTTGCGAGAAGTAGACATGACCAGTCGTCCAAGTTGGTCATTGCAGCTCAATATCAGGACCGCAGTGGGCGAAATATACTTATATTTTTTTTTATATTTATGACATAACGTTTTTGGGAAAAAATCTTCAAAATTAATTTATATGTAATCAAATATATGTACCTAAATATCTTAGATTAGTTGTCTCTCACATACATAATATAAGTGCAACATTTTATAAAAATTGTTTTTTTTTAATTTTATTGACAAACTTTTTAACATCTCAATAGAGACGAAGTTGAGATATTGTAGAAGAACCAGGAACTCGAGGCACCTACAGGGCTTACGACCTACGGCTTACGTGATCACTTTATGCGCTTGCACAACGTTCACACATTATGCCTTCTTATTGAGTTCCCTTATCTTCTATTTTCCTTAAGTTCTATATATTTGAATAGTGTGTAACAATTCACCTGAAAATAAGGAACTATACTATTGCCATCTATGAAGTAACGGAAAAGCCATTTTTGTAACGCCATCTATTGAGAAATTAGTTTATGATTATTATCTGAATTTTGACCTTAAGATATTTTTTATTTACAATAAATTATCTGACTTATTATTAAAAGTTTATTAGATATTTCAAATAATATTGAAGGCGTTTCGGCCCTGAACATTTTAAGGGTGTGCCTACCCCCACATTGCACCCCATTCCTCAGCCCAAGTGGCTTCAATGTTTGGATGATTTTAACATGTGTTTAACAGATATGCTACTTCTATAGATTTACTCTTCTGTGGTACAAACACATAATGATTAATTACTGAAAAAATTCCGACCGCCGCGCGCCAGTGGCGATATCGCGTTTTCACATCATATTGGTAAGTCCACGAAGGTAGGTAAGTGGTTAAACTGGTGTCCTGGCATCCTGGGTTAGATTATCAGCATGGGAGATATTCATTATTTCTCACACAATTATGGCTGGAAACATTAGTTAATTGGAAGAAATTTCGATTTAACATAAAACTCATCACTTGCGCAAGGTGCAAGGGAATGTTCGTAAACAATAAAAAAACTCTTTTAGAAATAAACAAATACATTACAATGGCTTCAAATATACGATGCGTTATTTAGATAAATAATTAAAGTAAATTGTTTTTAATAAAACTAATAACGCATTGATAGCAATATTACAAATAGTTTGACAGTAAAACAGGTTGCAGTAGGGTGACCATTAAAGTGACATCATATTTGACACTGACTTGTTTCGTTGTTTCTATGATTCATGGAATGATATCATTTGACAAGAATTTATTTATGTAAAAGAAAATACATGAAGCTATGGGTATTGAGTATACATTTTCTTTTACATAGTACATATTAATAAACTATCGAAGTTCACAAAAAGGTAGGTATTTTCGATAATGTGGAATTATTTGGAGTTTCCGACATTTATAAAATGTTGCTTTTTATCAGCAGAATATCTGACGGGCTTGAATAAGATAAATTTAGGCATTGTGGAAAAATAATTTAGGAAATATTAAGACGTTAATAGGGAAAAAATATTTATGCCATTTTTAAAAGAGACTAATTAATTTTTGTTTTTAAATACGGAGTCTCTAAAATGGACATGTAGGTACCAACGTACCAAACTTTGAAAAGTAATTTTTCAATAATAAATAATAAGTTTATATAATCAGATGAGGAGAGCGTCTAATGCGCTGGATTGGTAATCCAGTGGGCACGTGTTGGAATCCAATTTTCATCTAAAAGATTTATAAAGTTTCAACATAATCTTAATCAACTTCATGAGCCCTGCTGGTCACACTGTTAAGATCAAATATTGACAGCGTATGATGATTTGCAAATAATGTATTTTTTTTATCATACAATAGTTGTTCAAAATTTTTCAAACTAAACTGTTCAAACTATTTGGTTTTAATTAACAAATATCAAATATTAAACTATGTGGTAAATTTGAACATATTTTTAATAACTTTGTTTAAACTACATATGTACCTACTTTGTTGAATTAATGCGTTTAGTTTCGGTACGTAGGTACTAACCGTCCAATATGAAAATTTGACAGAAGAGGGAAAGATTAGATCCGATACCGGTCACATATTTTCAATAAATAATGTGGTTTATACAAAGTTATTAAAAATATGTTCATGTTCAATAAATAATTATACACAGTTATAAAAAATAGACAAAGTTATCAAAAATATGTTCATGTTCAGTAAATAATGTACCTACCTACTATATTATGTTCAATAAATAATTATGAAAAGTTATAAAAAATATACAAAATTGTTAAAAATATGGTCATGTTCAATACGGATAGGTATATGTTCAATAAATAATTATAAGTAGAAAGTTATAAGAAATATACAAAGTTATTAAAAATATAACTATGTTCAATAAATACCCAATTATACGAAGTTTAAAGAAATATATATGCCAAGTTATTAAAAATATGTTCGTATTCAAAAAAAATATGTGTGCAATAAAAAATATACAAAATTATTCAAGTATAGGTTAAAAATATTTGGTTTTTATTTAACTCTTGGAGTAAGGAATATGTATGTAACTATAGCGCTGATACCTGACTTTACCTGCTGCGATAAACCAACTATTTTTTGCGAAGAATTCACTGAACTAGAAAGTTTTTTTTCCATCCGACCTTGAAGATTCGCCGCATCAGTAAACTTCGACGATTTTAATAAAGTTCAAAACAGTCCCTTCGTTTATTGCTAAATGTAATAGCAATACTTTGATCCTTTTGTTGAGTTGCTATACCACAGATGCGTGTGATTGATAGCTGATTTCAATAGGGAAATAGTGCAAGTAAGATAATGGCAGTTTGTTAAAAGATAAATTTCAACTGATTATTTATTTATAAAAAAATATTTATTAACAGCAGCATATGATACTGTTTGGAGACATGGACTCCTTTCCAAACTTGCGGATGTATATTCCCTCGAAGGCTATGTTTACTGTTATAAACAACATGCTGAGTAATAGACAATTTACTGTACACTTGGGAGATAACATTAGTAAACCACGAATGCTCAACAATGGACTACCTCAGGGATCAGTACTCTCTCCACTGCTTTTCAATTTGTATATTAGTGATATCCCATCAACACAATGCAAACAGTTCTCTTATGCAGATGATCTGGGCATAGCTACACAAAAACTCTCTTTTAAAGAATGCGAAGTTCAACTCGAATCAGACCTTCAAAAGTTACAGAGCTACTTTTATAAATGGAGACTTAAACCAAACGTAAATGAAACAGAAGTTAGTTGCTTTCACCTTAGTAACCGAGATGCAAATCACAAACTAAATGACATGTACATTTCTGCGGAAGTAGACTCACCCACAATCACCAACCAGTATATGTACTTAGGAATCACACTAGACAGAACTCTAACATTTAAAAAACACCTGGAAAAAACAGCTGCTAAACTTAAGTCCAGAAATAACATCATCCATAAACTGTCAGGAACAACTTGAGGGGCTAGTGCAACAGTCCTTAGAACATCGTTACTTGCCCTTGTATATTCGGTAGCAGAGTATTGTGCTCCTGTATGGCTCAATAGTGCACATACAAAACTAGTTGACACTCAACTGAATGTGGCCATGAGGACCATTAGTGGCACCATCCGGTCTACCCCAATAAAGTGGCTTCCTGTGCTCGCACATATACCTCCCCCTGACGCAAAGGAAAATTCTCCCTATTTAATGTATGGAAGAGAATTGGTGACAATGGCGCTTTGCCAATCCACAGTGATGTTCCGTCTGAGGGACAGCAAAGACTTGCTTCAAGGAATCCAGCAGCGAAACTCGGATGTAACCTTGTTAGTGAGGACTTCAGCATGAATGAAACTTGGCACAATGACTGGGTAAGCTCCAACCTGGATGTTAATAGGTACATGGAAACTCCAACGAAGATACCTCCAGGTTTCGAGCTGCCAAGAAGGCTGTGGACCTCCCTGAATAGGATCCGCACTGGACATGGACGCTGCAACTACCTTATGGCAAATTGGGGCATTGTTCCATCCGCACAATGCGATTGCGGCCACCCCTTTCAAACAATGCAACACATATTGGAAGAATGCAGCGTCCATGCATATGAAGGCCCAAAGTCGGACATTTGCAAATTGACACCAGCATTTGTGGATTGGCTCGGAGCCCTCGACGTGAATGTGTGATTGACATATCGTGCTGTTTTGTGTTTGATTCCTGTCATTGCTGTGTTTTGTTCATTTTGATTTTAAACATTTGATTCACTAGTACCATACGATAAATAAATAAAATAAATTGTATCTATAAATGATTATGAGGATGAAATTTTAAGTCTGACATATTTTTAAATGTGGGGGCGCTTAGTAAGAATATTTTATTTATTTTATATTACTTCTCGGGCAACTAACAGGTACTATGTCAAATATTAATTTAACACGCACCCAATAACAAGTTGCCACATTCTAGAGACTTACGATATTAATCGTCTCACATAACCAGAGTGAAAACACAATTAAAAACTGTATCTCCACCGGGAATCGAACCCTGGGTCTTTGGATCAGCAGTCAGATACCCAACCAACAAAGCCACTAAGGTCGAACTCTTGGAAATGCCTATTGTATGTATTACAGATTCTGTAGATTGTTGCATGTTGAGCATAGTTAGTGTGTTAAGTGGTTAGGTGGAAAAAAGGAGTGTGTCTAGTTCTACGTATATTGTTTTAAAGATAGTAATAATAATTTTTTTTTCAATATATATCATGCATACATATCAAGTTTTTAATGAAATGTAAAGAAAAATCAAAAATTTGTATGCATAATTAAAGATGGCTTCTTGGCCTATAACAGGGGTGAGCAAGTTTTTGGGAAACCGGCCAAATTTAGAAATTAAAACAGAACGGCATCTTCCCTCATAAAAATCTCAATTGTAAAATTTTACAAATATGTAGAAAGTAATGTATTTTTATTATTTTATGTATTATTCCCTACACTCTTGTGAATGATTAATATGATGATTTTTACATCATATTAATCTTGTGAAGGTTGGACTCTCAAAATCGAGATGTGACAATACAGAAGGTTGCGCATCTCATGGGTCGATGAGTCTCCAATGAAAGAGTTCTAAATATGATGGAAAATGAGAGAGAAATTGCTGACCACTGTTCAGAGACGCAAAGCCGCATATTTTGGCTATAGGTATATTCCGTGGTGATAGATATTTATTTATATTTTATTTACGGCAAATTGCCTTTACACATATGAACAACAATTAAGTACACACATTGAATTACAAAAGAAAACTTAAAACATCATAAACACACTTAAAAAGAAAAACTACTATTACAAAAACAGTAAACATAAGAAAATAATATTATGCAAGTGGAAAAAAATCAATTTTACATAAAAGATATAGGTACTTATACACATTGAAACAAAAAAATCATTAAAATATACAAATATATGCCCTTCTTATAGCGGAGGGAAAGATAAAGGTAAGGGTAAGGTAGGTACCTAATGATTGTTTCGAGAAATTTAATCCGAAAATTCCGCGCAGCGAGAAACTTCATGGTTTATTTGTTTATTTCGATAATATTATTTATGACAATTTTGGATATGCAAAATAAATAAAATAGGTGAGTATTTTCTACGGTGATTTTATTAATTTACGATTTTAATCTGTGACGTTTATAATAATCCTTGTTTTACATTGACTGTTGTGACGTCCTTAGGGTTCGAATTGTGAGAAAAAGGACAATACACGTGCCCATCAAGAACAACAATACTATTTTTTCTATGACAACAATACTATTTTTTCTGTGACAACAATACTATCTTTTCTGTGACAACAATACTATTTTTTCTGTGACAGCAATATTATTTTTTCTGTGACAACAATATTAATTTTTCTTTGATATTGACAACTGTGTTTTGTACTTTTGTTTATTTATTTTATATATAATTTGTGACGTCTAAATTTACAATAATTTTACAATCATTTTAGACAGTTATTATTTTTTCAATTTTATTATGTGACGTAACCCAAATACGGTTTGACGTTTAATTCTAGTCTTAAATCTGCTAAAAACAGTCGGACCGCGATTTGTGGTGAAATTTTATGTGAATATTCTATGTGGACATTTTATTTCTGGACTCTTATTTACCAGAGGAGGGTCTCAATTATTGGTCTCAATCCATTAAATATAAATAAAAAATAATATATATTCCTTTCTACGAAGTTCCTTGTTTTATCAACCGAAATCATTCAGTCATACACAATCCACACCATTTGAGTTCAGTAAATGTTATGTTAGTATTTAGTATTAGTATCAGTATCACCTTTTGGTTTGATTCGTGTGTTGTGTGATGATGTTATGTTATGATTAATCGTGATAAAATTATTCTTAATCGGTTTGATAAAATATCTTAAAAATTGTGTGAAAATGTGATAAAAACTTGCATTGAATTAAAAGTATTTATATTTATAAATCGATTATTCGACATGACTTTATTAAGAATAAATAAATGACGAGATAGTGTTAAAATTTAATAACATTTCTGAAATTTGTTGTTTTGGTTTTTAACTGTGACAAAAATGCATTGTTAACTAACTGTCATTATTATAACTTTGACGGTGGTGCATTTTTTTTATAAAAAAAATAATATTGAAATAAAGTGATGTTCTTGTGAAATACTTTTAAGAGTGTGTTTTAAATATTGGAAATAATTATATTATATAGGTGAGACTATTTTTTAATAAAAACTAGCTGGCTCCACCCGTTATAAAGGGAATGCCATTTCCATATCCTTATTTTTCACATGACACTTTTATCTATAAGAATATTTAAGTTTATACTCTAAAATTTAGTTTTCTCTTAAAAATATAAAGTGAATGTTACAAGGAATATTTATCCCTTAACACTTGATTCCGATTTTCTCTCTTTGTCCTTACTCTATCCTTTTTCTCTCTTTGTCCTTACTATGTCATTCTTTTTTTGTTGTACATACACAATTTTCATAATTTGTGATCTGGTTGGTTGGAAGAAATTTCCTGATGGCGATAAGCCCGCAGCGATCAATATATTTGTTTATATTATGTACAGAATGATAAATTAATAAATAAAAAAAATAATAATTGAGGTTGCTATCTCTTAGACAATAAGGTAAATGTGATTTTAAAACATTATCATTGTTGAGTATGAATAAACACTTCAAACTAATCAATACAATATAATTCTAAGAACTCGACCAACTATTATGAATCATTTTATTTTTTGACTTACGACAGACAACTCTTGAAACTCGTATGTTAATAATTAGTTGCATGTAACACATAAGATCCAACTGTCGATAGCGATAGTATGTATAGTAGAAGAATACCTAAGTACCAAACTATAAACCCATAAATACAAATTATTGAATATTTTAAGATATTTTATTTTCTATACAAAACATGTAGGTATGTATGTCAAGATAGGATAGTATGGAGGTCAGTCCTTTTTTCCTACCCAGAATATGAAAACAGCATGATGGTATGTATGTATGTTTGGAGATTAAATAGTCTTCTTAGATATTGTGTACCTAAAGGTGACTGCCATACAAATTGTATGAAGCGATGTCGTCACTAAATTCATTTCTTAAAAAAATGTTAAAAAGTTTGAGATGTACTACTACAATGCTGATATTTTTTATAGCAAATAAAATTATCTAGTTGGGGTATTTGGCTTTTTTGATATTTTTAAAAAAAATGGAAATATAGGCAGTTAAACACACAAATCTATCATAAAATTTGTCGGCCCTCGTGGCTCAGTTGGTTGGATATCTGACTGCTGATCCAAGGGTCCCGGGTTCGATTCCCGGTGGAGACACAGTTTTTAAAATTGTGTTTTCAGTCTGGATCTGTGAGACGATTAATATCGTAAGTCTCCAGAATGTGGCAACTTGTTATTGGGTGCGTGTTAAATAATTATTTGACATAGTACCTGTTAGTTGCCCGAGAAGCTATATAAAATAAAATAAAAAAAATGTTTTTCTCAATAAAAAATGTTTGAGAAACTCCTGTATTTGTCTATATTCACACAAATTTTCAGGGTTCTAGTTATATGGTTTTTGAGATATATGAAAAAATAAAGTAAAAATTCAAAAGTTGATAACCCCTGACTGAAAAAAATGAAAATTCTGAATATAAAGTTTTGTAGGCCTATAACTATTTATATATTCTGAAATTTTTGGCTCTGTAAACTGAGCGCATCAAAAGTTGTATATAAGGGGGTGACGGACACACACACCCTCGGGCACATACAGACACACAATGTTCTACTCTGACTTCTGAGTAAATCCGCATATATGGAACATATTATATGCTGCGAAGCCTCGAAGTTAGTGTTTTTTGACTCCAAATTTGAAAAAAACCGTGAAAAATATTAGACAAATCTCACGTATCTTGGGTTGATACTTTGTCGATATGTTAGAACAAAGTTCTCTCTTGAACAAATCGACAGTTGGAATATGTTTTCATTCATAAAACATATTTATTTTATGATTCAGTAGTTCAGCGTTGATGTTCACCACCCAATCTGATACACGCGTATATCGTGCTTTCTTTTAAAAGGTAATGCACACCCGCACACATGTCGGTGGTTACCCCACATTGTGGGATATGTCGTGATGGTATGAATTCACTTACTTTGAGAAGTTTATTTGGTGAGTTTTTCAAACAACATGTACATACCTAGTTGTTATTTAAACAATATTTATTCGACTATGAAATTGTGAAGTCAATTTTAGCTATATTTATTAAAAATTCAATAAATTGTTATAGCTCATCTATTATTTAGGCTTCAATAATCCTGAAAAATAATCTATTGTTTCATAAAGGTCAACACGCACATAATATTATGTTCAATTCTGATTCGTTTCAGAGTACGAAAACGTCTAAATGAACGGTCTAAAAGGATTTTATGCCGACGTAATGAATCCCGAAAAAAATGCAGTGAAATTTTTGACATTTCTCATATTTAGTATAAATTTAGACGAATAAGAATAGGACATAATATGTATATAATTATAATTTAGGTTAGGTTAGGATAGGTTGTACCTACTCCTATTTGACAAATTTCATGTGTAGATAAAAAAAACCTAACCTTACCTTACCTAATCAAACATACAAACGGAAACGAAAGCGACCAATTTCCTTCAATATTTTATTCCATGATGTATTTTTCGCCTTACATTTTCGATCGTTCTTTTTGACCGACTTCGATGAAGTATTTTTTTATGTACATATGTTCAGTAATTTCTTTTTACCACGTTGACTTCGATTTCGATGATTCATTTTCATCAGAAAGGGGGTATGTTCCGATTGGTTTTATTTCAATTTTGTTAAATTCTAATAATGGATCCACTATGAAATCATCAAAAATTGAAATTTGAAAAATCAGCGACAATATTATACCAAATCGTTCAAATTTGATGTTTGCTTTTTCATTAAAGTGATCTTCTGGAGTGGTTCCATTTGAACCAAGCCAAGAGCTTTGATGATGGTAATCATGTGAAATCATAAAATTGATTAATTTGCAAAGGATTTATGTATTATTGTATAGCCTCCTGAGTCCTGAAGCATTTTTTTTGCTATTCACTGCTAATTTTTCGGAAATATTGTAGCAATTGGAGATAAAACAAATGTTTGTTCTGGTTTATTTTCGAAAAATTTATGGTTTTCTTGGAAAATGTGGCATAATATACTATACTTTGGGATTAAGTTAATACAAATACATATGAAATAACAAGAAATGATAATATGAAATTCTAAGAACATTTTATTAAATACTTTATAAGTATTTTCATGAAATGTAGGTTGGTTGAAAATTATAATTATAACAATACTTTACTTTAAAAAAAACAATTGTAATTTGGCATTAACATACCTAAAACCTAAAAAATATCATATATTTATTTCAGGTTTTAGGTGTGAAATTCTGCATAGCAATTTCGTTCTGCATTTAAACATAAATAAATGTCACATGTGGTACATCTGGTGCTGCACAATTTCTTGCACCCTGGTGCTATACACTTTTTAAATATTTTCAATTTATCGACTTCTGGCATGTGCAGGGCCCCTTTGACCAACGTATTGATTTATCAACTGGGGTTTTTCGGAAAATTGGTTAAATAACAACAAGACGATTTTATTATCTACTTGTTAGTCCTATAACTTGTTAGTCCTATCGTACCAGAGAACTCATGGATCCTCGACCCTTCGTCTGTAGATTATTGTCTGACGACAGTCTGGCATTTTTAGAAATTCTGTTAGAGTTAACTCTTCCAACTGAACCAAACCCTCGAGGTAATAACGAGCCTGCCAATTTAGAGGACGTAAAATATATATCGTGATATATTATGTGTCCAGTATGCAACGTTTTTACAAGTGATAAAACTGCCCCATATATTTTCATGTCTGTTGTGAATGTTGTAAGCCCGTGATATGGTAAAAGTCACTCACTAGACCATTAGGATTTGTCACTGTAAAAAAAATAGTCCGACAGGATTCGGTTTACCTCTAACATACCATTTTATATTGCAATTAACTATGAATGGGAACATAATTTCATATATGGAAATATGTTTTCCCCTATTTTGTATTAAACACCCTGCCTGAACCCTATCTAAAAATGGTCTGATTTTCCAAAAACAATTGTTTGCTCTGTCTTCCAGAGATATATCATTATATCTATAACTTTTAAAGAAGTTCTTATCAGAAAGAACATATCTCTGGTCATGGCATTTGTGATCACAAGGATTGTACAATTCTGTTGCTAAATAGGTATTCTTATAATTGGATATTTTAAACAGGACATCTACATGGACAAACCGGACCACAGTCTTCCAATTCTTTCTCAGAATCATCATTGTCGGGTGCGGCAATTATTGAAGTTTGGTCATCCTCAGTAGTGTTTTCTATCGGAAAATCATCCTCCATATCATTATCAGACAGGTCCAAGTCCGAATCATCTAGGTTATAGAGAAACTGCTCTAACTAAATATCATCTAAAAAGATGACTACAAACCCGAAGTATAGTATACTATACCACACAAATAAAACCAAAATAAAACACATTAATTATTGAGTGATCATAAAAATTGTTATTCATTGCAGTAACTACATATATTAGTCACACAAATATATAAAAACAATAGGTAAATATGTTCAAATTACTTTGAAAATTTGTTGGTAACCTGGAGAGGTGACATTCCATGGTCACTTTTTACTTTGACACGTGACAAAATGTCAAAATAACAAAAAATGCAACAACACTAAATGAAAATATTTGAAATTATTTTATTGTCCATGAAATAAAATCATCAAACCAAAAATAAATTATGCGGTTCCTCAGATAGATGTAATTTTACAAAGTATAGTATACTATACCGTAGGTCTCAGGAGGATAGGCGAATTTTATGACAGAAAATATAACCACATACATACATAACTACCATTACTTATTGCACTTATGGGATAGGCAGAGAGAACCGAACGCCACATTTTTTTCTATCTTGACATACATTCTTTTTGAAGTGGGTTTTCCAACTGTCGATTCGTTCAAGAGAATGAAATTCTATTGAAGGAAGAGGCAGTTTAAATCCAAGACGCATGTATGAAGGAACATTTTGTATGGCGTAGTGGACTTTTTGCATGCTAAAAACACCAACTTAGAGGCTTCGCAGCATATATGTTCTCATACATGGATTTACTCAGAATTTGGAGTAGAACATTTTAGAACAGTAGAATTTTTGCTTTATTTTTCCATATATCTCAGAAACCATGAAAGCTAGAACGCTGAAAATTGTTATGAATATAGACGAATACTAAATCTCAAATTGATTTTTTCAAAAAATTACAGAGATTCTCAAACATTTTTTATTATGAAAAATATTTTTTTATGATAAATTTATGTGTTTAACTGCCTATATTTCCAAAGTTTTTAAAAATATCGAAAAAAGCTGAAACACCTGTAAAATACATATGTGAAAAATATTTATTTATAAAAATTAAACACAATGAAAAGTATAGCAGTGATATCTATGGAAGTTGGTTTGTGGCTTCATAGCTAGGTTCAGAACCTTTCAATGGGTTCTTTCTTAAGATATAAAACTTTAAGAAAGTTAGATAGATGTCAGTATGTAGATCATTTCATGATTGATCTGTTGCTAGAAAAATAATTAGGTATAATAATTATTTATTATTTGAAAACTTATTATTGTTCTCTGTTGGATTGGAATAATAAAAAGTATAGGTTACTAATGAAAATTAACATAGGTTCATTCTAGGAACGTACCTCTAATAGATAGTACATATCTAATAGAGGTTCATTCTAGGAACGTACCTCTAATAGATAGTACATATCTAATAGAGGTTCATTCTAGGAACGTACCTCTAATAGATAGTACATATCTAATAGAGGTTCATTCTAGGAACGTACCTCTAATAGATAGTACATATCTAATAGAGGTTCATTCTAGGAACGTACCTCTAATAGATAGTACATATCTAATAGAGGTTCATTCTAGGAACGTACCTCTAATAGATAGTACATATCTAATAGAGGTTCATTCTAGGAACGTACCTCTAATAGATAGTACATATCTATTAGAGGTTCATTCTAGGAACGTACCTCTAATAGATAGTACATATCTAATCTGAATCTCAAACTTGTAAATTGTACAACGATTTAATTGTAAATATATTGTAATTAAGAAATGAGGACATTGAGAGCTATTGCAGGCAAAACCCTGAGAGACCGAGTGAGGAACTCCAGAATAAGGGAACTATGTGAGGTTGACGATATCATCAGATGGAGCAGGCAGCGGAGGAGGGACTGGTATGGTCATGTCCAAAGGATGGACAGCACCAGACTTCCTCATATCGTGCTTCACAATCAGCCTCACGGAACCCGCCCTCGCGGTAGACCGCCAAAAAGATGGAGGGATAGCTGGGGGTCCACTTCGTAGGAAGAGCAGGCCTCTTAAAAAACAGACCTGAAGGTCTATTCAAAAGAAGAAGAAGAAGTAAATTACAAGAGCAAGTCTTCTTCATTTGAAAACTCCCAGATTCCAGGATTCAACTAAAGAAACTCTCTCATTAGGAATATAGAGAGATTCCACAACACCCCAACTAGATAATTTGATTTTGTATAAAAAATATTAATATTGTAGTAGTACATCTCATATTTTTTTAACAATTTTTACAAAAATTTAATTTAGTGACGACATCGCTTCATACAATTTGTATGGCAGTGGCCTATACACAATATCTAAGAAACTCAATTATTTGATACTTAATCTCCAAGTATACATACATACCATCATGCTGTTTTCATATATTGGTTAGGAAAAAAGGACTGACCTCCATACTATCCTATCTTGACATACATACCTACATGTGTTGTATAGAAAACAAAGTATCTTAAAATATTCAATAATTTTGATTTATGGGTATTTATAGTTTGGTACTTATTCTTCAACTATACATACTGTCGCTATCGACAGTTGGATCTCATGTGTTACATGCAACTAGTTTATTATTTATAATTTGTAATGCATATTAAATATTATTTGTGGTTGAATCACCCCACATTCTTCTTTCCTCGTGAAAAAATGCTGATGACGTCACTGCGTCCAAACCAATTATTGGATCTACTCTGATTTGAATCGACAAATATAAGACTATCACCCCACAGAGTAATATACACAGCTGACATATTCGAAACAAATTAAATGTTAAAATATAAATCGGATATTATTGACGATTTATATTTTATGTGTATATAGACTAGTAAAAGTATTTGGTTTTTGAAATTTAAATCCCATTATTAACAACATGTACTTAGGTACTTTTTGATATTAGCGTTGAGTACTATTTCAATTTTCATTACGAAAATATTCAAATACATTCTATTGATTGCCACCAAATCTTGGTGGCACAGTCACACGGTGTGAAGCAAGAAATTTTGCTTATTTTATGTATTTAGATTAATAAATAATATTAGTCTGTGTATCATCCGCATTCTCTTACTTGTCAAGCTCTGCATACTTAAGTATTTACATTTCAACAATTCTTCATTATATTTAAATCCTTCTCATTGTGATGGTTAATCTATACAATATTATTTACCCATATATGTAGAACAATTAATAACAACTTACTATCATTGAAACATAATCGCAATGACACTTATAATATTTATTTATTTATTATAATTTACAAAATCTTTTTACATATTATATATATATATATATATATATATATATATATATATATATATATATATATATATATATATATATATATATATATATATATATATATATATATATATATATATATATATATATATATATATATATATATATATATATATATATATATATATATATATATATATATATATATATATATATATATATATATATATATATGTTATTATTAAGTATTTTGGGGATAACCCGCGTCAAATTATGATTCCCGAGAGAATCAGTCGTCTGCCGACGTTTCGTCTGAATCTCATCAGACATTTTCTAAAGGTAAAAAGATAAAATACCATTAGAGTCACACGGTATTTACGAAATCCCATGCGGTGATTGCTCAAAAACTTACATAGGCAGGACAAATCGCAGAATCTCGGCGCGCGTCTCTGAACATCGCGTAGATGTTAAAAACCGGAAACTAACTTCATCTCTTGTAAATCACTCATTGACCGAAAATCACTCCATAGACTTTGAAAATTCAAAAGTAGTCGCGAATATTAATAATGAAACATTTAGAATTTACAGGGAAGCAATCGAAATATATAAAAGAAGCAACAGTATAATGAATAACAGGGACGATAGCATTCGAATCCCGACCGCATGGACAAGTGTACTTGAAAACAACATTTTTAAAAACCATAGTAATCAAACTACCGATATTTCAAACAATAGTCACATTAAAAACATTAGTAAAATTCTTAGTAAGCCGAAAACTGATAATCCACCTGTAAACAATATACCGTTAAGTACTAGAGTCACTAGAAGCCAAACAAAACGCAATAATGACGTCATTGGGGAAACCCACCCCTCCACTAACACTTGACGCGGCTTCCTTTCAAACTTTCACTTGGTAGTAAGCTTTCGACTCGAACGGACGTGCGTGCACTATCCCTCGAGACGAAAATTTATTAACAAGGCGCCTTTAGAAAATGTCTGATGAGATTCAGACGAAACGTCGGCAGACGACTGATTCTCTCGGGAATCATAATTTGACGCGGGTTATCCCCAAAATACTTAATAATAACATATTTTGTACTCGCGAAAACCTTAGATTTAACATATATATATATATATATATATATATATATATATATATATATATATATATATATATATATATATATATATATATATATATATATATATATATATATATATATATATATATATATATATATATATATATATATATATATATATATATATATATATATATATATATATATATATATATATATATATATATATATATATATATATATATATATATATATATATATATATATATATATATATATATATATATATATATATATATATATATATATATATATATATATATATATATATATATATATATATATATATATATATATATATATATATATATATATATATATATATATATATATATATATATATATATATATATATATATATAAATATATATATATATATATATATATATATATATATATATATATATATATATATATATATATATATCCACCTCACTAGGCTTAGCCTGTACCGAGGTGGAATATTTCACAATCACATTAATACATATTTATACAATATTTTATATATTATTTAAGTAAACAAAAATATATCAATCAATAAGGCGAGAGAAAAAAAAAATAATATATATAAACAAAATAAAACAAAACAAAAATATCAGATATAGTGTGGTCTGTTTTGCACCCACACACCAACACCCAAACACCCACACGCACACACCCTCACACACACACACACACACACACTCACACACGCACGCACGCACACACACACCACACACACACATATACACACGCGCTCACCCACATACGTACATACCCTGTTCATCTGTGCACTAGGCAGGGACATAGGTAAGTACCTTTTCAGTATCTTTTCTTCCCATTTTTAATAGCCAATCCGTCAACAATCCTTTAAGTGCAGGATTACCAATAAACTTCTTAAGGTTAAAGTTTTTATCATGAACCGAGTTAAACAGCCTGGGTGCCAAAAACGAGAAGTGCCTATGTGCAAACTCTGTTCTGGTCCTGGGCACCTTATAATGCTTTTCGTTACGACATCTCGTTGAAAGTTGATGAGACAATGGTATCAGCAGATGTTGATGCTTGGTGTAATGTAGTACAATTGTTTTTGTGTATATTTGTCTAACGTCAAGTACACCAAATTCGCGAAACAGTTGGTCGGATGGATGTCTATATGGTTTTTTATTTATGACCCTTACAACGGCTTTTTGGCTTTTAATAAGCGGATCTAGGGCAGCTAAGGTGGCTCCCCCCCAATATTCCATATGTTAGTATACTTTGTACAAGAGCGAAATAAATAGATTTTAATGTTTTTGGAGATAGCATGTTTCTTATTTCCTTGAATATAAATACAGTTTTCCTTATTTTGTCAGATGTGTTTTGTATGTGTTGTTTCCAGTCAAGTCTTTCATCTATAATTATTCCAAGGTATTTAGTGTCTTTGACTTTTTTAATGCTCGGGCATTCACATAAATAAGGTGTACCATCGTCTGAGGGATTCTGTAAACAGGAATGTATTTTCAAGTTTTTGGTCTTTAGATAGTCATCGTCTCTGTTCGTTATACTCATGGTCATGTAAACAGTTTTGTCTGTATTTAGTGTAAGTAGATTATTGTCCAACCAAGTTTTAATCAATTTAAGGCCTTGCTCAGTTTTTTTATGTACGCCGTCCCATGTTTTATCACTAAAAATAACTGCTGTGTCATCTGCAAATGATACAATGTCTCCATCCATCATATTGAGCTTCATCAGGCCATTTATATAGATCAGGAACAGAACTGGCCCTAAAACACTTCCCTGAGGCACCCCAAACTGGATTTCAGACTTATCGCTAGAGTAGTCCCCTATTTTAGTCTTTTGTACGCGGCCAAGAAGATAATCAGTAAACCAACGATATACTGCTCCACAAATTCCCATTTCAGCTAGCTTTGACAGCAGTAACCTGTGTGAGACCGTATCGAAAGCTTTGGCAAGGTCAAGGTAGACTGTGATGCATCTATCCCCCTTGTCTAGTATGCTAACCTGTCGCGCCGTCAGACATCCTATTGCCTCTTGGGTACCCATATTTTTACGGAATCCAAACTGCAGGTCGGACAATATTTTATGTTTATCCAGAAATTCTGTAAGTCTATTTTTTACAGCTACTTCGATAACTTTTGACAATGAGTTTAGGAGGCTTATTGGCCTATAGCAACCTATGTCTTCCTTATTTCCACCCTTATATATTGGGCACAAAACAGCCTCTTTCAAGTGATTTGGAAATGATCCTTTATTGAAGCTCAAATTGCATATGTGAGTTATGGGTGATTTAAGATTATCACGGCATGCCTTTAATATTTTGGATGATATTAAGTCAGTACCTCTTGAGTTCTTACTCTTTAGTTCAGACAGTATTTTGTGTACTTCTGTAGTTGTAATACTCTCAAATTTATTGAATTCATGCTGTACTGGCTGAATTCCAATCGCATGCATCGGATGTAAAGGATGTCCTTGATTTTTTTTATTTCTTCTTTTTGCGACATGTCAGATCCTTCTGAAGTGAACAGCTCTTCAATTTTGTGGACTCATTTTTGATTTACCTGTTTAGGTATTTATTCTTTTCAGTAAAACAGTGAAATTATCCTATTGCCATGCTATTAGCTTATATGCTACAAGTAAGTCCTCTTTATCACACTTCTGTGCCATGTTATTAGCGGATATGCTACAGCTAATTCCTCTCCATCACATTTCTGTGCTATATTATAAACTGATTAGCTACAGCTAATTCCTCTCCATCACATTTCTGTGCCATATTAAAAGCTGATTAGCTACAGTTAATTCCTTTCCATCACATTTCTGTGCCTTATTATTAGCTGATTAGCTACAGCTAATTCCTCTCCATCACATTTCTGTGCTATATTATAAACTGATTAGCTACAGCTAATTCCTCTCCATCACATTTCTGTGCCATATTATAAACTGATTAGCTACAGATAATTCCTCTCCATCACATTTCTGTGCCATATTATAAGCTGATTAGCTACAGCTAATTCCTCTCTATCACATTTCTGTGTAATATAATTAACTATGCAAGCTTACATGAAAGGAGTTATTACGTGGAATGCACTATAGCTACGCCACTGCCCGTAATCCCGAGATATATCCTTTTACTCTTGTAAAGATACTCCACACGTATAGGTTATTTTTGCACTTTGAAATCTACTCACATTATATTCAGTGTCCTCCATGTGCGATTTTTGAATAATTTTGCTTATATTTTTTTTTATACAATATACAATACGTGGCTAGTGTACAATTATTTAAATTGGTTTGTCACATGTAGTGTCGATTTCATACAAATTAATTATACGTTTATTGAATAATTTCAAGACTGTTCGCTTATACATTGTAATATATACAACCAAATTCATACAATTCAATCATTACATTATTTATAACTCGTGAGTTTGTATAGAAAATTTATTAAGATTTTTATAACGATGATTCATATTATATTGAATATATTATATTATGCTAGTGGGCCCGAGCAGACACTGTTCTACCACAGACCGCCTTCTATGTACATACCTAGATCGCATTTTATATAGACTTTATTTTTTTGTATTTTATCTATTTTTTCGTACATTTGATGCGTAATGTGCATCTATTAAAAGCTTACACAACTTAAAAATTAATTACGATCTTTTATTCTATAAAAAATAATTTGTGGTTTTGTGTATTTTTGGATGGAAATCTAAGAAAATTAAAAATAAAGTTATTCGTTGAAAATCTATTAAATAAAATGTTTTCATTATATAGGTAGTTGCATGTGAAAGAGAGATTCTTTTGTATATCATAGATATTCCAACTATCACAAATAAAATTCTTTGTTTTGGTTGGTTGGAAGAAATTGCCTTATGTCAATGACCCGCCGTTGTACACACATTGCATATTAATGAATAAAATTAATATTCTTAATTAATTTTTGTCAATTTATATTATAAGTACCTAACTTATGACTTTCGAAATTCTGTGACCGATTCCCATTTTGTCAAACACTGTTATTTCCCACTTATTTAAGAAAAATGACTGTTATAGTTATCAGCTTTTGAAAAATCACGTGGACAACGGCAGAACATAATTTTAGCTTGATCGGTCGGTAAATCGGTCTGTCAGTCGGCGTGAAACGTCTTTATGCAATATGATAATAATCAAGATATTTGCCGATATTAATCCAATGGTTTAACTGGGATTTTCAGTTGAATTGAATCATATCTTACTCCCTGAATATGGAAAAATATAGACCAAGGTTTGGTTCATTCAAAAAGAGGAATTAGGTATGGAATGAATATAAGCTGTGTATGATAAACTGAGGCGTTGTACGGAAAGTATTGCTTGATTTCCATCCTAACCAATTTTCTAAAAATATTTATAGAATCAGTTAGGTACTGGAATAATTGTGAGATCTTTTTGACCATATAGGGGCATTTGAAGGACAAGTCAAAAATCAACTCTTGGACGGACTTGAATACACTTTAAATCTGACCGACAATTTTATGAACGAGAAGCGGTCAAAGGCTTTTATTTGGATATCCTATGCACTTCAAAACGTACTCAACAGAGGTACTGACCTCCAAAAGCGAACGGAAATCGCAATTCAATTAGCAGTCGCTGTTAAAGTTGTAGCGCCAAACATCTTAACCCTTTCTTCACCGATTATTCCAATTGGAATCATTAATGTATTTTACGTATATCTCAATGAAAATTGTTATCAGCTGTGTTATTTCTCTTCTAAATTATTAATCACAATATTTTTGATCGCTTATAATATT
Source organism: Molanna angustata (assembly GCA_963576475.1). Classification (NCBI taxonomy): domain Eukaryota; kingdom Metazoa; phylum Arthropoda; class Insecta; order Trichoptera; family Molannidae; genus Molanna; species Molanna angustata. Next base: position 13,002,088 of record OY754985.1, on the reverse strand, counting down.
GAGAATGATGGAAACTTTTGTACTAGGTTAATTGCGACTTGGTTATTGTACCGTTGAAAACTCGGTTATTGCGAAATGTGCTTTTGTTGCTAAATAAATAAATTCAAAATTTAATAAATGTGAGTTTTTTTTTGTTTTCTAGCATGCTACATTTTTTTTAATCTGTAATTATATTTCCTTCAATCTCTAATAATAATTTAAAAAAAAAGATTTTTTTATTTTGTGAAAAGTGAATGAATTTCCAAAAAAAAAAAAAGAAAATTATAAAATTTTCAAAATCTCTTTATAATCACATATTTTGCCATTTTTTATGTATCATATTTATTTTGATAATGCTTTCATAATTCGGTTAAGAAAGGGTTAAAATTTTAGCCGAGAAGGGGGACGATTTGCAAGAAAAACAACGAAGCAAAAATACACAAATTTGCGCTCTGCGCAACCGGAAGCTCGTTCAAGATGTTTGGCGAAAGTTATACTGGATTATAAAGCAACGACATTCCACAAGAAAATTGTGAAATATTGCAAAAGACACGCTCTGTTTTGACTGGACCACATTTTACTAAATAATAATGTTATTCATCAAATAATTTATTTTTCAGAAATAATAACAGCATTATCTAACGACGAGTTGAATATTTTAAAATTCCAACGTCATTTTAACCTATTACTTATTATTTATTTAAAATATAAATAATAAATGTTATCATAATCACCAGATAATAATCAAAGAAGTAATAAGTCTTGAACTATACTAAATATTGCTTAAAATTAATTAACGTAAAAGCTGCACTGAAAAAAAAGTTATGTTAAAATTAACCGAACTATAGTGACTACAAAACAATTAGTTTTGTGCTACTAAAAATTTCGTGTGTTTAACCAAACAGTACAGTCATAAAAAGATAAACTTTTATTACTAATAACAAAGGTTTGGCTAAAAACGCAGGTAGCCAGTTCGGTGGTCACAATTATTTTTTTCAGTGTGGATAACTATATCAGTAAAGTCAAACTTCGCTACTTCCACCACCACCCGCTCTGCATATGGGGACTGTAAACGGCTCTTTCACAGAACGCTAAGTGGTGAACGACAAGAAAAAAATGCATAGCACGAAAAGTAGCTCATGGAGCCCTCTAGATTAACAATCTCGGCACCATAGTGCAAAAGAACAATCGACGTATGTGAATGGAAGATTCACACTCGTGGAAATCAGATCTTTTTAAATGAGATACATCAACGGAATAACCAAGATCTCTGTAATATATTAACCTACTGGGAATTTAACAATAGTAAGGTGCAATAACTATGACAAAACTTCTTAAAGGCTTTTTTTAAATTTGTTCTTCGAGATCACAAAATCCGCGTGACCAATGGGACTTTGAAGAGGCCCACGGACAGCAACGAGGAGCTCCGATCTGTAAGAGGACACCATTGGGTGGCAACAATCCCACAGGATATGTCAAATATATTCATTTACATTCTTAATTAGTTTCTATCTAAGTAGGAAGTAAGAAATTAACAGGTGTCTATGGAAAACTAATCAGCTCTATGATATAGACCGTTTCACTTAATAATTCCTTTTTACTCCTCACTACCCCAAAGGGTGTTATGAATTCGCAATTTTTAAGGTTTAACCCATAGTACCTATGCACTCTTACTATGAGTAGAAAGGAAGTAGACAGACGAAATTCATAGTATGTACTCTTAATATGAGTAGAAAGGGAGTAGACAGACGAAAATCATAGTATGTACTCTTAATATGAGTAGAAAGGGAGTAGACAGACGAAAATCATAGTATGTACTCTTAATATGAGTATGAAGGGAGTAGACGTTGAAGTAATTCCTGTCCCAAGCACAAGTTTTTATACTTTATTGGGACAGTGCCTACTGAAAAAAAACTAATAATTTAAATTTTTGTACTATGTGTCTGTTTATAGGTATTATGTATACTCATGTACGAATACTTAATAAAAAAATAGTAAGTATGCACTTTTGATATGAGTAGAAGATGAGTAGACTTGACTTTTATAAACTATACTTACTCCAAATATAAAAACGGAATGATGTACTACATTCATATTATATGCATAAATAAATTATTGATGATGATGACGTGTAATAGATTCTATTAATTATATATTGTATAAAAATATTTATAGTCTTCTTGTAAGTTTTTCTACTATAATTTTTCTATTAATTGGACTTCATTGTCTAGAGATCTCGTGTGATTACCAAACTCTATATTACATACCTACTAGCGGACCCGACAAACGTTGTCCTACCCGAACGTTGGTTTGCCTGGTTTAGCAAACATAATAATAAATGCGTGGTTACCAGCGACAGATGTGAATGTGGGAATTAGCTTATAAAAGCAAGCACAACACATGCGTGTATACCCACGCATCAGTCTCGCCTCACCTGAAAAGGCAACATTCATAATTGGTGGTGAAGTACGTACGATATTATTTTGCCTCTTGTATTTTCGATTATTGTCTGCCTTCGTGGCTCAGTTGGTTAGGTATCTGACTGCTGATCCAAGGGTCCCGGGTTCGATTCCCGGTGGAGACACAGTTTTAACTGTGTTTTCAGTCTGGATCTGTGAGACGATTAATATCGCAAGTCTCCAGAATGTGGCAACTCGTTATTGGGTGCGTGTTAAATTAATATTTGACATGTTACCTGTTAGTTGCCCAAGAAGCAATATAAAATAATATAAAATTACCTGGCTCTTATGGGACACCAGAAAATAACAATAGAAAAAAAATCAACAAAATCGGTCCAACTATTTAGGCGTTCAGTGACGCAGAGAATAATTATTAAATAAAGATATTGATTAATAACTCCTGTTTTCATTTTATTGCATATCTTAAAAGTTGTACTGTTTCTTTACTACCAGGTCCACATTTTTGGACAGGTTTTTTATATTTTTCATTTCCACTGTTACAATTTTGTAAACTAAACCATCCAGGAACACAATCAAACACACACAAACAATTTCGTCTAGCTGTTTAGGAGTTTAGTGACATACACACATACAGCGTACATAAGAATTATATATTTAAAGATGGATCATAAAAATCGATAAATAATTGTAATATTTCTTATCAAGTTTATCTCGTTAATTGATGTCACGGTTGATATGATTAATAGATAATATAGTGTACTTGTACTTATGCATAAAAGTCCATAAAATACTGTGTAATTAATAGGTAGACCTATACAACGTATAGGTACGTCCTCACTGATGTACCTATGTACATATATGAAATTCGTTTATAATCTTCAATGTTTCACGTAAATAGTGAATTTTCAAATTATAATTTATAACCTAGTATTATAATTTACACTAGGTATTACTTGCCTAGTATTATTAACGTACCTATAATCTTCAATGTTTCACGTTTATAATCTTCAATGTTTCACGTAAATAGTGAATTTTCATATTATAATTTATAACCTAGGATTATAATTTACACTAGGTATTACTTGCCTAGTATTATTAACGTACCTATAATCTTCAATGTTTCACGTAAATAGTGAATTTTCAAATTATAATTTATAACCTAGTATTATAATTTACACTAGGTATTACTTGCCTAGTATTATTAACGTACCTATAATCTTCAATGTTTCACGTTTAAAATCTTCAATGTTTCACGTTTATAATCTTCAATGTTTCACGTAAATAGTGAATTTTCATATTATAATTTATAACCTAGTATTATAATTTACACTAGGTATTACTTGCCTAGTATTATTAACGTACCTATAATCTTCAATGTTTCACGTAAATAGTGAATTTTCAAATTATAATTTATAACCTAGTATTATAATTTACACTAGGTATTACTTGCCTAGTATTATTAACGTACCTATAATCTTCAATGTTTCACGTTTAAAATCTTCAATGTTTCACGTTTATAATCTTCAATGTTTCACGTAAATAGTGAATTTTCATATTATAATTTATAACCTAGTATTATAATTTACACTAGGTATTACTTGCCTAGTATTATTAACGTACCTATAATCTTCAATGTTTCACGTAAATAGTGAATTTTCAAATTATAATTTATAACCTAGTATTATAATTTACACTAGGTATTACTTGCCTAGTATTATTAACGTACCTATAATCTTCAATGTTTCACGTAAATAGTGAATTTTCAAATTATAATTTATAACCTAGTATTATAATTTACACTAGGTATTACTTGCCTAGTACTATTAACGTACCTATAATCTTCAATGTTTCACGTTTATAATCTTCAATGTTTCACGTAAATAGTGAATTTTCAAATTATAATTTATAACCTAGTATTATAATTTACACTAGGTATTACTTGCCTAGTATTATTAACGTACCTACACTATACGAATAAAAATAATATAGGTACTTAACTGATTTATATAACGCAACTCTGGGACAGGCCTAGCCTAGTAGAGTAGCCTAATACACAAATTAAAATAAATATATATACACTGATTACTTATATAAGCTTTAAATAAATAAATAAATAAATAATTAAATAAATAATTAAATTAATAAATAAATAAATAAAAAATAAATAAATAAATAAATAAATAAATAAATAAATAAATAAATAAATAAATAAATAAATAAATAAATAAATAAATAAATAAATAAATAAATAAATAAATAAATAAATAAACAAATAAATAAATAAATAAATAAATAAGTGTGTGCACGCATGAACGCACGCACGCACGCACGCACGCAAGCACACACACACACACACTCACACACACACACACATTGTGATGAAACTTTCAGAATACAATCTCAGCGTGATACTAGTTGATAATCTGCAATAAAAAATAACCTTATAAATTGCGAATTCACACTATATTTCCAAGGGTTAGTGAGGGGTAAAAACTCCAATAGAGTTGATGAGGATGACAAGTGGAGTACTTTCAACACACCGAAGAGACAAGTCATGATTTGGACAAATGACAATATTTTCAAGTTATTGTAATGGGTGCAGATATTTATTTATTTATACATCTTCTTGTACATAATATAAACAAATATAATTGTACACTGGCGGGCTTATTGCCATTAGGCAATTTCTTCCAACCAACCAGATTACAAAGTATGACAACATTGTGTATGTACAACAGCAAATAAAATAGAGTAAAAGAAATCAAATAAAATACGTATTACACTTAAATACTATTAAACAAAAAAAAATTATAATTCATAGCAATAAAAAGGATATGGTAAGGACAAGAGAGGAAATCGGGATCAGGTGTTCAAGGATAAATATTCCTTCTTTAGTTGTGAGTTAAACGACGCAATATCCGGACTAAGGCTATTCCATAATCTTGCTGATTGTACTTCGAACGAAGAGCTGAGAGATTCTGTATTATGGATAGGTATGGATAGTGTTGTACGTTCAGCAGATCGGAGTGGAAGTCCATGATTGGATAAATAAGTGAATTTGCTTTTTAGGTACTGTGGTAGGTTTGGGTTCGAGAGAATATTGTACAATAGTGACAAAATGTGTATGTTGCGCCGCTGGCGTATCCTGGGCCAACAAAGAAGATTGCGGTAAGGGGATATGCGATCAAATTTTTTCAACCCAAAGATGAATCTGATACATATATTCTGAAGACGTTCAAGTTTATTGAGATGCACTTCATTTGCATCCAAATAGCATACATCGGCATAATCAAGCAATGGAAGAAGAAGTGATTGAGCAAGAGTTATTTTACAACGGAATGGAAGGAAATTTTTAAGTTTATTAAGTGAATGTAGGGCAAAGAAAATAGATTTACTAACATGCGATACCTGTTCATGCCACGAAAGGTCATCATCGATGAAGATTCCAAGATCTTTTACAACCCTGGTATAAGGAATGCATTGGTTATTGATATACAGCAGTGGGAGTTGTAAATTCCTTATAGATGACAGCAGACGAGGACTACCGATTATAATTGCCTGGGACTTAGTCGGATTAATAAGAAGACCATGATCCGATGACCAAGAAGAGATAAATTTAAGATCTTCATTCATGTGAAGGACTGCATTGTTAATATCAGAGATATTAAAATGGAAATATAATTGAAGATCATCTGCAAAAAGATGATATTTACATCTGAGGTTTGTAGTGATAGAGTTAATAAATACGGAAAATAACAGTGGAGATAAAACTCCACCTTGCGGTACTCCAGACAGCAAGGTGGCATAATCAGAAGTAGAGTTAGCTGTCTTAATGCATTGTTTACGGTTGCCAAGATAACTGGTGAACCACTCCAATACTGGCTGAGCAATGTTTAGCGAGGACAACTTAGCAAGAAGAATGTCAAAATCAACGGAATTAAACGCGCTACTGAAATCGAGTAGTGTGAGAATTGTAAGTTGTTTATTGTTCATAGCACGTCTAATGTCATCCGTAATCTTAACTAGTACAGTTGTGGTACTATGACCTGCTTTGAAACCAGATTGCAGTGGATCAAGGAGAGAATTAGAACAAAGCCATGCATTGAATTGATTGAATACTATCCTTTCAGTAACTTTAGATAATATTGGTAAAATCGAGATTGGACGATAGTCTTTTAGTTGAGTAGGTGTTGAAATCTTAGGGAGGGGTATGACATGTGCGATTTTCCATGCCGACGGAAAGATACCAACGGTCAGTGAGTGGTTAATAATGTGTGTAATAATGGGCAGAATTGGAGGCAAAAGCAGACGTATCATTTCAATATTGAGGCCATCGGAGTCGAAGGATTTGGTTGTTATGGAAGATAAGATTTTCATAATCTCAGTATCAGTTATAGTTTCAAATGCGAAAGGTATGTGGGTCGGAATAGGTTGACTACATAGTTGATGAATACTTTTATTTTTTAAACGACTTCAGAAAACGGAGTCAGACCAGCATTATTGTATGGCAGCGAAGTGTGGCCGACTAAGAAGACCCACGAACAAAAGCTTCATACCACAGAGATGCGTATGTTGCGATGGTCGGGAGGAGTCACACTTAAAGACAGGGTCCGAAATGAGTACGTCAGGGGGAGTTTTAAGGTGGCACCCATATCCGAAAAAGTAACAGAGGCCAGACTGAGATGGTTTGGCCATATAATGAGAAGGGAGGACGAACACGTTGTGAAGAAGTGCCTTTCCATAGCTACTGAGAGGAGGGGGAGGGGAAGACCCCAAACCACCTGGCTGACGAATGTTCAAAGGGACATGAAGAAACTGGGTTTAAGAAAGGAAGACACGCAGCAGCGAAATTATTGGCGCTGCATGGTTAGAAAAGCCGACCCCGTATAACGGGATAAGTCGAGGATGAAGAAGAAGACTTCAGAAAACGGAGAGATTTTTGATTTGTTATATTTCATTAGAAAGGTGGTGGGTATCTTCTGAGTAGTCCCATTTCAATGTGGTTAGGATCTGATCATGGGATCCATTAAGTACTACATACATACCAAAACGCCATGTCCCTCATGTGGTTGGAATAGAGAACCGAACACCACATTTTTATGTATTGACACATATTCGTTTTAAAGTCGGTTTTTTCATATGAAAGATTATAAGTATGGGATATATTACAAATATAAAAAAATTACTTGGTATTAGTTATATTGAAATTTATATGATTATCGACGCTTTTCGTACAAGGCACATCGTCAGAATAATGATTTGATTTTATTTTATTCTGACGAGGTGCCTTGCACGAAACGCGTCGGTGATCAAATAAATTTCGATAGAACTATGTAAAACCAAGTATTTTTTTTTATATTTGTAATATATCTTGTTATACATATCACTTGTGAGGAGCATTTTGGAATATAATTCAACAATTTGGTCACCATATTATAGTAATCAAATTCAAATAATTGAAAAAGTACAACGAAAATTTATTAGGTATATAAATTTTTAATTGAATGTACCCAGAGATCAAATGGATTATAATATCATTATGCATTGGACTGATTTAACTAAGTTATCTGACCGTAGAATAATTTTTATTTAATTACATTACACAAATTGGTACATTCAAGTTTTGACAGCCCTGCTCTTATTGAACACATTATATATCATGCGCCAGTACGTTCTAACAGACAAACGGTACCTTTCTACTATTCTAACGCACGTACACTACAACAATATTATTCGCCAATAGCAAGGCTTCATTATTTGGGTAATGCATACTCTAGTCTAGGCGATATTTATTACTTGTCATTGTTAAAATATAAAAACTTATTGCATCAATATTTCTTGATGCAAAATGTCAATTTTATTTCGTTATAATGTGCTATTATTGTTTTATTTACTTACTTTTTTATTTTTTATTTTGAATTTATGGTATATTGTATGGGACTCTCTTTTAACTTTTTTTATCTCTCTTGTAATCCATCTTTACGTTACTTTGTTGTTAAATGGTTATTTATATTCTTTTTTTTTAATTATTTATATAATCTTGTTTCTGCATCTATATATTTTGTGTATTGTATATTGTATGGATGTATACGTATTTTTAGGCATCTCTCTTTTATATTATGTTTCATTACTTATTTTACAACTGTTTTTTTATCTTTCATTCTTTTTTTAATGCTCGTACATATTATATACATCTCTTTTTGTTTTCAGTTTATAATTTTACTGTAGGTACGTATTAAACGTGTTTGTACTATTTTATTTTGTATGTAATTGTAAAAAGCTATTTAGCCGTTGATGGAAGTATAAATAAATAAATAAATATCTACATACAATGGAGTTCGATCAAGAATTGTCGATCGACAAACTAAACTTAGAAATATTATAATTTTAACATCGGATCAAAATGTTACTTAAAAATAAAATATGTTTTTTGATTACGAGGTTAATTTTACATGTAGGTATATTATTGTTTTTTGCAAACAAATAAATTAAAATGATACGTTTTGTATGTACAATCATATAACATTACAATATCGAAGATAATGATAGTAATGGTGTAAATATCAAATTGATAGTGTTATAATGATTTGTTGCGACTATGACCTAGTTTCTGCTAATTGCCCAAAGGTTTTATATTTTATGTTATACTTAGTACATAATAAACTAAAAATATCAATTATGAATCATTTTATATTTCATATTATAAAATAATCTATTTAAAATCAGGGCCGTTGGACAAAATTGAAACCCCTGAGGCACACCAATTTGCTAATTTAATTGATCTAGTTATTTCGCGTATCTGCATATATGAAGGTACGATAATAATAAATAATTTATGTCAGTTAGTCGTGTCATTGGTGAGTTTACTTGTAAAATTATTCATGAAATGCAACACCTTAATAAAGAGGAGTCATGAAAAAATAAAACAATATGAACAAATCTAGGGCTGTCGAGCTTAGTGTCCAGATTCTGGGGAATTACGATATTAAATGCCTCACAGATTGGGACCTTTGGATCAGCAGTCAGATACCTAGCCAACTGAGCCAGATAAAAATGCTTTAAATATAATATTTGGTTTGGTAATGAGAGTTCTCGATTTAACTCTATATATGTAACTCCTATAATTAAAATTTATTTTGATAATATTTACACAACTCAAATTAATAAAACTACAAAGACAAGAAAAAATAGTGATTAGATTATAAATTGCAGATGATATAATACTTGGTCATTATTTTATAAAGACAGTCATCTGATTCCTGTAAATTATGCATATTTTAGATGTTTTATATGTTTAAGTTCGGTAATTCACCCAAATCGAGGTTTAATTGTGCCATTTTAGTGTCTATGTGACTTGATGATGAGTTAGTTGATGATTATAAAGAAATCACTTTTATTATGTTTACGGACATGATATAATAATCTTTTTCACATTATAGTGGCAATCATACTGGATTCTTCTGTAGCTTTTGATATTCGTCATATTTGGTTATTTGGACGTATCTATATGTAGCTTAAGGCAGACCCTTGGATGATAATGTCGCCAAAGTCAAATACCGTCGATATAATATAATGTTTTTCATTTTATATTTCATCATCATCATCCTCAGCGTCACAACACTTGATGCTGGATCCTAGCTGCCTCCATACTGCTCCATCGTGGGCTGCCTCCTTCCAGTTCTGCTGCCCCATAGTCCGACAATATGCGACAACGCCGTCCAACCATCGTAGTTTAGGTCTCCCAACGCTTCTTCTACCGTTTGGGTCACTAGACAACACCCTTTTTGGGAGCTCCAGAACCTCCATACGGTGTTAATGTCATTTTATATTTAGAGTCTCCATTTCATTCGTCGTTTCATCATCATGGTCAATAATCGCCACCGTACCAAGAAGTTACTTGTATTGTTGAAAATATGACAACGTGATGTACCTATTCTCGGTTTTGTTATGACAACAGCAATAATTGTTTGGCGTGTGTTGTTTATCTTGGCAATTATTCTGTGCTAAGTGAGTTTCAGAGACGTTTTATCGTTGTAATAATAAATTTAAGTAGGTTTTGAGCTTAAATGATACAGCCGCTCTGTGTTTGCTAATAACCGTCTTATTTACCAGCCGTCATGATAATATGAAAATATTAACTGTATGATAAAGTAAAAACCTCAAAGCAGCACGTAAAAAAAACAAACAAGTGTTGGCTACGGTTCGCGGTTGGAGATTTTATCTTTCTGTCAAATGAAAAAGTGTCAACGTGTTGAAAATAATGCAAATATTGTTTGATCCTTCTGATTTCGTGTCATTGTCTGATAATTTGTTTACTTTGTCGTAATCATAATGAAGTTTCAAATATGAGGCCCGCTAAGTATATTTCATATTTACGCATTTACCACTTTTGAGAAGTTTTGAATATCGTCAATTCCTTTCCGTATTAATTTTTTTTTTAATTTATTTTCAGAAACGTTTTATATAATACTGTTTGGGATCTCACTAGCCTAAAGGCCATCAGTGAGTTTCCCATACATGTTACATTCCGTATTAAAATTATAATAGGTATGTGATACGTGTTTTTGATTTAATTACCACCTATAAATGTTTCACATGTTTTTAATTACTTTCTACTATATATTTTTTTAAATATAGTTTTAACTGAGGATGTTTTATCAAGTTTATCCATACCACTTGGAAGGGTGTTAAATATATTTTCGGTATGCTTACTTTCAGTGTCCTTTTATCCATCTGGGAATTATCAATATATTTTGCGCAACTTGTTTGGAATTATATATATATTACGGGTATTTTATATTCATTAGAGAAGTAAGAAGATTTAATATGAAATATTGTATAATTTGTTAACTGGGAGTATGCATTCCTGTTTACTGAATATCATTTCATCATTACCTACATTTAGATAAATCTGATTTGAGTATTATTAGTTTTAACAATCTTGCTTGTAACGAAGAGCAACTTTAGGGCTTTCAAGACTTTCTGTCTTAAAATCGGTGCACTCTTATCTTCACTATCAGTGAATAGTGACCCAGTTGTTTCCACATGATTAGCTCACTTTGGCACATTAAGTGCCAAAGTGAGCTCTTCGTATGTTATTTATGTGTTCTTTCAGAGTTTTGCAAGGGGCCGTTATTAGTCCCATAGAATACACTAACTAATAAGTCCCCATAAGCAGAACGGGTGGTGGTGAAGGAAAAACAATCTCGCTTGTAATGATTTAACTTTGTCAAATGATTTACCCCATACCTCTATGACATATAGAATTAATGATTTAGCAAGTGATATATAAATTAGATATATTTTACACGTTTAGAAAGAGAAGCTATTTTTTGGGAATTTTGGTAATTTGACTTTGAAAATTGAATTAAGTGACGACATCGTTTCATACAATTTGTAAGGCAGTATACACTACACAATATCTAAGGGGACTCAATAGTTCAATACTTGGATCTCGAAAAATACATACATACCATCATTCTGTTTTCATATTCTGGGTAGGAAAAAAGGCTGACCTCCATACTATCCAATCCTGGCATACATACCTACATGTTTTATATAGAAAACAAAATATATTAAAATGTTTATAAACTTATCTTTTAGTGTTTATAGTTTGATACGTATTCTTCAATTATAATACCTACTATAGCCATCGACAGTTGATTATCATGAGTTACATGCAACTAGTTTAAATAAATTTCTCCTTTGCTGGGAATCGAACCCATAAATAATGCTTCTGATATAATAATATATAAGTACATAATATGTACAAATAATTTAAGAAAATCCACAGATCCACTTTTTTATTGCAGGTATTATTGCCGACCGCCGTCGCACAGTTGGTAAGCCGTTTGGCTTTCGTGCCTGGGTTCGATCCCCCGCATAGGAGAAATTTATATAAATTGTTTTCTCACACAAATATTACTTCTCGAGGCTGGAAATACTGGTAAGTTGGATGAAATTGCCACTTGCGCAGGGTGCAAGGAAGTGTTTATTATTAGGTATTAATTTCCTTTGATTTTGGTAATCAATAGCATTTCGAAGAACAAAGTTCATCATCTGTTTTATTCTTCTTTCTAAGTCGTTATGTCCTAGAAACATAATCGGATCTGCAAAAATATAATTTTACAAAAAAAAAAAATTTTTACCTTATAAAATTTATAATTTCAAAGGAACTTTTCTAAAATTTTGCACATCCTAATCGTTGTTGTTGAAATGGCATTTAAGACTTTTATGGAAATTTACTCGTTTAGCACACCCGCCGTTGTTAATTGAACTTAAATTTATAAGACTGTTGCTTTCATTGTTTACAAATAAACCTATCTCTCAATAGATGGCGTTACAAAAAGGTTTCTTCGTTACTTCATAGATGGCAATAATAATAATGTCTTCTTTTCAGGTGATTAAGTTACTCATTATTAAATATATAGAACATTTAAAATTTGCATTGATAAGGGAACCCAATAAGGCATAATTGGTGAACGTTGCAACGTTGCGTAATCATCAATAAACAAAGCGGCTTTTTTTGTCGAAAAAAAAAATAAATCAAAAGATTGTTGCTATGGAGTTCTAATAGCTAACATTTTTGTTTCGATTTTGATGATATGATAACCGAAACAATATCGACTCAGATTGAAGATGATTTTGACTCGTGGGTCAAATGGTTATTCTGACGTCAACTGATACTATTGACTACCAATGAACTTTCCACTTGCGGAATACTTTTCTTAGAAGACGTCAAGAGTTGTTGACGAAACATGTGACATGCTTGACAAATTGGTCGTTAATAGAGACGTCGCACAAGACAACATGATATGCATGGTGATTATTAACTAGGCCATTTTTTCCTCTCATGTCGAGATCAATTACACTTTGATAGAAACGAAATTGTCTTTGTACGAGTAGTTATAGCGAGATAATGATTTTCAATATGTGGTAAAACGATTATTGCGTGGATACTCTTATTACATATATTTACATACATACCATCACGTCGTGTTCCTTACGGGGTAAGCAGAGAGAACCAAACGCCTTACTCCACTATTTTAGCACACATTCCTGGCTTCTCTTTACATCCTTACATCGTCTCATACGTGTACGTCGATTGTTCAACCTTGTTCAAAATATCTTCTTGTTACATAATATATTTAATATCAGCAAAGTTATAATAAGTTTCAATAGTATTTATTTATTTAGGTTAAAGTTGGACAAAAAACAGCGTTAAGACATAGTACAATACAATAGTAACATCAAGTATTAAGGCCTATTACATTTTGTCGTTATGATTAATATACTAGTTGCATGTAACACATGACATCCAACTGTCGATAGCGATAGTATGTATAGTTGAAGAATAAGTACCAAACTATAAACTCATAAATACAAATTATTTAATATTTTAAGATATTTGGTTTTCTACACAACACATGTACCTAGGTATGTATGTCAATATAGGATAGTATGGAGGTCAGTCCTTTGATCCTACCCAGAATATGAAAACAGCATGATGGTATGTATGTATGTTTGGAGATTAGTATCAAACAATTAAGTCTTCTTATATATTGTGTGTAGGCTACTACGATACAAATTGTATGAAGCACTAAATTCAATTTTTATAAAAATTGTTAAAAAAAGTTTGAGATGTGCTAATACATATTTGATATTTTTTATAGAAAATTAAATTATCTAGTTGGGGTGTTTCGGCTTTTTTCGACATTTTTAAAATATTTGGAAATATAGGCAGTTAAACTTATAAAAATATCATAAAAAAAATATTTTTCTTAATAAAAAATGTTTGAGAAACCCTGGAATTTTCTTGAAAAAAATAATTTGAGATTTTGTATTTTTCTATGTTTATACCAATTTTCAGCGTTCTAGCTTTTATGGTTTCTGAGAAATATGGAAAAATAAAGTAAGAATTCAAAAGTTGATAACCCCTGACTGAAACAAAAATTCAAAATTCTGAGTATAAAAGTTTTGTAGGCCTATAACTGTTTATATATTCTGAAATTTTGGGCTCTGTGAATTGAGCGGATCAAAAGTTATAAGGGGACACACACACACACACACACATACACACACACACACACACACACACACACACACACACACACACACACAGACACACACAGACACACACAGACACACACAGACACACGAAATGTTCTACTCCGAATTCTGAGTAAATCCGTGTATGGAACATATATGCTGCGAAGCCTCTAAGTTGGTGTTTTTTGACTTCAAAGTTGGAAAAGCCGTGAAAAAAGTAGACCTCTCCATACAATTCTCGCGTATTCTGGCTTGATACATTGTCGATATGTTAAGAGAACAAAGTTCTCCTGAACAAATCGACAGTTGGAAAATAATACAAGTTAGCAAAAAATAAAAAAAAATAAAATATGATCATAGGTTGGTATGTAGGTAAGAGCAACATTTCAAGTTAACAATGATTTAAAACATAATATTGAACTAAAAGGAAAAATGAAAAAAGAGAATTAATGCTGTCAAGGTTTCCTATAATAAGAGGTTATTGATCTTCTTTTGTATAGAGTATTTGAATGTTGTGGAGCTGAGGTGGAAGATGTCAAACTCTTGAAATCTGTTATTGTATGTATCGCACATTCTATGAATAGTCATGTTTTGTGCGTAATTGGTGCGGTGAATCGGAAGGTGGAATAAATGTGTATGTCTAGTTCTGCGAGTAGGAATATTAAATGAAATGGTATTGAGTATTGAGGGGCAGTCGATATTATTATTTATAATGTTGTACAGAAGCATTATGTATATCATTTACTGTGCGTCTATTCTCGAGACTGTCGATTTTATAATAGGTTCTCGCGCAGTCGTAGCTGGGGAACTCGAGGTATGCTTTACGGTTTAAGTATTTAATGAACAATCTTTGTATTCTTTCAATGCGTTGTTTGTATGTTGTGTATCTTGGGGACCAGATTGGGGATGCGTATTCGAGTATTGGTCGAACCATGGTATAATATATAGATTTTAATGTATTTATGTTCTTGAAAGATTTGCAGGTTCTGAATATGAATCCAAGAGTTCTATAAGCCTTGTCTATCATTTTATCTATATGGTTGCTGAATGTAAGGCTCCCATCCATGATTATACCGAGGTCTCTTACAGTGTCGCAAGGTGTTATGGAAACTTTATTAATGTTATAGGAAAAAGTTATGGGTGATTGTTTGCGGGTAAAGGTTAGTTTGTATAAATAAATTACTCATGGACAAAGACACTTTAAATACTATGCCATCAAATTACATAATTGCCTACCAACCTCATTAAAACTGCTACCACAAAACACATCGTCACAAAAATACAAAAAACACATAACAGCATAGATATACAACACCGGTTCAGAACAAATCAATAACATAATTACACCCAATCAAACATAATTAAATTTCACATTTTTTTTCTCAAATATTATTTAATGTATAATTTATGCAATACAAGAAATATATACGTATGTACCTACTATCTATGTTACACAAATGTTCAAATGATCACCTCGGCACAGGACTTCCTAGTGAGGTGTTCATTGTATCCTATCAATTACAAGATTTATCAATAAATAATACACATACACACACGCATATGTACACATGCACTTAATTTCTAGCTCTAGTGTGTATTGTATTTGTATCTTCTTCATTTTATTGTCAATAATAAATAAATAAATAAATAAATATTATTTAGTATTTTTAAAGGTTTATTCTTCTTTGTTTCTTATTGTGTACCTACATACTATTTAGTATTTAAGGTTTTTATCTTGGTATGTTTCTTAATTAACTGCTTACGGTCTTACTTATTGGATTCCGTTATAAGCTTACTAAACGCTCAACTAGATAATTACGACGATCGGTATTAAAAAAATCTTACTTATAAATGTATACTAAGATGTGACTAACTTGTTCACTGAATTGTTTACGAACACCCTCATTTATTTTTTTCATATGACTGCATTGGCTTCACAGGTGTCAAAAAATAGATAAATGCATGTAATCTTTGGATAAATGACATCGAAAAATGAAAACAAAAACCGCGCTGTGCCTTGTTGAGTCAACTTAGACACGATTACGATGAAGAATAACAAGGAAAAACGTTATAAGTATTACATTTTTCTGTCAATCTCAAATATGCGTAGGAACATATTATATTATGTGAAAGATCCGCCATTTTGAAATATTTGGTATGACGCGTTAGTCAAGCGTTAAACATCCTGTCCTAACTTGACGCATATGAAATCAAGGCGTTATAAAGATAGTCACGGTTTAATAAGTAAACTTTTTCGTTAATCACGCTCTATTACCAGGTACTTTACCAGATAGTTTATGTTTATAAGTAAGACGGAATGTATATTATCTATTGTTATATAAATATTACTTATTAGGTATTTTATATACATATGTTTCTTAGCTGAAGGTTATTTTTAAACGATAGTTTAATTCTTGATTTTAGAAAGCACGAGTATCTACAAACATCTTTTTGTTGTTGTCTATTATATAAATATGTATATTTTAAACTATATTATAAAGATAAATTTAAACAAATAAATAAATACATATATAACATAATGCTGCGATACCACGAAAAGTTTCTTCACTAATTATCTACGTGTTTCAATCTTTATTTCCATTTTGTAATTGATGTTAAAAGCAAAATAAACAATTTTACTGATGCTGTGTTGAAAATTCACATATTTCTCTTTTAAATCAGAAAAGTTTCAATAAGCTATATATTTTAATAGATAGACGATCTGTTTGATAAGAGTTATTCGAGGGGTCTTATTCCCATTCACGTGTAATATTTTGTGATAAGTTCCGCTAATCTTTATGTATCACAGAATGTAAAGTGCACAGAATGTTACGTATAACTATAATCTGTGAAACGAACGAATATGTGTACGCGTCGCTTTATGTCTTTAGACAAAACTTTACACAGTAGCGTCTAGCCCCTGAGTTTCTTTTTTTTTTTTTTTTTTTTTTTTTCATATAAGACCAAGACCAAGCATTTTTCATGCAAGACCAAGGTTTTGGTCTTGCATGAAATGTAAGGAAAGACGAACACTGTATGTGTCACTGCGAACATAAGACCATATAAGGTGCAGAACCAAGACCATGACTTAGTTATCAAGATCGAAAATCTCGAAAGACTTAAACACAAGACCAAAGAAAGTATGTAATTGGCTACCCAACGTCGAAATTATATTATACATTGAATACGGTAGTCACCTCTGGGGGGGGGGGCAAGTCTGGCTAACCGGTGGAATCAAAACCATCCATGTTTACCCATATCATGGATATAATCATCTTATGGAGTTCTATAACATCTTAAGATATTACAGAACTCCATAAGATAATTATATCCGTGATATGGGTAAACATGGATGGTTTTGTTTCCGCCGCTTAACCAGACTTGCCCCCCTGCAGTGGCTCCCCCCAATACCTACTGAATACCCTCGATGCTGTACGTCTGATTGACGACCCATCATTGACTGATGGATTGCAATCACTAGACCATAGATGCAAGGTCGGTATTCTAAATTTATTCTATAGATACTACCACGGGAGATGCTCAGAAGAACTTGCATCTCTGGTTCCTCTACCACCCATTCACAATAGTAACTCGTTCTACTCAATCTCAGCACCCATTCACAGTAAACCTTCAATAAACACGAACCAGTCGCTTAACGAACTCTTTCATTAACACAGCAGCCCGGCTGTGGAACAATCTTCTGGATTCTGCGATTCCACCTTCTTACAAACTGGGTCTTTTTAAAACCCGAGTTAGTATTTTCCTGAGCAGTTTACAAACCCTCCCCAACGTTACGCAGTACGCTTCTTTGGAAGAGTATTGTTGAAAACATCAGGTGATGGGTCTTAAAGATGGTAGGTAGTGGACTGTATTATAAACGATCTCACCGATGCTTCTTCATTCCTGGTTCACTGATTATTTTTTCTGTGCACACATCCACACGCAGTGGTCTTCAAACTTGTACTGAACATTTTTAACTTGACACTTATTGTCACCCAAAATTATTGCAACAAGTGACAATTGTCAAATACATCGGTGAGGGGACAATGGTAAGGAAAGGATTCAAAAGAAATATGCTTCTACAAGTATAATGGACCCAAATCCTAATAGCTGATGTCCCTTACGTAGCCATGTTAAAAAAAATCAAGTTTCATTGTAATTATTAACGTCGTACAGAAAAATAAATAGTTTTTCAATATTTAATAAGATTTTGATTATATTTCACTAGCTATAAACTCTCTGCCCGTCACCACAAGTTTACGACTTTGAAAAACAGGCGAACAGTAACTGACATGATGTATGTATTTATACAAACTTTTAAATAACATAATATACTCAAACGATCTTCTTCAAAAGATTAACTTCAATTGTCTTCTGAGACGTACAAGAACTACTTCCACATTTAGGCTTCCACAATGCACAGCAAAAGTATTGCCAAAATTCATACATACGAGCTTGCTGTAATAATAATTCATTTTTTGGTGCGGTGGACATCCATCAACACACAAAAGCCAGATTCAAGTCTTAGGTTTTCGAGGCATTAATGAGGGGTTGATAACGTTGCAGTGATTCTAATTTCCTACTTCCTTCCATTCCTTTTCCTTCCTCATGAGCACATTTACATATTTTGTTTGTTGTTTTTTCTTTCTATTAATTTTGATCTCCTGTAGGTACCTAATACATATTTACTAAATTAATAACTTTTTATGTATGGTCACATTTTTATAAATGGAGTAAGTACTTCTTCAAGGCGAGTAAACTTACTGCAAACTGTTTTGGTTTACAATTTAAGTAACACTTATTTTTTGTAATGTATATTGTTTGACTGTTTGTTTGCTTAAAAATAAATAAATAAATATCATGTTTTTTTATAATTGTTGAATTCAACAATTAAGCTGGGTGCATAAGACCATGATGTCACATGTTGATAAACAGGATATTCGATCATAATTTCCGTATTTACTTTTTATTCGAATATCACAAACATAATAATCGTTTTATTTTTCATTTCAGATGAATCATCAATTAAGGAAGCGCTCAGCAGATTTAAGGCAAATTCTTCGACACCTTCACGTCACGTACGACGGGTGATTCAAAAAATCCGAAATAACGGGAAAGCTGTGTGTGTTTGTGATATTGACAAGTGACATCGGAGTGTAAACGATCTACTTTTGTGGTTTTTTGTCCTCGTCAACAATAGTATAGGTATATTTGATGTTGAGATCGCGAGATAAGAAATATAAAACACATCTGGAGAGGACGTCGGAAGATATTGTCACTGAGATGAGAGAGATAACAACGCCATGTGCAAGTGTTGTATACTGTAAGTATTATTTATAAATAAATAAGGATTTATGTGTCTTTATTGTAGGTACGTATAATTGACCTTGCAGTAAAGAAAAGATATTTGCTCATACGTATTCATAGAATAATACTCTTTAGCCTGCAGTAAACGCGACTGCTATATGTTGACTAATTTGGTCAACATTTTGCTACGAGCATTCAGTAATCGTTTGGCGGTCTGTGTGATACGTTCTCCAAATAGGTAATTTTTTAACTGCTTGCAAAATTATTTACGTAGTCATAACGAGTAGTACTATACGAACAATGTCTACCAGCAGAGTCATACATACATATATTGACACGAGCCGGCCAATAAAACGGCTTCACTTTTTCAGCGGGGTATTGTATGGGAATGAGTATTCTATAGTTTTATTATTATTCTATGTACCTATGTATTATACCATATACCTAATTTATTTATTTATTTATTTTATTTTGGATATCCAACAGTACAGTAGAATATATTAACATAGGTAGTATGATATTAAGAACAATGGAAGAAACAGTAAATGATAGACTACGGTACATAATAACAGGACATCATATCAAGTGATTTATAAAGTTTTACATACAATTCTTAACAAATGAGAAAAACAAAATAATTGAAAAAAATTAAATTGGATCATACCTGAAACATACAAGAAACAGTACAAAGAAGATTATATTCTAGAATCAATTATTGAATTGATCAAACAACTTTCAGTTACATACTCTATAATATGAAAGGTAGCAGGTTCGTAAACTAATTGAGTATAGAGTACCTAATAAAAGATTACTCGCGATATTCAATATAGTTTTTTTTTAACATGTCCACGTAGGGGACACCAGCTATTAGGATTTGGGTCCATTTTACTCTTCCGAAGAAGCGCACTACGTAGCGTTGGGAGGGGTTTGCAATCTAGAAAAGAGTTTATTAATTCAGATTTTAAAAAGACCCGGGTTGTACGAAGGTGGAAACACAGAATTCGGAAGATCGTTCCACAGTCGGGCTGTTGTATTAATAAAGGAGTTCGAGAAGCGACTTGTTCGTATATGTTGAAGGTCCACTGTGAATGGGTGTTGTGATTGAGTAAAGCGAGTGACTCTGTTGCGAGTGGGTGGAGGAGAGACCAAAGATGCAAGTTCTTCTGAGCAATTCCCGTGGTAGTATCTATAGAATAAACTTAAAATACCGACTCTGTGTCTGTGTTCTAGTGATTGCAATCCATCAGTCAGTGATGTATCATCAATCAAACGTATTGGAGGGCGCCACTCCAGAGGTGTAGTTTAGTTACAACCTTTCAGATATACAAATATAAATTCACTAAATAATAAATTTAATATACAAAATTAACACGAAAGAGGAGAGAATGGCACTGAAGTGCGTCAGTTAAATACCCTCCTAGCGCCAAATTCCAGTAAGATCGATGCTCGCTTATTGGTCGTTAGGAGGAATACATACCCATCTGACGGGGCAGTTGCTAGGCGCTGTGCCGCCGCAAATGACTAATTTTATTGATTCACAATAGAAAGCTTAAATATGTTTCGTAAATATATCGCTACCTCCACCACCACCCGCTCCGCACATGGGGACTGTCAACGGCCCCTTCGCAGAACGCTAGAATGAACAATAAAAAAAAACAATGTATGGCACGAAGAGTAGCTCATGGAGCCCTCTAGATTAGCAATCTGGGCACCATGGTGCAAAAAGAACAATCAGCAAGTGCGAATTGAGATCCACACCTGAGGACTGTCGGCGACTTCAGATCCATATATATATATATAGGGCATCAGAGAAGTGACCAAGATCTTTGAAAACAGACAAGTCAGTGAGAATCTTCAAATAATAAGGCACCGTTTCTATGACAAAATCGTTTGAAGGCTTTATAATTGTTCTTCGAGATCACTAAGTCCGCATGTCCAATGGGAACTTGAAGAGGCCCACGGACAGCAGGAGGACACAATTAGGTGGGAACACTCCCAAAGGTTGTGATCTGTAAATATACTATAATAATGAGGTAATTTGTTTAAACAGTTAATTAATCTGTAATCTGGTTGGTTGGAAGAAATTTCCTAATGGCAATAAGCCCGCCAGTGTGCATTATATTTTTTTATATTATGTACAAAAAGTTTAATAAATAAATTAATTGATCACAAAGTTCTAGGAGTACAGAAGTGACAGTTTCATATATTGAAAAACAAATGGGGCAATTAATGAATGTAAAGAATGTATTATGTCCAATTATGTCAAGATCATTGATTTGTCAAGATTGGTTTTGTGGTGTTTGGTTTTCTCTGCCCCAATATGGTTATTGTGTTTAGGTATGTATGTATTAGTTAATATAACTAATATAAATAACTCATAACTTCAATATTAGTTAATGTCAGTTTATAACATTCACAAATAATAAAATAAATATCTACATAAATATGTAACATTAACATACACCCATTTGAAAAGTGTGAGTCAATCGTGGATATTGGATTGTTGTTTAATATTCATGTTGATGCCATGCTGGGGAAAGCATACAGAATATTAGGCTTTATATGTAGACTAACTATAGCCTACCCATACTATGACCGTACACAAATTAAATAAATAGATAATCATTGCACTATACTCTCAGCATCATTGAATATCAACTGCTCAACTGTCTGGTCACCTCACTATGATATTAACTAAAGAATATAAGGATTTCAATGGAAATTCAGTGTGACACAATCAATTAACTTATTCTTTGGAATGAACAGCCTGTGCAGGAGGAGAGAGTTGGCCGTTCTGTTTGTGTTGCTTAAAATCATAAACGGTTAACTTTATGTCCCAACGATATTAAACAAGTTATATTTTAACACAAATCCTAGAATAACAAGAAGAAGGGTCAATATGTTATTAGTGTTATCAATATACATATTATTAATGTTTACAATGTAGTTTGTGTTAAAACCATAAGGGCTGAATAATCCTGATAGTGAACTATGATAGTAAAAAAAAAAATTATTATATTCAATGAACTTGTCTGCTTACTATATATTTATCAAACCTCATTTAGACTGCAAATACATTTTCTCCATGTGAAAAAAAAATAAAACAAAGTAAATATACTTATATCAAAATACAGTAAATATACTCTTGAGGGAATTACTTGAGAATTTTCATCGTGGATGGTTGCATATAGGTGTACAACCTAAGCAAAATACCCAAATTGACGCTCTACGCAGCCCATGTGACTTCTCAAGTTATTTGCTTATAACTGTAGGCAGTGTGATAATGTATTCATTTTCACCATACTATGCAAGTCTACTAGGACATGGCATACTATCCATAGTATGGTTGCAGATCTTTAGATAGGAACAACGCTTTTGTTATTAATACTTGCTTGATAATATATTATATATAGCAGGGGTGGCCGACTTGATTAGATCCAAGATCTACTGTTTACTGAGGAAGCCCTGTGCGATCTACCAATTACATACTTCTTGTAATTTTAAATGAAACAGCATGGTTCAGTACACAATTAAGTAGTATTTTTTAAATTTTATTAAGAGGGAAAACATAAAACTGAAAATTATTCTTAGTAACTACTTGTATATTAGTGTGAGCACTGCGTCTGAGCATCTTCCGTTAGATTAGCAAAATCAGGTTTGTAGTTGGAAATTGCTAACCTTAAAGAATCCAGTGTATGAGCGTCTGTCAAGCGAGAACGGTGTTTATTTTTTGTTTGCTTTGAGTAGGAAAATGCTGACTCACATAAATATGTTGAACCAAAACACGAATGCAATATTGTTCAACACATTTCTTCAAACATGGATATTTCTCGTTGGAAACCAATGCCCAGAAATCTAGATCCATAAAGTAACGTGACAACGTGAACGTAACGTGATGGGTGCAGCAGTTGGTGATTACGTTGCGCAATCTGTTCTACGTATTTATGTATGTTTATATTTTTTGCCTTGCCACGATCGACTGGACTAATAGTCGCGATCGACAGATCGATCGCCATCAACCGGTTGGCCACCCCTGATATATAGTATTCTTTAATAAACTCAACATCTCTGCAATCTCTTCCAGCGCATTTAAGATAGCTGCTTCCTCTGGTTTCTAAATATTTTGATTGGCATGATGTGTCATTCGGAATATAAATAATATATGGAGTTTTCACTCAATTGTTATTTATAAAATGTTAAAAGACTATGGGTCGCCATAGAAAGTGCTTGAAACAGTCGGGGTTGGCTGTTTCAAACTGTTGCAGCACGGATGTTTGCAGTTCCAGTGCAAAATTCTTGTTTACAAAACACTAACCGCTTGAGCAGTCGTAGCCAAAATGAGCAGTCGGATTGCGGTCGAATTTCGCCGTGTAGCTAAATTCTTAGATTAGTTGGGACAGCAATACACAACTTCTTCAATCTGTCCACTACAATTGCTAGACTTTCTTTAGGAGAAATACTTTTTCTTATAACGGTGTCCGTTTCCTAATTTTTATTTCATAAATAAATAAAATATGAAATAATATATTTAAAAAAATAAAAAGAACAAAATAAATAAAATTAAATATGAGTCAGTTCTTCATTGACATCAGTTAAAAAGATTTTGTTGTATTTTTCTGTAATGGATACAAAAGTGTGAAATATTCAGTATTTTCAATGTTGGATGTGCCCATGTAGGTCAGTTATTTTATAGTAGAATAAATAATTCTGAAGAAGATAAGATGTTTGCATTATCTGTACAAAATAGGTATAGAAATCAAGTGGCGATAGCTCTGGGGATTGTGCGGGCCGCGGAATGGGGCCTAGACTTCCAATCCGGGAATTGGCATACTATTGCATAGTGAACCGGACACAACAAGTTGTTTTGAAGGAAATCCATGTAATTTATACCATTAAGGTTGTCCAGCTAGTAGTATGGTCCAACGATAATATTGCCTATCACTCCTGCCCAAACATTGACTCTAAATTTTCTCTGAAAGTACACTAAACGGGCCACGCAGGATTCTCATTAGACCACATGCATATAAATTGTGAAGGTTTATAATCCCCTCCCTAGTAAATTTTGACTCGTTTATCCACAAAATTCTTTTTGAAAGGGTTGTATCGTCAATTTCAACAATTTTTAGAAAAGGTAACTATCGCATGTACCTACATGAAAAGAGTTCATACCTAATTTAAATTATCTGAAACTCAGAATTTGTTGTTTTTTTGGCATTTTCAGAACCAACCTAACTTGCATGAAATAAAAATTATGTACTCTTGAGAATAAAAAGATATTTTTTTTTTATATTTATTATGTTTAATATGTCTCTATGTATTAGAAATATAATGGACTAGACGTAAGACAGCTTTTTGTTAAGTCAACTCTCACTTTCTACATCAAAACTTCAAACCACCAAATGACAACCAGCAACTCACATTCACACAATACTAGGCAAGCACTACTAAACCTTGACGAAATTCCAAAAACTAAGACAACACATGGCCAGAAAAATTACGCGTACATAGGTCCAAAAATATTTAACCTCTTCAAAACTGACTTTCCACTATTAAGAACCTACTCACATATCAAATTGAAAGCCATAGCAAACAACTGGTTAATTACCAAAGGACGAAAAGAAACAGAAGAATTATTTAATATTACTGCTTAGATGACTTATAAAAAAAATCAAAATTATATTATCATTAGCCCTTTCTACATCAAGCTTTTTTTTTTTCTCATACAACACTAAAATATATACATACATACTTGCACATCATTACTTCAACCTACCACAAAACCTTACAAAAATAACTAACACTATGACGAATTAAAATAATAGAACTGATTTATATAACGCTACTCTGGTACAGGCATAGCCTAGTAGAGTAGCCTAATCCACAAATTAAAATATATAAACGTATACACTAATGACAAACTTAACTTTTTCTTACTTAAAGTATAACTTATAATTTTTATTAACTACTGTATAAAGTTATATTGTACTTATTGTTATTATTATACTTGTAAAAAGGATTTTAATAAATAAATAAATAAATAAATAAAATAAATTTAGGGTTTAATGATTAATAAACATATATGAAATATATTCAGCATATTTGCATCCATTGTTCAATCTGATCATTTATTGTTTCATATAAGATTACAACTAAGTACCTACTTATAATAGATAGACTATGGATAATTGTAAAAAATAAATCTTTATTCACTTAACCGTGACATTGTTATTGTATTGCCATAACGAGAAAAATACATGAACAATCAGGAAATAGAGAACGATAACAAATAATTACCTATCGTATCATGGAATAGGTAATGTTCATTTTTTATATTATGGATACTCATTATAATAATCATTATAGTGATGAGCAAATGCTCATGATCAAGATAAAAATTATTATGGTCCTGGTTTTGCTGTAAGAACTTTACAGTTATTCAATTATCAGACGAAATATGCCCACGGAAGCAACGAAATCTCTATTAAACGCATTCGTTATTATTTTCCCGCCTGGACTACTGTAATCTACGCAAACCTCCCAAAGCTGGAGCTAAACAAACTTCAATCGGTCTTCAACGCTGCTGCTAGGCTAATCACCGGAGCCGCGAAATTCTCACACATATCCAACCATCTACGAAATCTTCACTGGCTAAAAGTGCCAGAGAGAATCAACTACAAGTTGTGTTGGTTGACTTTCAAAGTGATCCATGGCATGGCTCCCACGTATCTGTCAGACTTCTGCATCCCTCTCACCGTAAACGAGCGACAACAAACACTTCGGTCAGCCACCACATCCATGATTGGCAAGTTAAATGAAATAAATAGTCAACATTACATCCTTCGGTGGTAGTGTTTTTGTTGTGGCTGGACCAGCCTCGTGGAATAAACTACCACCTGAACTGAGGCGAATCGACAACTTGGCCCTATTCAAGAAACACCATAAAACTCACTTCATCCGCGAGTCTTACAAAAAGATATTACTTACATGTTTTCACAACAGGTATGTACGTAGAATATAGAGGGTGGATACTGTTTGTTAGGGGAAATATGTATGACGTATGCAGAGATGTGCTCTTTTTAAAATAAATCCTATTCAAGTGCAACATGAATAATGGTTATTTTCTATTTTAAATACATTTTTGAAATATTTTTCATATTAAGTACCTACCTTAATGTGGTATTTGGTTTCGCCATATCAATTCACATTTTGTGATATCCTCGGAGACCGTCGGCAATAGGCATGATGACTAATTTTGAAAAACTATCTCACGATGTTTTTACGCATTCACTGTTTTCAAATATATATACATTTCTACATAAAATAAAGGTTTAGTAGCAAAAATCGCCATTTTAAAATCAAATTTGACATTTACGCCAAAAAAAGCTTGTAGTATCATGGCGGCTGCCGACCCTGACGGTGACGTCATGGTATCGTAAACTGCATATCACTACTATATGTAATATATGTGTTCTAAGACGATTTGTGTATTTATAATCAATTCAAAAGTGCATAAGTGTTGTGCGGTCCCTAAATGTACAAACACGACGAAAAAAACACCTACTGAGGTATTTGTTTTCGTCCCACGCGAAAAAAAAGAGAAATAAGTGATTAAATTTCGCACGGCGAGACACAAGTGAATTTTATTAAGTACGCGTTTACAATGAAGTACAGTATTTGTTCCCCCACTTTTAGCTCTCAATAATATAATATTTACCATTATTTAGGCAATAAGCATATAAAGAACTTCATTAATGTCCAAACGTCAAAATAGGCCATCATAAGTTTCCCGCGTATGTTTTTAGCTTATGAACACATAATGTAGAGAGAAGAAGGAGCATATTTTATCGATTTTCGAGATGTAAGTTGTATTTAAATTACAGATAAATAAAGTACTTATATGTACTTATTATTAAGTTTTTACGTTTCGAAATTCTGATGAACAAAAGTCTTTGTTCGACGCAAAGAAATATCCGACCATCAAAAGTTCCATTCTAGTTAAGAGTAGTTAAGACAGGCAGAAAAATAACTACTATGGCTGCTATTGCTAAAAATAACGATAGCAGATAAATATAGCTTGTTATGAACACAATACAAATAACGAGCGCTATGTAATAATTCGTATGCTGCTAAAATTGTAACGATGTTTTAAAACGCATGCTTCGCGTAATCGCCGTCGTTTCGCAAATCGCTTCATTGCATGAAAAAAATATAGCTTGCTAGTTTAGTTTGGCAGTGACCAGCATCATAACATGTCGAACGTTCGTCAGCTCACCATCGCGTGACAAAATTGTAGAATACTAAAACTAAATTAGTTTACCATACGTTGCGAGCGTTCATTATTTATTTATTTATTCAATAAAAACTAAGTTACATACAAAATACAATTAACATAGGCCCGATATTACAGTCGGCCCTCAACTCATTGAGTTTGCCAAACTCAAGATTAATGTTAAGGGGAGATTGAATCCATTTCCGTATTACAGTGCAATATGACATGTCAGTTACTAAATCTTCAATTATAGACATATTTCACTTTTTCTGTGGTTATTATCTGTCAAATTTAAATAACCTCAAATAATACGAAATACAAAACGGGACGCTACGACTTTAAATACCATTGTTTTATTATCCAACATGGTAAATTTAATTTTTTTCACCAAAATAATGCTTTTAAATGCCCGTGTTCGTTTCAATACGGCTGTCAGTTTGTTTTGTTGTGTGGCGCCACCTTCGATACAACACTGAAACTACACACGTTGCCTAACGCCTCTAGTGATAGAAACTGAAACTACACGAGTTGCCTAGCAAATGACAGTTGACTCACAGTTAAGTACTTAATCTGCCAGAAACGTTGAGTTAAATATTTGTCGTTTTAGTGACGTATTTGAGGGAAGATTAGGTCTAAACGGACACTGTAATACGCTATATTTTTGTAAAACTTGAGTTTAGCTCTTAAACTGAGACTGTAATACCGGCCCATAGTGTCCCCCGATAGGTAGGCGAGTATCTAGGTAAATTGAAACTATTTGCTTTGATGAATACTTGTTCCATTTATATTTAATTTGTTTTAGTTTTAAGTATCTAATTAAAATATTAATATATCGATAACACCAAAATAAACATAGTCCAGACCGACAATTAATGCGTATATTGTATTGAAGACTATCAGAAGAATTGACGCGACCATACTATGACGTCGTGCGCTCTGATTGTTTTTTCTCATAAAATGGCGGACTAACACATTTTGTATTTTTATATTTATAATATTATTATTATTCACTCCTATAAATTAAAAAAAAAACATTTTTTAAATCTTTATAACCTATTTTATTTTTTAAAATCATAATTTCAATGATTTTTTTCTTACAGTCATCACACCTATTACATATTTTAATATATTAATCATAATATGTATATGAATCATAACAGTTATCCCATATGTATATTAGATTCATCATAATACATTGTGTATTTCCATTTCAACCTCACGTAACACTGTACAACTCCCACAAACAATATAATTACATCATTTTATTTTATAATCAAGCAATGAAAGCCACTAAGTTATTTATTTCTGAAACGTTAAATATTCTCCACCACGTTACAATACTCGGTGCGTGTTATAACAAATGCGTCAACGATTCAATAGAGCGGATAGCGATATTATTTGGTTTATTGTCCCAAATAAACCAAATAAATCAATAAATAAAAATAGCATGTTAAAAATAAGCAGCATATTCCATATAGCTTGTTATGAAAAAAATAGCCATTTCGAACAACACAACAGTTGACAGTAACAAACACAATTGACAGTGACAATATGGTGACGTCATGCGCTCTGATTGGTGTTTCACATAAAATGGCGGACAAACATATTTTGTATTTTTATTTTAATAATATTAATATTATTCGCTCTTTTAAAATGAAAATAAATATATTTTTTCAAATCTTTATAACATATTTTATCTAATAAAATCATAATTTCAATGATTTTTTCTTACTGTCATCACGCCTATTGTCGGCGGTATCCGGAAAAACAAAAGATTCGTTCGAATGGCGTGGGTCGGGCCATTCCGTGAAAAACTGTTGATATAAAAACACCGTCTGTATTGTTAATTATTATTAAGTGTATTTTTATAATTTGTATCAGATAAATAATTATAATTTTATCATTTTTTCCTATACGCTATATGTATATAAGATTAAATTTACGATTCTAATTTCTATTTATTTAAGCTGGCAACATTATTCCAGCCTTCCCGTCCCGCGTAAATAACTAAGTAAATAAATAACGAAATTGCGTAAATAAATAATACAAATTCTAAAAAAAGTATTTTTACTCTTTACGTTGTTTGTCCTGTGAGAAACCATTTAGTATTTTCAATGCATTTTGAAAACGTATTTTGCATTTTAAATAATTTTATACTGCCTAATTTTAAGTTCGATTGAATTTGATACGATTGATATACAATAAGTGTAATAACTATTTATTTATATACGGGTTTATTGCCATAAGATGATTTCTTCCAACCAACCCGAGCCTCTAAAGTTTAACTGATAGAACAGTGGGTATTAAGTGAAAAACAAATAAAAAAATGAGAAGAGAAAAAAAAATAATAACAACAATAAAGAAAAGAAGGAGGGTACAGAAGTAAATAGAAGGAATATTATTATTAGAAGAACTATTGATTTTATTATTGAAAATACGATCTTCAAATACAATACTTTTGAAAACGCAAGTCTCTTAAATTTAAGTCTTGCAAATTCTCTTGGAGTTGCAAGACTAATACTGGTTTTACTCATCACTAATCTTGGTAATAGTGTATTACTCATAAAGCTATATGTGGCCAAATTTACTAGTTTTTCGTTGGATGTTTTTGTGCACGTATGCTATTTAGCGTATGGGGGTATTGCGAATAACTTATAGCGTATTATTGAATTTTAGTCGAAGAATATATACAAGATAAATGTACTCCATAAAATGCACTCAGGGATTGTCAACCTTTCAAGAATAAACAAAATGTAAACTAACTATGTAGTAATAATAAGCAGAACCTACTCGTTTTTTTTTTAATACAAGAGTTTTATCAGCAAATCAAACTAAATGAAACATATACGCTAAAATAAGTAATATTTACTTCAAATACACACGTTTTTTTTAACTAAATAAAATGCACGTATAAATATCGGCAAATAACTATAGAAATTTCGAAAGAGAGGAAACAGTTTGTACGATAAGCTATGAAGTTCCTGAGGGATCTGTGCTTGGACCACTTTTGTTTCTAATATATATGAATGACTCCTGAAATCATAATGTTTGCTGACGATACCTCATTAGCTCCAAATGGTAAAAAAATAATGTGGAGACTGTAGATAATGCTTTACAATTACTAACTGGTTTTATGATAACTCGTTAGTTTTAAATATAATGACAAAAACAAATGCTATGAACTTCTCTCTTGGATGGTCAGATACTTTAGATTCATTTATTGCTTTCCAGAGCAGGGTATTTTAACTATGCCCTGTGCATTTGCCCTCTAATGTTTGCTGTATGCACATATAAACTTATATAAAACACCATTGAACTCAAATTATTGTGAATACAATACGAGAAAAAAATAATTCATTCGTCTTCATGGGCACATATTAAGCAAAGTGTGAAAGAATTTTATTTGTATGAGCGTAAGACTATACAACAACCGTCCAGCAAATACGAAATCACTGAATGCTTTGGGTTTCAAGAGAGAGGCTAATAAGTATCTTGTTAACAATGCTTTTTACTCTACCTACTGACGAGACACTAAACATTAATCCAACTCATCTGTGATATTTGTGAATACTAACATACTAATTAACTAAGTATTATGTATGTAAGTATTTGTTTGGTTTGTCGTCCCTGACTTTGTTCTTGTATTCTTACTGCTTTTTCAATGCCATGTACCTTCCTCTTATCTTGTAAAATTGTTAATTGGACATGGTGATAGTAGGAACCTGTACGTCCTTCAAGCACTGAAATTTTTCTCTTCTTATGTTTTTAACTGCTTACCTATTTACTTATTTTGTATTTTTTCACTTTGTTTTAATTCATTATCTTATATGTTTTTAAGACTCTCTGTACTCCGTTTGGCCATGATGTCCTGTAATTTTAATATATTATTTTATTTCGATTATTTCTGACCATAATAATACTATGAACAATGTACTTTTTCTGTAACGACGAATCCAAGTGTTCTGTAAATAACCTATGAGTGATAAAATACAATTAACTGATTCCGACAAAGAAAACAAAACAAATTTGCGCTCTGCACGGAACACGTGATTTCTCGGGTTGTTTACTAATAACTATAGGCAGTGAGGATTTATTTTAAAATAATCTACAACGCAATAATGTATAATATTGTTTTAGGTTTTCAAATATGTACATATATACGGGAAGTTAAAAAAGATAATTATTTTCACGGTGAATGAACAACAAACAGATACATCTATGTAAGTACCCAATGGTATTGTAACAAATCGTCTCAATAATAAGGTCATTCAAAACAAAATAAGAAGCGGTTGTGACACAGAATTGCTCCGATGAACTCTGAAGGTCGCAAAATCCTTCACCTTGTCCAATGATGAATGGTAGATTGGTCAGTAAATTAAGGCTCGTATGCTGGTATTGCATGACATGTCCTATTAGTAGGCTGCAAATATCGTACGCAAAGTATGTACCTAATTCAGTTTCAAAAGATCTCACTACACTCCATAACGAGGTTAACCTTATCCTAAAATGTTCAGTATAGGGCAGTATAGAGCAGTATTCCATTGCAAGATAAATATAATTAATGCCAAGGATATTATTTTGTTATGACATGCTCATTATTCATTTGTATTCAATATACCTTTATGTACCTAGTTGTATTCATTATCAGGAGTGGGAAACCTCTTTCTCGCCTGGGTAGTATCGTCAATATTTCTTGTAGTCTTGAATCAATATTTCATTTTTCATCCATACAGGTACCTGTCCATACAATATTAATACCATCTGTTATCGCGGATATGAATTATAAATAAAGAAAAAAGTGGACTGTATTATTCGCAGGGGTGATTCGTTGCAACCACTGCAAGATAAACATGGAACACTATAACACTTACTTGATTATTCCTGTCTTCTCCTTGGTCTGGATGGCCACAACTATTAAGTTTAATTTTCAATCAATCCGTCAAACTTCAATCCGTCTTCAACGCTGCTGCTAGGCTAATCACCGGAGCCGCGAAATTCTCACACATATCCCACCATCTACGAAATCTTCACTGGCTTAAATTATGTTTGTTGACTTTCAAAGCGATCCATGGCATGGCTTCCACGTATCTTTCAGACTTCTGCATCCCTCTCACCGTAAACGAGCGACAACAAACACTTCGGTCAGCCACCACATCCGTGATTGGCAAGTTGACTGAAATAAATAGAGTCAACACTTCATCGTGCTTTTGCTGTGGCCGGACCAGCCTCGTGGAATAAACTACCACCTGAACTGAGGCAAATCGACAACTTAGCACTATTCAGGAAACACCTAAAAACTCACTTCTTCCGCGAGTCTTACAATAACCCCTAATATATTCAAAGCGCCCTTGAGGTGAGGTTATCACAAAAACGGCGCTATAAAAATAATCCAAATTTATTATTATTATTAATCACGCGCGCGCGGTGAGAAACGATTATGATGAATTCAGTGAGTGTAGGAGAGCGGTCCAAAACGGGTGAGATGCGGATGGTCTTAAAAAGACGCGGTATAGAAGGAAACTGAATTGTGGGTGTAGGGCGGGCAGTGATTGCAACAATTATATGTCACATTCTCATATTTAAAAATGCAACAATTATTTTAATGTCATATTGGCACCAACAACATCTATGGAAGTTAATGAACTCTGTATCTTCAATATTCTACATTCTTGGCATCATGACTAAGGATGGTGACTTCATTCAATAGTTATACCTGCTTGTTTATTGGATGGTCTTGGACAGATCGAAGGGCTTCGGCAATTGGAGATCCCGAAGCAGACTAAACAATGTCACTTTATTGGAGATAATATAACCTGAAAGTTATTGTGAATTTATTTCACATATGCGAAATACCCCATACTTATATAAAAAATATTAATTATTCCTATAATGTGTGTAGGTTGGTGTAGAAATCATCATCAGCAATGGCGCTACAGCCCGGTGCGAGCCTTGGCCTCCTCAAGAAACTGCCTCCATCCCGCCCTGTCGACAGCAAGTCTTCTCCAATTTGTCTGTCCGATCGCTCTTATATCACCCTCGATGTCGTCCAGCCATCTCATCCTAGGTGTCCCTCTGCTTCGTTTTCCTTCAGGACAGGTGTTTAATACTTTCTTTGGGACCCGGCTATCCTCCATTCTACAAATGTGTCCGAGCCAACGTAGACGTTGGTGTAGAAAGGGAAGGTGTAAATAATTGGCAGGTGCGGAAAAGTTCTTGAGGAGACTATGGCTCATGATGGGCTGTAACGCCATTGGTGAAGATGATAATTTATGTATAATCAAGTGTACATATACGGGCTTATTAAATTTGTATACAGCAATCTCTTTTAGCCAACCCATATAACGTGAAGCTTCCAAGTTCGGTTCAATAAAATATGTTTCTTTTCAAAATAACAGTTAGCCAAATAAAAAGCCTACTTAAGCCTAGCGTCGCGTCGATAGGATTTTTGTTTCCTAGCAACGATGTTGTTATTGTCAACAAACCTGATGCGTGCATGAATTCCTATATAGATAACTAGAATCCGTCTGATGCCCTACGTCCACTGCCAAAGAGTATAATACCTTACGGATATCCACTGCGCTTGTGGACGTAAACCGTTATAGTCCGAGATATAGCAATGTTTTCGATGCATCATTTTTAATGGCTGATTTTTTGATATCTTCTTTATTATTGAATATAGATATGAAAAAGTTAAGTCTGTCACCTGGGAGTGGTTGCGTTTACCAGTGCGCATCATCTATAGGTGAAATCTGCAGATTTTCAAATTATTTCAATACAGTTTGTACCTACTTGTATGTTATCTGTACTACTTAAAAATGTAAAAAAAATAGTAAAAAAAAGAAGAATAATGTTATTTCAGATATCTTCCCGGGTGTGCGCTGAAAAATCACCAAATTTCATTCTAATCAGAAGAGCAAAAAAGCACTTAATTTATACTAAAAGATACAAATTATACTAAAATCTACTGGAAAAGCATAAAATTATGTAGAATTTTAATAAAAGTCGAACAAACCACAAGCCAACTGCAAATGGATAAAATTAACAGGCATAATGTAACCTTACAAATAGTAAAAGCAAGAATAAAAATTACTACAGCGAAAAAACTGACAAAACAAAGGAAAATACATGATTTAAACCACACAAAACACAAATGAAAATCAAATTAAATGTTCAAATTGGATGCCACCAGTTTCAATACATATTCGGCATCTTTTTAAAAAAGATCTTTTAATCCATCTTCAAATTTTTTGCTTTGACAATTTTTACTCTAGTTATTTTATTTTTAAGATTTGTAATTCTATAGATTTGTATGATTTTCAACAATAGTTTTTAATGTAGATTTTTAATTCTAGTTCTTAGTTTTAGTTGTGTTCTATTTGTTTCATTACTTATTGTCTTAATTTTATTATTTTTAATGTTGTTTTACTTGTTAGTTTTATCAATTTGTAGTAGTGGTATTAATTTTTATAATTATAAAATAATAAGAAAGAGTTCACTTATTTACTTAAGAAGAAGCAAAATTTCAGTGTGAACACTTGCCTTTAGATTATTTAAAAAACAGCTAGTGTTTACGCCGGAAATCCTAATAAATGAAATAATTTCACAATCAGCTCATTTTGCAGTAAAATAGCAATATCTATTTTTTTTACTGTAAAACATAGTAATTGTTATACTATTTTGGAAATAACAATAATTGCGCCAACTTTTGCAACAATTTGCCAGGTTAGCGTCATACTTTTTTTTTTCAGTGTGAACAATCAAAGTTGGGTAATATTTTTTTTGAAATTCAAAACCCGGGCCATAATTATTTTTATTCCCGCCAAAAAATATTTTTTACTGTTATTTTGGATTGTGTTAAACAGCTGAGTTATTCAAGATTGTAAAACATAAATTAGAATTCCAAAATATTGAAATTTGTAAATATGGCACTCGAAAAACCAATCTAAGGCGGAGATTTTCGGGCACTTTGTAAAAGTGGCAATATCTCGAGAACTAAGGCACTTTTACTAAGGTTATATTTGCATATTCTGGCGAGTCATGAGTTGGTATAACAGCCCTTAAAAGGAATACGTTGACTTATGGGACACTCTGTATATGTTATCAATTAAGGAATAGTGTATTCACTTTTTAAAATAAATAAAAAAAAAATCTACTATTGTTTACTATAAGCAAGACTTTAGATTAATGATTGGTATAGCTATCAGCATATAACTGACATATTTACACGAACCAGTCACTTTTTGAACTATTTTACTAACACAGCAGCCCGGCTGTGGAACTATGTTCCGAATTCTGTGTTTCCACCTTCTTACAACCCGGGTCTTTTTAAAACCCGAATTGATTTTCCTGAGTAGATTGCAAACCCTCCCCAACGCTACGCAGTACGCTTCTATGGAAGAGTATATTGGACCCAAATCCTAATAGCTAGTGTCCCCTAGATAGTCATGTTAAAAATATAGGAGAAGGGGACGGTGCGCAGCAACCAAACAAAAAACCAAAATATTCTGCTAACATGATCTTTCAAGATGTTTTTCGATAACTCTGGGAATCATTGTTGGACGGAAGATGTTTTTGCTAAATAACGGATGTCATAATACTCTATTTGTCGCTGAAGAGCGGAAGTAAAGTCTATGTATTTTCCTCGATTAATTACCATTTATGTGTCTCAATACAGGTATGTAGATATACCCAATGGTCTTTGCGAACCTTGAAGTTAATATAAAGCGTCCAATGATTAAGGCCGAGAGAACTTTAAGTAGGTACCTACCTATCCGGATAAATTAAATAGGTTCGTTATTGGAAAATTATGTAAAACATAGACCATGATAAATATAACTATTCTTACTTATTTTGCGTTATGATCACAATTTTAAGCTTATATATTTTTCATCAATTTCGTAACAGGTATAGTTTCCGGTAGGCAGTGCCGGATAAATCATAGAACAATCAGGAACAAGAAGTCACGGCGGTGATTTTAAAAAGGGCGCTTAAAATTCTAAAATGTTAATCATATAAATCAAAAATCCTCAGGTATGGCGCTCGGTTCTCTTTGCGTACCCGGATAGAGGCTCGGCATGATGGTGTGTATGTTGAAAATCCCGCTTATTATGATTCGTCATTTTAGACCGATGTAATTATACATAATTTTAAATTGTTCTACATTTTAAATTCCAAAAAACTTTGGGGGGGGGGCGGATTAAAATATATTGCTACGGGCGCAAAAACACGTTTATCCGGCCCTGCCGGTAGGTAAATAACTTTAGAATATTCGTCGTAGAGAGGGGCGCGGGCGGTTTTAACATATACATTCATTCATTCATTCATACCATCACGGCATATCCCACAATGTGGGGTAACCAGCGAAAGGTGTGCGGGTGTGCATTGCCTTATAAAAGGGAGAACAACACATCTGTGTATACCCACACACCAGTCTCGTCTCACTTAAAAGGCACTATATTCAGAATGGGTGGTGAACCTCATTGCTGTGAGCAACTATATGTGAGATGTTATTGTTGCCTGTTGTTTTTTCGATTCGGCTGTGAGGCACCGGCTTAGAATAGTGCTTCCACTCTTTTCTATTAAGTATTGTTTTCGAGTGTCCCGTAAGAGCCGGGTAATTGAAAAAAAAATACATATACCTACCAAGGAAAAAAACCCGAATTTACGCTCTGCGCAGCCCATCACCCCATTTTTCGAGTTATTTGCTTAAACTATATCATGGTGAGAAAGCATATTGAGTTTTGTGTAGGTAGGTATATGGCATACCAACTAGGTACAGCGTTATTATGAAACTATGAATCGTTTTTATGAAATTAACACTGAAATATTATTATGAAAATATATACCTAACTTTTGCGCGTAATCAATTATTAGTTTTAAAAACTACACAAAAATTATCTTAGTTAAAACCAATATACCTTACATGTTAAAAATTATTGAACAGAACATTTCACGATTCCACTATTTCACAGCCTAATAACCTTTTCAATTTCTTCAGTTTTATTTTCACGCAAGTAACTTTGTGGCGTCATTATAATTTTTATTTTATAATATAAATAATAACTTAGTATATACCACTTCTTTTATAAGTGATGTATATTAAAGTTATTATTTATATTAAAAAATAAAAAATTTCAATTTCTATTTAGGTTATTATAATTCTACTACGTAGTTCGATACGTTGTTCGCAGTTCGGGGTCTCATGGATGGTCCCATTTAAATTTGGTCAAGGTCATTATGGGATTTGTGAGAAAATCATCAAACTCTTCAATTTGCAGTTCAGCGATAACCCTTTACCACGTTGTCTGATTTCAATGATTCTTTTTTGTATCATATAAATTTGGTCAAGGTCATTATGGGATTTGTGAGAAAATCATCAAACTCTTCAATTTGCAGTTCAGCGATAACCCTTTACCACGTTGTCTGATTTCAATGATTCTTTTTTGTATCATATAAATTTGGTCAAGATCATTATGGGATTTGTGAGAAAATCATCAAACTCTTCAATTTGCAGTTCAGCGATAACCCTTTACCACGTTGTCTGATTTCAATGATTCTTTTTTGTATCATATAAATTTGGTCAAGATCATTATGGGATTTGTGAGAAAAACATCAAACTCTTCAATTTGCAGTTCAGCGATAACCCTTTACCACGTTGTCTGATTTCAATGATTCTTTTTTGTATCATATAAATTTGGTCAAGATCATTATGGGATTTGTGAGAAAATCATCAAACTCTTCAATTTGCAGTTCAGCGATAACCCTTTACCACGTTGTCTGATTTCAATGATTCTTTTTTGTATCATATAAATTTGGTCAAGATCATTATGGGATTTGTGAGAAAATCATCAAACTCTTCAATTTGCAGTTCAGCGATAACCCTTTACCACGTTGTCTGATTTCAATGATTCTTTTTTGTATCATATAAATTTGGTCAAGATCATTATGGGATTTGTGAGAAAATCATGAAACTCTTCAATTTGGTATTTGTACGAAACAATATTATGTCGTACGAATTGCAGATGACCCATATTATGGACGAATAATTGTTTACTATGTCAACCGATTGATATATTCATTTTTCAGATGTCTGGAGTCCATGTGGTGGTCGTGTTGCGAGGAGCGCTTCTGCTGGGACGAGTCCATAGCACTGTACCAGGACTGGGAGGGCGACGCAGAGAAGGGGGGTGGATTTCACAATGGGAGTGCCAGTATGGACAGCTTACCCGTGACGTCGCAGCCTCACTTACATAACAACAACCATCTGCAGTACCTACCTCATGAAGACACTCACAGGGAAGTCCTTGTTGAAGTACCTATTCTGGCGCCCAACATATATCAGGTTTATACCTACTTTATTACTATTAAAATAAAGACATCCCTAGTCGAAGATTTTTCTTGCGAGGTGTTTATGTGTTTTGTTATTCCAATGAATTTAGTCACGCAAGTCATACTGATAACTACAAATACAAGATTACCTACCTAATTTTAATTTATTGTTTTATCTAAATCAAAATTATTTGATACAAAAGAAACAATGATTTGAAAAACCTACAGAGAAGTAATCACATTCATGTCTTTGTATTGATGCCGTTACCAAACTTTTCGAAAAGTCGAAATCTCAAAATATTTTCTTCTTTGCAGGTTTTTGCAAATTCAATGATCTTCAAAGATGACAAAAGTCTGAAACATTTTGAAAACGAAGAAAATATTCGTAACAACAACAACAATACTGAAATAGAGAATGGATATTATAGAGGAAGTATTGGCAAAGTTGTTTCTTTTGGAGATGGAAACATTGAAAAGAAAGAAGAAGAAATAAATAAACTTGATAATAAACTGACAGATTTTCAAATAATGTTCCAAGATGAGCTCT
Source organism: Molanna angustata (assembly GCA_963576475.1). Lineage (NCBI taxonomy): Eukaryota > Metazoa > Arthropoda > Insecta > Trichoptera > Molannidae > Molanna > Molanna angustata. The sequence continues at coordinate 12,962,190 of OY754985.1, read as the reverse complement.
ATCCAGAACACGCCATATTTAAAATAGATGAAGAGGAGGAAGATGAACCTAAAAGTCCATCCACACCAGAAGATAATGGAATTTCTATGAGAGCTCTTCCCGAGGAGGAACCAAAACTAGCTGATTCACCCCTCAATGCTGTTGAAAATATCCAAGAAAAAACTCCAGAAAATATGGCCAAAATTTTACTGAGAGACGACAGTTCTAAAAAAATGATGTTGAGGCAAGATAGTTCTAAAAGTATCTGCGATGGCAGAACGACACCTTCGATGAATTTGCCGAGATCCAGCAGTGCGTTGAATTTACCCCGAAACGAGAGTGTGAAGAGCTTCGGCAGAGTCAATTCACGCCAAGATTTACTCAAAAGGGTCGAGAGTATGAAAAATTTGGAAAGTAAAAACATCAAAAACGTCCTCGCTAGACTTTCGGAACAAAGCGCCTCGTTCCTCTCTGTTCCAGACCTCAACGATTCCCAACAAAAAACAGCTTCGAAAAACGACGAAGTGTTTACCGTGTCTTCAACAATGGAGAACTTGAACGGAAGACACGGACTGATCAGTCAGATGCCAGATACCCCAGTCATAAAAGGACATCATTTTCCAAGATTCTTTGACACAACTCCAGAAATAGGAGTATACAAGCCCAAAACTACCCTCCATAGTATTGTAAAAACACCCGACGTTATTTTCCCAGAATCAGACTTTACAATGCCAAGATACTATGGCAGACACATAGCCAGTCCAGTATTAAAAGCTAACTCTGAACCAAAGGTCCACACCAGCAAATCTATGCCAGATTTGAACGAAGCTCTCACCGGCAGAGTCAGCAAAAGACTAGTCAAGATCCGAAGTCGTCTCAAGCCGTTGGTAATAAAGAAACATGATTCAGACTCTTCAAGATCACATCATGACCTGCATAAGTTTTAACCGTTTAGTTTCATAAGACGTAATCTAAAATAATTTATTTTCTTTTTAAACACTAAGTTTTATTTGATTGATGATAATTAATTTGAACGTTATTTTATACAACTGTTATTTATATAGTATTACAAATTTACTTAAATTGTTTATACACACATTTCAAAGATAAAATTTTTATTTTACTTAATTATTTGAGGACGGTTGATAAATTACCTATTATAATTGTATTGTGATTTAAATTAAAATAAAAAGAGTGTGTTTTTAGCTGTTCTATGAAATAGCGCAGTATTAATTTATTAAGAATAAGCAATATTAACAAAGTATTATAACAGAGTTTATGCAGATTTTATTTCTATTATGTAAATTTACCTACCTATAAGGCATGTCAAAAGAAAATACTAGATATTATTTGTGGAGATTATTAAGCTCTTTTATAATTTTGACACAAGTAAAAAGAAAAAAGTTGGCAGAGAGAATTTTCTATGTGAGTCTTAATAAGATATCTAATATTAACTTCACATAAATGACAGATCTATCAAAGTAGAAATCAATATTTTATATTGTTATGATTTTTTTACTGGTAACATTGGATTCTGATCCGATTTATTTCTATAAAAATTATTGAATTTATATGTAGGTATCTAATCATTCTTTCTTTTTAAATCAGTATATGTATGTTATTTATAAAACTTTACTATTTTTTTTCTACCAACATTTTGATTTTATGACTATAATATTCTATGGCGAAGCTAATTAAAATGATATTTATATTATTGATTGTATGTTTTATGTAATTAATATCTTTTTAGATCAGATTTCAATCAATTATATTATTTTAATACAATGAGATTGATTAAATCAAGTTTGATATCACATTGTTATAATGTTTCAAAGATAATCATGTCTATGTGTAATTGTTACCAACCTATTGTGTTAAGTTTTATTCAGTATTTCTGATTTAAAATATAAAAATTTGATTTTGTTGTTTTCTTGACTATATTGTAGTGTTTTTATAATAAATATAAGTTTTTGCTACATTTTTTTGTATATATATTGTAAATTAATTCATATTATTTAAAACATTATAGATAAAATATAAATAAAACTGTGCCGACTGCCGTGTAACAGTTGGTAAGCCGTTTGGTTTCTGTGCGGGCATCCTGGGTTCGATTCCCAGCAGAGGAGAAATTTATTTAAATTCATTTCTCACGCAAATATTACTTCTCTGGGCTGGAAACACTGGTTATATGAATGAAATTGCCAAACAGCAATAAACTCGCCACTTGCGCAGGGTGCAAGGAAGTGTTTATTATATTATTATTATTATATATTTAAATCCACGTCCATTCTTGGCGTGGAGCATGTGGTCATCACCCAATTTATCCAGGATAATCTGTCCTGCACCAACTCCACTAACATGTTATCCTGGCCTGACGCAGCTCTGGGGGGCAAGTCTGGTTCGACCGGCGAAATCAAAACCCTCGTGATTACCCATATCATGGATATAATTATCGTATGGAGTTCTATGACATCTAAAGATATTATAGAACTCCATAATATAATAATTATATCCATGATATGGGTAATCGTGAGGGTTTTGATTTCGCCGATTGAACCAGACTTGCCCCCCTGGCAGTCTTTGGATTATCATTATCAAGAGATATTAGTTATTTTTAATTATATAAATTTGATTTTGATACTATCTTTGTTCTTCAAACCATTGCCAATTCAATTTAGAAATGGAATTAATAAATTGTCGAGATTACAATGCATTAGTTTCTTATAAGATTTTAGTGTTTTGATCAAGTTTACCCAGTGAATATAACATGTTATATATAATTATTAATTGCTTTATGTAATTTGGAAAATTGGATTAGTATTATGTACCTATTTACTTTATAAACTGTGATGTTATATTATAAGATGAACTAAATTAGAAATCTTTAAGGTAGTATATGTTTTATAGGTAGTAAAAAAATGACCTTTTGAGTTTTTGATAACATTGAAGATTGCAGCACATAGTATCTATTACTGAAATATTAAAGTTTTGACGAGTACAAAATTGTTTGTTACTAACTATCAACCAGCGGATATCATAGTTTTAAATTATTATTATATTACATCTTGGGTACAATACACCTATAAAATAATTAATTCACAATAGCAGCCCATGCACAGTCAATCTGGATCATGACCCGTGATCAAAAATCAATGATAGTGATCCAGATTGACTGTGTAAAATGATTGATGGACGGGTTGCTGTTACATATTAATCTGGATCGTGATCATCATTGATTTTGACTATGGATTGCGATCCAGCTTTGCTGTGAATAGACTGTTAATGCAATAAAACAGCTTGGTTGAAACACAGATAATATAGAAGTAAACTTTCAGGGTTGAAATGGTATTCATCTAGAAACATAATTGTTTGATTTTCAAAAACATTCCATAAGTATTTCTTATCTATGGCTTTTATTAGTAGGTACTTCATCATAGTAAATGTACTTAAATTGAATTATTACATAAAATTTATAGATGTTTGCTTTATTTATAGGTAAGTATATGGATTGAAATTTTAAGGGCGTGTTTATTTGCATAAAGGAAGTTTTGCAAGAGTATTTAATCATCACTGGTACAATACATTGCACTTGGGGATAATGCGCAAAGCGCCATATTTCTATGAAATATTGATAACATTGTGAACTCAGAGAGACTCATTAAATTGCATGTTGCAAATCCTTAATATTAATACTATAAATGTTTTTGGCAGCAATATCATTAATGAATATTTTTTTAAATTATATGTTCAATTGATAGTCTTAATTTCTATTCCAAGACAGACTGATATCTGTTTTTTGCTTAAGTAAACAGTAAAAATATGACTTTATTTTGGCTAGAGTGGTGGCAGAGCAGTTAGCACGCTGGGTTTGTAATCCAGTGGTCGCGAGTTCCAATCTTGCCACAACCTCGCTCACCTATAGCGCAAGCATTTATGCTTAATATAGGAAATGTATGAGGATGTGTATGTACTTGTTACAGGGATATATTCATTTTTTTTTTTTTTTAAATCCTCGTATTCGATTAATAAATGTTATTTTTGTCTAATCATATTCCTATTTATAAATATTTATATTAACTTGAATATATATTTCATTCATACTTTGTTTATATATCAACTGAATAAATAAATTTCCAACTGTATTTGTCTATGATTTTAAATAATGAATTTAGAAAAAGAAATGAATCAATTGATATGATTGGTCACAATCATTTCAATTGATTCAATGTGTAGAAATGCATTAATTGTCATTTGGTAATGCATCCAATCAACCAAACTAACTTGTAATGTAATGGCTTTGATAGTAAAAATTGCTCAATATTTACAAAATCAATAAAAGATAACGTTGAGAAAAGGAAGATGAATTTTAAGGAATGCAGAAATAATATCAATCTGGAATTATTTATTGAACAAACAAAATAACTTAAACCTTTTTCAATCAGTGTAGTTTCAAAAAAACGAGCGTATAAAAAAATATAATTCTCGTTTATGGTAAAATATTTCATGTTCTCTGGCAAATCTGATTTTGTTTTCGTTAAGTTTGCAGCAATAAATGGAACGCATCAATGTAAAATATCCTCCTTCCTTTCCTTATCCTTTAGTTTACCTATCATTGCTATGAAGTGTTCTTATATGTTATCTTTTTTATTTTTCTTTTACTTTTCTTCTGCTATCTTTGTTTGTTTTTGTAATTTGACTAACTTATTGCCATAGTACACACTGTTTTGTACATTTAACATTAACTCTGGTTGGTTGGAAGAAATTGCCATCAGGCAATAAGACCGCCAGTGTACTAATTATACGTACAGAAAGTAAAAAATAAATAAAAACCGTTACTTATAATGTTTAATGATACTTTCAGACTCAGTGTCATTTAATGAAATGAGATAATGAAATATAACATTTTAACACTTCCTCGAACCCTCTGCAAGTGACGAAAATAACAATATCTTCAAAAAAACCTGCCCAAAGAAGTAAGATATTAAAACTAACAGTTTGCTGGATTGAACCGGTCAGCGGTCCAGATTCGACCCCTGGGACATATTTCCGATCCTTGGTAAGACATGCTGTGGTGAATGCTATGAAATACATCTTCATTCAATTTATTAGACATCCATGTGCATGAGTAATGGTTCAGTGAGAGAAAAATATATTACAAGGAATTAAAATGTTTTTATTTCCATAGTTAACAACTTATGTGGCGCAAAACAAAATGATATTATTAACAATACATTATTTATAATAATAATATAATTTCATTACAGTAGGTATTGTTTATAGTATTTACAGGAATAATATTCTAAATGTTACACTAAATGAATGTCAAATAAAAATAATAAATATTTATTCAACTATTTTATTATAATCTGTCATCGTAATAATATATCCTTGCCACATAAAAAATATGATAGGAATATTGGAGTTAAACTATAATAAAATGTTAAACAATAATGGACTAGATATTGCGGTTGAATAAAATAAAAATATAAATTTACTCTTGCGATAATTACAGGTAACATAATATTCTAAGAAATTAATTTATCAAAAATAAAATTAGTTATTATTTTAATATTCTTCAGATATTGAAAACAATATGAAATTGTTTGTATGAGTAGGAGAGAAATACTTATTGTTAATTAATAGATATATTGTATAACAAAATCAGAATACATATATAGCAAAAACAAATTTGATATCAGGCAATATTATCTATATGGTAAATGTCTTGAATAAAAATAGAATATGATATAAATCTGAGTAGAGAATTAAATACACATCTATTTTGACTATACAGAAATAAAGTTTTACAATTCAAATATGTGTTCTAGAACTAAAATTCATATAGTTGTTATTTTTCACATCTTATTTTCAACTAATACAATGTTACCAAATTTGTTGCATGGTAAAATGACAAATACCTACATAGATATGATTTGTGGAGGTTATACTAAAATACTTTTAAAACAAAGTAGTAATTTTACATGTATTGCATAATTCAAGTAAAACTATATTAATGTATTGGGAATATCAAAGTATGTAGACAATAATCTGATCATAATTCTATGATACCATATAAATAAAATAATTTTCATAGTAGTTCTCTATGTATGTACATTAAAAATTAATTATCATGTCTATGGTCAGTTCTAGTAGTCACTGAAAATATTACGTATATAAAACATAATGTTTAAATTTTAACAGATTACGTCAAAAAAAAAAATTAAGAATTGGAATGAAATGAAGAAAATTTAAACAATTCAGTTATATTCTCTTTCAAAATGGATTAAAAATGTTAAAAATCTTCAAAAAAGTAGAATTTTATTTGTTTTCAAAAAATATAGATAAAATAATATAGTTAAAAATATAATATAATCAGTCTAGAAAAAAATCATTGTGTAAATTAACTAACTATGGATCATTCTATTTATTTGACAATGTCATTTTTAAGTTATATAGGTAATAAATAAACAAAATATTATTTAAGATGGTGGCGGTTAGTGCACTCGGTTAGTAAACCAGTGATCGCAGTTCAAATCCAGCCACAACCGATTTTGTTCACCTATAGTATAAGCATTTATGCTTAGTTTAGGGAATGTATGAGGATGTATAAGGACATATTCATTTTATAAAAAAAAATTGAAGAGAATACAACTGAAATACCCAGATCTAAAATTATCAACGGAAACCTTATTTAAATTTAAAGTTCCTTTAAAAAGTTAAGTTGTTTTGATTTATTCATATTTGAACTTTTAAATTAACTCTGCTAGTGTAAAATACATTATTTTTTAAAGTATTAATCGTTAAATTAATTTGAAGTTTCCTTCTGAAATTAAGAAACTGGGTGTGTGTATAAAATGAAAAAAAAAAAATAGTAGGTAGGTACCTTTTTATAAAAAGAAGTATAAAATTTAAACATTTGAATAATATAACTAAAGTACCATTTTATACTTTTTATATAATACCAGAAATATTACACAGTAATATAATATATATATGTATATTAAAATATTATTTGGGGTCATCAGCCTCCATAAATATGAAAATTTAATAAACTTTCTAATAAAAAACTTCCTAGACTTAAATTATAAATCGTATGGTAAACTTTAGCTCATAGTATGACTATGGCCCGGTATTACAGTAGGCCCTCAACTCATTGAGTTTGCTAAACTCAAGATAAATGTTAAGGGGAGATTGAATCCATTTCCGTATTACAGTGCAATATGACATGTCAGTTACTAAATCTTCAATTATAGACACTTACTATTTTTTCTGTGGTTATTATCTGTCAAATTTTAAATAACCTCAAATAATACGAACTACAAAATGGGACGCTATGACTTGAAATACTATTGTTTTATTATACAACATGGTAAATTTAATTTTTTTCACCAAAATAATGCTTTTAAATGCCCATGTTCCTTTCAATATGGCTGTCAGTTTGTTTTGTTGTGTGGCGCCACCGTCGATACAACTTACGCCTCTAGTGATAGAACACTGAAACTATACTCGTTGCCTAACGCCTCTAGTGATAGAAACTGAAACTACACGCGTTGCCTAGCAAATGACAGTTAACTAACCGTTAAGTACTTAATCCACCAGAAACGTTGAGTTAAATATTTGTCGTTATAGTGACGTATTTGAGGGAAGATTAGGCCTAAACGGCCACTGTAATACGCTATATTTTTGTAAAACTTGAGTTTAGCTCTTAAACTCAGACTGTAATACTGGGCCTATGTTCTTTTACAAAATGTCTGGTCCCTTAACAAATAAATTTTTAATATCATTGATGAATGTTTTCACAAACTACTACATTAAAAATTGTTATACGAACAATGTATCAAAAATATAGGAATATGGGGTGGTGTGGTTCAACCATCTCGAAACAGATCTGAGACTGGCACCTGAATTTAACAATCTCAAAAGAAAAAGAAAATAAGACTTATTAAATACCTATTCACAGTAGTAAATAATAGTAGTTAAATAATATTGATAATAGTAAATAATATTATCATCATTTTGTATAGCAATTATTCTGTAGATATAAATTTTATTTCTTTTGTTTTAAATGTCTCCTTTACACACAAGTGCTTACACTCTGGTAAAGATAAATATGTTTTTATATAGTATATCTTTTCCTGTATCTTGTGATTGTATTTTCTGAATATGTGATTTTGTTATTTTATAAAAAAATGTCAAAACATTTAAATTTAAACATTTTTTAGTTAAAGAACCAGACATTGTATAGATTTTTACAATAAACTGAATAATTGAAAGATTATTCAACAAATACATATATATTTTAATAACTAATACTTGATCAACATTCATAAAATAGGTTTAATATAATTAATCAGATAATACAATATAATAATTAAGCATTAATTTATAAATCTAATAAACGAAATTAAAATTTGAAGTAATCTGTATACATGGAATAATCTTCTTAAATACAGATTCAAATGAACTTATCATTTTAATTATTTCATTTCATCAAAGTCTTACTGATTTTTAATTTTTTTTTATCAATTGACATATTGTAATTTTAAATTCATTAAAATAAACAAAAAAAACACTAAATACCAATTTTTCACATTTGCACAGTAATTAAATAATATAATGTGTCTATACACAATTACAAAAACGGAAATATTCAATTTTATAAGTAAAAGTAATATATTTTTCAACAGTTAAAAAAGAAAAGATATAGAAATGAATATTTTACATAATAATTTTAGTGATTAGGTATAAAATTTCACACATTTATAACTATTTTTTCTAACTAGTGTGTTTTTTTAATATACATAATATGTCGAATAAATTTCCAGTAACACGTTAAAAATAATTACAATGAAAAGAGCAATTTTGAAATTTGGCAGCATCGTTTATAATATTATTTGGCACAAACATACAAATTACAAAATCAAGCTTATTATATACAATCATCAAATGTATCTGTTTATATTTCTTGTATATAAATATTTCTGTTTATGGTATTTGTTTATATTTCTGGCTTATCCAGCAATTGCTTTGTTTAAAAAATAACAAATATAAAATTAATATAGTAAATTTTTTCTTAAATTGAATATATTACAATTAACCAATCTGGCAACACTCGGGCATTAATTTTGAGTTAAACTGAGACTATTCAGTTCAAAGAAAAGAAAGAAAGTTGTATATTTAAATTTGTTATTGAATTTTCATTTAAAATAAAAATAAATATTGAAACAAAACCCAAAAACAAAAACCATAAATGTTGTGAAAAAATAAAGAATGAATTGATTTATAAGTTGAGTTTAATATGATAAAACCCAAGCTGGATTTTTTTCTATATACGACACCCATTGTAAGCATTTTCACGAAAATGGCGCCCAACGCGGGGCAAAAAAATGAAACTAAACACAATGTTTTTAATATTCTTATCTTGATGGAAAAATCATTGGGAAAAGACATTAATTTACAAAACCTGGTATTTCGCAAAACTAACAGGTAAAATTGGTTTTTCTATGGACAAAACTTTGACAGATCTATGCAACTGTATTTATGTAATGTAAAGTATATACAAAATATGTAAACTGCATATGAAAAATGACAAACACCATGAAAATTGGAACATATGTTTTGATCATAAAGAATATATTATAATCAAAAAATCAATACTTCATATAATCACCATACCTATTGCAGGGAAAACAGCTATTGTCTATGGCAAGATAGTGAATATTCATCAAAACAAAAGCATCCAAATGTGTTTAATGAAAATATTTTATCAATCAATTATATGAATGTTCTGTGACATTAATGAATTATAAGCAATTTGAAAACTAAATGGTTATTTGGATACACAAATTTTTTTTATATATAAATCTGTGTAAACCATGACATGTGTAAACCCATATTTGTATTTTACTTACATAAGCATGTAAATCTCAACACAAGCATTGTTTTGTCATGTTGGTAAATAATCAGATCTCAAGAATATGACAATATTCAGTGATATTGTTTTGCTCGTTCAATTGTTTGAATTGATTAAACAAACAATTAAAAATAATTTAGCGATAGAAGAAAAAGTTTTTAAAAATCAACAGATTTTCTACAATTTATTATATTAAAATGGCACACCAAATCTATATGGTTTTTAATGTAAGTGTGTAAAATATTATGTCTTTTTTAAAATAAAAATTTCTTATTATAACTAAAAGAAAACAGCATTTCTAATTCAATTTAATAATTGACCGATAAAGATGATGTATGCATCAGGTATGGCTAGATTGAAAATATAGAATACAGAATAAATGAACATGGTATCCGAATCTCGCCACATCGAATGCAATAAAATGGCAAATATTAGCAGACGATTGGCATTATTTTTTTAACCTTGGATTTCACCATTTTATCTCATTATTCCAAGTAAACCTAAAAGAAGGGATATTGATCAAGATAGTGGGGTGTGGTGATCGTTATTTTTTTGCCGACCCCAAGAAAGACAGTAGCGTGCTTGTGTGCACATTCAAACTGATCTCAAGATCCAATGAGATCATCAAAAATGATAATTGAAATAAAACTTCATACATGAATTGTTAGTAATAATGTAATATTGATTAGAAATCTTTGATTAGTTCAAGGATTAATTTTCACTATAAATTTTAGAGGCTTTAAACAACAAAATAAGTTACTTTTTTTTATACAAATTAGTCTATTTTTTTAATGCAACTCGTACAAATATGACGTACATCTTGATTTCTCACGAGTATGAGAAATATCTAAATAAACTATCAATATATTATACATATATTTTGGATAAATATTTCTATACAGAAATACATGATTGACCAAACATAATAAATATACAGAGAAATTTTTATCGAAATTTAGCAAAAAAAAAAACAATTGAAATAAATAATTCAAGTTATGTTTTATTATTTATCAGTACATAAACGTTAAAAATACCCATTTTTGAATTATTTCTGCGTTTTCATTCCTTTGTTTAAAAATACCTAGTATTTTTTATCACATGAAAAATAAGTAAATCTCAAAATAATATCTGTCATTTCTTTTTGATAAACCTCAATATACTAAATACACTTTCTGAGCTTTTTTTAACAATTCAAAAATACAATATAATAATGGCAAGGGTAAAAAATATTTGTTTAAATAAATTAATAATTTAATTCCGCTCGTGAATATTTGAAGTCAAATCTTTTTCCTACGTTGCAGAACTTTCAAATATGTATTAGATTCATTTTTACTTTTCAATGGAACATCAGACTGCAGATATAATAATATATAAATATAATCTATAGGTACTTATAATATTATGAATAATGAACCCTAGATTACACAAATTTAGAATGTGAAAGATGCAAAAATGTTTGCTAACATAGTGGCGATAATTTTTTCATTAGTTACTCATGTGACGCGATACAGCCATGCATTTTTATTATGTACTTTGAATAAACAAATTAACATATATTTTAATTGAGAATAAATTAATACCTAACAGAAAACTGAATAAAAAAAATGATTTAACAATAAAAGTATATTATTTTTGCTCGATTTTTTAAACTGCCATTTCTTGATAGAACTCTATAGTTATATTTATAAAAAACAGTGATTGCACAGAGGTCGAAATTTGACTGTAATTGATTAAATTGACTTTGAAAAGTTATTGGACCTGATCTGTATAAAAAACATGATGTATTCATCAGTAGGTACAAAGTTTTCTTTAAACATATTTATGCAATTGTTTAAGTAAGTATAATTTATATTGTTTCACATTAGATTATGTATTTTTTCGTTAATATGTTCTGTATTTTAATTTAAAACAACTGGTATGTATGTACCTATGCATAAAAGATATTTAACAAAATGACAATCTTTATAAATTGTACTAAATTATGATGGAAAGAGCAAATTTTATTTTGAGGTTATGTAGAATAACATACGAGTAACTATGGTATGCATGGTGTACGAATCACACGTAATATTAAAAATATAACATTATACTATCCACAAGGGGAAATAGTCTCTGGCACTCGGGTTATCTATGGTCTACGGCATGTCTATGGACATTCAGCTCACAAATCTATGTCTCACACTTAACTAGATAACTTAAGGCGATCTTATAAAGCTAACATACGGCTGATATTACAAATTCTGCACAATTCATATCAATATCCCCGGTTCACAATATTCTTATATAGATATACCGGAATAATTCGTCATATGGAATATCATTCTGGTTTCTTCATAACAAGATTAGCACACAGACAAAATTTCAATGAGTACTGATGAAAAAAAATAGATATAAATTGTTAAAGGAAAATCTAAAGTTAATTTTATTGAAAAAAGTTCTCATAGCATAGAATGAATTATGTATTTGAATCAAATATTGTTTTCTTAAATTTGTCTATTTAAAAGCATTGAAAACATTTTTTAAATTAATCATGTTACGTTGAAAGTAACACAAAAAAATATTATTTTAATCACAAATAAGTATGGAGGAAATATGTATATTTTAATATACATAGCAAAAAATCATGTCAATTTTTATTTTAAGAATGGATATTTCCTTGTAACAAGTAGATAAATTCCCTAATACATTCCCTAAATTATGCATATGCTCGACCTATAGGGGCACAAAATTGGCTGTGGCAGGATTCAAACTCGCAACCACTGGATTACTAGCCCAGTCCGCTAACCGCTCTGCCACCACTCATCTTAATTTGATAACCTTACTCCTATTTCAAGTAGGTTAAAAAGAATGAAAAACAAGGATGTTTTAAATGCTCTATAACAGTTATGGGCCGGTATTACAGTCGGCCCTCAACTCATTGAGTTTGATTAAACTCAAGATTAATGTTAAGGGGAGATTGAATCCATTTCTGTATTACAGTGTAATATGACATGTCAGTTACTAAATCTTCAATTATAGACATATTTTACCTTTTCTGTGGTTATTATCTGTCAAATTTTAAATAACCTCAAATAATACGAACTACAAAACGAGACGCTACGACTTGAAATACTATTGTTTTATTATCCAACATGGTATATTTAATTTTTTTCACCAAAATAATGCTTTTAAATGCCCATGTTCGTTTCAATATGGCTGGCAGTTTGTTTTGTTGTGTGGCGCCACCATCGATACAACTAACGCCTCTAGTGATAGAACACTGAAACTACATGCGTTGCCTAGCAACGAGTCTAGAAATGACAGTTGACTCACCGTTAAGTACTTAATCCGCCAGAAACGTTGAGTTAAATATTTGTCGTTTTAGTGACGTATTTGAGGGAAGATTAGGCCTAAACGGACACTGTAATACGCTATATTTTTGTAAAACTTGAGTTCAGCTCTTAAACTGAGACTGTAATACCGGCCCTATGTATGTTAGTCTTGTTTTATTCTTGTTGAGGTGCAAAAAATACAATAAAAAATGAAATTTTTCACCATATTTGAGATTAGTTATGCGCAAACATCTTGAAAATATCACTTGGGCTGTGCATGCTCTGTGTTTTTTTTTTGCTTTTTTGCGGACATGCAAACGTCTCTCACTCTGTGGAAAATTGTCAAGGTATTTGTCAATACCTATATATTTTTTTATTGTTGGATGGTACTTAGATGGTAAGAGATCAATTACAAAATAACCAATATACTTTGACTGCGTGCTAATCTTTCACTATTTGTCTGAAAGAATACGCGATGCGATGATTGTGTCCAGTTTACCTAGCCAACTTGTGCCTGCCAACTTTGAGTGAAACTTTAGACTGCGCGCACTTGAGCGCCGCGGCCGCCTCTTCCACAGTCGCTTCCTTCAGAGAATGACCGCCGACCGATAGAATGACGTCGCCCTTTTGTAATCTTCCGTCAACTTCTGCAGCACCACCATGAACCTGAAAGGGGAAAATTATATATAAGTTTTGCTATTATTTGTTACCTAAAAATATACATCATTCATAGACACTTTGGTCCGAATGCATAGTCCTACCTAAATACTAAATTCTAAATTCAAACCATGTTTTCATTGCACAGTCGCTCACTTAAGTTAGGAGATCACGTGGTTTCCTAACTGGAGGATGCTACGAAGTTTTTGTATGAGAATTAGGTAATCAATCTGTTTAATGTCGTCATATTTTTTTAAACATTTCCATACTCCTCGCTTCAGTTAATTTTCTTAATAACATGAATTATATGTACATACCAGTTCAGATATATAAACACCGGGCGGAGGTTTTTTGGCCATGACAGTTAGGCCAATTCCTTTACCGGGTTTTTTTATCAAATCCACGTCCATTTCTTGGTAATTGACAGTCTCTGGTCTTAGGATTGTCATCTTCATCTGCAAAAGTCAAAACACAATTAACCAACGACTCGTGAGATGATAATAGCCTAATCTCACATATATCATATTCTTTATATACAATAGTCGTTTTGCTAAACAAAACGACTAATTGTATATAAAGAATATCTGTGAAAGAAATAATTAATTCCTTGCCCTCCCAAAAAATGATTATTTCAAACATTCGCAAAAACGTCATAATGACAAATCATCGTCATAAGGAAGAATCACAATGACCATAAAAAAGACGAATAATGAAATCATAATGAGGTCATTATCAAGTGATGGCCTGTAGCCTTATTCTTAAAACTCGAATCCGATCCCAATTTCAAATTTTCATTTAGAACTTACCTATCTGTCGCCTGCGTACATTCAAATGAACGACTATTATTATTAAAACATACCTACCTACCGCATTCATTCTCCGTTACAAAGGTAGGTTCTTAGCGAGTCGGATCGTATTGGGATCGGATTTGCAGTGGAGAGTAAGGTCACTGATGAGGATTAATTTTATATGTTTTTGTTTTTGACATTGAGTTTTCATCCAAGTTTTCATTTGTACTTTGTAATGTGTGAAGAAAAATGTGGAAAAATGAGTTGCCATGGGAATTTTAAACTAGTATTGCCTCAGAACAGACTGTGTCTAGCGAGCCAGTAAAATAACCAATGTGTATTGTAAATTGATATTGTAATTGTAATATGTACTGTGTTATTCATGCCTTTTAATATGTATCTCATATTTGCAATACATTCATACTTTTGGAAATAAGGTCTAGTCTTCATTCATTAATTTATAATGACATCATTATTTGCTGCATATGACATATTTTTTTGATGCATATTTTTTACGACATCAATTATATTCAACATTAAAATTATTTATTATCCTAAATCGACTCTAAATATTTTCTTTAATAGATTATTTTTTCTTGTTTCGTAAAAGTTATTTCTGATAAATTTATTTATTTATTTATTACAAAATCCAGTAGAGTAAAAAAACTTTGGTAAGGTACAGCAATTTGAAAAACATGTAAATATATAAAATGCTGATAAGTCATTGGTGTCATATAAAGATTTATGTTATTTATTTTTTATTATTTGTATCGAAATATTTTTGTAAAATGTATTGAATAAATCATTCTATTTACACCCTATAACTTTATTGGTTATGTAGAGAATTCTTAATATGACACTCCACTGGGCCTATACCATAATACTTAGGCTGGGTTGTTTCAACAAAAGTATTGATTCTTTGTAAAATTGATTCTTTTGACGGCATTAAATACAAATGAAACAATTTTATGAAATCAAAGTATTTTAACTATACTTTTACTTTAATCCTTGTCTGAGAACAGCCTTATAGTTGTTAAGTATTTAATTCCTGTCAGTTTGAATAAAGTTTCTTTTAATCTATTCCTACTAGAAGGTTGTATAAATTGTAAAAGATATTTGTTCAGTTCATTATGTGTAATAATATTTCGCTCTCTTCTCTGCCATTGTTAAATAGCCAATTGATTACATTTTTTTTTGCTTTAGTTAGGTACTGAAAGAGTTGAAATTTCTGGTATGTCTTGTTTTAGCCTGTTATGTAATGTCTTGTTTTAGCCTGTTATGTATATTTATAGTTTGTGTCATTTTCATTCCAGGTACTCTTGCAATATTTTGTATTAGACAAGAAATGTTGTTTTATTTTAAAATAATTATAGAAGACATATTTTATTACTTCATATAAAACTAAGATTGTTTTCTTTTAGAATTTCGTATTATTTGGTTTTAAAAATATTTAACTTAATTTGGCTTAATGGTAACAGTTCAGTCATACCAACTTTACCACGAAATGCACTTAAGTAAAATGTATTTTTACACTGTATATTTTCTAAGAAATATTTTTGGTTTTCACCAACCTTTGGTACAGTTTGTTTAATCAGCGACAGTGCCTTCTCGTTCTTCATCTCTGGTGTTATCTTGACTCCGTTACAGTTAAGAATCTGGTCTCCAGGTTTCAGTCTTCCGTCTTTGGCTGCTTTACCATCTGGGTACACTTCCAATATCACCATGCCGCCCTAAAATTAACAATATTACATTTAAAAGATACACATGGCAGGAAACAGAGAGAATGGAGAACTTAGATCCGTTATGAATGATCGCAACATATCAAAGGATGCCAAAGTTGCCATTCATAACGCAATCGTAGTGCCGTAGGGCAGAAGTCACACGAAAACAGAATAAATGCAGTGGAAATGAGATTGGTTAGAAGAATTTGTAACAGAACATGTATGACAGAGTACAAAATAAAGACACAAGGAAAGAATGTAAGATAAAGAAAGATGTAATTAACAGAATGAAAGTCAACACATTGAGATGGTTTGGCCACTTGGGAAGAATGAATGAAGAATGCCTGACGAAGAAAATATACAAAGCTGACAGGAACGGAATAAGAGGTCGGGGGCACCCAAGAAAAGGATGGCACGACCATGTGAACGACATTCTAAAAGACCGAAATGTAAGAAGCGTGAACAACAGACGAAATTGTATAAGATGATGTATAAATGTTGACGAGGTGCTGAATGTGTGTTAAGATAGAAAAATGTGGCATTCGGTACTGTCTGCCTACTCCGTGATGGACATGACGTGATGGTATGTATGTACTTATGAGTCTCGAAACTTATGAGACTTATTTTTATCCGGTCCCAACATTCATAATAAATTAGAAACCGTGTAAATCAGAGATAAAAATAATCTGTTTGTCCAAATTTAAAAGAGCAGTTTATTGACCTACAAAATGACTGTGAATCTAAATATTTATTTAAAATACATACCTACATAATGAAAGTTAACAATATTAAATTTCGCTATTTGTTGGGGAGAGGGGGGGGGGGGTATTTAAAATAAAATTTTATTGAAAAAAAAACTGAGAAATGATGGCTTAGAATAGTGCTTCCACTCATTCGAATTGAAAATACAGGCAACAATAACATCTCACATAGTTCAGCAATGAGGTATACCATCTATTTATTTATTTATTTATTATTTTCATCAACGGCTAAATAGCCTTTTACAAGTACATACAAAATAAAATAGTATAAACACGTTTAATACATACATACAATAATATTATAAAATAAAACAAAAAGAGATGTATAAATGTACGAAATATCTACCAGAACATTTTTTGCATATTATATCTAAACATTTTTTAAGAAACAAATATCAAAAACAAAAAGAAACAAAAATAGCATATATAAATTATATACCTAGGTATAAAGTTAATTCAAAAGTGTCATTAAAAAAGAATGAAACATAAAAACAGTTGAAAAATAAGCCATGAAACTAAATATAAAAAAGATATTTATTCTGAATGTAGTGCCTATTATTTTATTTTATGTAGCTTCTCGGGCAACTAACAGGTACTATGTCAAATAATTATTTAACACGTACCCAATAACAAGTTGCCACATTCTGGAGACTTACGATAATAATCGTCTCACAGATCCAGACTGAAAACACAATTAAAAACTGTGTCTCCACCGGGAATCGAACCCGGGACCCTTGTATCAGCAGTCAGATACCTAACCAACTGAGCCACGAAGGACGTACATGGGTGTTTTCTTTTTTAAGATAATGCACACTCACCTACCTGTTGCTTATTACCCCACATTGTGGAATTGCCATGATGATATTAATGAACAAATTTTTCAGAACATTTGATGCAAAATGATTAGATATTAAGGAAGAAGACAGTCAAATAATTGATAAGAAAGATGTTACTTACTGGAATTAAGGTATCTTGTCCTCCAACAACATGTATACCAAGAGGTTTACTTTCTGTATTGATGTCGATGACTGTTTCTTAGACCACACAAATAATTGATAAGAAAGATGTTACTTACTGGAATTAAGGTATCTTGTCCTCCAACAACATGTATACCAAGAGGTTTACTTTCTGTATTGATGTCGATGACTGTTTCTTAGACCACACAAATAATTGATAAGAAAGATGTTACTTACTGGAATTAAGGTATCTTGTCCTCCAACAACATGTATACCAAGAGGTTTACTTTCTGTATTGATGTCGATGACTGTTTCTTAGACCACACAAATAATTGATAAGAAAGATGTTACTTACTGGAATTAAGGTATCTTGTCCTCCAACAACATGTATACCAAGAGGTTTACTTTCTGTATTGATGTCGATGACTGTTTCTTAGACCACACAAATAATTGATAAGAAAGATGTTACTTACTGGAATTAAGGTATCTTGTCCTCCAACAACATGTATACCAAGAGGTTTACTTTCTGTATTGATGTCGATGACTGTTTCTTAGACCACACAAATAATTGATAAGAAAGATGTTACTTACTGGAATTAAGGTATCTTGTTCTCCAACAACATGTATACCAAGAGGTTTACTTTCTGTATTGATGTCGATGACTGTTTCTTAGACCACACAAATAATTGATAAGAAAGATGTTACTTACTGGAATTAAGGTATCTTGTCCTCCAACAACATGTATACCAAGAGGTTTACTTTCTGTATTGATGTCGATGACTGTTTCTTAGACCACACAAATAATTGATAAGAAAGATGTTACTTACTGGAATTAAGGTATCTTGTCCTCCAACAACATGTATACCAAGAGGTTTACTTTCTGTATTGATGTCGATGACTGTTTCTTTACCGGGGACTATTGATGCTGTGGCAGGATCAGCTATTGGTTCTGGAAGAAAGAGAAACAACATCACTATTTTATCACACAAGAAACAAGTGGGATGTGGCTAACACTAATCTCTACATTAAAAAGATTTTCTTTGTTCGAACAAAATTGCTCGCGGCAGCATTTGAACCAACTAAATTATAGTTTTTTTTTAATATTTTTTAATTGCATATAAGCAAACATTGGATTTTACACATTGGTACAAGTAGGTAAACAAGCCAAAAATGAAATAATATTTCTGGCGCAGTTCAGGGGTGACATCGGTGCGAGACACCGTCACCTCATTTATAAGGATTGTTGCTTTCATTGTTTACAAATAAATTAATTTCCCAATAGATGGTGTTACAAAAAAGGTTTGTTCGTTACCTAATAGATGGCAATAGTATAGTTTCGTATTATTCAGGTGAAATGTTTACCTACACATTATTCAAATATATAGAACTTTCAAAAATTACATTGATAAGGGAACTCAATAAAAGCATAATTGGTGAACGTTGTGCAAGCGCATAAAGTGATCACGTAAACCAGCCGATGACAGGTCGTAAGCCCTGTAGGTACCTGAGTTCCTGGTTCTTCCATAATATCCCAACTTCCTCTCTATTGAGATGTTATTGTCAATATAAATTATAGTTATCGAAAAACAACTTGAATCCGTCACGTGTGTGTGCAGATTGCAAATTTGTGTCTTTTTGCTTAGTTGGTATATGTACAAACCGCTCCCCTTTACGACGAAAGGCTCAAGAAGTTTGGTGACATCTATACTGTTGGGTTGACAATATGTGAATGCATTTTTTAATAATTTATTATGAACAGTGTTTGAGCATAAATTAAAAAACCCATGGTACATTTTGTTAGATACCTGAATCTTGAGTCAAATATTTTTGTGAATCTTGAGACACATTTTTTAATTGTGCTTTCAGTCAGGATATAAATATCATATGTCTCCAGGATGTGTCAACTTGGTATTAGGTGCATGTTATACGACATATAGTAGATATCTGTTAGTTGCCCGAGAAGCTATACAAAATTAAATGAATGGATGTCTATAGAAAATTATAAGGTCTTAGTAAAATGTATTTTATATAATATACAATAGGTATCAATTTTTAATAGATAAAAGATGTAGCTTGGACTTTTAATAATACTTCATAGTACGCCATACAATACATGTAAAAATATAATGACAAGATTCATAGTATGCACTCTTTACACAGTAAAAAATATGCTTTGAGATTGTAAAATCATAACTAATATTCCATTTTAGTGGAGGAAAAAAGTTTTAAGGTCATCAATAAACATCACAAATCGAGTATTTTATGATCGCATATGATAGCTATCATTGGATTCAGTAACATTTTTGCAAAAAATTGAGACATCTATGTGACACTACGGTCACCTCATGTATAATGGATCATGGCTTTCATTGTTTACTTATCAATTTTTCAGTAGATGGCGTTGGAATAAGTTTAATTATTATTCCATAGATGGCGATGGCGTTTTCAACATATTTTCAAACATTCTATTTACAATTCTACATACATAATTATACAAATTTCAAAATTTGGTTTGATAGGCGATGTCCATAAAAAGGCATGATTGGTGAACATTAACCAGCCGATGACAGGTCGTAAGCCCTGTATGTGCCTGGTTCTCTTATAAATATTTATTCAAACTTCTCTTTTGAGATATTCTTTTTCTTCTTCTGTGTCACAATCCTAGGATTGGTCTGCACCAAACACTCGATCTTTCCACTTATCTCTATCGTCCGCCAGTCTCTTCATCTCTTTGTAACTGCTATAGCGCACGTCACCGATTATCTGGTCTATTTAGTTGTTTCTGGGGTGGCCTCTACAGTTGCCCCCATCAATCCATCAATCAACAGAGAACAACTTGGATAGGCCACAACATCCGGCACCCAGGCCTGCTTTTTTCCATTGTCGAAGGAATGATTGAGATATTATAATGATAATAAGAAACACTTTCTTGCACCCCGCACAAGTGCCAATTTTATTGCCATACGGCAATTCCTTCCAACTAACTAGGTGTTTCCAGCCCAGAGAAGCGATATTTGCGTGAGAAATTAATTTAAATAAATTTCTCCTCTATTGGGTTTCGAACCCAGGACGCCCGCACAGAGGCTAAACAGCTTACCAATTAAGTTTGTCAACAAAAACAAAATGTACCTTTGGCCGGTGAAGCCAACGACAGCTTCCCCGCCGGTGTGTTTGGCCTCGAGACGTGGGTCGACGGAGGGCCTCGGAGGCCCCCGGGTGTCGGCGTTCTGGCCGGCGTCGCCGCCGCCACCGCCGCCACCGCGGGAGTTACTGCCCCTCCACCGGGCGTCGGAGCGGCCCGGCTCACGGGGTCCGCTCCCTCGCCGCCGGCATCCTCTCCCTCGGCGCCCTTCTTGTTAGGGTTGCAGACCATGAGGACGACAACACCTTCAGTCTTTTTGAGCATCGAAGCCGCCTGAAAGTTTCAAGTTTGAACCAAATTAGTTTCAACCACAGACCAATAATCTAAAGATATATTTGAGTTAGATGGGTCGGTGGCAGAGCGGTTAGCGCGCTGGGTTAGTAATCCAGTGGTCGCGAGTTCGAATCCTGCCTCGACCGATTTCGTTCACCTATAGCACAAGCATTTATTTGCTTATTTTAGGGAACGTAGGAAGATGTATATGTACTTGTTTAACAAGGACATATTCATTTTTTTGTAAAAAAAAAAAAAAAAATATGAACAAAATTTCTTGGTACACACCGCCACCAAAATTTGGTGGCAGTCAATATATTAACTTATTTGAATATTTTCAGAATAGTTCGGAATGAAAATTGAAACAGTACTCAACGCTAATATCAAAAAGTACATGTTGTTAATAAAGGGATTTAAGTTTCGAAAAGCAAATACTTTTACTGCTATTATAGCAGTGGCGAAATTGTAGAATCCGGAAATCTTGGCTGTAAAAAACAAAAACTGTACTTAAAGAAAAAAATAATTAAATACTGATTAAAGACTAAGTATTTTTTATGTTGGAAATTGAAACGTCAATGCGATAATGCGATCCTTTTCAGGACCACAAAATGTAAATTATATTTGGGCATCTGATTGAAAAATATTTTTCATGGCCACTAAAATGAACAAGGATGAACTTATGCTAAAAATCTTTATAATATGTTCTACATTTGCCATTTTTTTTTCAGGGTTTGCGTAGTCTATACGTTCTAGGCACGCCCCTGCTATATAGATGTGTCATTATCCGATTTATAATTAAACATGTATGTATTAGGGACACATACATATATGAAAAAATACGAAAAAAAATCATAACTCGAAATCTACAAAAAATCGCGAAACATAATATTGGTATTCTGGTACCCCCAGGGGTGCTCTACTTCCGCTTGACTGTACATTCTGGGACACCCTGCATATAATTCCAATATTTTCTTTACATCTATTTAATTTTAATCCGCTTTATTTAACGTATAAGTTCAATGAAGTGCATATATTAAAATTCCCACAGTTAATATAGTGGAATTAGTGGTATCTGAACCAGTTTACAAAGACTGTCGAGGCAAGGTAATTTTGTTTGACCCAAATGCTTTCCACTGTAGCTGCGCTCCTGGTTATAAACTGCAATATAATATATTATATCCTCAACAATTCTCGAAGATTCCCGACAATTTATGAAGATTGACGAGCCTCAGCCCATCGCAAATGTTCATGCGTTTTTAATTCCCAAAACAGTATATTTTGGACAAGAGAAATTTATAAACACGACATGACTACCGAAACAAATATGTACTGTAAACATCTCTACATATATTATGTGTAGTTAATTTGAACTTAAATAGATTCCTACCATTTTTTTTGGTTAAGAATCTATTTTTTATACTATTTTTTGTTAATAATCATAATATTTGTATGGCCTCTCATACCAGCAGTTTGCTGTCTGGAGTCCATTATAAAAAAATATGGTATCGATGTTATTGCTGTTATATACTAAATGAAACACGTACACTCATACAATATGTTAGGTATCTGACAGCTGATCCAAAGGTCCCGGGTTCGATTCCCAGTGGAGACATAGTTTTTAATTGTGTTTTCAGTCTGGATCTGTGAGACGATTAATATCGTAAGTCTCAAGAATATGGAAACTTGTTGTTGGGTGCGCGTTAAATTGATATTTGACACAGTACCAGTTAGTTGCCCGAGAAGTTAAATAAAATAAAAATAATAAAATAAAATAAAACTAAATTAAAATTAAATTAAAAAATTAAAATTAAATTATTTGGCCAGCGCCGCGCCGTGTAAATAAAAAAATAAAATACAATTAAATAAAATTAAAAAAAAAATATATAATAAAATACAATACAATAAAATGAAATGAAATAAATGGGTTCCAGTCAGTATTGTTGTATATAAAAGTCGAAATTGCAATGCTCTGTAAATTTTCTCAACAGTGAGCAGATTAATTTCAATGAAAATTTTTTGTCAAATTCGATGTATGTATCACAAATTCTAAGCCTGGTATTAATTTGAAGAAAATGTTACCTACATAGGTTGTTTGAGATAGAGTTTTTTGAGATAAAATGATTCTTAGGTTTTTTGAGACAAAGAGTTATTTTGAGATAAAATGCTACTACTTAAGTTATTTGAGATAATGAGCAACACAGTTATATTCAAAAAGAAATTTTTATTTATTTATTGGTTAATAGAGAGTTATACGTTCTACACAATTTATAAAACATACAATGTTGTATTGCTTTATTAGTGGACCAGTGAAAACTCCATGCATTATTCAATAGGATAATTAATATTAATTACAAAAAAATACAAATAATACATAATTAATTTACCAGTCCATAAAAAACACTATAATAAGACAGCTGATTTAATATAATATCATTTGCCATTATGTTAGAAATGTAATACCAAGATATATTAATTTAAAACTGACCGTATCATAGTTGGAACCCAACAGAGAATCCTTGTTGACAGCTAGGATCATATCACCGATTGCGAGGCCAGCCTGAAAGACAAAATAAACATTAGGTATATAATGAAATAGCAAACAAGACGAAAATGCACTTAGAAAGGTGTTGTGTGAAGGTGAAGGGGGACCTGTCTGTGAAAATCTTTCATGGAGGCTAATATACAATCATGAAATAAAACGTAACCATGGGTTTATTATTTATGCTGTATTATATTTTATTTGTAATTTTGTAATTTGTTATCTCTAATTTGTAATTTATATCTATAAGTTATATCTATAATTAAAAGTAAAGACTTTTTGATTCTACATTAATTTAATTGAGCGCGATAGGCCTATTTCGCCTTGTTAGGGCATTGACTAGATAAGCTAGTCAATGCCCTAACAAGGCGAAATAGGCCTATCGCGCTCAATTAAATTAATGAAGAATCAAAAAGTCTTTACTTTTAATTATAGATATAACTTATAATGGAATTCTACCAAATAAAAACTTCATCGATAACTAATTTGTAATGGTATTTTTGTGTGTGTTTATTTCTAATTTTGTAGGGCCTAGGCAGTAAAGGCGGGGGTGGGCGGCCGACGCTGTTGCGCCCTCGTCAATTCTGTACTTAGAGAAGAGCAGGACGAACGCCTTTAGTCTCGCTCGGCAGTGACTCGTCAACTGTGGCGAATGTTGTTGTGTGGTTCGGGCACACCGCCGGCGCAGACGTCGGGTCAGACATCCTGTGTTGACAACTAGACGTCATATCTGACAGGTGATGATTGCGTCGGATGCCCCCGGTGTTAGCCCGCGGAACCTTCGGACGCCAACACGAGGACCGATGCGTCGGGATATAAGCCTAGGTTGCGGCTCTAAGGGCCCAGGCAGTAAAGGCGGGGGTGGGCGGCCGACGCTGTTGTGCCCTCGTCATTCTATACTTAGAGAAGAGCAGGACGGACGCCTCTAGTCTCGCTCGGCAGTTACTCGTCAACTGTGGCGAATGTTGTTGTGTGGTTCGGGCACACCGCCGGCGCAGACGTCGGGTCAGACATCCTGTGTTGACAACTAGACGTCAAATCTGACAGGTGATGATTGCGTCGGATGCCCCCGGTGTTAGCCCGCGGAACCTTCGGACGCCAACACGAGGACCGAGGGGTCGGGGTACAAGCCCCTCCGACTTGAAACGGAGTGTACTTAGCGGCCGATTTCGAAACCAATCGGAGGCCCTGACGTGTGTGGTTGGATTCTCGGGGGCAGTGGTTGAACCCGATGGATGGTGGATATTTTGTGTTTGTCCGATGATGCGGCTGCGTCCGGTGGTGAACAGGGCCAATGAGCTCTATAGCGTCGCCGGCGTGGAAGTGGATCGCGATCTCCCTCGATCTCTAATTTGTAATTTATATCTATAAGTTATATCTATAATTAAAAGTAAAGACTTTTTGATTCTACATTAATTTAATTGAGCGCGATAGGCCTATTTCGCCTTGTTAGGGCATTGACTAGATAAGCTAGTCAATGCCCTAACAAGGCGAAATAGGCCTATCGCGCTCAATTAAATTAATGAAGAATCAAAAAGTCTTTACTTTTAATTATAGATATAACTTATAATGGAATTCTACCAAATAAAAACTTCATCGATAACTAATTTGTAATGGTATTTTTGTGTGTGTTTATTTCTAATTTTGTAATTTGTTATCTCTAATTTGTAATGGTATTTTTGTGTGTGTTTATTTCTAATTTTGTAATTTGTTATCTCTAATTTGTAATGGTATTTTTGTGTGTGTTTATTTCTAATTTTGTAATTTGTTATCTCTAATTTGTAATGGTATTTTTGTGTGTGTTTATTTCTAATTTTGTAATTTGTTATCTCTAATTTGTAATGGTATTTTTGTGTGTGTTTATTTCTAATTTTGTAATTTGTTATCTCTAATTTGTAATGGTATTTTTGAGTGTGTTTATTTCTAATTTTGTAATTTGTTATCTCTAATTTGTAATGGTATTTTTGTGTGTGTTTATTTCTAATTTTGTAATTTGTTATCTCTAATTTGTAATGGTATTTTTGTGTGTGTTTATTTCTAATTTTGTAATTTGTTATCTCTAAGTTGTAATGGTATTTTTGTGTGTGTTTATTTCTAATTTTGTAATTTGTTATCTCTAATTTGTAATGGTATTTTTGTGTGTGTTTATTTCTTATTTTGTAATTTGTTATCTCTAATATGTAATGGTATTTTTGTGTGTGTTTATTTCTAATTTTGTAATTTGTTATCTCTAATTTGTAATGGTATTTTTGTGTGTGTTTATTTCTAATTTTGTAATTTGTTATCTCTAATTTGTAATGGTATTTTTGTGTGTGTTTATTTCTAATTTTGTAATTTGTTATCTCTAATTTGTAATGGTATTTTTGTGTGTGTTTATTTCTAATTTTGTAATTTGTTATCTCTAATTTGTAATGGTATTTTTGTGTGTGTTTATTTCTAATTTTGTTATCTCTAATTTGTAATGGTATTTTTGTGTGTGTTTATTTCTAATTTTGTAATTTGTTATCTCTAATTTGTAATGGTATTTTTGTGAGTGTTTATTTCTAATTTTGTAATTTGTTATCTCTAATTTGTAATGGTATTTTTGAGTGTGTTTATTTCTAATTTTGTAATTTGTTATCTCTAATTTGTAATGGTATTTTTGTGTGTGTTTATTTCTAATTTTGTAATTTGTTATCTCTAATTTGTAATGGTATTTTTGTGTGTGTTTATTTCTAATTTTGTAATTTGTTATCTCTAAGTTGTAATGGTATTTTTGTGTGTGTTTATTTCTAATTTTGTAATTTGTTATCTCTAATTTGTAATGGTATTTTTGTGTGTGTTTATTTCTTATTTTGTAATTTGTTATCTCTAATATGTAATGGTATTTTTGTGTGTGTTTATTTCTAATTTTGTAATTTGTTATCTCTAATTTGTAATGGTATTTTTGTGTGTGTTTATTTCTAATTTTGTAATTTGTTATCTCTAATTTGTAATGGTATTTTTGTGTGTGTTTATTTCTAATTTTGTAATTTGTTATCTCTAATTTGTAATGGTATTTTTGTGTGTGTTTATTTCTAATTTTGTAATTTGTTATCTCTAATTTGTAATGGTATTTTTGTGTGTGTTTATTTCTAATTTTGTTATCTCTAATTTGTAATGGTATTTTTGTGTGTGTTAATTTCTAATTTTGTAATTTGTTATCTCTAATTTGTAATGGTATTTTTGTGTGTGTTTATTTCTAATTTTGTAATTTGTTATCTCTAATTTGTAATGGTATTTTTGTGTGTGTTTATTTCTAATTTTGTAATTTGTTATCTCTAATTTGTAATGGTATTTTTGAGTGTGTTTATTTCTAATTTTGTAATTTGTTATCTCTAATTTGTAATGGTATTTTTGTGTGTGTTTATTTCTAATTTTGTAATATGTTATCTCTAATTTGTAATGGTATTTTTGTGTGTGTTTATTTCTAATTTTGTAATTTGTTATCTCTAATTTGTAATGGTATTTTTGTGTGTGTTTATTTATAATTTTGTAATTTGTTATCTCTAATTTGTAATGGTATTTTTGTGTGTGTTTATTTCTTATTTTGTAATTTGTTATCTCTAATTTGTAATGGTATTTTTGTGTGTGTTTATTTCTAATTTTGTAATTTGTTATCTCTAATTTGTAATGGTATTTTTGTGTGTGTTTATTTCTAATTTTGTTATCTCTAATTTGTAATGGTATTTTTGTGTGTGTTTATTTCTAATTTTGTAATTTGTTATCTCTAATTTGTAATGGTATTTTTGTGTGTGTTTATTTTTTATTTTGTAATTTGTTATCTCTAATTTGTAATGGTATTTTTGTGTGTGTTTATTTCTAATTTTGTAATTTGTTATCTCTAATTTGTAATGGTATTTTTGTGTGTGTTTATTTCTAATTTTGTAATTTGTTATCTCTAATTTGTAATGGTATTTTTGTGTGTGTTTATTTCTAATTTTGTAATTTGTTATCTCTAATTTGTAATGGTATTTTTGTGTGTGTTTATTTCTAATTTTGTTATCTCTAATTTGTAATGGTATTTTTGTGTGTGTTTATTTGTAATTTTGTAATTTGTTATCTCTAATTTGTAATGGTATTTTTGTGTGTGTTTATTTCTAATTTTGTAATTTGTTATCTCTAATTTGTAATGGTATTTTTGTGTGTGTTTATTTCTAATTTTGTAATTTGTTATCTCTAATTTGTAATGGTATTTTTGTGTGTGTTTATTTCTAATTTTGTAATTTGTTATCTCTAATTTGTAATGGTATTTTTGTGTGTGTTTATTTCTAATTTTGTAATTTGTTATCTCTAATTTGTAATGGTATTTTTGTGTGTGTTTATTTCTAATTTTGTAATTTGTTATCTCTAATTTGTAATGGTATTTTTGAGTGTGTTTATTTCTAATTTTGTAATTTGTTATCTCTAATTTGTAATGGTATTTTTGTGTGTGTTTATTTCTAATTTTGTAATTTGTTATCTCTAATTTGTAATGGTATTTTTGTGTGTGTTTATTTCTAATTTTGTAATTTGTTATCTCTAATTTGTAATGGTATTTTTGTGTGTGTTTATTTCTAATTTTGTAATTTGTTATCTCTAATTTGTAATGGTATTTTTGTGTGTGTTTATTTCTAATTTTGTTATCTCTAATTTGTAATGGTATTTTTGTGTGTGTTTATTTCTAATTTTGTAATTTGTTATCTCTAATTTGTAATGGTATTTTTGTGTGTGTTTATTTCTAATTTTGTAATTTGTTATCTCTAATTTGTAATGGTATTTTTGTGTGTGTTTATTTCTTATTTTGTAATTTGTTATCTCTAATTTGTAATGGTATTTTTGTGTGTGTTTATTTCTAATTTTGTAATTTGTTATCTCTAATTTGTAATGGTATTTTTGTGTGTGTTTATTTCTTATTTTGTAATTTGTTATCTCTAATTTGTAATGGTATTTTTGTGTGTGTTTATTTGTAATTTTGTAATTTGTTATCTCTAATTTGTAATGGTATTTTTGTGTGTGTTTATTTCTAATTTTGTAATTTGTTATCTCTAATTTGTAATGGTATTTTTGTGTGTGTTTATTTCTAATTTTGTAATTTGTTATCTCTAATTTGTAATGGTATTTTTGTGTGTGTTTATTTCTAATTTTGTAATTTATTATCTCTAATTTGTAATGGTATTTTTGTGTGTGTTTATTTCTAATTTTGTAATTTGTTATCTCTAATTTGTAATGGTATTTTTGTGTGTGTTTATTTCTAATTTTGTAATTTGTTATCTCTAATTTGTAATGGTATTTTTGAGTGTGTTTATTTCTAATTTTGTAATTTGTTATCTCTAATTTGTAATGGTATTTTTGTGTGTGTTTATTTCTAATTTTGTAATTTGTTATCTCTAATTTGTAATGGTATTTTTGTGTGTGTTTATTTCTAATTTTGTAATTTGTTATCTCTAATTTGTAATGGTATTTTTGTGTGTGTTTATTTCTAATTTTGTAATTTGTTATCTCTAATTTGTAATGGTATTTTTGTGTGTGTTTATTTCTAATTTTGTAATTTGTTATCTCTAATTTGTAATGGTATTTTTGTGTGTGTTTATTTCCAATTTTGTAATTTGTTATCTCTAATTTGTAATGGTATTTTTGTGTGTGTTTATTTGTAATTTTGTAATTTGTTATCTCTAATTTGTAATGGTATTTTTGAGTGTGTTTATTTCTAATTTTGTAATTTGTTATCTCTAATTTGTAATGGTATTTTTGTGTGTGTTTATTTCTAATTTTGTAATTTGTTATCTCTAATTTGTAATGGTATTTTTGAGTGTGTTTATTTCTAATTTTGTAATTTGTTATCTCTAATTTGTAATGGTATTTTTGAGTGTGTTTATTTCTAATTTTGTAATTTGTTATCTCTAATTTGTAATGGTATTTTTGTGTGTGTTTATTTCTAATTTTGTAATTTGTTATCTCTAATTTGTAATGGTATTTTTGTGTGTGTTTATTTCTAATTTTGTAATTTGTTATCTCTAATTTGTAATGGTATTTTTGTGTGGTGTGTTTTGTTAAGTAGTTGGCATTCACTGTTAAAAGTATTATTATTTTAAAATGCTTTAGCCCCGCCATAGGTTTTTACCTAGTGGGGCATTGCAGTTACGAATATTATTTGTCAATTATATATATTTATGTATAAATAAATATATAAATGTACTATAGCTCCATTGGTGATGATGATGACAACGAAAGCACTCTATGAACAATACTCGTGTTGATAAATTTATGTACATAATAAATACGCTGAAAAAATGAGAAATTATAAATAAAACAAATAAAAAAAACAACAAAAATAAATTATGAAAAGATAATACTCCTCCCTCGAACACGAGATCCGATCTCAACCGAGGTATGAATAAAACTAGCAATTTAATTTTAAGATGTTTATTAAAATGCTATTTTTTAATTTGGGTACCTATGTATTTTTTAAAGATTGAATATGTCCTCGTAACAAGTACATACATATCCTCATACATTCCTTAAATAAAGCATATGCTTGTGCTATAGGTGAACGACATCGGTCGTGGTCGGATTCTGTTATCAGCTCTGCCACCATCCATCTATAAATAAATAAATAAATTGTTGCTTCGGAACATATCCTTTGGATTGTTGCCGCCCGATGTAATTCGGAGCTCCTCGTTGCTGTCCGTGGGCCTCTTCAAGGTCCCATTGGTCATGCGGATTTTGTGATCTCGAATAACAATTATAAAGCCTCCTGAGGAAGTTCTGTCTTAGTTATGGTGCCTTACTATTGGTAGGTTCCCATTAAGCTATTTTTTTACAGAAATCGTGATCACATCTCTAACGCTTTTCATTTAAAAAGATCTGAAGTCAATGACAGTCCACGAGTGTGAATTTTCTATTCACATTCGTCGATTGTTCTTTCTGCACTGTGGCGACGAGATCGCAATTCTAAAGGGCTCCATGAGCTACTTTTCGTGCTTTGCATTTTTTTTCTTGTCGCTCACTTAGCGTTCCGTGAAGGGGCCGTTTACAGTCCCCATAATATGCAGAGCGGGTGGTGGTGGGTGTAGCGAAAAAAAAAACATTTGTTGTAAAAATTTATGATGCGTCGGACAAAATTCTAACTACTATTTCACAACAAATGGGCAGAAGCTCAGCTTTATTCAACATTATTATTTAACGTTAAATTGAACGAGTATAGAGATAATATAGAATAAAATATATCCAAATATAAAAAATACATCAAAAATAAACAAAACACACTACTGTACCATAGTAGTGGAGAATTTAGGCAGGTATATATTTTTTGTAAGTTTTAAAAGTAAACATCATGGTACCATGGTACATTTAGGTAAACCGTTATGACAAAATGTTTTTCCAATATCCAGATTTATAATCTCTTCAAGACATATTTCAGATATAATATTTTATTTACTGAAAAGTCTATAAGCCGTTCCTCACCTAACGTTATATTTTATAATCTAAGGATGATGTTCACCAACTATGTAATACCAAACAACATAGATATATGACTATTTAGATAAACATACATTTTTACTCCTCATTAACCAAGGCGATATTGCAGTGGGGGGTTATGAATTCAGATTATCAGTAGCTAGTATCATGCTGAGATTGTATTCTGAAAGTTTCATCACAATGTATCTGTCTGTGTGTGATGTGTACTATGTCAGGCGTGTTTATTTTTCTTTATCGAATATAGATTAAAGTACTCATTTGTTTTTTTTTTCAAATTTGCAAATTTGTACGTATATCTATTACTCGCTTAGACCCCATTGGATTTTAAAGGTTATCTGAATAGTGCTTCTCAATTTTTGAACTGTCAAATATTTCAAAGTGACCCCCAGCTCGGGAAACTTTAAATTTGATATTTTTATTTAAAAATAGGTAAAAAGGCACATCACTTTTATAAAATGGTATTGAAGAATTATCAAGTTTATATGATAAAATATTAAAATCAACAATAATTTAACAAACCCTGAAAATTTTTCATAGAATATTTGAATACTTTGTGAGTGACTTGGCAGTAAGGCGTATAGCGTTGGCCACAACCTACTCTTTTTCAATAATTCTGATATAGCTTTACATTCTAAAGGCGGTATTACACAAGAAAACTAAACACCCTAAGCAAGTGGCGAGTTTATTGCCATATGGCAATTTCTTCCAACAAAGCAATGTATCCGGCCCAGAGAAGCAATATTAGCGAGAGAAATGAATTTAAATATATTTTTTTCCTCTGCTGGGAATCGAACCCAGGATGCCCGCATAGAAACCAAACGGCTTGCCAACTTTGCAACGGCGGTTGTGATTGTAAATTAAAGTAAAGGAATTTATTGATTTTATTGTCTTGCCTGTATTTTTTACCCATTTTTTAATTTCTTTTTTGATTGCATTTATGTTTTATGCCTTTTCTACCCCAATGGGAGTAAATATTGAAAACCTTGACTCCCAGGAATTGAAAATGTTTTTGTCCAAATGTTGACATAGTTCTGTATGTTGGATTGTCTAGACCAGTGATGGGCAAACTTTTTAAGGGGAGGGCCAGATAAAATAAAAAAATATCTAGGCGGGCCGAAAAAAAATTGAACAAAACAGATTTCTATAAGTGATAAAGTTTATTTTTGATTTTTACATCACACACAGCTTATATTATATATGTAGATTATACTTATAAGAAAAAAGTTAGAAAAATTGATTATTCTTTAGAAGAGTATGGCTTATGTGACAGATGAAACTGTGACCGAGCTTCTAAAAATTGCTGGGATGAGCTGATTCGCAGTAGTGAAGCTAAATGATGCTTCATAGTAGTAGAAAACACCTGTTCACAGAGGAAGATGCACATATCGCTATTATCTTTTAAGCGTGAGATTTTGGGTTGGGGAAACTTGATTTTGACAGGTCCTTGTAGAACTCAATTTTAGAAACGTTGAGAAATAGTTGCTTCAATTCAACGCAGAAAATACCTACATTTTGTCCTATTCTAGGTGTAATTTTAGGGGTTATTCGAAACTATGTCGCGGGCCGGATTGACTACCCCGAAGGGCCGCATTTGGCCGCGGGCCGTACTTTGCCCATGACTGGTCTAGACTGTCGTGCAGTTTGGGTTGTCTAGTCTGTCTTGTAGTTTGGGTTGTCTAGTCTGTCGTGTAGTTTGGGTTGTCTAGTCTGTCGTGTAGTTTGGGTTGTCTAGTCTGTCGTGTAGTTTGGGCTGTCTAGTCTGTCGTGTAGTTTGGGTTGTCTAGTCTGTCGTGTAGTTTGGGCTGTCTAGTCTGTCGTGTAGTTTGGGTTGTCTAGTCTGTCGTGTAGTTTGGGTTGTCTAGTCTGTCGTGTAGTTTGGGCTGTCTAGTCTGTCGTGTAGTTTGGGTTGATCGTAAACTAACCTGTTCAGCTGCACTTCCTTCCTGAATGTCAGATATAAATATCCCTTGTCCGACCTCTGCATGCCGTCCTTCTATGATCATGATCCCCAAGCTCTGTGTTCCCTGCAACACCAACATCAGACATAATATAAAACCCTTTCTTAGCTTAACACCTTCAAATTGCACCATCGATAATAAATATGCCAAATAAATAAATAAAACTGCAAATCAGATTAGAACAAGACTTTGTAAAAAGAGGGTTAATGAGTATGGTAAGAAATTATTTCCAATGACGATGATTTACCAAAACATTTGCCGATCCAACTGCCGATTTTTTCAAGAGTATTTATTTCTCTTAACAAATCAACAAAGTTTCAAGGTAAAATGTTCTAGATTTGTATGGCCAGGTCTATATTTTTCATGTTTTTCATGCGCGATATACCACGACTCACTCATTGCACGGAGTACTCCATCTAGTAATATGGAAATCTTTGGTAAATATACATACATACATACATACCATCACGCCGTTTCCCTATTTGGGGTAGGCAGAGAGAACCGAACGCCAGACTCTTCTATCTTGACATACCTGTTTTGCCTCATTTACATTCATACATCGCGTCATACATGCTCTCCTATTGTTCTGACTTCGTATGTTCCCCTCTTTCAAAATCTCATTTATATGATCATGCTAGCTCTTTCTCGGTCGACCCTTACATCTCATTCCACTCTTTTCAGCCTTGTATACTTTCTTTGTCAGTCGTTCATCGTTCATTCTCTCTACATGTCCGAACCATCGCAAAGCATTTATCTTCATTCTACTCAAAATATCCCTTTCAATCTTACATTCTCTTCTGATATCTTGATTCCTTATTCTATCATAAATTGTTTTACCACTCATTCGTCTTAGGGATATCAAAGAGAATATCCTGTTTTTAACGTATGACAACACCAAATGCAATGATGCCAACTATACCTACCACGAAGTGCACTTTTACATTAAACGCATTCTAGATACCTACGTATTTCTTCCGAGTCATTACCAACTGAAACATGTCCATATTCGAGAAATTGTAATTTTGAATAATATCAATCAATTAAAAAATTAATTGAACTCCTTATTATAAAATAACTTAAATTTCAAAATAATTAGCATTGTAAGTGTTCATTAATACCTACATTATCAATGTTCATTATACACAAATTGACTAATTTCAGAATAATTGTATAAGATAATGAATAAATTGGACTTAATCTAATCAATTTTTATTAAGTATGTCAATTAATGAAACAATTTCAAATAATTATTTGAAATTGTTATTGTTATATGATGAGTTCTTGAGAATATCATAGAAAACCTTTAGAAATTCAAGTCTATTCTATAAATACACAAATGATGCAAAACATGAGATTTTAATATTTGTGACGAATAAACCTACTTAGTTGAATATATTTTTTAATTGCATTCCTGTCGGGATATTGATAACTATATATAAAAAAATGTTAATAAAAACCTACTCAGAATTTAATATACAAATAGATGATTAATTGAAACTTTAAATGCAAGAGTTTCCAACTGGTACTACAAAATATTATTTAATACATACCTATATACTTAATAATAATAATAATAATAATGAACACTTTCTTGCACCCTGCGCAAGTGGCGAGTTTATTGCCGTAAGTATGGCAATTTCTTCCAACTAACCAGTGTTTCCAGCCCAGAGAAGCAATATTTGCGTGAGAAATAAATTTAAATAAATTTCTCCTCTGCTGGGAATCGAACCCAGGACGCCCGCACAGAAACCAAACGGCTTACCAACTGTGCCACGGCGGTCGGCATACTTCGTCTATTAGTAATTCAATGACAGTCATATTCAATTTTGACTTCATTTCGAAAATAAAAAACATAAAAGTCTTTGATACCACTTACATATAATTATTTTATTTATTTATTGCTTCTTGGGTAACTAAAACGTACTGTTTTAAATGTTTAACACGCATCCAATAACAAGTTGCCACATTCTATAAATTAACGATATTTATCTTATCACAGATCCAGACTGAAAACAAAATTCAAAACTGTGTATCCAACAGGAATCGAACCCGGGACCTTTGACTCAGAAGTCAGATATCTATAGCCGCGTATGCCGACATTATTACTATATAAGTAGTATCAAAAATAAATAATCAAATAAATAATCCCTTCCTATAGAATATAGCCGTATGGCGCATTTTTTATGAGAACTCGCGTGAAAAAGAGATGACAGCATAAATTCGTAAGACCAATTTTTTCACACACATAAAATATTATTTCCCGTAAACAATCTTATAAAAATGTTTGTTTTGGTGTTTTCCACGAACACCTTAAAAATGTGTATTTTTTGCGCAATTTATAATGACAAGCACCTACTCATAGTCCAAATTTCGAAACATAAAATTGAAAAATTACAGAATAAATGCACAAGAATTAACGAAAAACGATTTATATGAATTTGATTTGAACAATTTAACCTTTACCCATGAACAAAATATGAAATTACAGAAAAAAGCATAAGATTTAATGAAAATCGATTAATTTGAATTTAATTTGAACAATTTAACCTTTACCCATGAACAAATTATGAAATTACAGAAAAAATGCATAAGATTTAATGAAAAACGATTAATTTGAATTTAATTTGAATTTAATTTGAACAATTTAACCTTTACCCATGAACAAATTATGAAATTACAGAAAAAATGCATAAGATTTAATGAAAATCGATTCATTTGAATTTTATGTGAAAAAAAATAGCCTTTAGGTACTCATGGACAACTTCTATAAAATGTCTAATTTTAAAAGAAAAAAAAAACCAGAACAAAACCGTGTGTTCATTGGCATTTCAAGCCACTTGTCTTTATTTTCCTTGTGTATATTTACTTACACAATAGTCAGTACGAATATTTCTCACTACTGTGTACAATAGCGTAAGCATAAATTATGCAAATTAGATCGTAAATTACTAAATATGTTAAGCACGGTGAAAATAAAAACCTTTTTAATGGTGACACTCCGGACGTTCTTGTAGCCTGCATAGCGGTTCTCTTCAGTCTGAAAAGAAATGAAAAAAGCACATTAGAATATTTTAAATTTGTTTTATTTGAAATAAATGGCCAGAGGTCGGGGTCGTTCAAGAAAAGGATGGTAGGACCAGTTGAATATATTCTGTAAGAAGCGTGATAAACACACGAACATGCATAAATGTTGATAAGAGAATGTAAGTATGCAAAGATGGAAAAACGAGTGGGTTGTGGCCAACGCTAAACTCCTCACTAACAAGTCATTCTATAAAGTATTCAAACTTTGTATGGAAAATATTCAGCATTTTCATGAAGTGAGTTTGTTAAATTATTTTTTTATTTAAATATTTTATTATAAAAACTTGATAATATTCTTCAATGCCATTTTATGAAAGTGATGCCTTTTTACCAATTTGAAAATAAATATTTCAAATATATAGATTTCTGAGATTTCATAAAAGTTTTACATAATAATAATTGGGGTCTCACTAGCCATCAGTGAGTTTCCCACACAAAAAAAGGTCAAATACATGTTACATTCAATAAGATACAGTATTAAAATTATAAGATGTGGGGTCACTTTGAAATATTCATTGACATATTAGACAGATATCTTTCCGAATGTAATGGGGTCTAAGTGAGTATTAGATACACAAATTTGCTAGAATCGAATGAGTACTTTAGTTTTAGTCTATAATCGATAAAGTAAAATGAACACGCCGTACATAGCACATAGCATACACACACAAATACATTGCGATGAAACCTTCAGAATACAATCTTAGCATGATCCAACACTGTCGATTTGTACAGGAGAACTTTGTTCTCTTAACATATTGACAAAGCCAGGATATGCGAGATTTGTATGTAGGGTCTATAATTTTCACGGCTTTTCCAACTTTGAAGTCAAAAAACACCAACTTAGAGGCTTCGCAGCATATATGTTCCATACACGGATTTACTCAGAATACGGAGTAGAACATTTCGTGTGTGTGTGTGTGTGTGTGTGTGTGTGTGTGTGTGTGTGTGCGTGCGTGCGTGCATGCGTGCGTGCGCGCGTGTGCGTGTGCGTGTGTGTGTGTATGTGTGTGTGTGTGTATGAATTATGTTTTCAATACCAAAAAAAATGCTAAAATTGAATTATGATAACAAAAATCGGTAGTTAAACTGTTCAAGTATAATAATAATAAACACTTCCTTGCCCCCTGTGCAAGTGGTCTGCGCAATTCTCGACGTGGAGTTTGAACAGATAACAACCAAGTGGGTCGATGGGTCGATAGCAGATCGGTTAGCGCATTGGGTTAGTAATCCAGTGGTCGCGAGTTCGGATCCTGCCTCGACCGATTTCGTTCACCTATAGCACAAGCATTTATGCTTATTTTAGGGAATGGTGGAAGATGTATATGTACTTGTATAACATGGTAGATACCTATCTTTTTACGTGATACCCGTTGAGATTTCGGTGTACGGTGTAACATAATTATCCACTGTTAGATTTTAGTAGAAAGAAATAAAAAAAATATTGAATAAAATATAATCATGTTTTAAAAAAATTGTACAAAGTTATTTTTCAAGAAATAATGGATATAAAAATTATTTGTGAAAAAAAAATATAGCGATAATAGATGCACTCATCCTTTTAGTTATTAGATATACTCAGAGGACATCTTAAAATACAATCAATCATGTCAACAGATTCGTCTCATGTTCCATCACAGCATCCTTGTACGGTCCATGGGTGAGAATGATGCCTCATTTGTCATTCTTATATTAAATGTGTAGGAATACCACCATTTCTCTCTCTCTCTTTTTCTTTTTTATTTTTTACAGCTCGGTATACACCGACGATACTGACGATCGACACTATTAGTGTCTGATGGTGTCCACATGGTAAGCAATATTTCGTGTAGACATCGGTGTATACAGCTATCTATAGTGTCCCAATTCGAGTGTATTGGACACTATTTTCATCCTGTTTACACGACAGCGACACAGAAACTATGTACATCTGCAACTCACCAAGGACGCGGGTGACTATTTTTATAATTTTATTAAATTCTTTTATTTTTTTAATAATTCAAATAAGAATATGGCCCGGCATTTGATTTGGCCTTGAAATCGTTGGAGCACT
This sequence comes from Molanna angustata, assembly GCA_963576475.1. NCBI lineage: Eukaryota > Metazoa > Arthropoda > Insecta > Trichoptera > Molannidae > Molanna > Molanna angustata. Next base: position 12,923,576 of record OY754985.1, on the reverse strand, counting down.
AGAAGTTAAAAGTTATGGGGAGATTAAATAATTTCATTTCAATTCAAATTGTCAACAACCTTAAATGATACGTGACGCGAAGCTGTGACTAAATACCAAATATTTTATTATTACAACAACACATTATTTTATTTGTTACGCAACATGGTACGTTTTAAATTTTTTATACCTATCAATGTTTTTTTTTAAATCAATCAATCATTGTTGTAATTTATTTACAGATGGATCTGAGATTAAGTGATCACGGTAAAATAATTATCTTATGTAGAACATCTACGAATACACGGACTATATATAGAAACAGGATGGATCATTTTAAAGTGGGATGAAAAAACATCGCAATAATAAAGTGTATGCAAATTATACCTATACAATACAATAAAATTATACAATTTTGCAATAAAAAAGAAGCAAATCAAGTACAAAACGATTTTAAATATAATATATCAAAGAAAAAAGAAATAAAATAAAGCAATGAAAAAAAAGGAAATCAATACAAAAAACAACGAGAAAAAAAGTAAATCATAATAAAGAAACGGCGAGAAATAAATAAACATAAATTGATGGTTTTAAAGTAACGTTTTTGTGATAACCTCACATCATGAGCGCATTGAATATATGTAATACAACAATAAAGCAAATAAAAAATAAAACAATTGATGAAAAGTATATGATTATTTTTGGTAACATAGTATATGTATATTTTTATTAAAGTATATGTATATTTTTGGTAACTCAGCTAAATCGAGGGTGATTTGCGCCATTTTAGTGCCTATGAGACACACAAATCATTATTTATAGTCGAAGAATTAATTTAATTTCAGGTTGAACATTTGATTTGAGAACATTGGGGCAAACCGGTGGAAACAAAACCAATCATGTTTACCCATATCATGGATATAATTATCACACGGAGTTCTATGACATCTAAAGAGATTATAGAACCCATATAATAATTTTGTCCATGATATGGGTAATCGTGAGGGTTTTAATTTCGCCGATTGGACTAGAATTGCCCCCCATGGTTGGTTTTGATACCGCCTGTTGACCAGACTTGCCCTCCAGGAATTTAAAAATTTGTCAATGAACGCGGTTTTCGTTCAGTGATAATAGGTGAGCAACATTACAAGGACGAGGAACATTAAAAATATAATTATAAGGATCAAATTCGAATCTTGGAAAAATGACGATATGACCATAAAGAGCGAAATGAATTTTTACTAGGCATGCGTAATGACCAGTAATGACATATGACGTGGAGGCACGAGGAGAGACAGTCAGAAGTAAACAAACGATGAGAACTTCAGAAATGAGGACGCTAAGAATGATAGCAGGAAAAACCTCGAGAGACCGAGTGAGGAACACCAGAATAAGGGAAATATGTGAGGTGATGATTTAATCAGATCGAGAAGGCAGCGGAGGAGGGGTTGGTGTGGTCACGTCCAAAGGATGAACAGCACCAGACTTCCTCACATCGTGCTGCACAATCAACCTCACGGAACCCGCCCTCGATGGAGGTATAGCTGGGAGTCCAATTAACAGGAGGAGCAGGCCTCTTAAAACAGACCCAAAGGTCTACACAAAAGAAAAAGAAATTCAGATCTTTTTGGGCAACAAAAGAACACATATGGTCGGGCGACTCAACATCCAATCAGCATAAATTGGTATATTGAACTATCTACAACACGAATTTTATAGAAGTGAGATGCCAATTTACAATAAATTGTCCAATTCGAAGACGATAAATATTGAATATTTCTCTTTTTTCCTGTACTAAAATAAGTTGGTATACAAATGACGTCACACACATTCTTTCTCTTGACGAGCTCTACACACTTGGATAGTCAATGTATGTGAACACGTGTATAACGTCTAGTGTCGTCGTATATCCCGACCATAACTAAATGGAGAAACAAATTTTCCGACAGTTAAATATTATTTCTGATTGTTGCTAGTACATAATATATTATGTTAATCGTGATATTTAAACGAGCATTAGCTTAATAAGATTATTGACACGTTTCGTCCAGGCCACATAGAATAAAATCTAAATCTTAAGTAAAGTGCAAAAGAATTGCAAGTGTGTATTATGTAAGTATTCATTGCGACAATGTACCACAATAATTTAAGTTTTTTCGTGTTCTTTGCTGAAGTGTGATACGTTATATGATAGACAAATAATAATATAGTTTCCAGAAAATAATTTGAGAATTTTCGTATTGGAGGGGGGGTAGATTGCACATGTACTAACCAAGTAACAAACTTAAATTTGCGCTCTGAGCAGCCCACTTGATTTTCATATTATTTGTCGAAAACTATATTATGATGTTGCTGTTGCTTGGACTAACGTGATATACATATTGCGTCCAATCAGGTGTTATTCATGGACGACGAAGAAAAATCTAAAATTATTCTTAAAAATTTTCTTGAGATCAATCGACTATCGTTTGAACTCAAGTCTAAAGTATCAAATATGGTAGCAATTCTCTCAAAAAGGGGTTTTTAATCGGCGTTATTCTTGCGATTATTTAGTCATTATTTACCTTTTATTACACCGTATTTATAATGACAACAATAAGTAGATTATTGCTGCCCAACTAGGAAATCCTGTTCAAGGGATAGCATTTTACAATTTTTATTGACAATTATATGAACCAGGCGATTTTTCCCGTTCCACACTAACTATGTACACAATCTCAACTTTCTGCACTCACAATCATATTACTTACCTCAATAAACATATGGGCTCACACAAAACAGATCAACCAGGTCCCAATGTCCGCCATAATACCTGTCATAAATCCAATCTCTGACGCGATTTTTATTTCAGAGCCATAGAAAGAGACTAGTTAAATATGGTGTGATTAATAAGAATCACATGGTTCCCAAATCAAATCAAATATATTTATGTGTTACTCAAAGAGCATCGCAAACACATTACGGCATAGTTACAAATATTGTTAATAATTTTAATTTTGAATTATTTAAATAGTTATTGTTGAATACTAAGTATTTGTGTTAGTTCTGTCCTCCCATAATTTATGATGTATTTTTTAATATTAATATGAATATTCTTTGTGATGTTATTTCTTTAAGAGAGGAAGGTAAACTATTGTAGAGTCGAGGAGCAATAAATGAAAAATTTCTTTGACTAAAAGATGTTTTCATAAGTGGGATTGTATAATTTAGGTTTGTACTTGTTCGTGTGCTTATAGATTGTTGTGTTCTCGGATATTGTAGAGTACTTTTATGAAAGTAAATCAGAATGTATTGGATGTATGTTCGTCTAGCTAGGGTCAAATACTTTGAACTCGTTGTAAAGGTTTTCTGTATGATAGTCAAAAGGTTTCTTAAGTATTATTTTTGCAATGCATCTCTGAGCTAGACAAAGTTTTTCCATGATGGTCTTGGCACACATATCATGTTTTTAGTCAATAGATTTAGCGTTATATGACCTATTAAAAATAATTCTTATGATATTCTTGCACGATATTTCACCATGTGCGCTTGGACAGTTGTTTAAATTACAAGTCGATTGAACCAACAATCGAGTATCTGTCAAATAACCAACTATATTGTTTCAGGCATTAAAGCAAATATTATTGCTTGTCAATTGAAAACAATAAGAGCAATGATTAAGTGTGTCAATAAAATTGAATTGATATGTAGGTACTCAAATCGCAACACCATGAGAATTTAAATTCAATCAATTACCATCTGAACAAATAGATTATTACTATGTATATACCCAACCAATGTTAACATCTAATGGTAAACTAATTCTTATAATAATTATTGTTTGTAATTACTATGCGATGGATTAATAATACCGTCCTCGACACTATATAAGAATTAAACTCGGTGACGAAAATATATGTATTAAAGAAAAATCATCAACTTCAATATATTATTATAAATAAAATGCAAAGAATAAAGGCATGATAAAGTCATTTAGTGGATTCCACGAAATTATCATCAGAATCTTTTAATGAATCCAAAAACAGACACGGCATTCGGACAAAGACATTACTACTATTTAGCATCGACAATTTTTAATATGATAAAAAATAAATAAAGGACGTACAGTAGATGAAATGTTTGAAACTATGTAAAGAAAACAATAGATACTTGGATTAAAAACAATGGCATCGTAGGTAAGATGAAAATAAATGTCCTAAGGTGGTTCGGCCACATAGAAAGAATGAGTGATGACCGTCTGACAAAAAAAGGATACAAGGCTGATAAAAGAGGAACGAAAAGTAGAGGTCGGCCAAGAAAAAGTTGGCACGATCACATAAATGGGATTTTGAAAGATGGTGATGTTAGAAGTAAGAATAATAGAAGAGCGTGTATGAGACGATGTATGGACGTGAATGAAGCGAGGAATGTATGTCAAGAGAGAGGAGTCTGGCGTTCGGTTCTCTCTGCCTACCCCAAATAGGGAAATGGTGTGATGGTATGGTATGGTATGGCATAATATACTGCAGAAACATGAGCAAGTAACAAAAGCTAAAAAAAATATTTTATTTCATAATAGGTACCTATAATATTTAAAAATATGTAATGTCCTTTTTTTCTGTGATAAATAATGCAAGTGATTTTCAGCCTCCTTTGAACAGGCTCAGACTAGTGAGGTGGTTTACACAAAAAAAGTTATATAATATTTTTAATTATTTTAAATCGTATTTTTTCTAATATTAATTTATTGTTTGTAATTCACGTGAAATCACACAATATCACAGAAGTTTTATCAAATTAATCAAAATAAAATTATAAGATTATTATAAAAATCAATGACGTAAAAGATACACGTAATGATGGCAACACTGAGTAATATTATATTAAAAATATTTTTTCTTTCGGTTTATGAAAATAAACCAGTTTTGAGTTGTACTAAAATATTTAACTAAACACTTATCTTCAAAGTGTTACACAAAAAAGATAAAAAAAAATCGTTGACTAGTGATGAGAAAGTTTAGCATTTCAAGACTGCGTATGTCAAAGCAAGACCAAGACCAGGTGCACAATACAAATAACAAGACCTAAGCCAGTCTTTTCAAAAAAAACATTTTTAGACATTTTATTTTTTTTGACACTGATGCCATTTATAGCATAAAGTTCCATTAGATTTCTTAAAAACTAGTTGCATGTAACACATGAGATCCAACTGTCGACAGCGATAGTATGTATAGTTGAAGAATAAGTACCAAACCCATAAATACAAATTATTTATTATTTTATGATATTTAGTTTTCTATACAACACATGTAACTAGGTAGTCAAGATAGGATAGTATGGAGGTCAGTCTTTTTTTCCTACCCGGAATATGAAAACAGCATGATGGTATATGTATATTGTATGTTTAGAGATGAAGTATCAAATTATTAAGTCTTCTTTGATATTGTGTATAGGTGACTACCATACAAATTGTATGAAGCGATGTCGTCACTAAATTCAATTTTTATAAAAATTGTTAAAAAAATTTGAGATGTACTGCTACAATGTTAATATTTTTTATATAAAATTAAATTATCTAGTTGGGGTGTTTCGGCTTTTTTCGATATTTCAAAAAAAAAAAATGGAAATATAGGCAGTTAAACTCATAAATTTATCATAAAAAAAATACTTTTATTAATAAAAAATGTTTGAGAAACCCTGGAATTTTTTTGAAAAAATTGATTTGAGATTTTGTATTTGTCTATGTTTATACCAATTTTCAGCGTTCTAGCTTTTATGGTTTCTGAGATATAGGGAAAAATAAAATAAAAATTCAAAAGTTGATAACCCCTGACTGAAACAAAAATTCAAAATTCCGAGTATAAAAGTTTTGTAGGCCTGTAACTGTTTATATATTCTGAAATTTTAGGCTCTATAAATTGAGCGGATCAAAAGTTATAAGGGGGGGACGGACACACACACACACAGACATACACACACACACAGACACACACACACACACAGACACACACACACACACACACACACACACACACACAGACACACGAAATGTTCTACTCCGAATTCTGAGTAAATCCGTGTATGGAACATATATGCTGCGAAGCCTCTAAGTTGGTGTTTTTTGACTTCAAAGTTGGAAAAGCCGTGAAAAAAGTAGACCTCTCCATACAATTCTCGCGTATTCTGGCTTGATACATTGTCGATATGTTAAGAGAACAAAGTTCTCCTGAACAAATCGACAGTTGGATTAAATCACACGTTTTTTTTAATATTTAACCAGCTGAAAAGGCCTTCACCAGGCGAAACGGTTTTCCTGTTTGTAAACTATTAAATATTATAGAAGAAAACCTTTAATATCAAATATTATATACATACCATCACGTCATGTCCCTTACGGGGTGAGCAAAGAGAACCGAGCACTATGTACTTACCCTTCTATTTTTGCACACATTCCTGACTTCCTTTACATCCATGCATCGTCTCATACATACTCGTCCATTGTTCAAGCTTCTTATGTTTCCTTCTTTCAAAATATAATTCACATGGTCATGCCACCTCTTACTTTTAAATAATGTAGAAGAAAACAGCGTGTTTCTATAATTTTTAATTCAAATGTAACCAATTAACTACTTTTTATCTAGTTTTAATATAAACTGATGTTTTACATTGTTATTACTGACCAACAATAGATATTTTTTGGTACCTATATTTCAAGAATGCAATATCAAGAATGTGTATTGGGTATGCAAGACCATACCAAGAATCGACTGCGTATGAAAGATAACAATAATGATAATCATGAACACTTCCTTGCACCCTAAGCAAGTGGCGAGCTTATTGCTGTATGTTAATTTCTTCCAACTAACCAGTGTTTCCAGCCCAGAGAAGCAATATTTTCGTGAGAAATGAATTTAAATAAATTTTTCCTCTGCTGGGAATCGAACCCAGGACGCCCGCACAGAAACCGAACGGTTTACCAACTGTGCCACGGCGGTAGGCTAATATTTATAGTGACGATAATAATTGACAGTGTAGGTACCTTTACAGGTTGAGAAAAAGCATTTAAAATCAATGCTAAAGCAAGATACACTATGTAGTACGATGATATTTAAAAATACTAGATACGTTACTAGTTTTTTTTTTTATTTTATTTATTTATTTAATGTTGCTTCTCGGGAAATAAACAGGTACTATGTCAAATATTAATTTAACACGCACCCAATAACAAGTTGACACATTTTGGAGACTTACGATATTATTCGTCATACAGATCCAGACTGAAAAAAACAATTTAAAACTGTGTCTCCACCGGGAATCGAACCATGGGACCCTTGGATCAGCAGTCAGATACCCAACCAACTGAGCCACGAAAGCCGACAAGATTCGGTAAACAGAAAGTAAGGCGCAACCTCACTTAATTCTTACTGCACTTTAGTTGCACGCAAGATGTTGTAGTGTTCGGACGTATTGTTGTAGTTAAAATGCCATGAAAACACGTAAAAATTACACTAGGACTGAGAACAACCAGATATATCATTTTATTCTGCATATTTATACGATAACTAATATATTCAAATTGAAAGTTATAGCAAACAACTGGTTAATTACTTAAGGACGAAAATATTACTACTTAATTGATTTAAAAATATCAAAATTATATTAGCACTAGTTGCATGTAACACATGAGATCCAACTGTCGATAGCGATAGTATGTATAGTTGAAGAATATGTACCAAACTATAAATCCATAAATACAAATTATTGAATATTTTCAGATATTTTGTTTTCTATACAACATATGTAGGTATGTATGTTAAGATAGGATAGTATGGAGGAAGTTCCTTTTTTCCTACCCAGAATATGAAAATATCATGATGGTATGTATGTTTGGAGATGAAGTATCAAACTATTAAGTTATCTTACATATTGTGTCTAGGCGACTGCCATACAAAATGTATGAAGCGATGTCGTCACTAAATTCAATTTTTAAAAAAATTGTTAAAAAAAAATTGAGATCTTCTACTACAATGTTAATATTTTTTTATAGAAAATTAAATTATCCAGTTGGGGTGTTTTGCGATAATTGTATAAGTTTTGGAAATATAGGCAGTTAAACTCATAAATTTATCATAAAAAAAATACTTTTCTTAATAAATAATGTTGAGAAACCCTGGAATTTTTTTGAAAAAATTAATTTGAGATTTTGTATTTGTCTATGTTTATACCAATTTTCAGCGTTCTAGCTTTTATGGTTTCTGAGATAAAGGGAAAAATAAAATAAAAATTCAAAAGTTGATAACCCCTGACTGAAACAAAAATTCAAAATTCCGAGTATAAAAGTTTTGTAGGCCTGTAACTGTTTATATATTCTGAAATTTTAGGCTCTGTAAATTGAGCGGATCAAAAGTTATAAGGGACACACACACACACACAGACATACACACATACACACACACACACACACACACACACACACACACACACACACACACACACACACACACACACACACAGACACACACACACACACACACAGACACACGAAATGTTCTACTCCGAATTCTGAGTAAATCCGTGTATGGAACATATATGCTGCGAAGCCTCTAAGTTGGTGTTTTTTGACTTCAAAGTTGGAAAAGCCGTGAAAAAAGTAGACCTCTCCATACAATTCTCGCGTATTCTGGCTTGATACATTGTCGATATGTTAAGAGAACAAAGTTCTCCTGAACAAATCGACAGTTGGACTACACTAAAAAGTATACTTGCACCTCTATATCACTTCAACCTACCACTAAACCTTATAAAAACTAGTTGCATGTAACACATGAGATCCAACTGTCGATAGCGATAGTACGTATAGTTGAAGAATAAGTACCAAACTATAAACCCCTAAATACAAATTATTTAATATTTTAAGATATTTGGTTTTCTATACAACACATGTACCTAGGTATGTATGTCAAGATAGGATAGTATAGGTCAGTCCTTTGATCCTACCCAGAATATGAAAACAGAATGATGGTATGTATGTATGTTTAGAGATTAGTATCACTTCTTAGATATTGTGTGTAGGCGACTGCCAGACAAATTGTATGAAGCAATTTCGTCACTAAATTCAATTTTTATAAAAATTGTTAAAAAAAGTTTAAGATGTGCTAATACAATGTAAATATTTTTTATAGAAAATTAAATAATCTAGTTGGGGTGTTTCGGCTTTTTTCGATATTTAAAAAAAATAGAAATATAGGCAGTTAAACTCATAAATTTCTCATAAAAAAATATTTTTCTTAATAAAAAATGTTTGAGAAACCCTGGAATTTAAAAAAAAAACTAATTTGAGATTTTGTATTTGTCTATCTTTATATCAATTTTCAACGTTATAGCTTTTATGGTTTCTGAGATATATGGAAAAATAAACCAAAATTTCAAAAGTTGATAACCCCTTAAAATAATTTCCTCCTCATTGTACCATATGAATGTATTAATTTTAGTGTATGTATTGTGTATGTGAAGTCCTGTGTATATTTACATATATTAATTGTTAGCTTTTTTTTAAATTTATTTTTCCACTTTTTGTAAATTAAAATAATATATTTTTTTTATGAACTCTGATGTTTAGTGTACCTTACTGTAGACTCCTATGTATTTTATGTATCTTGTTAAATTTAAGTTTTGTGAACTCCTCCCCGCACAAAGTTTCCTTCTTTTCGGGGAGAATTTCAAATTTATTTGTGATATATATTTTTACTCTCCACACTATGGAATAGGGGAGAGTCATGATTTCGCAAAATTTAAGCGTATTTTTTTTACATCAATTTCTCAATGGGTATCATGTAGAGAATGCACACTATGAGTTTCGTCGTGATGTGTTTGTGTGTATGGCGTATACGCTGTACGCCGTACGCCGTACGCCGTACGCCGTAGCATTTATCTTTTTTGTGTCCTCTCTACAGCCCAAACTATAAGTCTGATCGACTTCATATTAACATCATATGTGTAAAGTGCAAAGACCTAGAGCTGATTAGTTTTCCATAGACAACTTTTGATTTCTTCTCTATGAATTCATCATTTACGTTGTTTTTTTTTGTGTCCTCTCTGCAGCCCAAACTATAAGTCCGATTGACTTCATATTGATATCACATGTGTTAAGTCCATAAACTTAGAGCTGATTAGTTTTCCATAGACAACGGTTCATTTTTTCCCAATGTTTCTTTATGATTTCATCTATTAAAACTGAAAAAATGCTCTCACGACCTGGAAATTAGAGATATTTTAATTTGGTTTCAACTATTTATACAACACCAAGAATCTTCCTAAAATTGTATTCAAAGTTGGTCAATGTTAAAAGAAAAATATTCAACGGTTTCAAAAATTATATTTTATTTAATGGATATTTGTATGAAACTTATATGTAACAAGAGAATTTTTTTATATTTGGCAATGTTCAGTTCATTGATTTCATATTGATATAAGAATATTAATAGCTTGAACTTAGAACTGATTAGCTTTTCATAGATATCATAAAATTTCTTCATATGATATCACGTGTCAACATTGTCAAAATGCTCTAACGCTCTTTGAAACAAAATTTATCTGCTTTTTTTAAAATATTTCATACAACATAAGCAGTCTTCACTATACTGCATTAAAAGTTTGTCTATCTTAACATAAAAATATACTATCGGAAGAAAATTTATATTCCTGTTAGTAACATTTAGTATGAATAAAAATGTAATTAGATAAATTTCTATTTATGGAAACGTTCAGTAATTTGATTTCATGTTATAATGTAAAGAGCTTGAACATAGAACTGATTAGCTTTCCATAAATAACAAAAAAAATCTTCATATGATATCACCTGTCAAAATTTGGAAAATGCTCTCGCGTTCTTTAGAACAAAATTTATCTGCTTTTTTTAAAATATTTCATACAACATAAGCATTCTTCCCTATACTCCATTAATAGTTTGTCTATCTTAACATAAAAATATACTATCGGAAGAAAATTTATATTCCTGATAGTAACATTTAGTATGAATAAAAATGTAATTAGATAAATTTCTATGTATGGAAAAGTTCAGTAATTTGATATCATGTTATAATGTAAAGAGCTTGAACATAGAACTGATTAGCTTTCCATAAATAACAAAAAAAATCTTCATATGATATCACCTGTCAAAATTTGGAAAATGCTCTCGCGTTCTTTAGAACAAAATTTATCTGCTTTTTTTAAAATATTTCATACAACATAAGCATTCTTCACTATACTGCATTAATAGTTTGTTTATCTTAACATAAAAATATACTATCGGAAGAAAATTTACATTCTTGATAGTAACATTTAGTATGAATAAAAATGTAATTAGATAAATTTCTATGTATGGAAAAGTTCAGTAATTTGATTTCATGTTATAATGTAAAAAGCTTGAACATAGAACTGATTAGCTTTCCATAAACAACAAAAAAAATCTTCATATGATATCACCTGTCAAAATTTGGAAAATGCTCTCGCGTTCTTTAGAACAAAATTTATCTGCTTTTTTTAAAATATTTCATACAACATTAGCATTCTTCACTATACTGCATTAATAGTTTGTTTATCTTAACATAAAAATATACTATCGGAAGAAAATTTACATTCCTGATAGTAACATTTAGTATGAATAAAAATGTAATTAGATAAATTTCTATGTATGGAAAAGTTCTGTAATTTGATTTCATGTTATAATGTAAAGAGCTTGAACATAGAACTGATTAGCTTTCCATAAATAACAAAAAAAATCTTCATATGATATCACCTGTCAAAATTTGGAAAATGCTCTCGCGTTCTTTAGAACAAAATTTATCTGCTTTTTTTAAAATATTTCATACAACATAAGCATTCTTCACTATACTGCATTAATAGTTTGTTTATCTTAACATAAAAATATACTATCGGAAGAAAATTTACATTCCTGATAGTAACATTTAGTATTAATAAAAATGTAATTAGATAAATTTCTATGTATGGAAACGTTCAGTAATTTGATTTCATGTTATAATGTAAAGAGCTTGAACATAGAACTGATTAGCTTTCCATAAATAACAAAAAAAATCTTCATATGATATCACCTGTCAAAATTTGGAAAATGCTCTCGCGTTCTTTAGAACAAAATTTATCTGCTTTTTTTTAAATATTTCATACAACATAAGCATTCTTCACTATACTGCATTAATAGTTTGTTTATCTTAACATAAAAATATACTATCGGAAGAAAATTTATATTCCTGATAGTAACGTTTAGTATGAATAAAAATGTAATTAGATAAATTTCTATGTATGGAAAAGTTCAGTAATTTGATTTCATGTTATAATGTAAAAAGCTTGAACATAGAACTGATTAGCTTTCCATAAACAACAAAAAAAATCTTCATATGATATCACCTGTCAAAATTTGGAAAATGCTCTCGCGTTCTTTAGAACAAAATTTATCTGCTTTTTTTAAAATATTTCATACAACATAAGCATTCTTCACTATACTGCATTAATAGTTTGTTTATCTTAACATAAAAATATACTATCGGAAGAAAATTTACATTCCTGATAGTAACATTTAGTATGAATAAAAATGTAATTAGATAAATTTCTATGTATGGAAAAGTTCAGTAATTTGATTTCATGTTATAATGTAAAAAGCTTGAACATAGAACTGATTAGCTTTCCATAAACAACAAAAAAAATCTTCATATGATATCACCTGTCAAAATTTGGAAAATGCTCTCGCGTTCTTTAGAACAAAATTTATCTGCTTTTTTTAAAATATTTCATACAACATTAGCATTCTTCACTATACTGCATTAATAGTTTGTTTATCTTAACATAAAAATATACTATCGGAAGAAAATTTACATTCCTGATAGTAACATTTAGTATGAATAAAAATGTAATTAGATAAATTTCTATGTATGGAAAAGTTCTGTAATTTGATTTCATGTTATAATGTAAAGAGCTTGAACATAGAACTGATTAGCTTTCCATAAATAACAAAAAAAATCTTCATATGATATCACCTGTCAAAATTTGGAAAATGCTCTCGCGTTCTTTAGAACAAAATTTATCTGCTTTTTTTAAAATATTTCATACAACATAAGCATTCTTCACTATACTGCATTAATAGTTTGTTTATCTTAACATAAAAATATACTATCGGAAGAAAATTTACATTCCTGATAGTAACATTTAGTATTAATAAAAATGTAATTAGATAAATTTCTATGTATGGAAACGTTCAGTAATTTGATTTCATGTTATAATGTAAAGAGCTTGAACATAGAACTGATTAGCTTTCCATAAATAACAAAAAAAATCTTCATATGATATCACCTGTCAAAATTTGGAAAATGCTCTCGCGTTCTTTAGAACAAAATTTATCTGCTTTTTTTTAAATATTTCATACAACATAAGCATTCTTCACTATACTGCATTAATAGTTTGTTTATCTTAACATAAAAATATACTATCGGAAGAAAATTTATATTCCTGATAGTAACGTTTAGTATGAATAAAAATGTAATTAGATAAATTTCTATGTATGGAAAAGTTCAGTAATTTGATTTCATGTTATAATGTAAAAAGCTTGAACATAGAACTGATTAGCTTTCCATAAACAACAAAAAAAATCTTCATATGATATCACCTGTCAAAATTTGGAAAATGCTCTCGCGTTCTTTAGAACAAAATTTATCTGCTTTTTTTAAAATATTTCATACAACATAAGCATTCTTCACTATACTGCATTAATAGTTTGTTTATCTTAACATAAAAATATACTATCGGAAGAAAATTTACATTCCTGATAGTAACATTTAGTATGAATAAAAATGTAATTAGATAAATTTCTATGTATGGAAAAGTTCAGTAATTTGATTTCATGTTATAATGTAAAGAGCTTGAACATAGAACTGAATAGCTTTCCATAAATAACAAAAAAAATCTTCATATGATATCACCTGTCAAAATTTGGAAAATGCTCTCGCGTTATTTAGAACAAAATTTATCTGCTTTTTTTAAAATATTTCATACAACATAAGCATTCTTCCCTATTCTGCATTAATAGTTTGTCTATCTTAACATAAAAATATACTATCGGAAGAAAATTTATATTCCTGATAGTAACATTTAGTATGAATAAAAATGTAATTAGATAAATTTCTATGTATGGAAACGTTCAGTAATTTGATTTCATGTTATTATGTAAAGAGCTTGAACATAGAACTGATTAGCTTTCCATAAATAACAAAAAAATTCTTCATATGATATCACCTGTCAAAATTTGGAAAATACTCTTGCGTTCTTTAAAACAAAATTTATGTGCTTTTTTAAAAATATTTCATACAACATAAGCATTCTTCACTATACTGCATTAATAGTTTGTCTATCTTAACATAAAAATATACTATCGGAAGAAAATTTATATTCCTGATAGTAACATTTAGTATGAATAAAAATGAAATTAGATAAATTTCTATGTATGGAAACGTTCAGTAATTTGATTTCATGTTATAATGTAAAGAGCTTGAACATAGAACTGATTAGCTTTCCATAAATAACAAAAAAATCTTCATATGATATCACGTGTCAAAATTTTGAAAATGCTCTCGCGTTCTTTAAATCAAAATTTATCTGCTTTTTTTAAAATATTTCATACAACATAAGCATTCTTCACTATACGGCATTAATAGTTTGTCTATCTTAACATGAAAATATACTATCGTTAGAAAATTTATATTCCTGGTAGTAAAATTTAGAATGAATAAAATATTTCATTGTCAATATTTGTGGTGTGGAGAGTTTAGTGTTGGCCACAACCCACTCGTTTTATAATATGTCAAAATGTATCCTTTGTATACTTTCTTATTAATAAAATTTACTTTACATTACTTTACTTAATTACATTATTACCAAAACATTTTATTTACACAGTTATATTGTACCTATTTCTGATATTATTATACTTGTAAAAAATAATATTTATAAAATAAATAAAACCAATATAGGATTAAGAGAAAACAGTTTTTTAGAACTTCATAAATGTAAACTATTTTATATGGGAATATAAATAAATGAGCACTCAAAGAAACGTTAGAGCCTCTGTTACAGAACGAAAAGATGCGTTCTGTACAAAAATGATAAAATGGTTAAAACCGATTATTAAATATATAAGTAAATATCTACCTGTTTTGAAAATAGATCTGTCTTATCTAGGATTTAAGAGCCTGAAGCTATGTTTAAACTCCCCGACCAGGACAGCCTCAATAGAAGGTTTTGCAATATTATAATGTCAAGAACGACCCTCAGGGGTACAATGTCAAAGACACACGACATGGTTTATATTTTAAGACAGACGGACCTTCAAAATTAGTTATCTTTATTGTATAAAAAAATATTTGAAAATACATGCTGCATGATAAAAAAATGAAATAATGTACGAAGTCTGAAATGGAGAGCTAGGGAGG
Organism: Molanna angustata; assembly: GCA_963576475.1. Lineage (NCBI taxonomy): Eukaryota > Metazoa > Arthropoda > Insecta > Trichoptera > Molannidae > Molanna > Molanna angustata. The sequence continues at coordinate 12,908,124 of OY754985.1, read as the reverse complement.
ACCCGAAAAGATGGGCTTATCTTATTATTACAGTCGCTGGAAAAAAATGATACAGGGACGCTCAGGATATTATTATTACTATTTTAATATAGGCAATACGATCATTTAACCTTTCTCACCCGAAGTATCGAAAAATTTCGCATGGTCCGAAGCGGGGTCTTTCGATCCCCCAGCTCATGTTCATAGAAATATAAAATGTAATAATAATACGGAGCTCTCCACATTGACGCCTAGCTAGTACCATAATCATCTGTTAAATGAATGCCCAATGAATCGACTGTCACACTGAAAAAAAATGACCAGTGCTTCTTAAATAGTTGCGCTCATTTTTATATTAGTGAATTTTTTTTTAATTCTTGAGATATGATTTTTTAACTAAATATTCAAAATTATTTGGCATTAAAAAAAGAAAAATACATATAGCTTATTTTATGAAAATATTGAGTTTTATGTCTACGAATTAATCTTTTTTTCTTCATAAAACGTGCAAAAAATTCCCTTCAAAATAACAAGCACAATATTTGTGAAAAGTATTACTAAAAAAAAAAATATGTTCTTCAAAATAGTACCTATTCTTATTTATAATATTTTATTATGAAAATACACAGGCACCTTACCCATCAAAAACGTTTCAAAAAGATTTTTTTTTTCACTACCATTATTTGTCGGCCTTAGTGGCTCAGTCTGTTGGGTACAAAGACCTTATATACTAAAGGTCTTTGTTTGGGTATCTGACTGCTGATCCTACATACACACCATCATGCTGTTTTCATATTCTGGGTAGGAAAAACAGACTGACCTCCATACTATCCTATCCTGACACACATACCTACATGTGTTGTATAGAAAACAAAATGTCTTAAAATATTCAATAATTTGGATTTATGGGTTTATAGTTTGGTACTTATTCTTCAACTACTTATTCATACTATCGCCATCGACAGTTGGATCTCATGTATTACATGCACGAGTAATAATAATCTTAATAATAAAACCAAAACAACATATATAAAAATAATACAAACATAATACTACGGCCTTTGTGGCACAGTTGGTTAGGTATCTGACTGCTGATCCAAAGGTCCCGGGTTCAATTCCCGGTGGAGAGAAAGTTTTTGATTTTGTTTTCAGTCTGGATTTGTGAGACATTTAATACCGCGAGACTTCAGAAGGTGGCAACATGTTATTGGGTGCGTGTTGAATTAATATTTGACATAGTGCAGCTGTTAGTTGCACGAGAAGTAGGTAATATAAAATAATCATGTTTTTGAATATTTTTATTATTGCATATGCGCAAACATTGGATTTTTTTCCCTGTCGGGAGTCAAAGATATTTTTTAACAGATTTTTAATTATCTCAATAGAGACGAAGTTGGAATATTTATTGTAGGAGAACCGGGAAATCAAGGCACCTACAGGGCTTACGACCTGTCATCGGCTGGTTTACGTGATCACTTTATGCGCTTGCGCAACGTTCACCAATTATGCCTTTTAATGAGATCCCTATCAATTCAATTTTGAAAGTTCTATATATTGTAATACTGAAATTCTTTTCGCTTGAAAATAAGGAATTTTTACTACAGCCATCTATGGGTGAAATTATGAACAACAATCTTATTATTTTTATTTATTTTGTTGGAACGCCATCTATTGAGAGAATTGTTTTTTTTTTTTTTTTGTAAATAATGAAAACTACAATTCTTATATCTGAGGTGACAATGCATTTTTCGCATAGAAGTCACCCCTGAATTGCGCCAGACTTATAAGGTCATTTTTGTCTTATTTACCTACTTGTACCAATGTGTAAGTAATCGAATATTTTTATTATTGCATATGCGCAAACATTGGATTTTTTTTTTCCCTGTCGGGAGTCAAAGATATTTTTTAACAGATTTTAAAAAAAAAAAAAAAAACAATTCTCTCAATAGATGGCGTTCCAACAAAATAAATAAAAATAATAAGATTGTTGTTCATAATTTCACCCATAGATGGCTGTAGTAAAAATTCCTTATTTTCAAGCGAAAAGAATTTCAGTATTACAATATATAGAACTTTCAAAATTGAATTGATAGGGATCTCATTAAAAGGCATAATTGGTGAACGTTGCGCAAGCGCATAAAGTGATCACGTAAACCAGCCGATACAGGTCGTAAGCCCTGTAGATGCCTTGATTTCCCGGTTCTCCTACAATAAATATTCCAACTTCGTCTCTATTGAGATAATTAAAAATCTGTTAAAAAATCATGTTTTTGTTTGTAATTCGAGCAAGAAATAATTTTGTATTTCTATGAATAAATATTTTTTATTACAATTGCATTGGATTTCTGGTTTACAATTCCTTCTGTTTTCTAAGAAAAAAAAGTCTGATTCTTGCCATTTCCTGAACATCGATAGTTCTATTGCAACAATATTTTGACTATTTACGGCCCGATCGTATATATCGAACTTCGAACCCATGATGAATATGTATAAGATTGTTTATTTTTTAATTGTGATTAAATCTAAATGAAAAAAAAAATAATAATAAAAAGTTTGTAAACCACTCCCAAGATGCAACAAATGCACTTGTTTGGTTGAAGACACAATACGTGTTCTTACAAAAGATTGACCATAATGAGTAGATGAATGACGCTGTCTCTTTCTCACTTATCTGCTGTATACTAATCCCACATAAGTATGAGTGAAACAAATAACATAAAATAGCTGGCATTCACAAAACGACAAAAAAAGGTCTGCCCCATGTGTCCAGTGTCATGTGCCCATGACGTCGACCGATCGAAGGGTATTTATTGTTTATCTTTTTAGGCGCGAATATTTATCACATAAAATAATTAAATATTACTTATTTTTATTGTTTTTAAACTAATAATGACAAAATGTTCTATATCATATTTTTAAAGATTACACCAAGTATGGATTCAATTGGTCAAATAGATACCGAGTTATCGACCTAAATGTCATTTTTGGGGGATTCGGATCCCCCGCTTCGATCCGTATAGGTTAAGGTCGATTTGTGCCATTTGCCGACGTGAGAATTTCATATAAATAAAAACAAAAAACAGTTTAAAAAAGTTAAACAACTCCTACAAAACTACCATGTTCTTCTCAATGAATTTTAATATTTCTTTTTAGATTATCGGGGAAGCAATTGCAAGAAGGTGTCGAATCTTTAGTGGAAACTGCACTTCGTGAATCTTTCCACAAAAAGATCGGTATAAACTGTATCGATCTCTAATAGGACATCCAAAGAATACGTGGTCCAGATCTTCTAGATCTAGGCCACACTCGCAATAAGGCGAATTTACAAGATTTAATTTATACTGAGAATTGACCAAACTGACCAAACTGCATTCGGAATATACTTGTTATTTGGGGTCTTTTAAAATTCATCTTGTGATACCAAGGCTGCCTGGAATATCACATTGAATTTCTTTATACAACGAACCGATCCCAGAATGTTCTCCAGTGATCACGAGCAACCTGCCCAGCCAACCGTTTACGATCACTCACGAGGAGAATCATAATTAGAATGGGGTTCACCAGAGACAGTTGCTGTCCTAGCCAAAGCATCCACAGTTTCGTTATTATAAATTCCCTTGTGGGAAGGAATCCATATTATTGTAATTTCCTGGATATTCTTCATTAATTTATACAACTAATTTAATGGATAATATTATTTTATTGTCAATGTACATAAAAAGAGGAAAGCTTCTGAACCAATGACAACGCTCAGGATATAGAAAGGTAGAAAAAAATGAAGGATGCCTACTTACGGCAGTGGAGAGATAGTTGAGAAAAAGAAGAAGTAGAAGAAAAGATGAAAAAGTATATGACGTATGCCTACTATAAAACCGTAAAAAGAAATATATAAAATATTTAGCAAAGCGTTCGAAGGCAGAAATATACTTATTACTCTCTAGTAATTGAGTAGTAGAGTATACAATAAATTAAAACAAACGGTTTTTACACACCCAATCAGATGTAATCAAACATATACAGGCATAGTTGCAACAATTGCAAGCCTATACAATGAATGAAATCGATTACATTTTTCAGACCAATTATTCAAAACATTATTGAGGGTTTCAACGCATCAATCAATATACATATCGAACAGCAATGGTGATAAAACGCAGCCTTGCCTTTTAACGCTTAGTTAATAGGAATTCGTGTTGTCAGCGTATCAGTGACATATGATTGATCATAAATATGTATTCTTTCGATATATAAGTGGGTACTAAGGTCAAGTTCTTGGATGAGTATTTTAAACCGCAGAGAAGCCAGAATTCCCACATTTCACCAGGGTCTAGGAGATTCGGATAGTAAAAACAAGGAAAAAGATAAAGATATGACAAAGGTACTTACTTGAATGATACAAATGGACAAATTTTGCATTCATACTATTTAAGTAACTACATACCAATATACATAGGTTGTTACATGTATTACATTACATAGAGATATGAAGATAGAGATAACTTAGGTAGTTGTTATATTGTAGGGTTACCAGAACACAAAAACACATTATGTAACCTACTTACTTATTTTTAATTTAACATTGAAAATATAGAAAGAACAAGAATAAGATGTTATGTTTTCTAATGAATATAGGTACTACTTAGATGTCGCAGTTAGCAAATTTTGTATGAATTGAAGTGAGGATTTTTTCCGCGAGATTCTTGACAACAAGGTGGACAGAAATCGTCGTTTTTTTATAGAGAATAACGACAAATGTGAATCGTTTTCGGATTCACTTGTCGAAAAAGAACACTTTGTTCATTAAGATTTAGAGAACCGTTATCTAGGAAGTGTTGAAATGTATGAAAAATACCATGGCTCACTCACTGCACGGAGTAGGTACTCCATCTTGTAATTTATATGGAAATATTTGGTATTTTCCAACTATGGAGTAACGGAGCAGAGAATATTAATTTCAAAACTATTTTTGAAAGCATTTTTTACTTCGAACCATATCTCAACAGGTATAGGTATAGATAATCATGTATAGAATGCATAGTTTCAGTTTCATCATGATATTTTTGTATTTAATGGCGTATACCAAAGTAAGAAAAAAGAAGCGCACATTAATCTATACGTACTCAGTGGAGAGTTCAGTGTTGGTCACAACCCACTTGTTTAAAATATGATTTTACAATCATATGGACATCTGGGGGGGGGGCAAGTCTGGACAAACGGTGAAATCAAAACCCTTATGATTACCCATATCATGGATTATTATTGTCACATGGAGTTAAAATCTTTTACTTGATTTCACTGTTTGACCAGATTTGCACCACTGATATGACAACGTATACCTACTTGGTCAATTGTCAAAAAAGCTCTAGTCAAAAAACATAATGAAACGCAAAATAAGTGTACAAAGTAGATGGGTCAGAGGCAGAGAGGATAGCTTGCTGGATTAGTAATCAAGAGGTCGCAAGTTCGAACCTCGCCACGATCGATTTAGTTCACATATAGTAAAAGCATTATGCATAATTTAGACAATGTATGAGGGTGTATTGTTTAAGAGGACATAATAACGCTAAATCTAGTGACCGAAATCTTGATACATTAAAACCGCCTAATGCACTATGAAGTTACGTGTCAGTGAAGATAACTATCGCGTGCGTAAAAAAATATTTATACGTGATTTAAATTATCGGAAACCCAAAATTTGTTTATTTTTTGCATTTTAAGAACAAACCTTAAGTACTTGAAATGAAAAAACTTTATCGGTCATTCACTATGATTTTATGCACTCTTTAAGCTTATAAAATATTTATTTCTCTACGACACAAAGTTATGGAGTTATTTAAAAAAAAGCTGTAAAAAAAGGATATTCGTAATATTTTTTAGGGGAAATTAGGCTGAATTATAAAATTGTGTGACGAACATTCACTAGAGAAATGTTGAGAAAATAAATCATATTTTTTTAGAAACACACTGATTAACATATTTGAGGAATTTTATTTGAAATTGGGGTGTTTAGGTTTATATGCCCCCTTAATATGTATATGTAACAAGGACATAAGTATTCATACTTTTACAAAAAAAAGGTAAGTATTATATAAACCAACCGAACGACAATGTCGTAAGCCTTGCTAGTGCATAATCTCCCGATTTCTCGTATATAATAATGATATTATATATAGGTACCTACGAGAAATAATAATATCAATATAATACACAATAACTACTTCAATTTGTAGTTCATTTTTGTATGTGTTATGGTTTTGATGATGTTTTTAATGATTTTTTTTTATTTTTTTTATCGATTAGAAATGTAAATTCTTTGTGTATTGCTTTTGATATGTTTGTTTTTTTTATAATTGTTAATTATTTATTTATTTTAGTACAAGGAGCTGCTTTCCTAAACATAAGCTTCCAGCTTAAATTAGGAAAGGAAACATTAATTAAGTAGTTGTTTATTTTATAACATGCATTAAATGTAATTTATATGTTGAACTAAAAAAATATTTAAACGATGGCAACCATACATTGCCATAATTGTTAAGCACAGGTAGTAGGTATTACCATATGAAAGAATAAAGCTATTGGCGGAGTAAATGGATTCAGTGAAACGGATGTTACCATAGATAACTCTGAAGATAACAAAACAGACCAAACACAATGTAAATATCGAATTAAAAACATTGTCTCTGGAAGCTATACATTTCAGAAAATAAATTCGAATGAAGTACTACTATTTACTGTGGGTACATGCTGAATTAAAATTCTCTAAAGCTGTTTAAATTCTGAGTGAAAATATAATATGATTATTAGGCAAGATAGCTAATAATACATCATACTTAGATTGTATATTGTAGCTATCGGCAAACATCTAAAGAGAAAAGTTGGGCTGCGCAGAACTTAAATTCTAGGTTTAGTGCTTTGTTGGTAGATGTGTAAATAATAAATAATACTCCAAAAATGTCAGGTGGCTGAAGTTTGGAACGTTCTTGGAACGATTGAAAAACGTTCGTACCCCGTTATAACGAACCATATTCGCAAAAAGCGGGAAGGTCTAAAATACAAAATATTTTTTTTTTTTATTATTCATACATATCATCAATATTACGTACATATTAATGGGGTAGGCAGAGAATACCGAGCGCCATACACGATTAATTCAAATTAAGATAAAAGCCACAATTGGATTTCATAAACATAAACATATGAATACAGAGATACATTCCATCATGTTATGTACCTGTTATTGGGGTAGGCAGATAAAACCGAGCGCCATACACGATTAATTCAAATTAAGATAAAAGCCACAATTGGATTTCATAAACATAATCACATGAATACAGAGATAGATTCCATCATGTTATGTACCTGTTATTGGGGTAGGCAGATAAAACCGAGCGCCATACACGATTAATTCAAATTTAGATAAAAGCCACAATTGGATTTCACAAACATAATCACATGAATACAGAGATACATTCCATCATGTTATGTACCTGTTATTGGGGTAGGCAGATAAAACCGAGCGCCATACACGATTAATTCAAATTTAGATAAAAGCCACAATTGGATTTCACAAACATAATCACATGAATACAGAGATACATTCCATCATGTTATGTACCTGTTATTGGGGTAGGCAGATAAAACCGAGCGCCATACACGATTAATTCAAATTTAGATAAAAGCCACAATTGGATTTCACAAACATAATCACATGAATACAGAGATACATTCCATCATGTTATGTACCTGTTATTGGGGTAGGCAGATAAAACCGAGCGCCATACACGATTAATTCAAATTTAGATAAAAGCCACAATTGGATTTCATAAACATAAACATATGAATACAGAGATACATTCCATCATGTTATGTACCTGTTATTGGGGTAGGCAGATAAAACCGAGCGCCATACACGATTAATTCAAATTTAGATAAAAGCCACAATTGGATTTCACAAACATAATCACATGAATACAGAGATACATTCCATCATGTTATGTACCTGTTATTGGGGTAGGCAGATAAAACCGAGCGCCATACACGATTAATTCAAATTTAGATAAAAGCCACAATTGGATTTCATAAACATAAACATATGAATACAGAGATACATTCCATCATGTTATGTACCTGTTATTGGGGTAGGCAGATAAAACCGAGCGCCATACACGATTAATTCAAATTTAGATAAAAGCCACAATTGGATTTCATAAACATAATCACATGAATACAGAGATAGATTCCATCATGTTATGTACCTGTTATTGGGGTAGGCAGATAAAACCGAGCGCCATACACGATTAATTCAAATTTAGATAAAAGCCACAATTGGATTTCACAAACATAATCACATGAATACAGAGATACATTCCATCATGTTATGTACCTGTTATTGGGGTAGGCAGATAAAACCGAGCGCCATACACGATTAATTCAAATTTAGATAAAAGCCACAATTGGATTTCACAAACATAATCACATGAATACAGAGATACATTCCATCATGTAATGTACCTGTTATTGGGGTAGGCAGATAAAACCGAGCGCCATACACGATTAATTCAAATTTAGATAAAAGCCACAATTGGATTTCACAAACATAATCACATGAATACAGAGATACATTCCATCATGTTATGTACCTGTTATTGGGGTAGGCAGATAAAACCGAGCGCCATACACGATTAATTCAAATTTAGATAAAAGCCACAATTGGATTTCACAAACATAATCACATGAATACAGAGATACATTCCATCATGTTATGTACCTGTTATTGGGGTAGGCAGATAAAACCGAGCGCCATACACGATTAATTCAAATTTAGATAAAAGCCACAATTGGATTTCATAAACATAAACATATGAATACAGAGATACATTCCATCATGTTATGTACCTGTTATTGGGGTAGGCAGATAAAACCGAGCGCCATACACGATTAATTCAAATTTAGATAAAAGCCACAATTGGATTTCATAAACATAAACATATGAATACAGAGATACATTCCATCATGTTATGTACCTGTTATTGGGGTAGGCAGATAAAACCGAGCGCCATACACGATTAATTCAAATTTAGATAAAAGCCACAATTGGATTTCATAAACATAAACATATGAATACAGAGATAAATTCCATCATGTTATGTACCTGTTATTGGGGTAGGCAGATAAAACCGAGCGCCATACACGATTAATTCAAATTTAGATAAAAGCCACAATTGGATTTCATAAACATAAACATATGAATACAGAGATACATTCCATCATGTTATGTACCTGTTATTGGGGTAGGCAGATAAAACCGAGCGCCATACACGATTAATTCAAATTTAGATAAAAGCCACAATTGGATTTCACAAACATAATCACATGAATACAGAGATACATTCCATCATGTTATGTACCTGTTATTGGGGTAGGCAGATAAAACCGAGCGCCATACACAATTAATTCAAATTTAGATAAAAGCCACAATTGGATTTCATAAACATAAACATATGAATACAGAGATAAATTCCATCATGTTATGTACCTGTTATTGGGGTAGGCAGATAAAACCGAGCGCCATACACGATTAATTCAAATTTAGATAAAAGCCACAATTGGATTTCATAAACATAATCACATGAATACAGAGATAGATTCCATCATGTTATGTACCTGTTATTGGGGTAGGCAGATAAAACCGAGCGCCATACACGATTAATTCAAATTTAGATAAAAGCCACAATTGGATTTCACAAACATAATCACATGAATACAGAGATACATTCCATCATGTTATGTACCTGTTATTGGGGTAGGCAGATAAAACCGAGCGCCATACACGATTAATTCAAATTTAGATAAAAGCCACAATTGGATTTCACAAACATAATCACATGAATACAGAGATACATTCCATCATGTTATGTACCTGTTATTGGGGTAGGCAGATAAAACCGAGCGCCATACACGATTAATTCAAATTTAGATAAAAGCCACAATTGGATTTCACAAACATAATCACATGAATACAGAGATACATTCCATCATGTTATGTACCTGTTATTGGGGTAGGCAGATAAAACCGAGCGCCATACACGATTAATTCAAATTTAGATAAAAGCCACAATTGGATTTCACAAACATAATCACATGAATACAGAGATACATTCCATCATGTTATGTACCTGTTATTGGGGTAGGCAGATAAAACCGAGCGCCATACACGATTAATTCAAATTTAGATAAAAGCCACAATTGGATTTCATAAACATAAACATATGAATACAGAGATACATTCCATCATGTTATGTACCTGTTATTGGGGTAGGCAGATAAAACCGAGCGCCATACACGATTAATTCAAATTTAGATAAAAGCCACAATTGGATTTCACAAACATAATCACATGAATACAGAGATACATTCCATCATGTTATGTACCTGTTATTGGGGTAGGCAGATAAAACCGAGCGCCATATACGATTAATTCAAATTTAGATAAAAGCCACAATTGGATTTCATAAACATAAACATATGAATACAGAGATAAATTCCATCATGTTATGTACCTGTTATTGGGGTAGGCAGATAAAACCGAGCGCCGTACACGATTAATTCAAATTTAGATAAAAGCCACAATTGGATTTCATAAACATAAACATATAAATACAGAGAAACATTCCATCATGTTATGTACCTGTTATTAGGGTAGGCAGATTAAACCGAGCGCCATACACGATTAATTCAAATTTAGATAAAAGTCACAATTGGATTTCATAAACATGAACACATGAATACAGAGGTACATTCCATCATGTTTTGTACCTGTTATTGGGGTAGGCAGAGAAAACTGAGCGCCATATACGATTAATTCAAATTTATACAAAAATGCATAGGATACCTAACACAAACACAGACACATACATAAATAAGTTGCATCATGGTATGTACCTATTAGTTTTTTGTCGGTATCCATAACTACATATTTTTTTCATACGATATGTGATACCATACATCGGTGCATAGAACGAAAATTTCCGTCAATCATTTCTTCTGTGGCCAACTTAGTCGCACGAGATTTTTGACTAGCGGTTAAAAAATTGATAGATACATTCATAGGTCATTTACTGCAAAAATATTTTTTGTCGGAATCCATAACTACATATTTTTTTCATACTATATGTGATACCATACATCGGTGCATAGAACGAAAATTTCCGCCAATCATTTCTTGTGTGGCCAACTTAGTCCCACGAGATATTAGACGAGCGGTAAAAAAATTGATAGATACATTCATAGGTCATTTACTGAAAAAATATTTTTTGTCGGAATCCATAACTACATATTTTTTTCATACTATATGTGATACCATACATCGGTACATAGAACGAAAAATTCCGTCAATCATTTCTTCTGTGGCCAACTTAGTCCCACAAAATTTTTGACGAGCGGTTAAAAAATTGATAGATATATGCATAGGTCATTTACTGTAAAAATATTTGTTGTCGGAATCCATAACTACATATTTTTTTCATACTATATGTGATACCATACATCGGTGAATAGAACGAAAATTTCCGTCAATCATTTCTTCTGTGGCCAACTTAGTCCCACGAGATTTTTGACGAGCGGTTAAAAAATTGATAGATACATTCATAGGTCATTTACTGAAAAAATATTTTTTGTCGGAATCTATAACTACATATTTTTTTCATACTATATATGATACCATACATCGGTGAATATGAAAAAAATTTCCGTCAATCATTTCTTCTGTGGCCAACTTAGTCCCACGAGATTTTTGACGAGCGGTTAAAAAATTGATAGATACATTCATAGGTCATTTAATGAAAAAATATTTTTTGTCGGAATCCATAACTACATTTTTTTTTCATACTAAATGTGATACCATACATCGGTGCATAGAACGAAAAATTCCGTTAATCATTTCTTCTGTGGCTAACTTAGTCCCACAAGATTTTTGACGAGCGGTTAAAAAATTGATAGATACATTTTTAGGTCATTTACTGTAAAAATATTTTTTGTCGGAATCCATAACTACATATTTTTTTCATACTATATGTGATACCATACATCGGTGCATAGAACGAAAAATTCCGTCAATCATTTCTTCTGTGGCCAACTTAGTCCCACGAGATTTTTGACGAGCGGTTAAAAAATTGATAGATATATGCATAGGTCATTTACTGTAAAAATATTTTTTGTCGGAATCCATAACTACATATTTTTTTCATACTATATGTGATACCATACATCGGCGCATAGAACGAAAATTTCCGTCAATCATTTCTTCTGTGGCCAACTTAGTCCCACAAGATTTTTGACGAGCGGTTAAAAAATTGATAGATACATTCATAGGTCATTTACTGTAAAAATATTTTTTGTCGGAATCTATAACTACATATTTTTTTCATACTATATGTGATACCATACATCGGTGAATAGAACGAAAATTTCCGTCAATCATTTCTTCTGTGGCCAACTTAGTCCCACGAGATTTTTGACGAGCGGTAAAAAAATTGATAGATACATTCATAGGTCATTTACTGAAAAAATATTTTTTGTCGGAATCCATAACTACATATTTTTCTCATACTATATGTGATACCATACATCAGTGCATAGAACGAAAATTTCCGTCAATCATTTCTTCTGTGGCCAACTTAGTCCCACGAGATGTTTGACGAGCGGTTAAAAAATTGATAGATATATGCATAGTTCATTTACTGTAAAAATATTTTTTGTCGGAATCCATAACTAAATATTTTTTTCATACTATATGTGATACCATACATCGGTGCATAGAACGAAAAATTCCGTCAATCATTTCTTCTGTGGCCAACTTAGTCCCACAAGATTTTTGACGAGCGGTTACAAAATTGATAGATACATTTATAGGTCATTTACTGTAAAAATATTTTTTGTCGGAATCCATAACTACATATTTTTTTCATACTATATGTGATACCATATATCGGTGCATAGAACGAAAATTTCCGTCAATCATTTCTTCTGTGGCCAACTTAGTCCCACAAGATTTTTGACGAGCGGTTAAAAAATTGATAGATATATGCATAGGTCATTTACTGTAAAAATATTTTTTGTCGGAATCCATAACTACATTTTTTTTTCATACTAAATGTGATACCATACATCGGTGCATAGAACGAAAAATTCCGTCAATCATTTCTTCTGTGGCCAACTTAGTCCCACAAGATTTTTGACAAGCGGTTAAAAAATTGATAGATATATGCATAGGTCATTTACTGTAAAAATATTTTTTGTCGGAATCCATAACTACATATTTTTTTCATACTATATGTGATACCATACATCGGTGAATAGAACGAAAATTTCCGTCAATCATTTCTTCTGTGGCCAACTTAGTCCCACGAGATTTTTGACGAGCGGTAAAAAAATTGATAGATACATTCATAGGTCATTTACTGAAAAAATATTTTTTGTCGGAATCCATAACTACATATTTTTTTCTTACTATATGTGATACCATACATAGGTGCATAGAACGAAAATTTCCGTCAATCATTTCTTCTGTGGCCAACTTAGTCCCACGAGATTTTTGACGAGCGGTTAAAAAATTGATAGATATATGCATAGTTCATTTACTGTAAAAATATTTTTTGTCGGAATCTATAACTACATATTTTTTTCATACTATATGTGATACCATACATCGGTGCATAGAACGAAAATTTCGGTCAATAATTTCTTCTGTGGCCAACCTAGTCCCACGAGATTTTTGACGAGCGGTAAAAAAATTGATAGATACATTCATAGGTCATTTATTGAAAAAATATTTTTTGTCGGAATCTATAACTACATATTTTTTTCATACTATATGTGATACCATACATCGGTGCATAGAACGAAAATTTCCGTCAATCATTTCTTCTGTGGCCAACCTAGTCCCACGAGATTTTTGACGAGCGGTAAAAAAATTGATAGACACATTCATAATTCATTTACTGAAAAAATATTTTTTGTCGGAATCCATAACTACGTATTTTTTTCATACTATATGTGATACCATACATCGGTGAATATGAAGAAAATTTTCGTCAATCATTTCTTCGGTGGCCAACTTAGTCCCACGAGATTCTTGACGAGCGGTAAAAAAATTGATAGACACATTCATAGGTCATTTACTGAAAAAATATTTATTGTCGGAATCCATAAATACATATTTTTGTCATACTATATGTGATACCATACATCGGTGAATATGAAGAAAATTTTCGTCAATCATTTCTTCGGTGGCCAACTTAGTCCCACGAGATTCTTGACGAGCGGTAAAAAAATTGATAGACACATTCATAGGTCATTTACTGAAAAAATATTTATTGTCGGAATCCATAAATACATATTTTTGTCATACTATATGTGATACCATACATCGGTGCATAGAAGTGAAAATATCCATCAATCATTTCTTCTGTGGCCAACCTAGTCCCACGAGATTTTTGACGAACTGTAAAAAAAATGATAGACACATTCATAAGTCATTAACAGAAAAAATATTTTTTGTCGGAATTCATAACTACATATTTTTTTCATACTATATGTGATACCATACATCAGTGAATATGAAGAAAATTTCCGTCAATCATTTCTTCTGTGGCCAACCTAGTCCCACGAGATTTTTGACCAGCGGTAAAAAAATTGATAGACACATTCATACGTCATTTACTGAAAAAATATTTTTTGTCGGAATCCAAAACTACATATTTTTTTAATACTATATGTGATACCATACATCGGTGCATAGAACAAAAATTTCCGTCAATCATTTATTCTGTGGCCAACCTAGTCCCACGATATTTTTGACGAGCGGTAAAAAAATTGATAGACACATTCATAGGTCATTTACTGAAAAAATATTTTTTGTCGGAATCCATAACTACATATTTTTTTCATACTATATGTGATACCATACATCGGTGCATAGAACGAAAATTTCCGTCAATCTTTTCTTCTGTGGCCAACCTAGTCCCACGAGATTTTTGACGAGCGGTAAAAAAATTGATAGACACATTCATAGGTCATTTACTGAAAAAATATTTTTTGTCGGAATCCATAACTACATATTTTTTTCTTACTATATGTGATACCATACATCGGTGCATAGAACGAAAATTTCCGTCAATCAATTCTTCTGTGGCAAACTTAGTCCCACGACATTTTTGACGAGCGTGATTATTTTACACGTTGCAACTAAAATAATAGATAGTAAGTATATTATGTAATAGTAATATTATAATATTTATTATAATATTTATTGGTGTGCAAGTTCTTATTTGTCTAAGTAATCTAAGGTGTCAGTACTTGTTTTATTTACTTATGCGGTGATAGTAAATATGCCACATTCCGAAAATGAAAGTATTGATACATACATCATCATTTTATTATCAAGCAAGTATAAAAAAATATTAGAATCCTATTCTTGCAGTAAATACCTATCATAATGCCGTGTTTGTCTCTTGCAAGTTAATGTTTTTGAAACGGCATTGAAATATTCAAAGGATTGATTCCGTAGGACTGAGTTTTTTATTTTTGCATCTTATTCTATGTAGGTGCATGGTCGCAGGAGCAAATTCTGTTGTTCCTGGAAACATTGCAAGTTGAGCTAATTATTTGGAACCCAAATGAAAGTGGTCACAAGGACGAGAAGAAAATTAATGATGCTTGGGTGTGTATCCAGGACACCTTAGATATATCCGTAGGAGAATTGAAGAAAAAAAAAGATTCACTTTTTGCTACATACAGGGGCTACTGTAGAAAAAAAGAAGCTTCAATAAAATCTTCAATAAATCCATTTCTTTTTCATTTTCTTCGAGTGATAAATACTAACGTAGTTATAATACGCGAGAGTGCACATTGCACCGGCAGCTGCCACTTGTAGATGTTAACTCGGTAGGTACTGTTTTTATTTTACAAATACCAACAGATCACAATGTAAACAAACAATTCTTACCTATCCACTTTAAATAATATTTGCATAGAAATTATAAAAATGGAATACCCATTTGTGTTACAGTTATTATTTATATACGACGTTGTGAATTCCTTTTTATGAAGTTTTTAAATTTTACTTTACTATCTTGAAACCATCGACGAGACGGCTACGGGCTTCGAAAGCGTTCGGATATTCAGTTCAGGTATAACCACAGAGTAGGTATTGTATTACTATTGTATACCAATGATTTATGATACCAACATTTTTTTTATTTTTACATCACCTACTTCTCGGGCAACTAACAGATTTCTACTATGTCAAATATTAATATAACACCCTCCCAATTACAAGTTGCCACATTACAGAGACTTGTGATATTTATGGTCTCATAAGAGACTGAATATATAATTAATAACTGTCTCCACCGGAAATCGAACCCGGCACTTTTGGATTTGTAGTCAGATACCTAACCTACTAAGCCACGACGGCCGATGCTTTTTATTTTTTATATTTTACTATTTTTGTTTTAAGTACCTACCTATACATTTTCAAAACTCAAAAAAAAAAACATTTGTTTTAAGTACCTACCAATTTCAAATTTCAAAACTTTCAAATTTTTTTATACATTTTCAAATTTCAAAACTAAAAAAACTCAAAACGCACCTTTTTCGCAAATCTTACCAGAGCCGATATGATACAACGTAATCATTTTTTCAGCGCCCTTGAGGTGAGATATTCACAAAAACGGCGCTGTATAAATTATCCAAATTTATTATTTATTTATTTATTTTCGCAACTCTCACCACCACCCGCTCTCCGTTCTGTTATGGGGCTGATGGATGTTATTTTTATTTGAGTCATACATACATATTATTTTCCTATTCTAGGATATTTATTGTCGTTCCAATGCAATTATCGAATAAAAATTTAAACATTAAAAACTGCAAGACCGCAAGAGTCTACAAGCACAGTCTTGGTCTTGAACTTGCATTTCTGGTCTTGGTCTTGTTCTTGTAGTGAATAATATTGTCTAAGTCTTGCAAATCTCGCATGACCAAGACTAATACTGCAAGACTTTTGAGAAGAGCGAAAGACGAACAAAATGCAAGATTCAAGTGGAGAATGTATAATTAGAACAAGTATATGAATATTTATACTTAGGAAGCATAAATATTTTAAATGATTTTTAATTATAAATTAAAATGAATATTAATACTTTGGAACCACAAAAATAAAAAAAATGCCCTAAGGTGGTTTGGCCACAAAGAATGAATGAGTGATGACCGTCTGACAAAAAAAACATAAGGCTGATAAAAGAGGAACGAAAAGTAGAGGTCGGCCAAGGAAAAGTTTGCACGATCACATAAATGGAATTTTGAAAGATGAAATTATAGGTATTAGAGGTAAAAATAATAGAAGAGTGCTTATAAGCGTTAAATGTATGTAAAGAGGGATGAGTCTACGAATTAATATTTTCCTGAGCAGATTGCAAACCCTCCCCAACGCTACGTAGTTCACTTTTTCTGAAGAGTATGATAGACCCAAATCCTAATAGCTGGTGTCCCCTACGTGTAGCCATGTTAAAAAAAGTATGGTAATCGGATCCCTCTGCCTTCCCAAATAGGGAAATGTACAAAGACATAATAATTATTCTTCAAAAAAAATATTATAGTACGCAGTCTCGTATGCTATAAGCTATAAGTATTCAGAAATATTTGTTTCGGGTAACTAAAACCATTATTATTATTTTTGTTTTCGTCTAGTTTCAATACGTAAGTACCTGTTCTAATCTTTCACTAAAGGCATCGTATAATGGGCTTTTATGAGTGGTTCTCTCAGCGAGGCGAAAGAATTATTGTTTAGTGCAGTGGTCGCAAACTCAACGGTGCGATGCGGCCGTAGGCTTCGTGACGACCGACAACCTTTTTTAATTGTGTCAGCTGCTGTTCGTCCATAAATATTATTTTTAATAAAGTATAGCATAAAAATCTAATGAACTCAGTTAATAAAACATCTGCAAACATTACAGAATTTATTCAGGCTTATTTTATTTTATTGGGGACACTGACAATGACATTGACAATGGCATACAAGAAAGTATATCTTAGAAATTTTATATATTGTCAATATCCTAAACACGACATGCAAAGTTCATCAATAATTCACACAAACATATTAAAGAATCCGAGTTAATTTTTTTTAAATAAAAACGTTTAAAGAAGACATAATTATACAAAACCTATACAAAGTTAACACATAGAAGCACATATATATGTAACAATAAAAAGTAATGAAATAAACCTATACTATAAACAACACATCAACAGCAATTATTCTCCTCTCCACTCAGAATCAAGAGCATTGTTTTAAAAAAAAAAAAAAACTATTTTGTGTTACAGAAGATGTCAACAACTATGTTGGAGTTGCTGTGACTATTTAATTGTTAATACGACACATGCGAAACAATGGATTAAAATATATATTATGTTAGATTTACAGAACCCTATGTGAAATATATTTGGATTTCTTTGTGATTTAATATTGACGTTATATTTCAATTACATATTTTCAGCGTTCTATTATGGTTTTTGAGATACATGGAAAAATAAAATAAAAATTTAGAACTTGATATCCCCTGATCGGGAAGAAATTTCGAAATTCTGAGTGTAAAAGTTTTTAAGGCCTAAACTTTTTTATATTTCTGAAATTTTGGGCTCTGTGCATGAATCGGTTCAATCGGATCCGATCATGTGTGCATGTATGTGTATGTGAGGGTGTGTATGAGTGTATGAGTGTGTGTGAGGGTGTATGTGAGGGTGTGTGTGTATGAAGGTGTGTGTATGAATGTTTTTGGCTTGTTAACTGTTATTTGTTTATATATTATGTTGATGGAATGCTTTTTTGGCTCTAGCACTGTAAAAATAATATTGTAACATTAAACTGTTAATGAGCATAATGTTCTTAATGTTCTACTCCGAATTCTTAGTTATTTGTTTTTGTAAACTACATATATACATCATTTACATATATCCGACAGATTACAATAAATAAAGAAATGTATTTTGATTTACATATTTTTACATACATACATATACATATACCATCACGCCATGTCCCTCGCGGGGTAGGCAGAGAGAACAGAACGCAACACTATTCTATCTTGACATACATTCACCGCCTCGTCAACATTTATGCTACGTCTCATGCATGTTCTTCTATTGTTCAGACTTCTAACATTTCCTTCTTTCAGGATATCGTTCACATGGTCGTGCCATCCTTTTCTTGGGCGCCCCCGACCTCTTTTTCCATTCCTGTCAGCCTTATATATTTTTTTCGTCTAGTGTTCTTCATTCATTCTTTCCACGTGACCAAACCATCTAAGTGTGTTAACTTTCATTCTAGTAACTATGTACATCTTTCTTCATCTTACATTCTTTCCTAGTGACCTCATTTCTAACTCTATCATACATCGTTCTATTACAAATTCTTCTTAACGATCTCATTTCCAGTACATTTATACATATTTTTAAGCTTCATTTTAGTAATTATTACTAATTTTGAACAATTTTAAGCAATTTCTAAAGATAAAGGTTGTTTTGAAAAATAAAAGAAAAATAAAACAGATGAAAAAATAAAAAAAATCATATTTTGTGTTGCTTGCAATATACGTTGGGGACCCCTGACTACCTACAACATTGTTTACACCACTAGTTGCAGTGCGATGATATGTTGGGGGTGTTTATTTGGGCTGCTTTTAATACAAATTCTAACGGTGCAACGGCAACAGGTGCAAGGAATAATGGGGTACCAAAAATAAGTAAAACATTCACTAAAAAAATGGAGTAGCGTGAAATCTGCCTGCGACCATAATATTCATCAATCTCGAACTAACGATGTCGTATACGTCATATTAACACTTTCGCACGATTTTGAATCATTCAAGATTTTGACGAGTAGTATAGGAGAAATAACATAAAATTTTCATAAAAAGGTTGATGATAGTGTTGGGGATACGAAGCGGCAAACCCCTCCGGTTTGCCAACATTATAAATATCCCCACCATGCCGCACGCTCGCCAGTTCTCTCGCGGCACCGTCAAATAAACAACTTCAACCAGAACACGCTTTTCATTTGATCAATCACATCAAGTAGGTTAAATACCTAAAGTGGAGACAATCGACGTGATTTTTGCCTACGTGGGTAGCGTTTCGTGTTTCATTTCTCCGCTCCCACGGACAAAACATAAACAGGTGCCGCGATCAAATTGCTGACTGTTGTCCAAAGAGATAACAATGTGTTTCTGAGAACTCAAGTTTTTTGCTGACTTTCATTCGCATGTGAAACTTCGCCACCAAGTTTTCCCAAACAACATTTTGTGAAAAGTAACTTTGATTTTTTTTACTGTGTCGACATTTTTTTTTCTCCAAGTGATTAACAATTCGAACATTCATATCCAATGTGATTTATTCTTTCGTTTTTTTTAAAAATGTCCTATAACGATTCAGAATCTTATGCGCACGAAACAGTCTCGGAGATGATGCCGATTTCTATTGGCAACAAATTGCCAGATTTCTGGAAGGACCAACCGAAACTCTGGTTCCACCAGTTTGAAGCGGTGGTGTCGCCGTTAAAACAGAGCGACGAAACATCTTACAATATTTTGATAACGAAACTAGGGAGAGATGAACTGCGACAAGTCAGTGACATCTTATCCAAACCACCAGCCACAGCCAAATATGCGACCATCAAAAGTAGGTTGCTACAGGCATATGAAGAATCAGAAGATCGCAAGTTGCAGCAGCTTCTGGGACCCTTAGATATCGGAGACCAAAGACCGTCACAGTTTCTTAGGGCGATGAAGGAACTAGCCACCGACAAACTCCCAGAAGCCACACTCAAGATGCTATGGCAAGGAAGACTGCCGCAAACTATCCGCGCCGTCCTAGCTGTATGCGACACAACAGACCTCAACAAACTAGCCCAAATTGCGGACAAGATTTTTGATACCGCACACAACCAGACTGTGGTGGCCGAGGTTAGACAGTCCATCTCGCAACAACCCTTGATGGACGAGATGGTCCGCTCATTACAGTGCCTACAAGTGGAAGTAGCAGCGCTCAGAAGTAAACAAGCCAACACGAACAGACCGCAGTGGCGACAACGCTCACGTTCACGATCACGACCACACTATAATAGAACCCCCTACAGAGACAGAAGTACGTCAACACAAAACGAAAATCCTTCCTACAAATGCTGGTATCATACCAAATTCGGAACCGCAGCAAAACGATGTAAGGAAGGTTGCACATATATGTCGGAAAACTAAAGCAGGCGCCGACGATCGAGACAGTCGGCGTCGAAAGCACGTCTCGCCTATGTGTTACAGACAGAGAAAGTCGAACACAATTCTTGGTAGACACGGGTGCCGACATTTCCGTCTTATCAAGACATCATTTCAGATCATCTATTCCGACAGAATACAAACTATATGCCGCAAACGGAACGAAAATAAATACTTATGGAAAAAAATCACTAATTCTGAACTTGGGACTGCGAAGACCGTTCCGATGGACATTCGTTATCGCCGATGTAAAAAGGTCCATCCTCGGCGCAGATTTCCTACGAGAAAACCAGCTACTCGTGGACTTACATGGAAGAAAACTAGTGGATAAGGTGACAACCCTGTCCACCAAAACGTCCGTGTCCAACTGTCCCAGTAGCAAGATCTACGCTGTGGACGTCACCGACCGTTTCCATCAAATCATACATGAGTATCCGGGCGTTACAAGGCCGGATACCTTCAAGGAAACTCCCAAGCATGACGTCTACCATCACATCATCACCACGGGACCGCCGATCTGCGAAAAAGTACGACCATTAAATCCTGCAAGATATAAAGCAGCGAAAGAAGAATTCGAGAAGATGTTAGATCTTGGTATTTGTCGACCTTCGAAGAGTCCGTGGGCTAACCCATTACATATCGTCAACAAGTCCTCAGGAGAGGCCAGAGCATGTGGTGACTACCGTAGACTCAACGCTATCACAACGCCAGACCGATATCCAATACCCCGACTATTGGATTTCACCTACATTTTAGAAGGAAAAACAATTTTTACCAAAATAGATTTATGTCGAGCGTACCACCAACTTTCTATCGCACCGGAGGACGTTCCAAAGACAGCAATAGTGACTCCTTTCGGACTTTTTGAATTTACGAAGATGAACTTCGGCCTCCGTTGCGCTGCCCAAACTTTTCAAAGATTTGCAGACATGATTTTTCGCGGTCTTAACTTTATTTTTGTGTATTTAGACGATATCCTAATTGCGTCAGAAAACGAAGAACAACATGTCGATCATCTACACCAAGTTTTATCAAGATTGGACAAATATGGACTAACTATCAATATCAATAAGTGTGAATTCGGAAAAACTCGAATAAATTTCCTCGGGTACGAAATTAACAGTGAAGGCGTTACGCCTACAAAAGACAAAGTGAAAACCATTGCAGATTATCCCAAACCAAAAACTATTGAAGAATTACGTCGTTTTCTAGGCATGGTGAATTTTTATAGAACCTCAATTCCTCAAGCAGCAACAAAACAAAAGAAACTTAATGAATATCTCCATAACGCCAAAAAGAAAGACAAATCGCCGATACATTGGACACCAGACGCGGATGAAGCGTTTCAACAATGTAAAGACAGCGTCGTAAGCGCCATCACATTGTTTCATCCTGTGAATAATGCACCATTATCTCTTATGACAGACGCCTCTGGAACGTGCGTAGGATCTGTTTTACAACAAAGAGTGAATAACCAATGGCAACCACTCGGTTTTTTCTCGAAGAAATTAAGCGAAACGCAGCAACTATATAGTACTTACGATCGAGAGTTGCTAGCCATATACATGTCCATCAAACATTTCCGCAATATGATAGAAGGCAGAGAGGTAATTGTTTATACAGACCATAAACCCCTCACTTTCGCCCTAAGCAAGAAGATGACGTCATCCGACACACCACGCAGACTTAGACATCTAGATTTTATTTCCCAATTTTGTAATCAGATTAAATATGTCCAAGGAGAAGAAAATTCTGTGGCAGACGCATTGTCACGTATAGAAGAAGTACATCTTCCGATCTTATTCGACTTCGGTGAACTCGCGAAAGAACAAGAAAAAGATGAAGAATTACGCGAGCTGAAAAAGCAGAGTAATCTTCATTTCAAAAATATAAGCGTGACTGACACGGGTCATCAACTTTCATACGAGATATCGATGAAGCAAGCGAGATTATACCTACCTCTGAAATTTAGAAGAAAGGCGTTTGATAAGATACACAATATGAGTCACCCAAGTATCAACTCAACTCGACGTTTAATGACACAGAGATACATTTGGACGAACATAAACAAAGATGTTTCACAGTGGGCGAGGCATTGTTTACATTGTCAAAAGGCAAAAGTCGGTCGACATACGATCTCGCCACTTGGCGATTTTCCGACCGTGAGTCGATTCGAACACCTACATATCGATACAATTGGGCCAATGCCGATTTCACAGGACAACAGATACTGCGTCACAATGATTGATCGTGAAACATCCTGGCCTGAAATAGTTCCTGTGCAGAACATAACAGCAGAGACAGTAGCCGATGCTCTCGTTACGACGTGGATTTCCAGATTCGGATGCCCTGCTTATTTGACTTCAGACCAAGGACGCCAGTTCGAGTCTGATCTATTTAACCAGCTTGCTAAGAAGTTCGGTATAGATAGAAGAAGAACGACCGCATATAACCCCAAGGCCAATGGGAAAATTGAGAGGTTTCACAGAACCCTTAAGGCTGCCATCAAGGCACGTTGCGATGATAACACTCACTGGACTCAAGAACTTCCTATTATCTTGTTAGGGTTACGCTCCGCCCTCAAACAAGACACCGGTTACAGCCCAGCCCAAATGGTTTACGGCGCATCGCCGAGACTACCTGGTGATTTTTTTGTGCCATCTAAGCCAAAAATCAACGACACCAGCTATACCACCTCCCTCATCAATTTTTTCAACAACACTATTCCCTCACCTGGAAGACGCCCTGCCGCGACCAGGGCTACTTTTCAATCTCCAGACCTGGAGACAAGCTCCCATGTTTTCCTGAGGAGAGAGGTGAAAAAACCGCTTACGCCTCCATATGAAGGTCCTTACCAAGTCTTGGAACGGCACCCAAAATTTTTCAAAATCCAAACACCCTCTAAAGTTGTCACCGTTTCTATTGATCGTCTGAAACCTGCCTACATGTTGCGGACAGACGACTCAATTTCTTCGTCAGCTAATTTGACAGACACAAACAACTCGAGGCAAAGTCCAATTACTGCACCCGTTCATTTACCGATCGCTGAGCCAAATTCCAGTGAACACACACGTGTACCTGTGTTGCAAGCGGAACCTGCTCGTTCAGCAAATTCCTCGACACATGTTTTCACCAACAATGCACCTGCACCGTCAACAACGGTAACAACTCGCGCTGGTCGAGTCATCAGAAAACCAGTACGTTTTTCGTTTCAAGCAAATTGAGAAGCCCAAGCCCCAACATGGGGTTCAAGCAAATACGGCCAGGCAACACATTTTTCTGTTCAGCCTAGGCAACACCGGATAGACCAGGACTGAAGAAGCTTACACAGCTACTCGTCTTGGACACCAAAATCCCAAAAGACTTTCATAATTCTACAGTGCCACATAAACATTTTACCCGACATTTTTCGTCTCGTGTGATACCCAAGTGATACCTATTTCTAATAAAGTGTTATATAATGTCAGTGTATCTAAAACTATATTATGTGAATCATTTCCTTGTGAACTATGTACATTCGATTTAAACGTTCCTATTTTATTTACACAGAAGCATTTTTACCAATATTGCAGCTAATATTAAGACCATGGCTCAAACTAGATTTTCGATGTTACATATTATTTTCTACTCAACATATTTCTATTCAGCATAATAGCAACTTCAATAATAAATGTTTTCAATTGTTTTCCCAGGGGACGCCTTGTGACAACCTTTGAACGACATTGTTTTTATTCAAAACGCGCTTGAGTCGGCGATTTAAGGCCTGATCGTTGATTCCAGACGAAACATCGAGAAAGTCTAGTTTGCTTTTTATTTCATAAATATAATTTCATTTATTATGCATTTTTCAAAAGTAAATTTACAATGACTAATCGGCTCGCAGCTACTGATAAATATTAAACATGTAATATGATACCGCGGAACAATTACGATAAGACACTGACTCGACCGACCCATTTGTACAACCGATATATTTTATAAACAAACCTTTTATGTTGTATCAACACTACACATATCAGTGTTTCTCAAACTGTGAATGTATTGTTTTATTATTAAGATTTATAACAAACATTTTTGTCAATTTTTTATAACATGTACGATTTTTTTATATAACGTTATCACTTGAGGGTGAGCACTGTTGGGGATACGAAGCGGCAAACCCCTCCGGTTTGCCAACATTATAAATATCCCCACCATGCCGCACGCTCGCCAGTTCTCTCGCGGCACCGTCAAATAAACAACTTCAACCAGAACACGCTTTTCATTTGATCAATCACATCAAGTAGGTTAAATACCTAAAATAGAATAGCTTGAATATCAATTGAAATTGCCCAAATACTAAATATACATACATACATACCATCACGCCATATCCCTCACGGGGTAGGCACAGAGAACCGAACGCCACTTACTTCTATCTTGACATACATTCATCGCCTCTTCAACATTCATACATCGTTTTATACATGTTCGTCTGTTTGTCATGTTTCTAACATTTCCGTCTTTCAAAATACCGTTCACATGGACGTGCCATCCCTTCCTTGGGCGGCCCCGACCTCTTATTCCTAAATAATGCCATCATATTTCAATACTAAATATCCAAAAATAATTCTGAGAAATAATATTCAATAATATACCTACACGCTATACAAACTGGTTCGAGGATTGTCTTTGCAATGCATCTTAATATAAGACAAATAAACATTTCTCTTTTATATTTAATTTTAGAGGAGAAAACTTGTTTTTATATTTCATTTGATTTGTGACTCAAGTCAAATATTATAATATTGTTATACCTATACTTACTGAGTATGTACGATGGTCCAGACCATTGAACAAACTTTAATGTTAAACTGCTACATGTCATAGCAAATTGACAACAACGGGTGTGCATATTATGATAAATATAATAATGCTAGAATAATGTCAAAATTTACTTTATCGGTTTATACTTTTATATTAAGATATATGTATGTATGTAACTATGTAAATATTGTAATTTGTTGTGTTGTGATGTCTGGTGTCCGCTCTAATATTTGTTTGTAAATGACACAATAATTATGTAAAACCGAAATGTTAAATATTTGGTTTGGTAAAATTGTAAACTGCTAGCCCTTGAACAGGGTTACCTAGTTGGGCAGCAGTAATCTTAATAATAGTCGTTTTTTATAAAGGTAAAGAAAAAGTTATATTTATGTGTTGAATTTTTATGTTGAATCATCGTTATCAGAAAGTAGGTAATACATAATATGTATAAACGTTGATGGAGCGTCGATTTCAAGAAGGGCTTTTTAACCTAGAGCACAAGGCGCTCAAAACCGTAGATCCGGACCTGGTTACTGTCATTTTTTGCGTTTGAAAATTTGTTTAAGACGAAAGGGCTCATTGTGTCACATTCTCTCACAAAAAGCAGACACTTCTTTTGAATACAGTAAAAAATGCTAAAAAGTATGTCAAACCTTAAAAAAATCTATATTGACCGTGCTACATATATTAGTGAAGACAATAAACATTCTGAAATTATGCGAATGTGATTTATAATCTAAACCTGAAAAGCATCTTCTGGAAAAGGTATGTCACGTTTGTTATATATTATTTCAATTTGTTTTGCTTTTATTTAGTTTTGATGTATATTAAACAATATTAGAAATGTTACAATAAATTAAATTAAGAAAGTAAATTCTAGTAGTAAAGTATAATAATAATAATAATAATAAATGTGTATTTTAGAAACCACCAGGTTAATAATATACATAAATTTTAAATTTTGTACATTATTTAGTAAGTTATTTTTTATATGTTTTTACATCAAAATAAATGTTTCTAATAGTACTACTAGTTGTATGAAAAATGATTCCTTGTCTGCTTTTTGTTTGTTATAGTCAATATTTTACTGTCATACTTTTAAGTACGTATGTTTAAAAAATGAATGAATAAAAAATGTTTGGTTTATTAAAATGTATACGTGAAAGATGTAGTTTATATATTTTATACAAATTATGTATTTTATATCACACATAATAGCTGACTTTAATTAAATATGTATTCGTACATTAAATTAAATTAAAATCATAATAATGGTGTATTGTAAAAAACTTAAAAAATAACTTAAAAATACCAGCAATGTAAAAAAATACATTTCCGGTATTTTTGTTATTATTTATATTTTAGTATCATACATACATTGTCAAATACCTACTTATATTAAAAAAAATGTATGAATGACAAATGTTTGGTTTGGTTTTAGAGACATGAGCTCTCTGGGAGGGATCTCACACTCAGGTCGTTTGGATCACAGAGTAACAACTCCCTACAGGAGTTGGACAGAGTCAACAAAATGGCTTACCATGACCGATGCTTTGGTGTGAGCGGTCCAATTAAGTGGAATACACTGACTCCAGATCTACGCGGTGCTCAAAGGAAGAGCATTGTCGCTAAAAAACTGAAAATAACGCTAAAACGCATTTTCGCTAAAAAAAATTGAAATATTTCGTAGTGCAACACATAACTAAACTATCAGCTCCCTTGGAACGATCTTGAATCATTAAACGGCGCTATATGAAATCAATTATTATTTTTTTTATTTATTTATTTAAGATTTGGTACACGGTTAATATACAATACACATATTGATGCTATTTTGTTTTAATGCTTTTTGTATTGATGTTTTATTTTTGTGTACCTATAGTCATAATATTGTTAATTTTTATATTTTGTATGTCTTTATGTAATTGAATCGCTCTTTATGTACCAACTCACTTTCTCAGCACAAGCGTTTTATGCTTTTTGGGAAAGAGAAAAAAAACAGTGTACGAATTCAAATAATTGTTGTATATTATATTGTTTTATTGAATAAATAAATAAAAAAAAACATTTACATAATATCAAAACAAAGAAACCGTGCACACAAAAATCCCACAAGGCAAAGCCTGTCTGTGGGTATACCTATTAAAAATATAGATAAAATTATTTTGTTAATAACATTAGATTACGATATAAAATAAAAATATAGCAAAAATAACTTATAGATATAAAATTATTATTTGTTCATTAAAATACATACTTGACAGAATTATTTTATATTTTTTATGTATATAATAATACATAATAGCTGATTTTGATATCTGTTTGTACATTCAATTAAATTAAAATAATTATAATGGTGTTTTCTAAAAAAAATCTTAAGTTTCCTTGTCGGTATTTTTTTGTCAATCTTTTGCTGTTATACTTTGTCAAGTACCTACGTATATGTACGTTTATAGTGTATATTAAATACTGTCATACTTTGTCAAGTACTGTCATACGTACGTACGTAGATTTAATATATGTTTGTACATTAATTTAAATTAAAACAATAGTAATGGTGTACCTATTGTAAAGAAATTCTATATTTTCCTTGCAATTTGTTTTTGTTAATACTTTACTGTCATACTTTGTTAAGTACATATTATGATAAATAAGTGTTTGGTTTATTGAAATACATAATTGACAAAATTAGTTTATATCTCCCTCTACACAAGCTATAGCTTTAAGAGGGAGGTGATATTGTATGTAAATTAATTAATGTATATAAACCATGTATTATTGTATATTATGTATATTATGTTTTAGATAGATACACACATCCTCCCTCTACACAAGCTATAGCTTTAAGAGGGAGGTGATATTGTATGTAAATTAATTAATGTATATAAACCATGTATTATTGTATATTATGTATAGTATGTTTTAGATAGGTACACACATCCTCCCTCTACACAAGCTATAGCTTTAAGAGGGAGGTGATATTGTATGTAAATTAATTAATGTATATAAACCATGTATTATTGTATATTATGTATATTATGTTTTAGATAGGTACACACATCCTCCCTCTACACAAGCTATAGCTTTAAGAGGGAGGTGATATTGTATGTAAATTAATTAATGTATATAAACCATGTATTATTGTATATTATGTATAGTATGTTTTAGATAGATACACACATCCTCCCTCTACACAAGCTATAGCTTTAAGAGGGAGGTGATATTGTATGTAAATTAATTAATGTATATAAACCATGTATTATTGTATATTATGTATATTATGTTTTAGATAGGTACACACATCCTCCCTCTACACAAGCTATAGCTTTAAGAGGGAGGTGATATTGTATGTAAATTAATTAATGTATATAAACCATGTATTATTGTATATTATGTATATTATGTTTTAGATAGGTACACACATCCTCCCTCTACACAAGCTATAGCTTTAAGAGGGAGGTGATATTGTATGTAAATTAATTAATGTATATAAACCATGTATTATTGTATATTATGTATAGTATGTTTTAGATAGATACACACATCCTCCCTCTACACAAGCTATAGCTTTAAGAGGGAGGTGATATTGTATGTAAATTAATTAATGTATATAAACCATGTATTATTGTATATTATGTATATTATTTTTTAGATAGGTACACACATCCTCCCTCTACACAAGCTATAGCTTTAAGAGGGAGGTGATATTGTATGTAAATTAATTAATGTATATAAACCATGTATTATTGTATATTATGTATATTATGTTTTAGATAGATACACACATCCTCCCTCTACACAAGCTATAGCTTTAAGAGGGAGGTGATATTGTATGTAAATTAATTAATGTATATAAACCATGTATTATTGTATATTATGTATATTATGTTTTAGATAGATACACACATCCTCCCTCTACACAAGCTATAGCTTTAAGAGGGAGGTGATATTGTATGTAAATTAATTAATGTATATAAACCATGTATTATTGTATATTATGTATAGTATGTTTTAGATAGATACACACATCCTCCCTCTACACAAGCTATAGCTTTAAGAGGGAGGTGATATTGTATGTAAATTAATTAATGTATATAAACCATGTATTATTGTATATTATGTATAGTATGTTTTAGATAGGTACACACATCCTCCCTCTACACAAGCTATAGCTTTAAGAGGGAGGTGATATTGTATGTAAATTAATTAATGTATATAAACCATGTATTATTGTATATTATGTATAGTATGTTTTAGATAGATACACACATCCTCCCTCTACACAAGCTATAGCTTTAAGAGGGAGGTGATATTGTATGTAAATTAATTAATGTATATAAACCATGTATTATTGTATATTATGTATATTATGTTTTTGAATAAAGAAAATAAATAAAATAAATAAATATTTTATGTAAATCATGATTTTTTTATCACAAACTAGTGGACATTGATTTAATATGTGTTTGTACATGTATTTAAATTAAAGTAATAATAATTGTGTATTGTAAAGAAATTCTACAAATTTTCCTTGCCGGTTGTTTTTTATAAATGTTTTACTGTCATACTTAGTTAAGTAGGTACATATGATAATTAAATGTATGAATAATAAATGTTTGGTTTATTAAAATACATACTTGACAGAATTAGCTTATATATTTTAGGTAAATAATTATTTTTTTATCATCTACTAGCGGACTTTGATTTAATGTATGTATGTACATTAATTTTTATTGAAATAATAGTAATGTTGCTAGAAATATAAAATTATTATTGTTGTAAATGAGCATTTCAGGGATAGTACGAATAACTTTGTTTTGATTTAAGAAATCGAAGTCATATTAATTTGACTAAAGTGGAGGATGTTGATGTATCTTAGAAGATTCTTTGCTAAAGCTACAAAACAATGATTATTGTAGAATAAAATGTTTTGTATATAGACGCTAAAAAGATAATATTGTTCAGCATGCATTTTTATCAGTTTCACATAAATATTAATTTTCTGCAACTTCTTTCTTGTACAATTTATTGAAATATTTTTATTTTAAATTAATTGAGGAAAGATTAATATTGTGTACCTTCATCTCTCAAATTAATAATTATAATGTGTACAATTTTATGAAGCTCAATTTTATAAATTACAATTTTTGTGTTTGGCGTTTCACTCTACACCAATCCTGATCACATACATCTATATACTGTACTAAATTTTTAAGAAAACTAATATAATTTTTTTACATTTTAATTTCACAAGTCACGTCTTCCGTTTATAGAAACTTGGGTTGGCAGAAACCCACTTACAAACACCTTAAAAGTTAAAAAAAATTATGTCTTACAAAGTTAGAAATTGTTAGGTCCAATGATAAATTGGTCAATAATAATAGGTACATGAAATACGAGTCCTAATTTCAGAAAAAAAAATTGAGTTCAGTTCTCTATAAATTTACAGGTAGATGAGATATACGCTAATCCATTTCGACCTCTACACAGGCTGAGGTCGACGTGAAGTATTTTCACAAATGTTATTTTTTAGCAGATAATTTGTTGATCATTATTATATTAATAGTCCTTAGAATTTTTCTAAAAATTAATTAAATAAACAATTTTATAATGGGATTTTGAAAATATTATCTTTTTACGAATCCTTTTGACAAAAAAGGAAGAAATTAAATAACAATAAAATAAATTTACATGAAATTCGGTATTTTCTAAAAAAAAAACATTTCAACTTCGCCATGAAAAGATGTATACCAAACCCTTAAAAAAAGATTTGAGGAATAATAAAATGTATACTAAGAGAAAGCAAAGCAAATAAGAAATACATAAACAAAAATCAAACAAAACATTAAATAAAAACAATCAATGAAATAAAAAAATAAAGAAATAGTTATTCATATTAAGAAAAAAACTTATTATTAATCATAAATAACACATTTGAGATATTCTATTAGTCATATATTCAGCACTAATCACCATATAAAATTAGAAAAAATCAAACAATTTGATAACACCTTGCTGGAACGAAAATTAAAAACCATGTACATATAAAATATTTTTAGAAATAATGAATTTTTTCCAGCTGAAGTTGTAAGATAGGTGCAAAAAGCGAAACAAAATAATATATAAGTAGAAAAACACAAATTAATTTAACAACGGATAGATTCAGAGTGCACATAACATATAAAAATTAAATATACGCATGCAGTAAAGCCATTGTTTTAAAGCTGCTGTATAAGATGGAACAAGCTTAGGTCAATGTAGAGCACAGAAGACATGATTGATGGAATTTATATTCCTTGACACCGATGTGTGGTCTCATATATATTGTGATTTAAATATGTGAGTATAAATTCCGACAAAAAATATTTTTTGTCGGAATTTATATCACATATAGTATGAAAAAAATATGTAGTTATGGATTCCGTCAAAAAATATTTTTTCAGTAAATGACCTATGAATGTGTCTATCAATTTTTTTACCGCTCGTCAAAAATCTCGTGGGACTAAGTTGGCCACAGAAGAAATGATTGACGGAAATTTTCGTTCTATGCACCGATGTATGGTATCACATATAGTATGAAAAAAATATGTAGTTATGGATTCCGACAAAAAATATTTTTTCAGTAAATGACCTATGAATGTATCTATCAATTTTTTTACCGCTCGTCTAAAATCTCGTGGGACTAAGTTGGCCACACAAGAAATGATTGACGGAATTTTTCGTTCTATGCACCGATGTATGGTATCACATTTAGTATGAAAAAAATATGTAGTTATGGATTCCGACAAAAAATATTTTTTCAGTTAATGACCTATGAATGTGTCTATCAATTTTTTTACCGCTCGTCAAAAATCTCGTGGGACTAGGTTGGCCACAGAAGAAATGATTGACGGAAATTTTCGTTCTATTCACCGATGTATGGTATCACATATAGTATGAAAAAAATATGTAGTTATGGATTCCGACAAAAAATATTTTTACAGTAAATGACCTATGCATATATCTATCAATTTATTAACCGCTCGTCAAAAATCTCGTGGGACTAAGTTGGCCACAGAAGATATGATTGACGGAAATTTTCGTTCTATGTACTGATGTATGGTATTACATATAGTATGAAAAAAATATGTAGTTATGGATTCCGACAAAAAATATTTTTACAGTAAATGACCTATGAATGTATCTATCAATTTTTTTACCGCTCGTCAAAAATCTCGTGGGACTAAGTTGGCCACAGAAGAAATGATTGACGGAATTTTTCGTTCTGTGCACCGATGTATGGTATCACATTTAGTATGAAAAAAAATGTAGTTATGGATTCCGACAAAAAATATTTTTTCAGTAAATGACCTATGAATGTATCTATCAATTTTTTAACCGCTCGTCAAAAATCTCGTGGGACTAAGTTGGCCACAGAAGAAATGATTGACGGAAATTTTTTTCATATTCACCGATGTATGGTATCATATATAGTATGAAAAAAATATGTAGTTATAGATTCCGACAAAAAATATTTTTTCAGTAAATGACCTATGAATGTATCTATCAATTTTTTAACCGATCGTCAAAAATCTTGTGGGACTAAGTTGGCCACAGAAGAAATGATTGACGGAATTTTTCGTTCTGTGCACCGATGTATGGTATCACATTTAGTATGAAAAAAAATGTAGTTATGGATTCCGACAAAAAATATTTTTTCAGTAAATGACCTATGAATGTATCTATCAATTTTTTAACCGCTCGTCAAAAATCTCGTGGGACTAAGTTGGCCACAGAAGAAATGATTGACGGAAATTTTTTTCATATTCACCGATGTATGGTATCACATATAGTATGAAAAAAATATGTAGTTATGGATTCCGACAAAAAATATTTTTTCAGTAAATGACCTATGAATGTATCTATCAATTTTTTTACCGCTCGTCAAAAATCTCGTGGGACTAAGTTGGCCACAGAAGAAATGATTGACGGAAATTTTCGTTCTATGCACCGATGTATGGTATCACATATAGTATGAAAAAAATATGTAGTTATGGATTCCGACAAAAAATATTTTTACAGTAAATGACCTATGCATATATCTATCAATTTTTTAACCGCTTGTCAAAAATCTCGTGGGACTAAGTTGGCCACAGAAGAAATGATTGACGGAATTTTTCGTTCTATGCACCGATGTATGGTATCACATATAGTATGAAAAAAATATGTAGTTATGGATTCCGACAAAAAATATTTTTACAGTAAATATCCTATAAATGTATCTATCAATTTTTTAACCGCTCGTCAAAAATCTCGTGGGACTAAGTTGGCCACAGAAGAAATGATTGACGGAATTTTTCGTTCTATGCACCGATGTATGGTATCACATTTAGTATGAAAAAAATATGTAGTTATGGATTCCGACAAAAAATATTTTTACAGTAAATGACCTATGCATATATCTATCAATTTTTTAACCGCTCGTCAAAAATCTTGTGGGACTAAGTTGGCCACAGAAGAAATGATTGACGGAATTTTTCGTTCTATGCACCGATGTATGGTATCACATTTAGTATGAAAAAAAAATGTAGTTATGGATTCCGACAAAAAATATTTTTACAGTAAATGACCTATGAATGTATCTATCAATTTTTTTACCGCTCGTCAAAAATCTTGTGGGACTAAGTTGGCCACAGAAGAAATGATTGACGGAAATTTTCGTTTTATGCACCGATGTATGGTATCACATAAAGTATGAAAAAAATATGTAGTTATGGATTCCGACAAAAAATATTTTTAAAGTAAATGACCTATAAATGTATCTATCAATTTTGTAACCGCTCGTCAAAAATCTTGTGGGACTTAGTTGGCCACAGAAGAAATGATTGACGGAATTTTTCGTCCTATGCACCGATGTATGGTATCACATATAGTATGAAAAAAATATGTAGTTATGGATACCGACAAAAAATATTTTTACAGTAAATGACCTATGCATATATCTATCAATTTTTTAACCGCTCGTCAAAAATCTTGTGGGACTAAGTTGGCCACAGAAGAAATGATTGACGGAATTTTTCGTTCTATGCACCGATGTATGGTATCACATATAGTATGAAAAAAATATGTAGTTATGGATTCCGACAAAAAATATTTTTACAGTAAATGACCTATAAATGTATCTATCAATTTTGTAACCGCTCGTCAAAAATCTTGTGGGACTAAGTTGGCCACAGAAGAAATGATTGACGGAATTTTTCGTTCTATGCACCGATGTATGGTATCACATATAGTATGAAAAAAATATGTAGTTATGGATTCCGACAAAAAATATTTTAACAGTAAATGAACTATGCATATATCTATCAATTTTTTAACCGCTCGTCAAAAATCTCGTGGGACTAAGTTGGCCACAGAAGAAATGATTGACGGAATTTTTCGTTCTATGCACCGATGTATGGTATCACATATAGCATGAAAAAATATGTAGTTATGGATTCCGACAAAAAATATTTTTACAGTAAATGACCTATAAATGTATCTATCAATTTTTTAACCGCTCGTCAAAAATCTTGTGGGACTAAGTTGGCCACAGAAGAAATGATTGACGGAATTTTTCGTTCTATGCACCGATGTATGGTATCACATTTAGTATGAAAAAAATATGTAGTTATGGATTCCGACAAAAAATATTTTTACAGTAAATGACCTATGAATGTATCTATCAATTTTTTTAACGCTCGTCAAAAATCTTGTGGGACTAAGTTGGCCACAGAAGAAATAATTGACGGAAATTTTCGTTTTATGCACCGATGTATGGTATCACATATAGTATGAAAAAAATATGTAGTTATGGATTCCGACAAAAAATATTTTTACAGTAAATGACCTATAAATGTATCTATCAATTTTTTAACCGCTCGTCAAAAATCTTGTGGGACTAAGTTGGCCACAGAAGAAATGATTGACGGAAATTTTCGTTCTATGCACCGATGTATGGTATCACATATAGTATGAAAAAAATATGTAGTTATGGATTCCGACAAAAAATATTTTTACAGTAAATGACCTATGCATATATCTATCAATTTTTTAACCGCTCGTCAAAAATCTCGTGGGACTAAGTTGGCCACAGAAGAAATGATTGATGGAATTTTTCGTTCTATGCACCGATGTATGGTATCACATATAGTATGAAAAAAATATGTAGTTATGGATTCCGACAAAAAATATTTTTACAGTAAATGACATATAAATGTATCTATCAATTTTGTAACCGCTCGTCAAAAATCTTGTGGGACTAAGTTGGCCACAGAAGAAATGATTGACGGAATTTTTCGTTCTATGCACCGATGTATGGTATCACATTTAGTATGAAAAAAATATGTAGTTATGGATTCCGACAAAAAATATTTTTACAGTAAATGACCTATGAATGTATCTATCAATTTTTTTACCGCTCGTCAAAAATCTTGTGGGACTAAGTTGGCCACAGAAGAAATAATTGACGGAAATTTTCGTTTTATGCACCGATGTATGGTATCACATATAGTATGAAAAAAATATGTAGTTATGGATTCCGACAAAAAATATTTTTACAGTAAATGACCTATAAAGGTATCTATCAATTTTTTAACCGCTCGTCAAAAATCTTGTGGGACTAAGTTGGCCACAGAAGAAATGATTGACGGAAATTTTCGTTCTATGCACCGATGTATGGTATCACATATAGTATGAAAAAAATATGTAGTTATGGATTCCGACAAAAAATATTTTTACAGTAAATGACCTATGCATATATCTATCAATTTTTTAACCGCTCGTCAAAAATCTTGTGGGACTAAGTTGGCCACAGAAGAAATGATTGACGGAATTTTTCGTTCTATGCACCGATGTATGGTATCACATATAGTATGAAAAAAATATGTACTTATGGATTCCGACAAAAAATATTTTTACAGTAAATGACCTATGCATATATCTATCAATTTTTTAACCGCTCGTCAAAAATCTCGTGGGACTAAGTTGGCCACAGAAGAAATGATTGACGGAATTTTTCGTTCTATGCACCGATGTATGGTATCACATATAGTATGAAAAAAATATGTAGTTATGGATTCCGACAAAAAATATTTTTACAGTAAATGACATATAAATGTATCTATCAATTTTGTAACCGCTCGTCAAAAATCTTGTGGGACTAAGTTGGCCACAGAAGAAATGATTGACGGAATTTTTCGTTCTATGCACCGATGTATGGTATCACATATAGCATGAAAAAAATATGTAGTTATGGATTCCGACAAAAAATATTTTTACAGTAAATGACCTATGCATATATCTATCAATTTTTTAACCGCTCGTCAAAAATCTCGTGGGACTAAGTTGGCCACAGAAGAAATGATTGACGGAATTTTTCGTTCTATGCACCGATGTATGGTATCACATATAGTATGAAAAAAATATGTAGTTATGGATTCCGACAAAAAATATTTTTACAGTAAATGACATATAAATGTATCTATCAATTTTGTAACCGCTCGTCAAAAATCTTGTGGGACTAAGTTGGCCACAGAAGAAATGATTGACGGAATTTTTCGTTCTATGCACCGATGTATGGTATCACATATAGCATGAAAAAAATATGTAGTTATGGATTCCGACAAAAAATATTTTTACAGTAAATGACCTATGCATATATCTATCAATTTTTTAACCGCTCGTCAAAAATCTCGTGGGACTAAGTTGGCCACAGAAGAAATGATTGACGGAATTTTTCGTTCTATGCACCGATGTATGGTATCACATATAGTATGAAAAATATATGTAGTTATGGATTCCGACAAAAAATATTTTTACAGTAAATGACCTATGCATATATCTATCAATTTTTTAACCGCTCGTCAAAAATCTTGTGGGACTAAGTTGGCCACAGAAGAAATGATTGACGGAAATTTTCGTTCTATGTACCGATGTATGGTATCACATATAGTATGAAAAAAATATGTAGTTATGGATTCCGACAACAAATATTTTTACAGTAAATGACCTATGCATATATCTATCAATTTTTAACCGCTCGTCAAAAATTTTGTGGGACTAAGTTGGCCACAGAAGAAATGATTGACGGAATTTTTCGTTCTATGCACCGATGTATGGTATCACATATAGTATGAAAAAAATATGTAGTTATGGATTCCGACAAAAAATATTTTTTCAGTAAATGACCTATGAATGTATCTATCAATTTTTTTACCGCTCGTCTAAAATCTCGTGGGACTAAGTTGGCCACAGAAGAAATGATTGACGGAATTTTTCGTTCTATGCACCGATGTATGGTATCACATATAGCATGAAAAAAATATGTAGTTATGGATTCCGACAAAAAATATTTTTACAGTAAATGACCTATGCATATATCTATCAATTTTTTAACCGCTCGTCAAAAATCTCGTGGGACTAAGTTGGCCACAGAAGAAATGATTGACGGAATTTTTCGTTCTATGCACCGATGTATGGTATCACATATAGTATGAAAAAAATATGTAGTTATGGATTCCGACAAAAAATATTTTTACAGTAAATGACATATAAATGTATCTATCAATTTTGTAACCGCTCGTCAAAAATCTTGTGGGACTAAGTTGGCCACAGAAGAAATGATTGACGGAATTTTTCGTTCTATGCACCGATGTATGGTATCACATATAGCATGAAAAAAATATGTAGTTATGGATTCCGACAAAAAATATTTTTACAGTAAATGACCTATGCATATATCTATCAATTTTTTAACCGCTCGTCAAAAATCTCGTGGGACTAAGTTGGCCACAGAAGAAATGATTGACGGAATTTTTCGTTCTATGCACCGATGTATGGTATCACATATAGTATGAAAAATTTATGTAGTTATGGATTCCGACAAAAAATATTTTTACAGTAAATGACCTATGCATATATCTATCAATTTTTTAACCGCTCGTCAAAAATCTTGTGGGACTAAGTTGGCCACAGAAGAAATGATTGACGGAATTTTTCGTTCTATGCACCGATGTATGGTATCACATATAGAATGAAAAAAATATGTAGTTATGGATTCCGACAAAAAATATTTTTACAGTAAATGACCTATGCATATATCTATCAATTTTTTAACCGCTCGTCAAAAATCTCGTGGGACTAAGTTGGCCACAGAAGAAATGATTGACGGAATTTTTCGTTCTATGCACCGATGTATGGTATCACATATAGTATGAAAAAAATATGTAGTTATGGATTCCGACAAAAAATATTTTTACAGTATATGACCTATAAATGTATCTATCAATTTTGTAACCGCTCGTCAAAAATCTTGTGGGACTAAGTTGGCCACAGAAGAAATGATTGACGGAAATTTTCGTTCTATGCACCGATGTATGGTATCACATATAGTATGAAAAAAATATGTAGTTATGGATTCCGACAAAAAATATTTTTACAGTAAATGACCTATAAATGTATCTATCAATTTTTTAACCGCTCGTCAAAAATCTTGTGGAACTAAGTTGGCCACAGAAGAAATGATTGACGGAATTTTTCGTTCTATGCACCGATGTATGGTATCACATTTAGTATGAAAAAAATATGTTGTTATGGATTCCGACAAAAAATATTTTTACAGTAAATGACCTATGCATATATCTATAAATTTTTTAACCGCTCGTCAAAAATCTTGTGGGACTAAGTTGGCCACAGAAGAAATGATTGACGGAATATTTCGTTCTATGCACCGATGTATGGTATCACATTTAGTATGACAAAAAAAATGTAGTTATGGATTCCGACAAAAAATATTTTTACAGTAAATGACCTATGAATGTATCTATCAATTTTTTTACCGCTCGTCAAAAATCTTGTGGGACTAAGTTGGCCACAGAAGAAATGATTGACGGAAATTTTCGTTCTATGCACCGATATATGGTATCACATATAGTATGAAAAAAATATGTAGTTATGGATTCCGACAAAAAATATTTTTACAGTAAATGACCTATAAATGTATCTATCAATTTTGTCACCGCTCGTCAAAAATCTTGTGGGACTAAGTTGGCCACAGAAGAAATGATTGACGGAATTTTTCGTTCTATGCACCGATGTATGGTATCACATATAGTATGAAAAAAATATGTTGTTATGGATTCCGACAAAAAATATTTTTACAGTAAATGAACTATGCATATATCTATCAATTTTTTAACCGTTCGTCAAAAATCTCGTGGGACTAAGTTGGCCACAGAAGAAATGATTGACGGAAATTTTCGTTCTATTCACCGATGTATGGTATCACATATAGTATGAAAAAAATATGTAGTTATGGATTCCGACAAAAAATATTTTTACAGTAAATGACCTATGAATGTATCTATCAATTTTTTAACCGCTCGTCAAAAATCTTGTGGGACTAAGTTGGCCACAGAAGAAATGATTGACGGAATTTTTCGTTCTATGCACCGATGTATGGTATCTCATATAGTATGAATAAAATATGTAGTTATGGATTCCGACAAAAAATATTTTTACAGTAAATGACCTATGCATATATCTATCAATTTTTTAACCGCTTGTCAAAAATCTCGTGGGACTAAGTTGGCCACAGAAGAAATGATTGACGGAAATTTTTTTCATATTCACCGATGTATGGTATCATATATAGTATGAAAAAAATATGTAGTTATAGATTCCGACAAAAAATATTT
Organism: Molanna angustata; assembly: GCA_963576475.1. Taxonomy (NCBI): domain Eukaryota; kingdom Metazoa; phylum Arthropoda; class Insecta; order Trichoptera; family Molannidae; genus Molanna; species Molanna angustata. Next base: position 12,867,299 of record OY754985.1, on the reverse strand, counting down.
TTTCAGTAAATGACCTATGAATGTATCTATCAATTTTTTAACTGCTCGTCAAAAATCTCGTGGGACTAAGTTGGCCACAGAAGAAATGATTGACGGAAATTTTCGTTCTATTCACCGATGTATGGTATCACATATAGTATGAAAAAAATATGTAGTTATGGATTCCGACAAAAAATATTTTTACAGTAAATGAACTATGCATATATCTATCAATTTTTTAACCGCTCGTCAAAAATCTCGTGGGACTAAGTTGGCCACAGAAGAAATGATTGACGGAAATTTTCGTTCTATGCACCGATGTATGGTATCACATATAGTATGAAAAAAATATGTAGTTATGGATTCCGACAAAAAATATTTTTACAGTAAATGACCTATGCATATATCTATCAATTTATTAACCGCTCGTCAAAAATCTCGTGGGACTAAGTTGGCCACAGAAGATATGATTGACGGAAATTTTCGTTCTATGTACTGATGTATGGTATTACATATAGTATGAAAAAAATATGTAGTTATGGATTCCGACAAAAAATATTTTTACAGTAAATGACCTATGAATGTATCTATCAATTTTTTTACCGCTCGTCAAAAATCTCGTGGGACTAAGTTGGCCACAGAAGAAATGATTGACGGAATTTTTCGTTCTGTGCACCGATGTATGGTATCACATTTAGTATGAAAAAAAATGTAGTTATGGATTCCGACAAAAAATATTTTTTCAGTAAATGACCTATGAATGTATCTATCAATTTTTTAACCGCTCGTCAAAAATCTCGTGGGACTAAGTTGGCCACAGAAGAAATGATTGACGGAAATTTTTTTCATATTCACCGATGTATGGTATCATATATAGTATGAAAAAAATATGTAGTTATAGATTCCGACAAAAAATATTTTTTCAGTAAATGACCTATGAATGTATCTATCAATTTTTTAACCGATCGTCAAAAATCTTGTGGGACTAAGTTGGCCACAGAAGAAATGATTGACGGAATTTTTCGTTCTGTGCACCGATGTATGGTATCACATTTAGTATGAAAAAAAATGTAGTTATGGATTCCGACAAAAAATATTTTTTCAGTAAATGACCTATGAATGTATCTATCAATTTTTTAACCGCTCGTCAAAAATCTCGTGGGACTAAGTTGGCCACAGAAGAAATGATTGACGGAAATTTTTTTCATATTCACCGATGTATGGTATCACATATAGTATGAAAAAAATATGTAGTTATGGATTCCGACAAAAAATATTTTTTCAGTAAATGACCTATGAATGTATCTATCAATTTTTTTACCGCTCGTCAAAAATCTCGTGGGACTAAGTTGGCCACAGAAGAAATGATTGACGGAAATTTTCGTTCTATGCACCGATGTATGGTATCACATATAGTATGAAAAAAATATGTAGTTATGGATTCCGACAAAAAATATTTTTACAGTAAATGACCTATGCATATATCTATCAATTTTTTAACCGCTTGTCAAAAATCTCGTGGGACTAAGTTGGCCACAGAAGAAATGATTGACGGAATTTTTCGTTCTATGCACCGATGTATGGTATCACATATAGTATGAAAAAAATATGTAGTTATGGATTCCGACAAAAAATATTTTTACAGTAAATATCCTATAAATGTATCTATCAATTTTTTAACCGCTCGTCAAAAATCTCGTGGGACTAAGTTGGCCACAGAAGAAATGATTGACGGAATTTTTCGTTCTATGCACCGATGTATGGTATCACATTTAGTATGAAAAAAATATGTAGTTATGGATTCCGACAAAAAATATTTTTACAGTAAATGACCTATGCATATATCTATCAATTTTTTAACCGCTCGTCAAAAATCTTGTGGGACTAAGTTGGCCACAGAAGAAATGATTGACGGAATTTTTCGTTCTATGCACCGATGTATGGTATCACATTTAGTATGAAAAAAAAATGTAGTTATGGATTCCGACAAAAAATATTTTTACAGTAAATGACCTATGAATGTATCTATCAATTTTTTTACCGCTCGTCAAAAATCTTGTGGGACTAAGTTGGCCACAGAAGAAATGATTGACGGAAATTTTCGTTTTATGCACCGATGTATGGTATCACATAAAGTATGAAAAAAATATGTAGTTATGGATTCCGACAAAAAATATTTTTACAGTAAATGACCTATAAATGTATCTATCAATTTTGTAACCGCTCGTCAAAAATCTTGTGGGACTTAGTTGGCCACAGAAGAAATGATTGACGGAATTTTTCGTTCTATGCACCGATGTATGGTATCACATATAGTATGAAAAAAATATGTAGTTATGGATACCGACAAAAAATATTTTTACAGTAAATGACCTATGCATATATCTATCAATTTTTTAACCGCTCGTCAAAAATCTTGTGGGACTAAGTTGGCCACAGAAGAAATGATTGACGGAATTTTTCGTTCTATGCACCGATGTATGGTATCACATATAGTATGAAAAAAATATGTAGTTATGGATTCCGACAAAAAATATTTTTACAGTAAATGACCTATGCATATATCTATCAATTTTTTAACCGCTCGTCAAAAATCTCGTGGGACTAAGTTGGCCACAGAAGAAATGATTGACGGAATTTTTCGTTCTATGCACCGATGTATGGTATCACATATAGTATGAAAAAAATATGTAGTTATGGATTCCGACAAAAAATATTTTTACAGTAAATGACCTATAAATGTATCTATCAATTTTGTAACCGCTCGTCAAAAATCTTGTGGGACTAAGTTGGCCACAGAAGAAATGATTGACGGAATTTTTCGTTCTATGCACCGATGTATGGTATCACATATAGTATGAAAAAAATATGTAGTTATGGATTCCGACAAAAAATATTTTAACAGTAAATGAACTATGCATATATCTATCAATTTTTTAACCGCTCGTCAAAAATCTCGTGGGACTAAGTTGGCCACAGAAGAAATGATTGACGGAATTTTTCGTTCTATGCACCGATGTATGGTATCACATATAGCATGAAAAAATATGTAGTTATGGATTCCGACAAAAAATATTTTTACAGTAAATGACCTATAAATGTATCTATCAATTTTTTAACCGCTCGTCAAAAATCTTGTGGGACTAAGTTGGCCACAGAAGAAATGATTGACGGAATTTTTCGTTCTATGCACCGATGTATGGTATCACATTTAGTATGAAAAAAATATGTAGTTATGGATTCCGACAAAAAATATTTTTACAGTAAATGACCTATGAATGTATCTATCAATTTTTTTAACGCTCGTCAAAAATCTTGTGGGACTAAGTTGGCCACAGAAGAAATAATTGACGGAAATTTTCGTTTTATGCACCGATGTATGGTATCACATATAGTATGAAAAAAATATGTAGTTATGGATTCCGACAAAAAATATTTTTACAGTAAATGACCTATAAATGTATCTATCAATTTTTTAACCGCTCGTCAAAAATCTTGTGGGACTAAGTTGGCCACAGAAGAAATGATTGACGGAAATTTTCGTTCTATGCACCGATGTATGGTATCACATATAGTATGAAAAAAATATGTAGTTATGGATTCCGACAAAAAATATTTTTACAGTAAATGACCTATGCATATATCTATCAATTTTTTAACCGCTCGTCAAAAATCTCGTGGGACTAAGTTGGCCACAGAAGAAATGATTGACGGAATTTTTCGTTCTATGCACCGATGTATGGTATCACATATAGTATGAAAAAAATATGTAGTTATGGATTCCGACAAAAAATATTTTTACAGTAAATGACATATAAATGTATCTATCAATTTTGTAACCGCTCGTCAAAAATCTTGTGGGACTAAGTTGGCCACAGAAGAAATGATTGACGGAATTTTTCGTTCTATGCACCGATGTATGGTATCACATTTAGTATGAAAAAAATATGTAGTTATGGATTCCGACAAAAAATATTTTTACAGTAAATGACCTATGAATGTATCTATCAATTTTTTTACCGCTCGTCAAAAATCTTGTGGGACTAAGTTGGCCACAGAAGAAATAATTGACGGAAATTTTCGTTTTATGCACCGATGTATGGTATCACATATAGTATGAAAAAAATATGTAGTTATGGATTCCGACAAAAAATATTTTTACAGTAAATGACCTATAAATGTATCTATCAATTTTTTAACCGCTCGTCAAAAATCTTGTGGGACTAAGTTGGCCACAGAAGAAATGATTGACGGAAATTTTCGTTCTATGCACCGATGTATGGTATCACATATAGTATGAAAAAAATATGTAGTTATGGATTCCGACAAAAAATATTTTTACAGTAAATGACCTATGCATATATCTATCAATTTTTTAACCGCTCGTCAAAAATCTTGTGGGACTAAGTTGGCCACAGAAGAAATGATTGACGGAATTTTTCGTTCTATGCACCGATGTATGGTATCACATATAGTATGAAAAAAATATGTACTTATGGATTCCGACAAAAAATATTTTTACAGTAAATGACCTATGCATATATCTATCAATTTTTTAACCGCTCGTCAAAAATCTCGTGGGACTAAGTTGGCCACAGAAGAAATGATTGACGAAATTTTTCGTTCTATGCACCGATGTATGGTATCACATATAGTATGAAAAAAATATGTAGTTATGGATTCCGACAAAAAATATTTTTACAGTAAATGACATATAAATGTATCTATCAATTTTGTAACCGCTCGTCAAAAATCTTGTGGGACTAAGTTGGCCACAGAAGAAATGATTGACGGAATTTTTCGTTCTATGCACCGATGTATGGTATCACATATAGCATGAAAAAAATATGTAGTTATGGATTCCGACAAAAAATATTTTTACAGTAAATGACCTATGCATATATCTATCAATTTTTTAACCGCTCGTCAAAAATCTCGTGGGACTAAGTTGGCCACAGAAGAAATGATTGACGGAATTTTTCGTTCTATGCACCGATGTATGGTATCACATATAGTATGAAAAAAATATGTAGTTATGGATTCCGACAAAAAATATTTTTACAGTAAATGACATATAAATGTATCTATCAATTTTGTAACCGCTCGTCAAAAATCTTGTGGGACTAAGTTGGCCACAGAAGAAATGATTGACGGAATTTTTCGTTCTATGCACCGATGTATGGTATCACATATAGCATGAAAAAAATATGTAGTTATGGATTCCGACAAAAAATATTTTTACAGTAAATGACCTATGCATATATCTATCAATTTTTTAACCGCTCGTCAAAAATCTCGTGGGACTAAGTTGGCCACAGAAGAAATGATTGACGGAATTTTTCGTTCTATGCACCGATGTATGGTATCACATATAGTATGAAAAATATATGTAGTTATGGATTCCGACAAAAAATATTTTTACAGTAAATGACCTATGCATATATCTATCAATTTTTTAACCGCTCGTCAAAAATCTTGTGGGACTAAGTTGGCCACAGAAGAAATGATTGACGGAAATTTTCGTTCTATGCACCGATGTATGGTATCACATATAGTATGAAAAAAATATGTAGTTATGGATTCCGACAACAAATATTTTTACAGTAAATGACCTATGCATATATCTATCAATTTTTAACCGCTCGTCAAAAATTTTGTGGGACTAAGTTGGCCACAGAAGAAATGATTGACGGAATTTTTCGTTCTATGCACCGATGTATGGTATCACATATAGTATGAAAAAAATATGTAGTTATGGATTCCGACAAAAAATATTTTTTCAGTAAATGACCTATGAATGTATCTATCAATTTTTTTACCGCTCGTCTAAAATCTCGTGGGACTAAGTTGGCCACAGAAGAAATGATTGACGGAATTTTTCGTTCTATGCACCGATGTATGGTATCACATATAGCATGAAAAAAATATGTAGTTATGGATTCCGACAAAAAATATTTTTACAGTAAATGACCTATGCATATATCTATCAATTTTTTAACCGCTCGTCAAAAATCTCGTGGGACTAAGTTGGCCACAGAAGAAATGATTGACGGAATTTTTCGTTCTATGCACCGATGTATGGTATCACATATAGTATGAAAAAAATATGTAGTTATGGATTCCGACAAAAAATATTTTTACAGTAAATGACATATAAATGTATCTATCAATTTTGTAACCGCTCGTCAAAAATCTTGTGGGACTAAGTTGGCCACAGAAGAAATGATTGACGGAATTTTTCGTTCTATGCACCGATGTATGGTATCACATATAGCATGAAAAAAATATGTAGTTATGGATTCCGACAAAAAATATTTTTACAGTAAATGACCTATGCATATATCTATCAATTTTTTAACCGCTCGTCAAAAATCTCGTGGGACTAAGTTGGCCACAGAAGAAATGATTGACGGAATTTTTCGTTCTATGCACCGATGTATGGTATCACATATAGTATGAAAAATTTATGTAGTTATGGATTCCGACAAAAAATATTTTTACAGTAAATGACCTATGCATATATCTATCAATTTTTTAACCGCTCGTCAAAAATCTTGTGGGACTAAGTTGGCCACAGAAGAAATGATTGACGGAATTTTTCGTTCTATGCACCGATGTATGGTATCACATATAGAATGAAAAAAATATGTAGTTATGGATTCCGACAAAAAATATTTTTACAGTAAATGACCTATGCATATATCTATCAATTTTTTAACCGCTCGTCAAAAATCTCGTGGGATTAAGTTGGCCACAGAAGAAATGATTGACGGAATTTTTCGTTCTATGCACCGATGTATGGTATCACATATAGTATGAAAAAAATATGTAGTTATGGATTCCGACAAAAAATATTTTTACAGTATATGACCTATAAATGTATCTATCAATTTTGTAACCGCTCGTCAAAAATCTTGTGGGACTAAGTTGGCCACAGAAGAAATGATTGACGGAAATTTTCGTTCTATGCACCGATGTATGGTATCACATATAGTATGAAAAAAATATGTAGTTATGGATTCCGACAAAAAATATTTTTACAGTAAATGACCTATAAATGTATCTATCAATTTTTTAACCGCTCGTCAAAAATCTTGTGGAACTAAGTTGGCCACAGAAGAAATGATTGACGGAATTTTTCGTTCTATGCACCGATGTATGGTATCACATTTAGTATGAAAAAAATATGTTGTTATGGATTCCGACAAAAAATATTTTTACAGTAAATGACCTATGCATATATCTATAAATTTTTTAACCGCTCGTCAAAAATCTTGTGGGACTAAGTTGGCCACAGAAGAAATGATTGACGGAATATTTCGTTCTATGCACCGATGTATGGTATCACATTTAGTATGACAAAAAAAATGTAGTTATGGATTCCGACAAAAAATATTTTTACAGTAAATGACCTATGAATGTATCTATCAATTTTTTTACCGCTCGTCAAAAATCTTGTGGGACTAAGTTGGCCACAGAAGAAATGATTGACGGAAATTTTCGTTCTATGCACCGATATATGGTATCACATATAGTATGAAAAAAATATGTAGTTATGGATTCCGACAAAAAATATTTTTACAGTAAATGACCTATAAATGTATCTATCAATTTTGTCACCGCTCGTCAAAAATCTTGTGGGACTAAGTTGGCCACAGAAGAAATGATTGACGGAATTTTTCGTTCTATGCACCGATGTATGGTATCACATATAGTATGAAAAAAATATGTTGTTATGGATTCCGACAAAAAATATTTTTACAGTAAATGAACTATGCATATATCTATCAATTTTTTAACCGTTCGTCAAAAATCTCGTGGGACTAAGTTGGCCACAGAAGAAATGATTGACGGAAATTTTCGTTCTATTCACCGATGTATGGTATCACATATAGTATGAAAAAAATATGTAGTTATGGATTCCGACAAAAAATATTTTTACAGTAAATGACCTATGAATGTATCTATCAATTTTTTAACCGCTCGTCAAAAATCTTGTGGGACTAAGTTGGCCACAGAAGAAATGATTGACGGAATTTTTCGTTCTATGCACCGATGTATGGTATCTCATATAGTATGAATAAAATATGTAGTTATGGATTCCGACAAAAAATATTTTTACAGTAAATGACCTATGCATATATCTATCAATTTTTTAACCGCTTGTCAAAAATCTCGTGGGACTAAGTTGGCCACAGAAGAAATGATTGACGGAAATTTTTTTCATATTCACCGATGTATGGTATCATATATAGTATGAAAAAAATATGTAGTTATAGATTCCGACAAAAAATATTTTTTCAGTAAATGACCTATGAATGTATCTATCAATTTTTTAACTGCTCGTCAAAAATCTCGTGGGACTAAGTTGGCCACAGAAGAAATGATTGACGGAAATTTTCGTTCTATTCACCGATGTATGGTATCACATATAGTATGAAAAAAATATGTAGTTATGGATTCCGACAAAAAATATTTTTACAGTAAATGAACTATGCATATATCTATCAATTTTTTAACCGCTCGTCAAAAATCTCGTGGGACTAAGTTGGCCACAGAAGAAATGATTGACGGAAATTTTCGTTCTATGCACCGATGTATGGTATCACATATAGTATGAAAAAAATATGTAGTTATGGATTCCGACAAAAAATATTTTTACAGTAAATGACCTATGCATATATCTATCAATTTTTTAACCGTTCGTCAAAAATCTTGTGGGACTAAGTTGGCCACAGAAGAAATGATTGACGGAATTTTTCGTTCTATGCACCGATGTATGGTATCACATATAGTATGAAAAAAATATGTAGTTATGGATTCCGACAAAAAATATTTTTACAGTAAATGACTTATGCATATATCTATCAATTTTTTAACCGCTCGTCAAAAATCTCGTGGGACTAAGTTGGCCACAGAAGAAATGATTGACGGAATTTTTCGTTCTATGCACCGATGTATGGTATCACATATAGTATGAAAAAAATATGTAGTTATGGATTCCGACAAAAAATATTTTTACAGTAAATGACCTATAAATGTATCTATCAATTTTGTAACCGCTCGTCAAAAATCTTGTGGGACTAAGTTGGCCACAGAAGAAATGATTGACGGAATTTTTCGTTCTATGCACCGATGTATGGTATCACATATAGTATGAAAAAAATATGTAGTTATGGATTCCGACAAAAAATATTTTTACAGTAAATGAACTATGCATATATCTATCAATTTTTTAACCGCTCGTCAAAAATCTCGTGGGACTAAGTTGGCCACAGAAGAAATGATTGACGGAAATTTTCGTTCTATGCACCGATGTATGGTATCACATATAGTATGAAAAAAATATGTAGTTATGGATTCCGACAACAAATATTTTTACAGTAAATGACCTATGCATATATCTATCAATTTTTAACCGCTCGTCAAAAATTTTGTGGGACTAAGTTGGCCACAGAAGAAATGATTGACGGAATTTTTCGTTCTATGCACCGATGTATGGTATCACATATAGTATGAAAAAAATATGTAGTTATGGATTCCGACAAAAAATATTTTTTCAGTAAATGACCTATGAATGTATCTATCAATTTTTTTACCGCTCGTCTAAAATCTCGTGGGACTAAGTTGGCCACACAAGAAATGATTGACGGAAATTTTCGTTCTATGCACCGATGTATGGTATCACATATAGTATGAAAAAAATATGTAGTTATGGATTCCGACAAAAAATATTTTTACAGTAAATGACCTATGAATGTATCTATCAATTTTTTTACCGCTCGTCTAAAATCTCGTGGGACTAAGTTGGCCACAGAAGAAATGATTGACGGAATTTTTCGTTCTATGCACCGATGTATGGTATCACATATAGTATGAAAAAAATATGTAGTTATGGATTCCGACAAAAAATATTTTTACAGTAAATGACATATAAATGTATCTATCAATTTTGTAACCGCTCGTCAAAAATCTTGTGGGACTAAGTTGGCCACAGAAGAAATGATTGACGGAATTTTTCGTTCTATGCACCGATGTATGGTATCACATATAGCATGAAAAAAATATGTAGTTATAGATTCCGACAAAAAATATTTTTACAGTAAATGACCTATGCATATATCTATCAATTTTTTAACCGCTCGTCAAAAATCTCGTGGGACTAAGTTGGCCACAGAAGAAATGATTGACGGAATTTTTCGTTCTATGCACCGATGTATGGTATCACATATAGTATGAAAAATATATGTAGTTATGGATTCCGACAAAAAATATTTTTACAGTAAATGACCTATGCATATATCTATCAATTTTTTAACCGCTCGTCAAAAATCTTGTGGGACTAAGTTGGCCACAGAAGAAATGATTGACGGAATTTTTCGTTCTATGCACCGATGTATGGTATCACATATAGAATGAAAAAAATATGTAGTTATGGATTCCGACAAAAAATATTTTTACAGTAAATGACCTATGCATATATCTATCAATTTTTTAACCGCTCGTCAAAAATCTCGTGGGACTAAGTTGGCCACAGAAGAAATGATTGACGGAATTTTTCGTTCTATGCACCGATGTATGGTATCACATATAGTATGAAAAAAATATGTAGTTATGGATTCCGACAAAAAATATTTTTACAGTAAATGACATATAAATGTATCTATCAATTTTGTAACCGCTCGTCAAAAATCTTGTGGGACTAAGTTGGCCACAGAAGAAATGATTGACGGAATTTTTCGTTCTATGCACCGATGTATGGTATCACATTTAGTATGAAAAAAATATGTAGTTATGGATTCCGACAAAAAATATTTTTACAGTAAATGACCTATGAATGTATCTATCAATTTTTTTACCGCTCGTCAAAAATCTTGTGGGACTAAGTTGGCCACAGAAGAAATAATTGACGGAAATTTTCGTTTTATGCACCGATGTATGGTATCACATATAGTATGAAAAAAATATGTAGTTATGGATTCCGACAAAAAATATTTTTACAGTAAATGACCTATAAATGTATCTATCAATTTTTTAACCGCTCGTCAAAAATCTTGTGGGACTAAGTTGGCCACAGAAGAAATGATTGACGGAAATTTTCGTTCTATGCACCGATGTATGGTATCACATATAGTATGAAAAAAATATGTAGTTATGGATTCCGACAAAAAATATTTTTACAGTAAATGACCTATGCATATATCTATCAATTTTTTAACCGCTCGTCAAAAATCTTGTGGGACTAAGTTGGCCACAGAAGAAATGATTGACGGAATTTTTCGTTCTATGCACCGATGTATGGTATCACATATAGTATGAAAAAAATATGTACTTATGGATTCCGACAAAAAATATTTTTACAGTAAATGACCTATGCATATATCTATCAATTTTTTAACCGCTCGTCAAAAATCTCGTGGGACTAAGTTGGCCACAGAAGAAATGATTGACGGAATTTTTCGTTCTATGCACCGATGTATGGTATCACATATAGTATGAAAAAAATATGTAGTTATGGATTCCGACAAAAAATATTTTTACAGTAAATGACATATAAATGTATCTATCAATTTTGTAACCGCTCGTCAAAAATCTTGTGGGACTAAGTTGGCCACAGAAGAAATGATTGACGGAATTTTTCGTTCTATGCACCGATGTATGGTATCACATATAGCATGAAAAAAATATGTAGTTATGGATTCCGACAAAAAATATTTTTACAGTAAATGACCTATGCATATATCTATCAATTTTTTAACCGCTCGTCAAAAATCTCGTGGGACTAAGTTGGCCACAGAAGAAATGATTGACGGAATTTTTCGTTCTATGCACCGATGTATGGTATCACATATAGTATGAAAAAAATATGTAGTTATGGATTCCGACAAAAAATATTTTTACAGTAAATGACATATAAATGTATCTATCAATTTTGTAACCGCTCGTCAAAAATCTTGTGGGACTAAGTTGGCCACAGAAGAAATGATTGACGGAATTTTTCGTTCTATGCACCGATGTATGGTATCACATATAGCATGAAAAAAATATGTAGTTATGGATTCCGACAAAAAATATTTTTACAGTAAATGACCTATGCATATATCTATCAATTTTTTAACCGCTCGTCAAAAATCTCGTGGGACTAAGTTGGCCACAGAAGAAATGATTGACGGAATTTTTCGTTCTATGCACCGATGTATGGTATCACATATAGTATGAAAAATATATGTAGTTATGGATTCCGACAAAAAATATTTTTACAGTAAATGACCTATGCATATATCTATCAATTTTTTAACCGCTCGTCAAAAATCTTGTGGGACTAAGTTGGCCACAGAAGAAATGATTGACGGAAATTTTCGTTCTATGCACCGATGTATGGTATCACATATAGTATGAAAAAAATATGTAGTTATGGATTCCGACAACAAATATTTTTACAGTAAATGACCTATGCATATATCTATCAATTTTTAACCGCTCGTCAAAAATTTTGTGGGACTAAGTTGGCCACAGAAGAAATGATTGACGGAATTTTTCGTTCTATGCACCGATGTATGGTATCACATATAGTATGAAAAAAATATGTAGTTATGGATTCCGACAAAAAATATTTTTTCAGTAAATGACCTATGAATGTATCTATCAATTTTTTTACCGCTCGTCTAAAATCTCGTGGGACTAAGTTGGCCACAAAAGAAATGATTGACGGAATTTTTCGTTCTATGCACCGATGTATGGTATCACATATAGCATGAAAAAAATATGTAGTTATGGATTCCGACAAAAAATATTTTTACAGTAAATGACCTATGCATATATCTATCAATTTTTTAACCGCTCGTCAAAAATCTCGTGGGACTAAGTTGGCCACAGAAGAAATGATTGACGGAATTTTTCGTTCTATGCACCGATGTATGGTATCACATATAGTATGAAAAAAATATGTAGTTATGGATTCCGACAAAAAATATTTTTACAGTAAATGACATATAAATGTATCTATCAATTTTGTAACCGCTCGTCAAAAATCTTGTGGGACTAAGTTGGCCACAGAAGAAATGATTGACGGAATTTTTCGTTCTATGCACCGATGTATGGTATCACATATAGCATGAAAAAAATATGTAGTTATGGATTCCGACAAAAAATATTTTTACAGTAAATGACCTATGCATATATCTATCAATTTTTTAACCGCTCGTCAAAAATCTCGTGGGACTAAGTTGGCCACAGAAGAAATGATTGACGGAATTTTTCGTTCTATGCACCGATGTATGGTATCACATATAGTATGAAAAATTTATGTAGTTATGGATTCCGACAAAAAATATTTTTACAGTAAATGACCTATGCATATATCTATCAATTTTTTAACCGCTCGTCAAAAATCTTGTGGGACTAAGTTGGCCACAGAAGAAATGATTGACGGAATTTTTCGTTCTATGCACCGATGTATGGTATCACATATAGAATGAAAAAAATATGTAGTTATGGATTCCGACAAAAAATATTTTTACAGTAAATGACCTATGCATATATCTATCAATTTTTTAACCGCTCGTCAAAAATCTCGTGGGACTAAGTTGGCCACAGAAGAAATGATTGACGGAATTTTTCGTTCTATGCACCGATGTATGGTATCACATATAGTATGAAAAAAATATGTAGTTATGGATTCCGACAAAAAATATTTTTACAGTATATGACCTATAAATGTATCTATCAATTTTGTAACCGCTCGTCAAAAATCTTGTGGGACTAAGTTGGCCACAGAAGAAATGATTGACGGAAATTTTCGTTCTATGCACCGATGTATGGTATCACATATAGTATGAAAAAAATATGTAGTTATGGATTCCGACAAAAAATATTTTTACAGTAAATGACCTATAAATGTATCTATCAATTTTTTAACCGCTCGTCAAAAATCTTGTGGAACTAAGTTGGCCACAGAAGAAATGATTGACGGAATTTTTCGTTCTATGCACCGATGTATGGTATCACATTTAGTATGAAAAAAATATGTTGTTATGGATTCCGACAAAAAATATTTTTACAGTAAATGACCTATGCATATATCTATAAATTTTTTAACCGCTCGTCAAAAATCTTGTGGGACTAAGTTGGCCACAGAAGAAATGATTGACGGAATATTTCGTTCTATGCACCGATGTATGGTATCACATTTAGTATGACAAAAAAAATGTAGTTATGGATTCCGACAAAAAATATTTTTACAGTAAATGACCTATGAATGTATCTATCAATTTTTTTACCGCTCGTCAAAAATCTTGTGGGACTAAGTTGGCCACAGAAGAAATGATTGACGGAAATTTTCGTTCTATGCACCGATATATGGTATCACATATAGTATGAAAAAAATATGTAGTTATGGATTCCGACAAAAAATATTTTTACAGTAAATGACCTATAAATGTATCTATCAATTTTGTCACCGCTCGTCAAAAATCTTGTGGGACTAAGTTGGCCACAGAAGAAATGATTGACGGAATTTTTCGTTCTATGCACCGATGTATGGTATCACATATAGTATGAAAAAAATATGTTGTTATGGATTCCGACAAAAAATATTTTTACAGTAAATGAACTATGCATATATCTATCAATTTTTTAACCGTTCGTCAAAAATCTCGTGGGACTAAGTTGGCCACAGAAGAAATGATTGACGGAAATTTTCGTTCTATTCACCGATGTATGGTATCACATATAGTATGAAAAAAATATGTAGTTATGGATTCCGACAAAAAATATTTTTACAGTAAATGACCTATGAATGTATCTATCAATTTTTTAACCGCTCGTCAAAAATCTTGTGGGACTAAGTTGGCCACAGAAGAAATGATTGACGGAATTTTTCGTTCTATGCACCGATGTATGGTATCTCATATAGTATGAATAAAATATGTAGTTATGGATTCCGACAAAAAATATTTTTACAGTAAATGACCTATGCATATATCTATCAATTTTTTAACCGCTTGTCAAAAATCTCGTGGGACTAAGTTGGCCACAGAAGAAATGATTGACGGAAATTTTTTTCATATTCACCGATGTATGGTATCATATATAGTATGAAAAAAATATGTAGTTATAGATTCCGACAAAAAATATTTTTTCAGTAAATGACCTATGAATGTATCTATCAATTTTTTAACTGCTCGTCAAAAATCTCGTGGGACTAAGTTGGCCACAGAAGAAATGATTGACGGAAATTTTCGTTCTATTCACCGATGTATGGTATCACATATAGTATGAAAAAAATATGTAGTTATGGATTCCGACAAAAAATATTTTTACAGTAAATGAACTATGCATATATCTATCAATTTTTTAACCGCTCGTCAAAAATCTCGTGGGACTAAGTTGGCCACAGAAGAAATGATTGACGGAAATTTTCGTTCTATGCACCGATGTATGGTATCACATATAGTATGAAAAAAATATGTAGTTATGGATTCCGACAAAAAATATTTTTACAGTAAATGACCTATGCATATATCTATCAATTTTTTAACCGTTCGTCAAAAATCTTGTGGGACTAAGTTGGCCACAGAAGAAATGATTGACGGAATTTTTCGTTCTATGCACCGATGTATGGTATCACATATAGTATGAAAAAAATATGTAGTTATGGATTCCGACAAAAAATATTTTTACAGTAAATGACTTATGCATATATCTATCAATTTTTTAACCGCTCGTCAAAAATCTCGTGGGACTAAGTTGGCCACAGAAGAAATGATTGACGGAATTTTTCGTTCTATGCACCGATGTATGGTATCACATATAGTATGAAAAAAATATGTAGTTATGGATTCCGACAAAAAATATTTTTACAGTAAATGACCTATAAATGTATCTATCAATTTTGTAACCGCTCGTCAAAAATCTTGTGGGACTAAGTTGGCCACAGAAGAAATGATTGACGGAATTTTTCGTTCTATGCACCGATGTATGGTATCACATATAGTATGAAAAAAATATGTAGTTATGGATTCCGACAAAAAATATTTTTACAGTAAATGAACTATGCATATATCTATCAATTTTTTAACCGCTCGTCAAAAATCTCGTGGGACTAAGTTGGCCACAGAAGAAATGATTGACGGAATTTTTCGTTCTATGCACCGATGTATGGTATCACATATAGTATGAAAAAAATATGTAGTTATGGATTCCGACAAAAAATATTTTTACAGTAAATGACCTATGCATATATCTATCAATTTTTTAACCGCTCGTCAAAAATCTTGTGGGACTAAGTTGGCCACAGAAGAAATGATTGACGGAATTTTTCGTTCTATGCACCGATGTATGGTATCACATATAGAATGAAAAAAATATGTAGTTATGGATTCCGACAAAAAATATTTTTACAGTAAATGACCTATGCATATATCTATCAATTTTTTAACCGCTCGTCAAAAATCTCGTGGGACTAAGTTGGCCACAGAAGAAATGATTGACGGAATTTTTCGTTCTATGCACCGATGTATGGTATCACATATAGTATGAAAAAAATATGTAGTTATGGATTCCGACAAAAAATATTTTTACAGTATATGACCTATAAATGTATCTATCAATTTTGTAACCGCTCGTCAAAAATCTTGTGGGACTAAGTTGGCCACAGAAGAAATGATTGACGGAAATTTTCGTTCTATGCACCGATGTATGGTATCACATATAGTATGAAAAAAATATGTAGTTATGGATTCCGACAAAAAATATTTTTACAGTAAATGACCTATAAATGTATCTATCAATTTTTTAACCGCTCGTCAAAAATCTTGTGGAACTAAGTTGGCCACAGAAGAAATGATTGACGGAATTTTTCGTTCTATGCACCGATGTATGGTATCACATTTAGTATGAAAAAAATATGTTGTTATGGATTCCGACAAAAAATATTTTTACAGTAAATGACCTATGCATATATCTATAAATTTTTTAACCGCTCGTCAAAAATCTTGTGGGACTAAGTTGGCCACAGAAGAAATGATTGACGGAATATTTCGTTCTATGCACCGATGTATGGTATCACATTTAGTATGACAAAAAAAATGTAGTTATGGATTCCGACAAAAAATATTTTTACAGTAAATGACCTATGAATGTATCTATCAATTTTTTTACCGCTCGTCAAAAATCTTGTGGGACTAAGTTGGCCACAGAAGAAATGATTGACGGAAATTTTCGTTCTATGCACCGATATATGGTATCACATATAGTATGAAAAAAATATGTAGTTATGGATTCCGACAAAAAATATTTTTACAGTAAATGACCTATAAATGTATCTATCAATTTTGTCACCGCTCGTCAAAAATCTTGTGGGACTAAGTTGGCCACAGAAGAAATGATTGACGGAATTTTTCGTTCTATGCACCGATGTATGGTATCACATATAGTATGAAAAAAATATGTTGTTATGGATTCCGACAAAAAATATTTTTACAGTAAATGAACTATGCATATATCTATCAATTTTTTAACCGTTCGTCAAAAATCTCGTGGGACTAAGTTGGCCACAGAAGAAATGATTGACGGAAATTTTCGTTCTATTCACCGATGTATGGTATCACATATAGTATGAAAAAAATATGTAGTTATGGATTCCGACAAAAAATATTTTTACAGTAAATGACCTATGAATGTATCTATCAATTTTTTAACCGCTCGTCAAAAATCTTGTGGGACTAAGTTGGCCACAGAAGAAATGATTGACGGAATTTTTCGTTCTATGCACCGATGTATGGTATCTCATATAGTATGAATAAAATATGTAGTTATGGATTCCGACAAAAAATATTTTTACAGTAAATGACCTATGCATATATCTATCAATTTTTTAACCGCTTGTCAAAAATCTCGTGGGACTAAGTTGGCCACAGAAGAAATGATTGACGGAAATTTTTTTCATATTCACCGATGTATGGTATCATATATAGTATGAAAAAAATATGTAGTTATAGATTCCGACAAAAAATATTTTTTCAGTAAATGACCTATGAATGTATCTATCAATTTTTTAACTGCTCGTCAAAAATCTCGTGGGACTAAGTTGGCCACAGAAGAAATGATTGACGGAAATTTTCGTTCTATTCACCGATGTATGGTATCACATATAGTATGAAAAAAATATGTAGTTATGGATTCCGACAAAAAATATTTTTACAGTAAATGAACTATGCATATATCTATCAATTTTTTAACCGCTCGTCAAAAATCTCGTGGGACTAAGTTGGCCACAGAAGAAATGATTGACGGAAATTTTCGTTCTATGCACCGATGTATGGTATCACATATAGTATGAAAAAAATATGTAGTTATGGATTCCGACAAAAAATATTTTTACAGTAAATGACCTATGCATATATCTATCAATTTTTTAACCGTTCGTCAAAAATCTTGTGGGACTAAGTTGGCCACAGAAGAAATGATTGACGGAATTTTTCGTTCTATGCACCGATGTATGGTATCACATATAGTATGAAAAAAATATGTAGTTATGGATTCCGACAAAAAATATTTTTACAGTAAATGACTTATGCATATATCTATCAATTTTTTAACCGCTCGTCAAAAATCTCGTGGGACTAAGTTGGCCACAGAAGAAATGATTGACGGAATTTTTCGTTCTATGCACCGATGTATGGTATCACATATAGTATGAAAAAAATATGTAGTTATGGATTCCGACAAAAAATATTTTTACAGTAAATGACCTATAAATGTATCTATCAATTTTGTAACCGCTCGTCAAAAATCTTGTGGGACTAAGTTGGCCACAGAAGAAATGATTGACGGAATTTTTCGTTCTATGCACCGATGTATGGTATCACATATAGTATGAAAAAAATATGTAGTTATGGATTCCGACAAAAAATATTTTTACAGTAAATGAACTATGCATATATCTATCAATTTTTTAACCGCTCGTCAAAAATCTCGTGGGACTAAGTTGGCCACAGAAGAAATGATTGACGGAAATTTTCGTTCTATGCACCGATGTATGGTATCACATATAGTATGAAAAAAATATGTAGTTATGGATTCCGACAACAAATATTTTTACAGTAAATGACCTATGCATATATCTATCAATTTTTAACCGCTCGTCAAAAATTTTGTGGGACTAAGTTGGCCACAGAAGAAATGATTGACGGAATTTTTCGTTCTATGCACCGATGTATGGTATCACATATAGTATGAAAAAAATATGTAGTTATGGATTCCGACAAAAAATATTTTTTCAGTAAATGACCTATGAATGTATCTATCAATTTTTTTACCGCTCGTCTAAAATCTCGTGGGACTAAGTTGGCCACACAAGAAATGATTGACGGAAATTTTCGTTCTATGCACCGATGTATGGTATCACATATAGTATGAAAAAAATATGTAGTTATGGATTCCGACAAAAAATATTTTTACAGTAAATGACCTATGAATGTATCTATCAATTTTTTTACCGCTCGTCTAAAATCTCGTGGGACTAAGTTGGCCACAGAAGAAATGATTGACGGAATTTTTCGTTCTATGCACCGATGTATGGTATCACATATAGTATGAAAAAAATATGTAGTTATGGATTCCGACAAAAAATATTTTTACAGTAAATGACATATAAATGTATCTATCAATTTTGTAACCGCTCGTCAAAAATCTTGTGGGACTAAGTTGGCCACAGAAGAAATGATTGACGGAATTTTTCGTTCTATGCACCGATGTATGGTATCACATATAGCATGAAAAAAATATGTAGTTATAGATTCCGACAAAAAATATTTTTACAGTAAATGACCTATGCATATATCTATCAATTTTTTAACCGCTCGTCAAAAATCTCGTGGGACTAAGTTGGCCACAGAAGAAATGATTGACGGAATTTTTCGTTCTATGCACCGATGTATGGTATCACATATAGTATGAAAAATATATGTAGTTATGGATTCCGACAAAAAATATTTTTACAGTAAATGACCTATGCATATATCTATCAATTTTTTAACCGCTCGTCAAAAATCTTGTGGGACTAAGTTGGCCACAGAAGAAATGATTGACGGAATTTTTCGTTCTATGCACCGATGTATGGTATCACATATAGAATGAAAAAAATATGTAGTTATGGATTCCGACAAAAAATATTTTTACAGTAAATGACCTATGCATATATCTATCAATTTTTTAACCGCTCGTCAAAAATCTCGTGGGACTAAGTTGGCCACAGAAGAAATGATTGACGGAATTTTTCGTTCTATGCACCGATGTATGGTATCACATATAGTATGAAAAAAATATGTAGTTATGGATTCCGACAAAAAATATTTTTACAGTAAATGACATATAAATGTATCTATCAATTTTGTAACCGCTCGTCAAAAATCTTGTGGGACTAAGTTGGCCACAGAAGAAATGATTGACGGAATTTTTCGTTCTATGCACCGATGTATGGTATCACATATAGCATGAAAAAAATATGTAGTTATGGATTCCGACAAAAAATATTTTTACAGTAAATGACCTATGCATATATCTATCAATTTTTTAACCGCTCGTCAAAAATCTCGTGGGACTAAGTTGGCCACAGAAGAAATGATTGACGGAATTTTTCGTTCTATGCACCGATGTATGGTATCACATATAGTATGAAAAAAATATGTAGTTATGGATTCCGACAAAAAATATTTTTACAGTAAATGACATATAAATGTATCTATCAATTTTGTAACCGCTCGTCAAAAATCTTGTGGGACTAAGTTGGCCACAGAAGAAATGATTGACGGAATTTTTCGTTCTATGCACCGATGTATGGTATCACATATAGCATGAAAAAAATATGTAGTTATGGATTCCGACAAAAAATATTTTTACAGTAAATGACCTATGCATATATCTATCAATTTTTTAACCGCTCGTCAAAAATCTCGTGGGACTAAGTTGGCCACAGAAGAAATGATTGACGGAATTTTTCGTTCTATGCACCGATGTATGGTATCACATATAGTATGAAAAATTTATGTAGTTATGGATTCCGACAAAAAATATTTTTACAGTAAATGACCTATGCATATATCTATCAATTTTTTAACCGCTCGTCAAAAATCTTGTGGGACTAAGTTGGCCACAGAAGAAATGATTGACGGAATTTTTCGTTCTATGCACCGATGTATGGTATCACATATAGAATGAAAAAAATATGTAGTTATGGATTCCGACAAAAAATATTTTTACAGTAAATGACCTATGCATATATCTATCAATTTTTTAACCGCTCGTCAAAAATCTCGTGGGACTAAGTTGGCCACAGAAGAAATGATTGACGGAATTTTTCGTTCTATGCACCGATGTATGGTATCACATATAGTATGAAAAAAATATGTAGTTATGGATTCCGACAAAAAATATTTTTACAGTATATGACCTATAAATGTATCTATCAATTTTGTAACCGCTCGTCAAAAATCTTGTGGGACTAAGTTGGCCACAGAAGAAATGATTGACGGAAATTTTCGTTCTATGCACCGATGTATGGTATCACATATAGTATGAAAAAAATATGTAGTTATGGATTCCGACAAAAAATATTTTTACAGTAAATGACCTATAAATGTATCTATCAATTTTTTAACCGCTCGTCAAAAATCTTGTGGAACTAAGTTGGCCACAGAAGAAATGATTGACGGAATTTTTCGTTCTATGCACCGATGTATGGTATCACATTTAGTATGAAAAAAATATGTTGTTATGGATTCCGACAAAAAATATTTTTACAGTAAATGACCTATGCATATATCTATAAATTTTTTAACCGCTCGTCAAAAATCTTGTGGGACTAAGTTGGCCACAGAAGAAATGATTGACGGAATATTTCGTTCTATGCACCGATGTATGGTATCACATTTAGTATGACAAAAAAAATGTAGTTATGGATTCCGACAAAAAATATTTTTACAGTAAATGACCTATGAATGTATCTATCAATTTTTTTACCGCTCGTCAAAAATCTTGTGGGACTAAGTTGGCCACAGAAGAAATGATTGACGGAAATTTTCGTTCTATGCACCGATATATGGTATCACATATAGTATGAAAAAAATATGTAGTTATGGATTCCGACAAAAAATATTTTTACAGTAAATGACCTATAAATGTATCTATCAATTTTGTCACCGCTCGTCAAAAATCTTGTGGGACTAAGTTGGCCACAGAAGAAATGATTGACGGAATTTTTCGTTCTATGCACCGATGTATGGTATCACATATAGTATGAAAAAAATATGTTGTTATGGATTCCGCCAAAAAATATTTTTACAGTAAATGAACTATGCATATATCTATCAATTTTTTAACCGTTCGTCAAAAATCTCGTGGGACTAAGTTGGCCACAGAAGAAATGATTGACGGAAATTTTCGTTCTATTCACCGATGTATGGTATCACATATAGTATGAAAAAAATATGTAGTTATGGATTCCGACAAAAAATATTTTTACAGTAAATGACCTATGAATGTATCTATCAATTTTTTAACCGCTCGTCAAAAATCTTGTGGGACTAAGTTGGCCACAGAAGAAATGATTGACGGAATTTTTCGTTCTATGCACCGATGTATGGTATCTCATATAGTATGAATAAAATATGTAGTTATGGATTCCGACAAAAAATATTTTTACAGTAAATGACCTATGCATATATCTATCAATTTTTTAACCGCTTGTCAAAAATCTCGTGGGACTAAGTTGGCCACAGAAGAAATGATTGACGGAAATTTTTTTCATATTCACCGATGTATGGTATCATATATAGTATGAAAAAAATATGTAGTTATAGATTCCGACAAAAAATATTTTTTCAGTAAATGACCTATGAATGTATCTATCAATTTTTTAACTGCTCGTCAAAAATCTCGTGGGACTAAGTTGGCCACAGAAGAAATGATTGACGGAAATTTTCGTTCTATTCACCGATGTATGGTATCACATATAGTATGAAAAAAATATGTAGTTATGGATTCCGACAAAAAATATTTTTACAGTAAATGAACTATGCATATATCTATCAATTTTTTAACCGCTCGTCAAAAATCTCGTGGGACTAAGTTGGCCACAGAAGAAATGATTGACGGAAATTTTCGTTCTATGCACCGATGTATGGTATCACATATAGTATGAAAAAAATATGTAGTTATGGATTCCGACAAAAAATATTTTTACAGTAAATGACCTATGCATATATCTATCAATTTTTTAACCGTTCGTCAAAAATCTTGTGGGACTAAGTTGGCCACAGAAGAAATGATTGACGGAATTTTTCGTTCTATGCACCGATGTATGGTATCACATATAGTATGAAAAAAATATGTAGTTATGGATTCCGACAAAAAATATTTTTACAGTAAATGACTTATGCATATATCTATCAATTTTTTAACCGCTCGTCAAAAATCTTGTGGGACTAAGTTGGCCACAGAAGAAATGATTGACGGAATTTTTCGTTCTATGCACCGATGTATGGTATCTCATATAGTATGAATAAAATATGTAGTTATGGATTCCGACAAAAAATATTTTTACAGTAAATGACCTATGCATATATCTATCAATTTTTTAACCGCTTGTCAAAAATCTCGTGGGACTAAGTTGGCCACAGAAGAAATGATTGACGGAAATTTTTTTCATATTCACCGATGTATGGTATCATATATAGTATGAAAAAAATATGTAGTTATAGATTCCGACAAAAAATATTTTTTCAGTAAATGACCTATGAATGTATCTATCAATTTTTTAACTGCTCGTCAAAAATCTCGTGGGACTAAGTTGGCCACAGAAGAAATGATTGACGGAAATTTTCGTTCTATTCACCGATGTATGGTATCACATATAGTATGAAAAAAATATGTAGTTATGGATTCCGACAAAAAATATTTTTACAGTAAATGAACTATGCATATATCTATCAATTTTTTAACCGCTCGTCAAAAATCTCGTGGGACTAAGTTGGCCACAGAAGAAATGATTGACGGAAATTTTCGTTCTATGCACCGATGTATGGTATCACATATAGTATGAAAAAAATATGTAGTTATGGATTCCGACAAAAAATATTTTTACAGTAAATGACCTATGCATATATCTATCAATTTTTTAACCGTTCGTCAAAAATCTTGTGGGACTAAGTTGGCCACAGAAGAAATGATTGACGGAATTTTTCGTTCTATGCACCGATGTATGGTATCACATATAGTATGAAAAAAATATGTAGTTATGGATTCCGACAAAAAATATTTTTACAGTAAATGACTTATGCATATATCTATCAATTTTTTAACCGCTCGTCAAAAATCTCGTGGGACTAAGTTGGCCACAGAAGAAATGATTGACGGAATTTTTCGTTCTATGCACCGATGTATGGTATCACATATAGTATGAAAAAAATATGTAGTTATGGATTCCGACAAAAAATATTTTTACAGTAAATGACCTATAAATGTATCTATCAATTTTGTAACCGCTCGTCAAAAATCTTGTGGGACTAAGTTGGCCACAGAAGAAATGATTGACGGAATTTTTCGTTCTATGCACCGATGTATGGTATCACATATAGTATGAAAAAAATATGTAGTTATGGATTCCGACAAAAAATATTTTTACAGTAAATGAACTATGCATATATCTATCAATTTTTTAACCGCTCGTCAAAAATCTCGTGGGACTAAGTTGGCCACAGAAGAAATGATTGACGGAAATTTTCGTTCTATGCACCGATGTATGGTATCACATATAGTATGAAAAAAATATGTAGTTATGGATTCCGACAACAAATATTTTTACAGTAAATGACCTATGCATATATCTATCAATTTTTAACCGCTCGTCAAAAATTTTGTGGGACTAAGTTGGCCACAGAAGAAATGATTGACGGAATTTTTCGTTCTATGCACCGATGTATGGTATCACATATAGTATGAAAAAAATATGTAGTTATGGATTCCGACAAAAAATATTTTTTCAGTAAATGACCTATGAATGTATCTATCAATTTTTTTACCGCTCGTCTAAAATCTCGTGGGACTAAGTTGGCCACACAAGAAATGATTGACGGAAATTTTCGTTCTATGCACCGATGTATGGTATCACATATAGTATGAAAAAAATATGTAGTTATGGATTCCGACAAAAAATATTTTTTCAGTAAATGACCTATGAATGTATCTATCAATTTTTTTACCGCTCGTCTAAAATCTCGTGGGACTAAGTTGGCCACACAAGAAATGATTGACGGAAATTTTCGTTCTATGCACCGATGTATGGTATCACATATAGTATGAAAAAAATATGTAGTTATGGATTCCGACAAAAAATATTTTTGCAGTAAATGACCTATGAATGTATCTATCAATTTTTTAACCGCTCGTCAAAAATCTCGTGGGACTAAGTTGGCCACAGAAGAAATGATTGACGGAAATTTTCGTTCTATGCACCGATGTATGGTATCACATATCGTATGAAAAAAATATGTAGTTATGGATACCGACAAAAAACTAATAGGTACATACCATGATGCAACTTATTTATGTATGTGTCTGTGTTTGTGTTAGGTATCCTATGCATTTTTGTATAAATTTGAATTAATCGTATATGGCGCTCAGTTTTCTCTGCCTACCCCAATAACAGGTACAAAACATGATGGAATGTACCTCTGTATTCATGTGTTCATGATTATGAAATCCAATTGTGACTTTTATCTAAATTTGAATTAATCGTGTATGGCGCTCGGTTTTATCTGCCTACCCTAATAACAGGTACATAACATGATGGAATGTTTCTCTGTATTTATATGTTTATGTTTATGAAATCCAATTGTGGCTTTTATCTAAATTTGAATTAATCGTGTATGGCGCTCGGTTTTATCTGCCTACCCCAATAACAGGTACATAACATGATGGAATTTATCTCTGTATTCATATGTTTATGTTTATGAAATCCAATTGTGGCTTTTATCTAAATTTGAATTAATCGTGTATGGCGCTCGGTTTTATCTGCCTACCCCAATAACAGGTACATAACATGATGGAATGTATCTCTGTATTCATGTGATTATGTTTGTGAAATCCAATTGTGGCTTTTATCTAAATTTGAATTAATCGTGTATGGCGCTCGGTTTTATCTGCCTACCCCAATAACAGGTACATAACATGATGGAATCTATCTCTGTATTCATATGTTTATGTTTATGAAATCCAATTGTGGCTTTTATCTAAATTTGAATTAATCGTGTATGGCGCTCGGTTTTATCTGCCTACCCCAATAACAGGTACATAACATGATGGAATCTATCTCTGTATTCATATGTTTATGTTTATGAAATCCAATTGTGGCTTTTATCTAAATTTGAATTAATCGTGTATGGCGCTCGGTTTTATCTGCCTACCCCAATAACAGGTACATAACATGATGGAATGTATCTCTGTATTCATGTGATTATGTTTGTGAAATCCAATTGTGGCTTTTATCTAAATTTGAATTAATCGTGTATGGCGCTCGGTTTTATCTGCCTACCCCAATAACAGGTACATTACATGATGGAATCTATCTCTGTATTCATATGTTTATGTTTATGAAATCCAATTGTGGCTTTTATCTAAATTTGAATTAATCGTGAATGGCGCTCGGTTTTATCTGCCTACCCCAATAACAGGTACATAACATGATGGAATGTATCTCTGTATTCATGTGATTATGTTTGTGAAATCCAATTGTGGCTTTTATCTAAATTTGAATTAATCGTGTATGGCGCTCGGTTTTATCTGCCTACCCCAATAACAGGTACATAACATGATGGAATGTATCTCTGTATTCATGTGATTATGTTTGTGAAATCCAATTGTGGCTTTTATCTAAATTTGAATTAATCGTGTATGGCGCTCGGTTTTATCTGCCTACCCCAATAACAGGTACATAACATGATGGAATGTATCTCTGTATTCATGTGATTATGTTTGTGAAATCCAATTGTGGCTTTTATCTAAATTTGAATTAATCGTGTATGGCGCTCGGTTTTATCTGCCTACCCCAATAACAGGTACATAACATGATGGAATCTATCTCTGTATTCATATGTTTATGTTTATGAAATCCAATTGTGGCTTTTATCTAAATTTGAATTAATCGTGTATGGCGCTCGGTTTTATCTGCCTACCCCAATAACAGGTACATAACATGATGGAATGTATCTCTGTATTCATGTGATTATGTTTGTGAAATCCAATTGTGGCTTTTATCTAAATTTGAATTAATCGTGTATGGCGCTCGGTTTTATCTGCCTACCCCAATAACAGGTACATAACATGATGGAATCTATCTCTGTATTCATATGTTTATGTTTATGAAATCCAATTGTGGCTTTTATCTAAATTTGAATTAATCGTGTATGGCGCTCGGTTTTATCTGCCTACCCCAATAACAGGTACATAACATGATGGAATGTATCTCTGTATTCATGTGATTATGTTTGTGAAATCCAATTGTGGCTTTTATCTAAATTTGAATTAATCGTGTATGGCGCTCGGTTTTATCTGCCTACCCCAATAACAGGTACATAACATGATGGAATCTATCTCTGTATTCATATGTTTATGTTTATGAAATCCAATTGTGGCTTTTATCTAAATTTGAATTAATCGTGTATGGCGCTCGGTTTTATCTGCCTACCCCAATAACAGGTACATAACATGATGGAATGTATCTCTGTATTCATGTGATTATGTTTGTGAAATCCAATTGTGGCTTTTATCTAAATTTGAATTAATCGTGTATGGCGCTCGGTTTTATCTGCCTACCCCAATAACAGGTACATAACATGATGGAATCTATCTCTGTATTCATATGTTTATGTTTATGAAATCCAATTGTGGCTTTTATCTAAATTTGAATTAATCGTGTATGGCGCTCGGTTTTATCTGCCTACCCCAATAACAGGTACATAACATGATGGAATGTATCTCTGTATTCATGTGATTATGTTTGTGAAATCCAATTGTGGCTTTTATCTAAATTTGAATTAATCGTGTATGGCGCTCGGTTTTATCTGCCTACCCCAATAACAGGTACATAACATGATGGAATCTATCTCTGTATTCATATGTTTATGTTTATGAAATCCAATTGTGGCTTTTATCTAAATTTGAATTAATCGTGTATGGCGCTCGGTTTTATCTGCCTACCCCAATAACAGGTACATAACATGATGGAATGTATCTCTGTATTCATGTGATTATGTTTGTGAAATCCAATTGTGGCTTTTATCTAAATTTGAATTAATCGTGTATGGCGCTCGGTTTTATCTGCCTACCCCAATAACAGGTACATAACATGATGGAATGTATCTCTGTATTCATGTGATTATGTTTGTGAAATCCAATTGTGGCTTTTATCTAAATTTGAATTAATCGTGTATGGCGCTCGGTTTTATCTGCCTACCCCAATAACAGGTACATAACATGATGGAATGTATCTCTGTATTCATATGTTTATGTTTATGAAATCCAATTGTGGCTTTTATCTTAATTTGAATTAATCGTGTATGGCGCTCGGTATTCTCTGCCTACCCCAATAATATGTACGTAATATTGATGATATGTATGAATAATAAAAAAAAAAAAATATTTTGTATTTTAGACCTTCCCGCTTTTTGCGAATATGGTTCGTTATAACGGGGTACGAACGTTTTTCAATCGTTCCAAGAACGTTCCAAACTTCAGCCACCTAAAAATGTCAATATATTCGCCGATAACTATACCTACTTAAGAGTATCCATATTATAATCAAAATGAATACATTAAATAAAAATACCATAATTGAAAAAAAGTGTGAAAATGTTCACATATTTAAACGAATGGGTTGTGGCCGACAGTAAACTCTCCGCTATGATTTTTTTTTTAGTATTGACCCTGATATTAATAAATTCTGCTAACGTGTGTCTTTTGCCATGTCCAGGTTTCACTTGCATACGTGTTGTTACAATGTTGGCACTACTTTGGAATCCTTAGATATGTTGCGATCATTCATAACTGGTCCAAGTGCTCCATTCACTCTGTTTCATGACATAACTCTTCTTTCGATTATACCCTTATCAGGCCGTCCATCCCGTTGGAACATGCTTCCCAGATAGATATAATTTGTTGTTGATTATTTTGTACAAGAAAAGGGAATCAGCTAAGTTTCGTCTCTTATCTAGGCTCATAATATTATAGTGACGAAGACACGTGAAGTAATCAACAGAGACGCTATGGTAAAATCTATAATTTAGCTGATTAACAAATAGTTTTTGGATTCTTTCGATTTTATTTATATGGATATTATATTGTGGGTTCCATATCATCGATGAAGACTCCAGGTGGCTTCGTATATGAGCAAAATACATGATTTTTAATGTGTTAAAATCCCGGAAATGCTTAGTATTTCTCATAATGAATCCTAACAGTTTGTATGCTTTATTCGTTATGTAGTCATAGTGGTTATCATATAGCAGTTTACTGTCCAAATAGATATCCAAATCCTTTATGACAGTTTTTTTCTCAATTAAGTTGTTGGTGATATGGTAATTGAAATTAAATGTGTTTTTATTTCTAGAGAAGGAAATGGCATTACATTTTGATGCATTTAGAGTTAGTTTGTTAATTCGACAGTACTCTAATATTGAAGATATATCTTCCTGAAGCTTCAGGCAGTCGTCAATACTTTTTATACATGAATACAGTTTCATATCGTCGGCGTATATAATGAATTTAGAATATTTTATGAATTTGTATATATCGTTTATGAAGACATTGAACAAAAGGGGTCCAAGGTGGGAGCCTTGTACGACTCCAGAGGTGATTAATTTATTTTTAGATTTAAAACCATTGATTACTACCGTTTGAGTTCTGTGTCGAATGTATGACGTAATCCATCGCAATAATGTACCGTGGATTCCTATTTTTTTTACTTTTTTTAGCAGGATATAATGATTGACTCTGTCGAAGGCTTTAGAGTAGTCGGTGTAGATAGCATCGACTTGTATTCTATTGTCCATGTTTTTAAGGCTATACTCAGTATATAAAATAAGGTTTGTATTTACGGATTTTTTTGGTAGGAACCCGTGTTGTTCAGGAATAATTTTTTGTGTAATGGAGTTAATTAGCTGATCGTATACAATTTTCTCAAATTATTTTCCGAAGAGAGCTAATTTAGATATCGGTCGATAATTTTCTACACTATTCTTTGATCCACTTTTGTGAATTGGCGATATGTAGCTCGTCTTCCAAAGTGTGGGAAAGCAACCGCTCGAGATTGATTTTCGATATATAATTACTAGTGGCATGCAAAGGTACCTATATACCTATTTTTGTAATATTTTTAAAGTTGCATATACGCAAATATATAGAACTTTCAAAAATGCATTGAAAAGAGAACTCAATAAGGCATAATTGGTGAACTTTGCGCAAGCGCACAGAGTTATCACGTAAACGGGTTGTTCCGGACTATGTAGGGCGGAAAAATTAGTTTCGGTATTATTGTTTTATTAGAAAATTAAGTGTATAATTAATTATCAAGATCACAGTCAAAAATCCCCTTGAGGGATTAGGCAAAATAAAATACTGTAATTATATTTTTTATTAACAAATAAATAAATAAAAAAACAGGCGATGACAGGTCGTTAGCCCTGTAGGTGCCTCGAGTTCCTGGTTTTCCTATAATATTCCAATTGCGTCTCTATTATGTTAAAAACTTGTCAAAAATATATTTTTTGTTAAAGACGTAACTTTTAAGAGTAGGTACACCCAAAAAGTAATTTGCAGCCTATCTCGACGCCTTAATAAATTGAGGAAAAGAGTTAAAAATAATGTAAATACTTACCGGTGCACCTAGGCAGGCGATCTTCAAATGAATAATCTTGTTTACAGCTCTGGCGAATATCATCGTGGCAGTAGTCATAATCCTCTCTAATTATATGACTAAAATGTCAATAAACTCACTTATTCGTCACAAATCCGATTACGTAACAGTTCCCACATAGTATATTGATGGTAAACTACCACAGCACTCTTTATATCATAACATTTTCCTTAATTTAAGGCAAAACGGGAGAGCGCTAATACACAGCAGTTTTCGAAAAGACATTGTGTCGTCAACAATACACTGCATTACTAAAATAAAAATGTTTTTTCTTAGTGAATGATGACATTGTTTTTAACAATGAATTGTTCAAATAGTACCTTATCACATATTATATAATAAACTAGCACCACCTATTGTAATTTATAGTTATAAATTATTTTTTTTATTTTCCTTTTATTATAATATGAATGCTTAAAAAATCCATATTGTGAATCTAAACCATTTTGGGACTCACACAAATACACACAAATTTCATCAAAATCGGTTCAGCCGTTTAAGAAGAGTTCAGTGACATACACACGTACAGCAGAATTATATATATAAAGATACAACAGTGGTGACCACAATTTCTATTTAGTCAAAGGTTTTTTGATTTTAAACGAAACGCAAAATTCGTATCTTTATTCCATCAATTTTAAAAGTTAGGTTACCTACTGATCTTAATTTAGGTTCTACAAGGATTCATTTCCTTTCACAGGCCCATCATTTGAATGATTGGGTCTTGGCTAACTGATACATATAAAAGACAATATTATAATAAATATTTTGTATATATATATATTATGTACTTGGTTGCCAACAGGTTCCTAATTTTTTTTATACGTTCACAAATTATAAGATCATAACTTTCATAAGATTTTTATATTGAGAGGAAGATGAAATAAATATTATGTAAGTATTGTAAATAATTATATGGATTAATGGTAGAGCGGCTAGCGCGCTTGGTTATTCATTTCAGTGGCCGCGAGTTCGAATCCTGCCTCAACCGATTTCCTTCACCTATATTATAAGCATTAAGGGTATGCAGGAAAATGTTTATTATGTATTTGTTTCAATGGCATATTCACTTTTAAAGATATTCTAAAAAAATATATCTTAAATAAATTAAAAACACGATATTATAATATATTACTTATCTTGAAAATGATAAGATATTTTGAAAGTTCTAATCAAAATATTGTATTTGATTAGAAAAAAAGATAAGACCGAATTTGATAATTCGACCTTGGAGTCAGTTATTTTACAAACTATTTCCTATAGTCTAACATTTCCTCTTCTTCTTTTATGCAGACCTTTGGATCAATTCATAAACAAACTATTTCCTATAATGTTAATCATATTCTTCTTATTTTATGTAAGTAGACCTTTGGGTGAGTTTTTATACAAACTATTTCCTAAAATCTAATTCTTCTTCTTTAATGTAAATCTTTGGGTCAATTCTTATACAAACTATTTCATATCTAGTCTAAATTTCTCCTTCTTCTTTTATGTAGACCATTGAATCGATTCTTATACAAACTATTTCCAATAATTTTAATCATCTTCTTATTTTATGTACATGTTTGGGTGAGTTTTTATACAAACTATTTCCTAAAGTCTGATTCTTTTTCTTTTATGTATATCTTTGAATCAATTCTTATACAAACTATTTCCTATAATTTTAATCATCTTCTTTTCGAGTGTCCCGTAAGAGCCGGGTAATTGAAAATACAACAGGAAACAATAACATCTTACATAGTTCAGCAATGAGGTTCACCACCCATTCTGAATATAGTGCCTTTTTAGGTGAGACGAGACTGGTGTGTGGGTATACACAGATATAGTGTGCTCCCTTTTATAAAGCAATGCACACCCGCACACCTTTCGCTGGTTACCCCACATTGTGGGATATGCCGTGATGGTATGAATGAATGAATCTTATTTTATGTACATGTTTGGGTGAGTTTTTATACAAACTATTTCCTAAAGTCTAATTCTTCTTCTTTTATGTAGATCTTTGGATCAATTCTTATACAAACTATTTCCTATAATTTTAATCATCTTATTTTATGTACATGTTTGGGTGAGTTTTTATACAAACTATTTCCTAAAGTCTAATTCTTCTTCTTTTATGTAGATCTTTGGATCAATTCTTATACAAACTATTTCCTATAATTTTAATCATCTTATTTTATGTACATGTTTGGGTGAGTTTTTATACAAACTATTTCCTAAAGTCTAATTCTTCTTCTTTTATGTAGATCTTTGGATCAATTCTTATACAAACTATTTCCTATAATTTTAATCATCTTATTTTATGTACATGTTTGGGTGAGTTTTTATACAAACTATTTCCTAAAGTCTAATTCTTCTTCTTCTTTTATGTAGATCTTTGGGTCGATTCTTATACAAACTATTTCATATAGCCTAATTCTTCTTCTCTCATTTAGACCTTTTGGTCAGTTTTAAGTCTAACAGTTTAATAATGCACACTCGATGAAAAAATTCAAACAAATAAAATGTGGCCAGCACTAGACTCTCTTTTATATTTTTGTTCAATCAAATTAAGATCCATTTCCCATCATCTAATGGTGTTGTTCTGATGAAAATATTAAAAAATGGGGTTTTGTGGCCAACAATAAACTCTTCACAATGTTTATATTCAAATTTGAAACCATTTCCCATACTCAAATTGTGCGGTGATATTTTAGCATACTATATACACTCTCGGTAAAAGAATAAAAAAAAATAATGGGATATGGCCAACACTACACTCTATTCAATGCCATTGTTCAATCAAATTGTAAACCATTTTCCATCATCTAATTGTGTTCAAATTTACTATTGACACTTATTTCTGATGAAATAATATGAAAACGAATGAGATGTGGCCAACACTAAACTTTCTTCATTGCTTTTGCTCAATATTTTTTTATCAGTTCCCATCATCCAATATTGCTAAAATTTTAGATAGACTTGCTTCTGATGACAATATATTATTAAATGGAATAGGTTGTGGCCAATACTAGACTCCTTTGATGCTTTTGTTCGATAGAACTTTAAACCATTTTCCATCATACACACTTGCTTTTTATGTCAATATAATATAAAAATGTTAGTTGTGGCCGATACTAAACTCTTTAT
This sequence comes from Molanna angustata, assembly GCA_963576475.1. Classification (NCBI taxonomy): domain Eukaryota; kingdom Metazoa; phylum Arthropoda; class Insecta; order Trichoptera; family Molannidae; genus Molanna; species Molanna angustata. The sequence goes on along the minus strand of OY754985.1, from coordinate 12,833,227 downwards.
AACGTTGATAATCAGTCATATTTAAAACCGTTCCCCATAGTCCAAGCGTGCATAAAATTTACATCGAGGCAATTTATTCTCACTTGATGGTAATATATAAAAAACGAATGGGCTGTGGCCAAATTTTGAACATTTTACAACGCTTAAATTCAATCAAATTCAAACCACTTTACATAGTCCGATTTTGCAGAAATTTTGTTTACACTATATACAAAGGAATGGGCTGGTCAATTTTAAATGATTAACAATGCTTATTATAAATTAAATTTTGTATCACATGCCATTTTGTGTGACAATATTGTATAAAAACGATTTTTCTTTTACATATAAACATTCTTGGCCAACGGCGGTTCCTTGAACCTAGTAAATTAATAAAATTAAATGAAATTTGGACAAAGTTTGTCTCCAAAAATGTACATAATTAAACAACCATTTTTTTTAAATAAATTAAACACTTGTTTTTTCTTTCTACATTTATTTTATTTCCCCTCCAGGACGACCGTTTCGCCTGGTGAAGGCCTTTTCAACTTGTCTTCACCAGGCAAAGGAGTCCAGTTGAAAAGGCCTTCACCAGGCGAAACGGTCGTCCTGGAGACGAATAAAATAAATATAGAAAGAAAAACCGTGTTTAATTTATTTAAAAATGGAATTCTACATAGTCAACGCTGTCAGTGTATATAAAATTTAAAAAAAAAATATTGAATATAAATTAAGTATGATATAAAGACATTCAACTTTTACATCAGAGTGATGTCGAAGACAGAGTAAAACATGGCATAATTATAAATTTGCTTTATAAAAACATTTGTGAAATACGTAGGTACCTACCTATGAAAATTTAAAATTTACATAAGTGTTGATAAAAATGTGCGTTGGTTGATATCGGGCATGTAAAAATAATACACAATTTGTACACAAAAACTACTGAATAAATATGATTACATTTTTGTATAAAAAAATTACAAATGAATGAATTAATACCAACTGGCTTCAAAGTAAATTTTAATTAAAACACTACTCAAATTCCACACCCAAAATGCCGGGTACATTGCAATAAGGCAATTTCTTCCAACCAACCAAAGCAACGTGACGAATAGTGTGGTGATAGGTACCTACATTAAAATTATAATGAAAAACAAACAGAATGATAAAGACGTAACATTATTAAATGTTAAATTACAGCAACAAAGAAAGAAGGGAGATAGAGGTTGTGGGATGTGAGAGAGGATGTGGAAGGAGTGTGTCAATTAAGAGATAGTTATTAGACAGGTAAAACAGCTTTAGTCTTTTTTTGTAAAAGTTGAATCGATTGAGACGTCGTAATATAATCACTTGAGGTGTTCCATAGTCTTGCTAATTGCAATTCATAATAGGAAACGAGGAATCCGGTAGAGTGAATGGGAATAGCTAGTGTGGTACGATCAGCAAATTGAAGAGGCAGACCGTGAATAATCCAAATAATAATAATTCAAACTATGGAAGGTGGAATTTAAAAAAAAGCGAAGAATCTTATCTGTAACAAATATGATGTACCTATATTATATTCTCAAAGTCAAGTAGATGTAATTATCGGTCTGTATCAAATGACAAACAGGTATCATATGACCATCGAAATGTAGTAAGTACCTACCCAGTATTAAAACTGATATGGGAGGAAGTAAAAATATCGTACCAGAGCTGTGTTCCTGAAGTTGCAGATTATGACGTTTTTCACACCAATCTTACCTGAACGCTACATCGGATGTTTTAAATGTTAAATGTCATGTATCATAAATGTCCCTTTTTAGGTTATATTTTCATCGAATGACACCAATAATTGGGCAGTGGAGTAAATAATGACCCCTTTTATTGGAAATTGTTGAATGATATTTGTATAAATTAACCTCTTTGTGAATGCATATTGTCATCAAAAATAATGTCAACTCACATAATAGATACCAAAGAAACAAATAGAAGTCATCATTCCACATATGAAATAGAATACTATAACTGTTAGAGCGTTTTTCACCCGACAACTTTACCGAGCGTTTGGTGCGTACACACGAAGCTCAATCTGAACGCCACAGAGTTTCTTTCGAGCATCTGTTTCTGGTCATTATGAACGGATAATTAAATTAATAAATATATAAGTAATACAACATTTGTTCGTGTTTGATAGATTAGAAGGTAATAAATGTACATATTTGTGTACGTACATCCCGTAGTATGTCCAAGGTCATATACTTCAACAAGGGCCTTAAGAGTATTTAATCAGCTGATTCACAGATTCTTTAATTCGTGTTATCTAAACGAGATACACAGTTCCGCATCTGGCGAGATAGGCCTGGTTTACCTACGCATACCATACAATTCAAGGTGTTCCAGATCTTCTACAACCGCTTTTTAGTGTGCCAATTTAACAGTTTAAAACTAGATCCTGGCTAGGCCCCTTCAAATGATACATTTTGTTTACATCGGACAATCGAATATGAGCATGTTTTAAACATATTTTTGGTATTAAACCGATAAGCTAAGTTTGTACGAGGTCAGAACTGGTTAATAATTATTGGAACATGGCGGAATTTTTGATGGCTAAGTATATTAAACTAAAGAATAAACTACGTAGGGGACACCAGCTATGCAGCTATTAGGATTTATTATTTTTATTAGTTAGGAGTGGGACCCTACGCCCCCGCACTGCGACCATGTTTGATCTATTGTGCACCTCCCTTTGAGGTTGTCATTTCAATAGCAGTTCGGTTTCTTGAATAAAGTCCCATATTTTGCAAATTGAGATGCCCCCCCCCCCACGTTCTTGGGTCCTAGTTAGGGTTGCCAGATGTCCGGTTTCGGACCGAACATTCCGTTTTTTTTCAGGTCTGTCCGGTCAACAAAATCTTGGTAAACCGGGCAAAAGATAGTTCGGTTTTAAAAAAATCGTGTAAAAGGCCGAGAAAAGCTCTCTTAAAATGTGGTGCAAATTTTTCAATAAAGAAGCAGCACCATATTTGTTGAAAATCGTACAATACGTATGTAGCCCATATCGAATGCTTTTGTAGAAATAATATTCAGCGTCAGGGCCGGATAAACGTGTTTTTGCGCCCGTAGCAATATATTTTTCCTTTTAAATAAATAAATAAATATTTGAATTCGCCCCACCCCATTTTTTTTTGTAATTTTAAATGTAGAACAATTTAAAATTATGTAAAATTACATCCGGTTTAAAATGACGAATCAGTAAGTTAATATATCACCTAAACCTACATATATATATATAGTTGTTTATTATTTATAAAAAAAATATCCACAACAATTGGAGATTCAAAATAATATTACATATTTCCAATGTTAACATTATTTGAGTCAATTTTGTTTTGTTTGACAACACCAGATATAATGCACAAATAACATATTAAAAGTAGGCGAGCAAGATATTAGCACTAAGCGGGATTTTATACATACACACCATCATGCCGAGCCTCTATCCGGGTACGCAAAGAGAACCGAGAGCTATACCTGCGGATTTTTTATTTATATGACTAACATTTTAGAATTTTAAGCGCCCTTTTTAAGACAACCGTCCTCACTTCTTGTTCCTGATTGTTCTATGATTTATCCGGCCCTGGTTTGGATACATTTTTTGAATATTATGTAAGTACCTACATTGGTTTGTTCGATGATCAGCGTGATGATGAATTTATGGTCAGGTGAAAGAAATCATCTGAGACGTAAAAACTGTTACAGTTGGGCACTCACAGGTCACATGTGAGGATATTTCTTCCTCTTTACACTTTCTACAGTTTGGTTCATCAGCGATTCCAATTACGTATTGGGGTCTTTTCTTTATTTATTTATTTTGGATAGAAACAACGACAGCAAAACAATATACAGAACATTAAAATAAAACATACGCTAAAACTAGAAGACAGTGACTAGTGAATAAACCAGTCATTATTCTCAGCTGAGCTTTAGCAGCTTTCTTGTCCTGTTTTGGAAGGCCTTTCAATAAATCATTTTGCCTCAAGGATAATAGGTCCAAACTATTCTTCCGAAGAAGTGAACTGCTGCGTAGCTTTGAATATGGTTTGCAATCTATATTGGAAACATGTTCAAATACGGTCTATCAGGAATTATTAATTTGGTCACAAGTCACAACCCCAAGGTTTCAAATAATTTATTTTGCTAACATAATATTTCGATCAGGTATTCAATATTTTTTATTTTATCTTCAATTGCTTCTCCCCAAGCTCCTCGAAACTTTTCGCAGTGGAGAGGGCGGTTTGCACAAATACCAATCAAATACAATAATACACAAATTTGCGAATAGCGCACTCACGTGACTGGTTCAAGTTGATTTACGATAGATATACTATGTCTAGTATTATATTGACGTGCAACCCAATAACAAGTTGCCACATTCTGGAGCCTTCTGACATTTATCGTCTCACAGATCCAGAGAGATAACATAATTGAAAGCTACCTGTAATCGAATCCGGAACCTTTCTCTCAGGAGTCAGAACCAACTGAGCCACTGAGGCCGACAGCTTGTTATATTTATATTATTGGAATTGTATCGATAACCAGTATACGAATGAGGTCAGAACTGGTTTATTTACTATTTATTGGGACGTGGCAGGAATTTCGATGGATAAATCTCACATGGTTTATGTGGAAGGATACTCGAACCTGGACATACATTGTTTGTTTTATGGTCAAATCCCCAAGGTTAGATTAGTTTATGTTTAAAAACAATAACAATATTTTTTTTTTGTGGAAGAACATTTCTAGACAATCATTAACAATGAAACGGACATGCTGCCCGTAGGCAATTTTTGTCAATCAGCTTTGTTACAGTAAATATAAAAAGTATATTGACACAGCATAAAGAAGAGAGAGAGAGAGAAATAACACCGCAAATAATTTCATGAGACAACAATTTTATTAAAACAAAGAATTATTTAATTATCAGAGTTATGGTATATTATGTATTATGAAAAATATAGATAAATTATACAATAGGCATAAAGAAAAAAAATAAAGAATAAGTAGTTTATTAATCAAGTTATATTTATTTATTGTCTATTGGTTTATCTAAAGTAATAAAGGAATGATGTAAGTGTGTGTTGGTATGTTGTGTGTGCGTGTGTGTTTGTATCACGAATGTGATATATTATGTGCGTGCATGTACCTGTATATCCTACTTAGTTTCACGTTAAAAAATGTGATAAAAATGTAGAAATATTAAATTATTTCAATAAATAAGTTTTTTCACAGTAAATTGTTTGAAATGTGTGTACAAAATGACTAAATGAATGTAGAAATAATTTAAAAATATATGCCTATATTTTACATTCATGCACTGTCTCATAACACATCTCTTCTTTTCCGAGTCGACCACTGTTAAAGATTAGTTTGTTAAAGCTTTTTATAATCCATACAAGTAAATAAAAAATATTAACATCCTCTTCAAAGATGTAATATATTGATATTGCGCCTTACAACAGTCAATCAGTATAGCTTATAGGCATTATACGAGTATGCACGAATCAGGAGTTCGGCATTTTTCGTGAGTTGGGAGATTTATATAAACGAGTGTCTGGGGTAAGGCCGGGGCTGGATTGATCGATTATAGTGCTCTCACGTTGTGGTTCATTTGTATAAACTATTATTGTACTTCTACTATATTAACCAATTAATGTATTCTAATAATAAAAGTGTAAATAGTCAACGCGTTTATTTATTTATAGAAATATGTTATGTAAGGGTACCATATATTAAAAAAGATTTGTTCACGTAAAATGATATTCATAAAAATACTCCTGGTGTAATGCAATATTGTTTAATTTGTCTGAATTACGTAATTGTTCATTTCAAATAAAATATCGAGTGACTTTATTACGTGCATTATCATCGGGATAACACAATTTGATAAAAATGAGGTAAAAATTAATTATTCTTTATTTGTTCTTTCAATTCTAAATTACCAATTATTACTTCATTACCTAATAAACTGCCTTCTCAAACGAGTGGACTGTGGCCAAAACTTTAAATTATCCACTACATACCGTATTATTTTTTTTCTTCTTTAAAGGTTAACAACACATTCCCTGAATGCATTTTATGGAGTAAGTACATTTCAATTGTACACTCTATAAAGAAAAGAAGTATCTCGATTTTACCAGAACGTGAGTGACTTTGAATTTTTTGACGGATGAAATCATAGAAAAGTATTTCGTTGTCTATAGAAAATCTACTCAGATCTAACTTCATTCACTTATGATATCAATATGAAGTCGATCAAATATAGAGTTGGACTGTACAGAATAAGACGCGAAATTTCATAGTTCGTCATACACATAAAAACCTGTACTGTAAAAAATGTAAAATGTAAAAAATAAAAGTAACTTAACCATCAGTCCCGAGAAGGTACGATTTAATAATTCATTCTGTACACTCAATTAGCTAATATTTCCAGTCTTAATACCCATAGTCGCAAGATTATCAAAAGATGTATTAATGGCATTGTTTATCCTACGGCATAATTGAATTTATATACAGGTAAAATTGACAGGGTCGGTCCAATGTACAATGTACAATACGTGCAGATAAATTGGGACGCCAAAAATTAACATATGTATTTGCTATAATAATCAAGTGAGTTGTGGCTAACACGAAATTCTCCAATACAAAATTTAGTTTACACTCGATAAAATACATACATACACACATACCATCACATTAGCTCACAGTGTGAGATAACCAGCTACAGGTATGCGGGAGTGCATACATACCCATTGAGAATTTGATGTAAAAAAATACGCTTAAAATTGTGAAATCATGACTCTCTATTCCATAGTGTGGAGAGTAAAAATAACCGTTATCTATGGAAATCTAATCAACTCTAGGTCGTGGCGTAGCTGTCGAATAGAAGGGTCATACAAAGCACGAGGGCCCAGCTTACAATCTAAATATATCAAAAGTATAAACAGAGCTTTAATAAATTTCGAAAATATAACTTAAATAATTAGAATATTACTTAATGCAATACAAAAATATCAGTGAATTTATTTCGTATATTCTCTGTTACGTGAATATTTATTGAGTGGTTAAAATTATGTATATCACTATTCTAAAATATTAGGGGGCTCTTACGTAATTTTTGCATGAGGGCCCTAAATGTGTAGCAACGCCACTGGCTCTAGGTCAACGAACTTTATACATATGTTATCAATAATATGAAGTCGTTCAAACGTATAGTTTGGTATGTGCAGCGGACATGTTAGTAAAATAAGGATTTAAACAGTGCAAATTAAGGTTATAATTAATTATTTGATTTTATATAAGTAAGAACCTATCTACTTAATAATTATTATTCAATATATTGAGAAACATACATTTGAGTACATTGTAACATTACAAAAAATCAATTAAACCAACAAAAAGATTCCATAAATAGTTAACAATGAGTAAATAACAAAACATAAGTTATAACAATAGGGAGAATATACAAGAACGAAATAAAATGATTGGGTTGTGGCCAACGCTAAACTCCTCACTACCGAGTCACTCCACAAATTATTCGATTTGGTATGTAAAATTTTCAGCATTTTTGTGAAATGAATTTATAAAATAATTTTTGATTTAAGTATTTTTATTATGAAAACATGCTAATTCTTCAATGCCATTTTATGAAAATGTTGTGCCTTTTTCCGTATTTGAAAATAGTAATATCAAACTTCAAGTTTCCATAGATTGGGGTCACTTTGAAATATTTGACAGTTAAAAAAATTGACAGGAGCACTATTCAGATAGATATCTTTCAAAATCTAATGGGGTCTCAGCTAGTATTTTAACAAATTTAATAAAAAAACACAACATAAAAAGTAAAAAAAAATGTTGTTTTTACTTATTTTAAGTAGGTCATTTAATATAATTGATAATGGAATTCCAATAAGAATTATTGTCAGTCGGAAACTTAGAAAAATATAAAAGATTGTTATTTTGAATATCAACTACATTTAATGGGCAGTAATGGGCACCCAGAGTAATGAAATGGAGACCATAGGAGATTATGAAAAGGGGAACAGGTCGACCTCAGAAAAGGTGGGCTTATGATAATATTTTTCCCGTCGCCAAAAGTGGATGGTTGCAAAAATTCCAAAAAAGTGAGAAGTATTTAGAAGATGCCTAAATCCAGCAGTGGAGAGATGACTGAAGGACTAACCTTCTTTAAACCACGAACGAGTTATTATATACCACCATTTTCAAAGTGACAGCTTCTTCCTCGGGACATATAATATGACAACTTGTAAATAAATAATTTTGGTTTGCATCACGGATTAGCGGGGCGGACATTTGTCGCCAGATTATTAGATATGGCCCTGGGTCACCTCTATGGTGCTTTGAATATTATGTCATTTAGCGGTTATGTTATTTGTTAATAAAATGACATGTAATGATGCTAATTACATATATACGGCCGGTATTACAGTCTCAGTTTTAGAGCTAAACTCAAGTTTTACAAAAATATAGCGTATTACAGTGTCCGTTTAGGCCTAATCTTCCCTCAAATACGTCACTAAAACGACAAATATTTAACAAGTGAGTCAACTGTCATTTCTCGACTCGTTGCTGGGCAACGCGTGTAGTTTCAGTATTCTATCACTAGAGGCGTTGGTTGTATCGACGGTGGCGCCACACAACAAAACAAACTGACAGCCATATTGAAACGAACACGGGCATTTAAAAGCATTATTTTGGTGAAAAAAATTTAAATTTACCATGTTGGATAATAAAACAATAGTATTTCAAGTCGTAGCGTCCCGTTTTGTAGTTCGTATTATTTGAGGTTATTTAAAACTTGATAGATAATAACCACAGAAAAAGTAAAATATGTCTATAATGGAAGATTTAGTAACTGACATGTCATATTGCACTGTAATACGGAAATGGATTCAATCTCCCCTTAACATTAATCTCGAGTTTAAAAAACTCAATGAGTTGAGGGCCGACTGTAATACCGGGCCATTGTGAAATTTTATATTTTTAAATAAGAATTCTGCATGTTTTTAGGCTATTGAATATATTAATAAGTTATTATAAAGTCGACAGTTGTTTTGAACTGTTGATAAGCAATACCCACTAAAAATGTAACACGTACTTAATGTTAAGTCATCTGACGATTACTATATTTTACCTACCGCCGTTTTCGTGAGAGCTAACCTCAAGAATATTTGTCATTTGGTAAATCCGAATACCAGTGGCATAAAAAAACAGATTCTTAAAAAAAATCATAAAAGTCGAAAAAAAATAACTAAGTATGATTTACATCACTATGTAATCTGAGGCCCAATGTATGAAAACTTATAGAGACTACAATGCGTAATGCCACTCGCTAATGCGAGTCTTAATATACCGCCGTTTTCGTGAGAGCTAACCTCAAGAATATTTGTCATTTGGTAAATCCAAATACCAGTGGCATAAAAAAACAGACTCTTAAAAAAAAATCATAAATGTCGAAAAAAAATAACTAAGTATGACTTACATCACTATGTAATTTGAGGCCCAATTTATGAAAACTTATAGACTACAATGCGTAATGCCACTCGCTCATGCGAGTCTTAATATACCGCCGTTTTCGTGAGAGCTAACCTCAAGAATATTTGTCATTTGGTAAATCCAAATACCAGTGGCATAAAAAAACAGACTCTTAAAAAAAATCATAAATGTCGAAAAAAAATAACTAAGTATGACTTACATCACTATGTTATTTGAGGCCCAATTTATGAAAACTTATAGACTACAATGCGTAATGCCACTCGCTCATGCGAGTCTTAATATACATCAAAAGTATGATTGTAAACAAACGGAATTATACTATTGACATTGTAAATCACAAAAATGTAGGTACCTATGTACATAACTAAGATAAAACACATTCAATGCATAGTCTACGGTATATATTTGATCAAATAAAACACATATTCTTACATAAGTAAATAAGAATTTAAATGTTAATAAAAAAACTACCGTTTATTTACATAAACAACCAGACAATCAAATCATGAATTAATTAATTCACGTAAGCGGTATTTTGTTGCCTCTATATTTTTTTTATATAACGATAATATTGCCTAATTCGTGATGTGTAAAATCGCCTAAGAATGTGCACACATTTGAATACAACAAACGAGAGGTTCCTACACAATAAATTTGATAATGCAAATAAATATTGTACAAAGTATGTACCAGTGTAGAGACTTTTCAACCGCTGTTATCAGCACAAAAAATATGTTAAGGTAACCGCACAATATTGACACAAAAACAACACAGCACTCACGCCAAACAACTGTTAAAAAACACGCTTAATTGTCGCTTTAGACGCGCATTTGACACCGTATCAGCCGCCATCTTGCCAAATGAGTTCTTTTTATGTTTTTGTACAAATTTTGAAAGTCGAAGGCGTTCGAAAATTCGAAACAAAACATCACACACGGCGAAAAAGATGGTGGCGCGTGCGCACACGCAGCTCTAATGCGCGGAGTTCAAACCAATACTGACATTGTGACATGTAGAATTAGTACTCTGTTCTCCCATACAGAGTCAAACGTGATAGCGGCGAGAAGCGTGGTCGAGGCCATAACACAACAGCAATCCAAGATCGTTGAGCATAATCAATAAAAAAACAGACCGTACAGCAGGCCATGTATCAACCATGGGATGGGTTCAAATAGTACGCATGAACCATAGATTTAAATGGTAAATCAAAGGCTCAAAAACTAACAAAAGATTTTTTATTTTTTAAACTACCTATTTATTTACGACCTACACTAATTTAGAATTATTATTAATGACTGATTTTGGAAAGCAGTGGGAGCCTTTTGAATAATGGCGCCACACCGTAAATACTTTTTTTGGCTATTTCAAAATAGTTGTTGAGAACCTTTTTCGTATAAAAACAGGGTTTATAGTCCCGAATAAATTGAATATTAGTTAGATAAGGACATGGTCGAACAAGCATGAAATTGAAGTTAAAAAAAACTGTAATAATGCGTCACATTACTTATATTGAAACGAAAATATTAATAGTAAAAATATCTCAAAGATCGAAGATATCTCGAAGAATATGATCTCGAAGAACAATTTGAAAGCCTTTAAGAAGTTTTGTCATAGTTATGGTGCATTTCTATTGTTAGATTCCCAGTAGGTTATTTTTTTACAGAGATCTTAGTTATACCCCTGATATTTCTTATTTAAAAAGATCTGAAGTCAATGACAGTCCACGAGTGTGAATCTTCCATTTACAATCGTCGATTGCTCTTTGCACTATTGTTAATTTAGAGGGCTCCACAAGTTACTTTTCGTGCAATGCATTTTTTTTCTTGTCGCTCACTTAGCGTTCTGTTTACAGTCCCCATATGCAGAGCGGGTGGTAGTGAGAGTAGCAAAATAAAAATATTTTCTCATGAAGGAAGTGACAAATGTTTGGAAACCGGTCGAAAAAAATAATTTATTTGAGAAAAGAAAAACTAATTTAATTGAAGATTGAGAATTGAAAGAAAATGGATTAAAATTTTTACACATAAACGGTCAAGGACTTGAACTAGATAATTTAGAAGCATTTGAAATAAAGAAGGCGATTAATAAAAAGAAAAATATGATAAATAATCAGATTAATTTAAATAATTCGCCACTTTTTAATATGTTCCCCCTTAAAAATACCGCAGCAAATCGAAACATACGTCACCCCGCGTTTCCTCCTGACCCCGCCCCCACCGAACATACACCCGTTATTCCAAGCACAGTATCTACACTGCACACATTCACCAGTTAGTATAAATTCGTCCGGAAGAAGAAGCGGTCCGCTTTGAAAACGTTAGACGTTACAAATACTCAAATTAGTGGTATTTACAAAGTATAATTTATTTATTTGTTAATTTAATTTATATTTATTAATTATTTAATTGTAACATTTTGTACATATCATATATTTTATTTACTGGCGGGTTTATTTTCAATTGGCAATTTATTCCAACCAACCTGAAATGATGTTAATATATAATATTATGACAATAAGGTTATGAAATGACCAAAAAAAAAAAAAGAAAACAGAAGAAAGACAAAAAAAGAAGCCAAACTAAAGATTAAAGAATAAAATTTTAAAGCAATGATAGGAAAACAAAAAGATAAGGAGAGGAAGAAGATATTAAATATTATGAGTTAGATATTTTTGTTTTAACCTTTTTTTGAATATGCGTAATGAGATAGCCGACGTAATATCAGGACTAAGACTATTCCATAGCTTTGCTGATTGTACTTCAAATGAAGCGCTAAAAATCAGTCCTATGAATTGGAATAGATAGTAAAGTACGTTCAGCAGATCGGCGTGGACGCCCTTGGCTTGAAAGATTTATCTTTGTGATACCGAGGTGATTTTGAATTAGAAAAGACATTTCATAACAATGAAATCATATGGAGGTGTATAACGTCGTTTTCGTATCTTGGGCGAAGAAATGAAGAAGATTTCGGTAATGAGAAATGTGTTAATTTTTTTTTAGCCCGAAGATAAAACGGATGCAAACATTTTTTTTTTTTTTTTTTTTATTTATTTATAAAGAATATAATAACAATAAACATATTATTTTGCCTAATCCCTTAAGGGGATTTTTGGCTGTGATCTTAATTATAACAATTTTGTAATATACACATATATACATATAAACTTCAATTAAAAACTAATATTGTACCTACATACTACATTTTTCCTACAAAGTTCATTTATAAGGCGTTCAAGTTTGTTGAGATGTTCTTCGTTTGCATCCAAAAAACAAACATCACCATAGTCTAGCAATTGAAAGAGAAGCAAATTATAACAAAAAATAACATTTTATCCAATACCGAAGATCTCTGATCCCTGTTTAGCAGCGAGTCATAGAGGCCAACTTTGAAAAACACCATTGACGTTGAAATTGGGGAAGTTTTATTGCCTTTTGTCAAAAAATAAACCCAAACCACAATTTACTGCTTTACTATGTTATTATGTGATATTATTTTGCAGGTAGGTAGACGTCATTATTTTAAATATTGAATTTTTTTTATATGAAGTACGTATATTGTGTTGTGGAAAACATAAATTGTTAACGGAAATCTATAAATGTCATAATTATAAAGGTTAATAAATTTTTGGTCGTAAAATCTATTAAAATTCATGATTTAATAATGTCTTATTCCTCGATTTGCGAAATCATTGCAGCAGTCAAAATTTTATAGAAAATATAAAAAAAATATATTCAACGCCTAAAATCTTCTCATGTGATATCCGCGACTTCACACATATCGATAAGCATAATAATACAAAACGTTCGCCTACTATCAAACTATCCACCGCAAGCAAGTTATTCAATCATTGTGACATAAAAAAGACAGTTTTATAAAAAGATACAATTCATTTTTATCGTATTATTATTATGTTGTAGATGTAGATTGATTATTTTAATGCCGGACCACAAATTTAGTCAAATCGAGATACTTTGTAAGTCGAGATAAGAAGTGTTTGGGTGATTTTATTACTGTTGTTAGTAAATAAATTAAAGGACGAGTTGAGGAAGAGTGGAGGAGGCGGGAAGGAAGAGTGCAAGGGCAAAAGGATTAACAAGTTTTCAGTGTCATGGTCACGAGAAAAGACATTTGATTAGTCATTCACTTTTTGCACAGCGAAGTGAACACAGATCTGTTTGTTGCCATTATGACAATCTCTTCTAACAAACTGAGCAACGTGAAGTCTAAATTGATTCGGTACAATAGCATAGTAAATGAAAATACGAGAATAACTGGACTGGACTGAATAATACCTATGATTTTTCCTCTGATTCAAACCTGCTACAGAAGGTACCTTAAAAAATCACTTATTTATCAAATCATGGACTTCCAATCCAATCTGCTGAACGTAAAACACTATCCATAGCACATAATTTTTCAGCTCGTCGTTCGAATAACAATCAACAAAGCAAGACTATGGAATAGCCTAAGTCCGAATATTGCGTCGTATAACTCACTTAGTATTTTTAAGAAAAAACTAAAGAAGGAATTTAATATCCCTTAACACCTTATTCCGATTCCCTCTCATTGTCCTTTCCCAATTCCCCAATCCTTTTGTTGCTATGAAGTGTTTTCTTTTTTAATATTTATCTTAGTGTAAAGTAGGTACGTAATATTTTTTCTTTGTTTTTTTTTTAACATTAATTCTTTTGTTGATGTAGGAACTTATATAATTTTTTTCATAATTTATAATCTGGCTGGTTGGAAGAAATTTCCTAATAGCAAAAGCCCACCAGTGTGCATTATATTTGATTGTATTATAAATAAACAAATTAATTAAATCAAATTTTCTGATTAATGTTTTTCAAAGAATCATTTTCATTTTGCTGGATGATCGTTTAACCTGATAAAGGCTTTATATATTTATGTCTAATCGTTCTGTAAAAAATGTACTAAAAGCTTTGTTGAGCATAAACCAGTAAATTTGTTTTTAAAAACCCACCTTGTGGTTACACCAAATTGTGAATGTGCCGTGATGGTATGAATGAATAAGATGGAGTTCGAAAATATGAATGCCAACATCATTTACATAATTTATAAAAGAACAGACGCAGAAGAAAAACAAAAGTTGGTACCTACTTCAACCATATGTAATGTTAATGGCAATCGCAAATGTAATACGTTCAGCAAATCTGCCGACAAGGGACAGGCCGTGATTTGACAAGAAAACGACATTGCCCCCAAGTCAAATTGAAAACGCTGTTCGTTATCGCCAAGCGCTAATTTTTTTTGTATGGGATTTGACGTTAGTTGTTTGTTATTGTAGAAAAAAATTCTACAACAAACGTCAAATCATATACAAAAAAAATAGCGCTTGGCGATAACGAACAGCGTTTTCAATTTGACTCAGGGCCATTATTTAAAAATGAAATTGATATAAACCCCTCGGAAGATCAACCAAACGATAGAAAGACAGCTGGACATCCATCTCTCAGGAGTAGGTTCCGAGAACAACAAGACTTAGGTACATAGTCCTAACTGGAGCGGAAAAATATATAAAGCAGATAAAAATGGACTCACCTCTTCTTCCAAAGAAACTGGAAATTGAGTTATGGGCTTCACCGCTATGTCTTCCAAGGCCTGAGATCTTCTGAAAGAGAACAACAATGATTTAATTAGTAACTGTAAATTTTGTTTACGAGAACAGACTTAAATTAAGACTTATCCAAAGCAGGTTGCCGCATTATGGAGACTTGCGATATTTATCTTCTAATAGATCTAGTCTAAAAACACAATTAAAAACCGTTCTTTACGTGGAATCGAACCCTGGATCTTTGGCTTAGGAGTCAGATATCTATCCAGCTTAGTCACGATAGCTGACGAAATTAATATATTTAAAAAAATGATAATATAATGAACACTTAAAGTACAAAAAACATAAATCTGTTAAACAAAAAAAAAACTCCCGTTTGCATCCAAAAATGAATCTTATGTATGTATGTAAATATATAAAAATATATTAAATCCTACAAGTAAATACACTCAATTAAAATACTCTTACTCCCAAGAGAGTGTATACTTTCAAGAAAGGATAATATTACTGTACTATCATAGTACATACCTACTGTAAACTGTAAATCCATAGTAATACCTACTTAGTTAAGGCCCATTTACAAGAATAAGACGGTGTGGTTTTTGGTTCAAGGATCAAATTATCGACAAAAATAGATAGCTTATTAGGAAGGACTGAGTATTCTTTGGTCTTATATTAATTGCTAATACAGAGTGGTTTCATATTTAAATTGTATAGTATCTCTATTTTTCCGTCGTTTTTTAATTTTATTTTTTTGTTTAAGTTAGCATCACCATAGAGTAAGTATATAAATAACAATTTCAGCTTCCTTTAAGATGTTTACTACCTCTGTAAACTATAAATAATTAAAAATAAGTTCTACATTCAAAACACCATCTTGTTTTAATCTTTATATGTATGTCTTATTTATTCTTTTGTTAATCTATTATTAAAGCAAATGATCAAATTAAGTTCATTCGCCAGATATATTGATTGAAATGGAACCTATACCTACATGTTACTTTATTTTGTACTTTACAATATTTCAAATTCAGCAAAAAAAGGCAATGCTTATTTATCTCGTTCAGTTACATAATATGATGTCACACATTTTAATAGATAAGATAATATCGATGATACTATCATTCATCGTAATACAAGTAAATTATAACAGTACCTACCTACGTCGGAGATATAGGTAATGTAAATTTGTATGTTTTGAGAAGATTGAAGTCATTGAAGATGATTGAAATAATAGACTGATCTTAATACCTAAAATATTTTAAATTTTTAATTTTGTATTAGGAAAACACTGTTTAAGTAAATATAAAACGAGTGAGTTGTGGCCAAAGCTTTAAATCCTCATTATCAAGTTACTCCTCAAAGTATTAAAATTTCGTATGGAAAATATACCTACAGCTATTTCATGAAATGAGTTTGATAAATTATTTTCGATTTAAATATTTGATTATAATAACACGAAACATGTTTCAACGGAATGGACGACCTGATAAGGATATCGAAAGAAGAGTTATGGCAGGAAACAGAATGAATGGAGCACTGAGACCAGTTATGAATGATCGCAACATATCAAAGGTTTCCAAAGTTGCCATTCATAACGCTATCTTAGTGCCAACGGTGACGTATGCAAGTGAAACCTGGACATGGCAGAAGTCGCACGAAAGCAGAATAAATGCTGTTGAAATGAGATCGCTAAGAAGAATCTGCAATAGAACGATGTATGACAGGGTAAGAAATGAGAACATAAGGAAAGAATGTAAGATGAAGAAATATATCATTAATAGAATGAAAGTGAACACACTGAGATGGTTTGGCCACATGGGTAGAATGAATGAGGAACGCCTGACGAAGAAAATATACAATGCGGATAGGATTGGATTGAGAGGCCGGGGCCGCCCAAGAAAGGGATGGGCATGACCATGTGAATGATATTTTGAAAGACGGAAATGTTAGAAGCGTGAACAACAGATGAACATGTATAAGACGATGTATGAATGTTGTCGAGGCGATGAATGTATGTCAAGATAGAAGTGAGTGGCGTTCGGTTCTCTCTGCCTACCCCGCAAGGGACATGGCGTGATGGTATGTATGTATGTATAATTCTACGAAGCCGTTTTATGAAAGTTAAGAGCCTTTTTAGTAATTTGAAAATATAAATATCAAAATTTTACGTTTCCTGGAGCTGGGGTCACTGTGAAAATTTGACAATTAAAAAAATTAAGAAGCACTATTCATATCCTTCAAAACCTAATGTGGTCTAAGCGAGCATTAGATATACAAATTTACAAAATTTGAAAAGAATCGAATGGGTACATTAATCTATAATCGATTAATTAGAATAAACACGAGGTACATAGTTCATAGCACATAGTACCTATACAGCACACACACACACACACACACATATACATTGTGATTGAACTTTCAGAATACAATCTCAGCATGATAATAGTTGGTAATATTGAAGGTGATACGCTCTTAATCTTCCTCCCTCGTGTGTGTGCATATGTATGTATGTGTGTGTGTGTGTGTGTGTGTGTACATTTACCTACATGAGTTGTTCACAGTAATTTCTAGTTATTGATGGAAAGCTTGTTATTGACTCTCAATTAGATGTTAAAATTGTAATATAAAAAATGGAAATGAGCTGTTGGCTTCTCAAATAAATAAATAATCTGTATTAAAAAAAAAACTTTAAAAAATGCGAATCCTTAACTCCTCACTATATCTCCTTGAGGTAGAGAGGAAATAAATTATATAGAACAATATAACCTCTTATATGTAAGACTAGTGCATTGCCTACAAAATATGTTTTTTTTAAATTGAAATGATTCTATGTAAGTCCAGAAACTACGTTGTCAAATGATATAATTTTTTTGATAACACGTGGTTCTAGGAACACCAAAAGATTATGACATGTAAAAAAACCGTTTTGAAAAAAAAAATGTTTTGTAATGTGAGTGCAAAATTGTACCGACCTGAGCAAGATGACTTTGAAAACAGGCCCAGCAAGTCCTTTGATGATGGCCGAAGCGTTTAGGTGACATCTGCCATGGAGTACCACGCCATTCACCTAAAAAAATACAAATTTAAATTTTATTTTATACCTAATCAAGCTAAATAGCAAAATGAAGAAAAATTAATCTTTTGAAATTTCTATGATACTTTTTATCGATATTTTCACCGTGTAGGTATGTAATATTCGAGTTGACACAAATTGGTTCAGCCTTGGAGGAGCAAGGATTATGCTAAAGGCAGGCCCTAGGTTTTAACAATTATTTGTGTCATGTCAGACTCCCCTGATGTTGACAATCATTTGAGAGAATGATTCAGTGTTGACCAGTGCAAAATAACTCCTCCAAATTTCATAAACAATTTTATTTTATTTATTTTTATTACTTAAAAATATTCTTGTTTAAATTCAAAGAATTATTGTCATTTGACAGATGGAGACGTAAATAAAGGTTAAGAAAATTTAAATATTCTATTGTAGTACATCGTCATAAGTAAAGGAACAGGATATACTTAATACATCCTTTGTAATAAAAGCCTTTTACTTGATCTCATAAATCATACATTTTTTTATTTTTTTATATTACTTCTCGGGCAACTAACGGGTTCTATGTCAAATATTAATTTAACGCGCACCCACTAACAAGTTGCTACATTCTGGAGACTAACGACATTAATCGTCTCACAGATCCAGACTGAAAACACAATTAAAAACCGTGACTCCACCGGGAATCGAACCCGGGACCTTTCGATCAGCAGTCTGATACCTAAACAACTGAGCCACGGAGGCCGAAAACTTTCGTACAACAAGATCTTACTAAAGACTCAATCTTCTTCATGAGAATGGATGGAATCTATATCACAATAGGTTATTCCATTGCTTCAGCTTCCTTTGTACTTCCTTAAAAATATTTATCTGACAACACCTGATTACATCTTCCTTTCCTTTTCCATTCCTTATCCTTTAGTTTTCCTATCATGGCTATGAACTGTTCATATATGCTATCTTCTTCGTTTTTTTACTTTTCTTCTGCGATCGTTGTTTATTTTTGTAATGTGATTAACTTATTGCCATAGTACACACTGTTTTGTATATTTAACTTTAACTTTGGTTGTCTGGAAGAAATTGCCATTAGGCAATAAGCCCGCCAGTGTACTAATTATTTGTACAGTAAAAAATAAATAAATAAATAAAAATTGCACCAATTTCCTGCAGCCAGTCTTGCCTTAATTTCAGTGCTGGAGTTATTTTCATGAGTTACGATAGCGCCTAGATAGCAAAAGTAATCAACCGATTCCACTGTATGTGTATTGTGTATCCATATCAATAGGACTTAGGTTAACATTATGTGGTGTTTTTTGCAATCATATATTTGTTTTTATTGTGTTAATTTGAAGGCCCATATTTTTCGAAGAGTTTTCAAGCCTGCTAAAGTCTTTCTTCATCCTACTAAGAGTTCTTGAGTTAAAAATGTTTGCCTATAAATAAACACGACAACTTTTGTATTTACCTCTAGTATTTCATCTCCGACCCGTACAATTCCAGTCTTGGACGCTGCCCCGCCAGGTCTAAGGCCACATACGAAGACAGCCATCCGTGATCTGTCCCTGTGGCCAGCCAGGGAGAGTCCCAGCCCTCCTTGACTCCTCTCCAGCTGCACCATCACTATTGAGTGACCCAGCGATGCGTACTTCTTTTTCACCTTATCTGGAAACAAAAGAAAAATCATTATTCATTAACTAATATAAACAAAAGCATCATCATTTAAGGAAATTATAAGATGTCTTTGAAATCCCAAATAAATTTGGAGACACGTGATTGTTTGTACTGGCAGCAGGCTCCTTTTCCATATAATGAATGTTCTAGGATATAGTATTCTTTTCACTCTAGGATGCCTGCTAAATGAATTCATCCGTCCAGCAGCTTCACCATTACTACAAGAGTTAGATACAAAATAAGGGGGCCCACTAGACACGTTGGGACCACTTTTGGATGAAATGAAAATCATATATTTCATCTTATTTATTTTATCAATTGAACCTATATGGTTCAACTTCATTATTAGTATATAACTGTAATGTCGATATTACCCCGTATTCAGTAACTATTGTAACTAGAATAGGAACATACTAATATTGTAGATTTTAGATTTACGGTCTTATTTCTGCGATATAAAATATAAACTTGAACTAAATGGAATAGGAACGTAACTATATTGGCCGGAACGTTCTTAAAAAGTTACTGAATTAGACGTATTATGAATAATTATGAAAATGATGAAATTTCATAATTTTGGAAAATAAAAATTTCAAATTTTAATTTTCCTGAGCTTGGGGTCACATTGAAATATTTGATAGTTAAAAAATGAGAAGAACTATGAAGAACTAAGAACTATATACAAATTTGCAAAATTTGAAAAGAGTCGAATGAGTACATTTTTAAGCAGCCCATTCACGATCGTGCCATTCGGCGTCGCTCCATATGGACCGGCTCCATTTGGAGCATTGTAAAATTTTCATCACACTCACGGGCGCGCCATCGAGCTATCAAAATTAGTAGGTATACGCAAGTGGTTGGCGCTTTCGCATTAATAAGTTCTATTTATTTTTAATTTTCAAGTAAAAATGAGTTATAATTCTGATGATGAGTTTTATACAACTGCTATTTAGCGGTTTGTTTATATATAAAAAGAAAAAAACAAAGAGAAAATGTTGCATTTTGGAGTGATGGCAAGCCATTTGGAAGGATGGAACGATCGTGAATGGGGGCCGTTAGTCTATAATCGATAAAGTAGAATAAACACGCCGTACATAGCGCACAGCACACAGCACATAGCACGCATACACAGATACATACATTGTGTTGAAATTTTCAGAATACAATCACAGCATGATACTAATTGAAAATCTGCAATAAAAAAATAATCTTAAAAATTGCGAAATCATAACTCCCCACAAGGTAAAGTATTGGGACCAACGCTTTTTCTTCTTTTTATAAATTATATGAATAAATAGGATATTGGTAGTTCCATAATTTCTTTTGCTGATGATACGGTGTTATTTTTTAGTTCTCACAATTGGGCTCAAACGCATTCTATTGCTGAGCAGCGAATGATCATCGTAAAAAATGGCTAGATAATAATTTACTGACATTAAATATCGGAAAAACCAAATACATGACATTTAGCATAGATAATCGGCAACAACCTGAAGAGTCCTCTTCATCTATTGCTATCCATAATTACTGTGATTTGCCTTTAATCTGCTCCTGCCCCAAACTACTTAGAGTTAGTAGTTATAAATATCTTGGCATAACAATTGACAGAAATCTTCGATGGACAACAAATGTGGAGATAACTGCAAAAAAAGTTTCCAGTGGTCCATGTTTCCCCCTACTCCCCTCTCTACCTCTCTCCTTTCCCATCCAGTTTTCAAAATTGTTAAAATCTTCTAATAAGATAAAAATGTTTGTATTTTTGTAAAAAAAAATCTTCTTTCTTGTTGTATTCTATAAAATCAATAATAAAAAAAATGCTGATAATTTTCCATTTAAAATTTGAATGCACTGTGGAGTAACTTGGTAGTGAGGATTTTCATGGATCATTCATCCTATTGGATGAATTGCGCCAACATAAAACTCAAACGGAAATGAAAAAAATACAAACTCACAAGAAGGAGAAATAACGTAATATAAAAATTCGACTTCTTATCAAGGAAGAGTGACAGCTCACGAAATGTAATTATGAAACGATTTCGTGAGAAATTTGGTTTTAAATCCCAATTTTTGAGAGATATAGGTACCTGCATACAATTATTCTATCATGGAAAAATCTCAACAAATTATTAAATTTATTCGCTTCTCCAATTTGTTTCTACTAACGTTTTGAAATATTTAGGTCTATCACGAATTGCTCGAAGTATAATAAATTTATGTGTAGGTAATTGATTCGTCTTTTTGATGGATCTGTGTATAAAACGTTTTTTAAATAGATCTGTGTATATAATGGTATATTTTACCGAATATATTTTTTAATTGCATATACGCAAACATTGGATTTTTTTCCCTGTCGGGAGTCAAATGATGTTTTTATCGACAATAACTTCTCAATAGAGACGAAGTTGGGATATTATAGAAGAACCAGGAACTCAGGCACCTACGGGCTTACGACCTGTCATCGGCTGGTTTACGCGATCACTTTATGCGCTTGCGCAACGTTCACTAATTATGCCTTCTTATTGAGTTCCCTTATCAATGTACGTTTTGAAAGTTCTATATATTTGAATAATGTGTAAACATTTCACCTGAAAAATACGAAATTATACTATTGCCATTGTTGACAAATAAATCAACTTCTCAATAGATGGCGTTACAAAAAGGTTTCTTCGTTTCCTCATAGATGGCAATAGTATAATTTCGTATTATTCAGGTGAAATGTTTACACATTATTCAAATATATAGAACTTTCAAAATTTACATTTACTCATTGATTCGAGAGGAGCATATTATGATTCACACCTGCAATAATATTTTAAAATGGATTTATAATTCAATGGACGACTATTTACAAGGAATCCTGTTTTTTTCCAAACAGCTTACAATTTAATGCATTTTTCAAGAACGATTGAGGTAATTTTTACTATACATATTTTAAGTCACCTTAATAACCGTTGGTTTGATACGATTCGAATTTCGAGTTTGTAATTTTCCCCAACGGATATTATGGTTTTGTGGTGTTTAGTTGAGTAACAATCGCCATTTTGCGGTGATTAAATTGGATCCTAAATTGGTGTTCTACTATGAGACTAAAGTCAATCATTCTAATACCAGATACCTTAGAGCCATCTATGATTTGATCCCGTACTTATTGTTGAGGAATACAGGTTTACCATAATATATTTAATGAACTTGAATTACCAAAAGAGGGTATCTGTAGATATATGTAGGTAGTGTTTGCTTTATATTATTTTTAATTAATTATTCTTTCTTATGTATTAGTTCAAAGTCAAAGATCGAAAGAAAGTGTGATGGTCGAATAAGTCGATCACACACAGCAACCAATAATAACTTACTGTGATCAAACTTATAGAATGGGCTGCAAAGATGACACAAATTTTCATATAGTTGCTACGTTATACGCCATTCATACTAATATTTATGTATAAATTATTCTCAAAAGCTGTGTACCTAAATATAACTATTTATTAACAAGTGTAAAAATGCCACAGTAATGTGTTTGAAGTTTGGTTTCTTCTATACACACAAAAACACATGACGAAATTCACAGTAAGATGCATTCTCTATGATGTACTTGATACCAGTTGAGATATTGATATAAAAAATATTCTTAAAAATTGTGTATCTATGTAATTGTAACTAATGATAATTCCACATTAGTGAAGAGTAAAAATGCCACAATAAAGTCTGAAGTTCGATTTCTTCAAAGGACACAAAATTTTATCGTGAGTCCGTCATACACATGAAAATCATCATGACATAACCCAGAATTAGCACTATCTACATGATCTACATGATATCCGCTGAGAAAACTATCAAAATTTAACAACAATAAATTTAACAATAAAAGCTCTAAATGTTGATAATAAAACTATCAACATTTAGAGCTACCTCAAACAGTCAGAATTTATACGCACTTTTCAATCTTTCGATTGTGACGGCTTCTAATTTGTAGAATTCCATTATGACAATGATTAATATGAACACATATATAATTCCACAATTTTAAAATGTGGAATGTGAAAATTGTGGAATTATAATTCCACAATTTTGAAAATGTGGAATGTGAAAATTGTGGAATTATAATTCCACAATTTAAAAATTGTGGGATTATATATGTGTTCATATTAATCATTGTCAGTCAGAATTTAGTTTCGGAATATCGAGTCGGAATTTTGAATATTCCATACAAAGTCGGAAAAAATAGATATCTTTGACTTTGTATGGAAATTTAAAATTCCAGATCGAAGTTTTGATATTTTTTGACAAATTTTTAACAATACAATAGAGACGAAGTAAGAATATTATAGGAGAACCATGAACTCAAGGCATCTACAGGGTTTAAAACCTGTCATCAGCTGGTTTACGTGATGCCCTTACGCAATTATACCTTCTTAATGAGTATATGTATAATATTTTAATAATGAGAAACTGATCGTTTTAAAATAAGTTGAAAAATATCAACGCCATCTATGTATGAAGTACGAACGAATAACGCCATCTTTTTGTAACGTCATCTATTGAGAAATTGTATTTTTTTAAACAATGAAAGTGAGGTGACAATGCTCTCGCACAGATTTCACCCCTAAACCGCGCCAGAATTATAAGTTCATTTTTGGCTTGTTTATGTAAATCAAATATTTTTTAAGTTCCATATACGGAAACATCGGATTTTTTCATCTTTGAGACTCCCAATAGGGAAAAAATCCAATATTTGCGTAGGTATATGCAACTTTAAAAATAAGTTTTGACTGAATGTGGCCGCATTGAAATTTGGTTTCCCCAAATAGTTAGGAATATTATGGTTTGTGCGTTTCTACCAAAAAAACCGAGCAGAGTAAACAGTACACATTTTACTGTACAAGTTTCGCAAAATAATACTAAGTATAATAACGTTGGCGTAACTTTCAATTAAATTAAATTAGCATCAAAGGATATTATTATACCTGGAGGTGTGGAGTTGGAAGGATTGTCTCCCGTCTAATGATAATAATAATACCACCAGGTAGAAAGGTACATAGAATTATTTCCAACCCCCCCTGAAGGATTAGGATGGATTACTGCAAGGGAAACACTGGACCTTTTACCTTTTAACGCCCCAAGGGTACACTCTAATTAAAACTGACAATTAACATCAACCGGGTGAAATATTATTTTTATATTATTAGCCTCAAAAAACACAATACAAAGTCGTGTTAAATATACTATGGAAAAAATATGGAAAAATATAACCATAATGAACTATATATAGGAAAGTTTAGGGTCAAAGAAGACTCCAAACAAATTAAAATACTGTTAATGCTATATATTTCAATATACATTCAATTTTATCGAAAACGGAATTAAAAGGAGAAACGACGGGTCTGTTAAAAGAGGAGCTTAAATCAGTAGAATTATTAATGTTGTATGAATTTATCTATATAAATATACCTAATTATAAAGTTCAGCACGTACTGTATCGGTCTGGCTGGAAAGGCGAGAGCTGACTGTTGTCATATGCAACAAAAATATGCCAATCAAAATGGGTCTCCTATACAAGAGCGTGATAAGACATGTGTTAGCTTATTGTAGCGAGACTTGGGCAACTACTAAACGCCACACCCAAGTCATCCAAGTTACGGAAATGAAGATGCTGCGATGGATGACTGGAGTCACAAAACATGACAGAATCCGCAACTAGTATGTGCGAGGTAGCCTTGGCGTCCTTGACAGCGGACAAACTCCAAGAAAATCGGCTCAGATGGTTTGATCATGTCAAGAGATGTGGTTAAACGAGATGCTGAATCACGCGAGATCACCGATGATGAAGCCCAGGACAGAGCAAAGTAGAGGAGTAGGACCCGGAAAGCAGACCCCGTCACCTTGCGGTATAATTTCTAGGAGGATCGATTGTATTTTGAAGGCTGTCTCTCTATTTATTAAATCAAAAGTTGAAATAAACACAGTGGTTTTTTCAGCTATATATCAATTTTGACGTTCATAGACTTTAAAAAAAAAATAGAAGCTGCTACGTCCACCTCCACCCGCTCCGCATAATCTTAATAGAAGCTATTAAATCGTTTGTAAGTGTTTTTTGTTATATCCCTTTTTGAAAAATGCAGTTGTAGGTATACAGTCATATGACAATTAAATGCAAATTTACCAAAATAGGAAATTCTTTTCCTATTCCTTGCCTCTTCAGTGTTCATCTAGGGTCGGCTAAAAAATGAATAAATTAAATCATTCATACTGTTATACAGCAAAACAGCCGATCATAGTCTATATGAACGCAGTGGGTAGTGGTTTTGTTAGAGAAAAAATAGTTCTGTCAAATCATACAATTCGACACACTCATAATTTTTCTTGTAATTGACTTTGGAAAGCATCTATGTATGTACGAATTATTTAAACATTAGACGCCTAAATGGTAGGTATCTCGTGTATCTATTTATCTGGAAAAGGTACAACACAGTTATCTACACTAAAGACTCTAGAATACCACGTGAGATTTGTTCCGATAATTGGGTCCAGAATGCTGAAAAAGGCTTCATAGAAACGTGTCTAATTGTCGCTAAGGCAGTGGAGTACGGCGGGGATCGGTCTTAGGGCACAGACATCTCTGCAAAAGCTTAGGCCTATATTTTCGGTTTATGTTTTAAGCTGCTTATCAGATAGATTGGTTCAAACTCATAACATTGCTTTAATTATTAAAGAATCATTATATTATCTGGTAGTTTTTTTTGTTTCAACGGAATGGACGGATTGATAAGGAGATTGAAAGAAGAGTTATGTGGCAGGAAACAGAGTGAATGGAGCACTGAAACCAGTTGTGAATGACCGCAACATATCTAAGGATGCTAAAGTTGCCATTCATAATGCTATCTTAGTGCCAACCTTGAAGTATGCATGTGAAACCTGGACATGGCAGAAGTCGCACGAAAGTAGAATAAATGCAGTTCTGTATTAGAACGATGTATGACAGGGTCATAAATGAGGACATAAGGAAAGAATGTGGGATAAAGAAAGATGTTATTAATAGAATGAAAGTGAACACATTGAGATGGTTTGGCCACATGGGGAGAATGAATGAGGAACGCCTGACGAAGAAAATATACATACATTGCGGACAGGAATGGAATGAGAGGTCGGGGCCGCCCAAGGAAGGGATGGCACGTCCATGTGAACGGTATTTTGTAAGACG
Organism: Molanna angustata; assembly: GCA_963576475.1. NCBI lineage: Eukaryota > Metazoa > Arthropoda > Insecta > Trichoptera > Molannidae > Molanna > Molanna angustata. The sequence goes on along the minus strand of OY754985.1, from coordinate 12,806,191 downwards.
GAAATGTTAGAAGCGTGAACAACAGAAGAACATGTATTATGAATGTTGTCGAGGCGATGAATGTATGTCAAAATAGAAGTAGTTGGCGTTCGGTTCTCTCTGCCTACCCCGTAAGGGACATGGCGTGATGGTATGTATGTATGTATGCATAGTTTTTTTTTCTTTGGCCTCGTGATTGAAAAAAAATCCTTAATAAGCACGCTTAATACTTAGAATTATCAAAAGAACATGACTCAATAATTCCATAATAATGGAGACTAAAAACACTATATACTCTATAAGAAAGTGATCAATACGAACAGGATTCTTTAAGAAATCTCGTGCGCAATATCAACAAGATACTCAATATAAAGTCAGTTTTACTAAATTGAACTTTTTTATGTGAATTGTGAAAATAGCTTAGGCCAACATTGTAATCTAAGACTCTAAATGATTTTTTCTTAAATTTTTTGCCAGTTGCTCCTGAGACCTCAACGAGATTCATAAAACAATTTTGTGCCGTTTGAGCCAAATAGTTTTATAATCATTTGCATTTTATGGCGAAGTTTATTGCAGACTGGCATTTTTATTACATCTTCAGAAGATACGAGAAGTGGAATCTAGGACAAAGCAGCCCGACTGTGGAACGATCTTCCGAATTCTGTGTTTTTACCTTCAAACAATACCTACGTTTTTTATAAGATCTAAATAAATACATTCTTTAGCAGATTGCGAACTCTCCACAACGCTACGTTAGTGCGCTTCTTCGGAAGAATATTATAATGGATCCACTTCGTAATAGTTGGTGTTCCCTACGTAGATATTAGTGATGAGTAAATGCAAGACCAAGACCGGAGTGGTCTTAGTCTTTGGTCTTACATACTCGAGTCTTGGTCCCAGTCATGGGGGGCAAGTCTGGTCCAACCGGCGAAATCAAAACCCTCACGATTACCCATATCATGGATATAATTATTATATGGAGTTCTATAATATCTTAAGATGTCATAGATCTCCATATGATATATGCTTATATCCATGATATGGGTAATCACGGAGGGTTTTGATTTCACCGGTTGGACCAGACTTGCCCCCCCAGGTCTAGGTCTTCCAAATGTTACATTTTTATATTATTATCTGTTGAAATGCAGTTATTACTGTGAAATATGCCAAAAAATACCAATTTATAGTATTATGTTGACAGTATTTACGTAGTTTATTGCTTATATTTTAATTAAAAATAAATGATTTTGTAAAATTTAGCGAGACCAAAAGACTCTTGCATTGAGTTCTGCAAAACTTGCATAACCTGGTTTTGGTCTTGCAATCCCTAGTCTTGATCTTGGTCCTGCAGTGACACATGCTGTCATGGTCATGGTTTTGCAAGTTTCGCAAGACCAAGATTGGCAAGATTTTTGCTCATCACTAGTAGACAAGACCAGGATCAAAAACGGGTTGGTTTTGTAAGTTTTGCAAATTATACATTCTTCGAATATTTTTATAGTTACACATACTTAAACATTGGACATTTTTCCTTGTCGGGAATCAATGATATTTTATGAGATAATTTGAACATCTCAATATAACTCAATAAGATGGCATAATTAACGTTGCGCAAGCACATAAACTGATCACGTAGACCTAACGATAACAGGTCATAAGCACCGTAGGTGCCTTGATTTCCCGGTTCTCCTATATAATTTCAACTTCGTCTCTATTGAAATGTACAAAATTTGTCATTATACATTCTTATTAAGATTTTCCATTTCAATTAATTGTGATAATCATTTACAAATAAATGAATGGGTTTTAAAAAGCGAACTAGATCGGCTCTGTGCGGTATGTCACTAATTGGATAGGGGATCTCTCTCATTCCACAAGGTCCACCCAACTCAACCTCCACCATATTCCTGATTGCTTTCTACTACCGGTGGATGTTGTGGAGAGGGTCGTGAAGGGGAGGTGGTGGGCACTCATTGTAGTTTTCAGGCTTCAAGAGCCAACTAGATTCAACAGCCAAGTTTTATATTATGTACGTACCTACATACCTTCATAAACATAGCTACTTCATCTTCAAACTGAGCATGTCATCGATACCTACATCCATTGTGTCTAAAACAATGGCTCTATTTTACGACGATAAAATTACTTGCGATTTATATAGTGTTGTGATGTTGATCCGTAATGTGTCGTACATCGACCATATTCAGAGAGGTGAAAAATTACCATCCTTTAGCTTAGCATGAAGGGGAAGATTGAGGGACTGGGAGAAAGCAGCTTTCCTGGCTTCGAAACATCCGGGAATAGATCGGTATGAGGACTGGGAAGCAGCTGTTCCGCACTGCCCTGGACAGGGAAGAAGTGATGTTAAAGATGGGTGATGCCAGAGCAGTTAGCACACTGGCTTTGTAATCCAGTGGTTGCGATTTCGAATCCTGACACGACCGATTTCGTTGACCTACAGCACAAGCATTTATGCTTTATTTAGGGAATGTTTGAGGATGTTTATGTAATTGTTATGAGGACAAATTCATTCTTAAAAATAAAACAGTTATGGGGGCTCAACGCACTGTAATGGATTGTAATATTTATTGATTCATTTGTACCTTAACAATAAATCCCACGAAATAAAATAGATATTTAAAAAAAATGTGTATTCTCTTTTCCATTAAAGCTGACTGAGTCACAGCAACGCTTGGTCGTGTATAGCTAGTATAACATAAATATATTAAAGATAAAAACGATTTCCGTTGTCGTAAAGATATGAAAAAGATACTGAAATATAATGGAAGGAACACTATTTAATATGCAGAAATGAGACGTCAACAATTGTTGCGAGGATATTAATAGGATCGTAAAAACGTTAGGAGAGGTAATGTAGCGAGATGGTTGATGAATATTCAGAGATGAACATTACATAGATGCATTAGCAAGGCAAATAGTTAGGAGGAGATCGTGGACCGAATTATGGAAGGATTCTGCTAGTTTGACCCATAAAATAACGTTTCCTCGGAGCTGTAATAACGGAAGAAACTAATGTGTTACAGAATCTGTTTGTTTGTATCGTTAGAGAATGATCGAGTCATTAGTGAGCTCATTTGAACTTGACTTGAAAAAAAAACATTAAGAAGGAAAAAGGCTTTTATACAAAAAAATCCTCAGAAATGTTGAGGAATTCTATTTCTTTCCGTATACTCATAAAGTATTTACATATGTCAAATGAAAACGTTCTACTGTCATCTTCTTATCTTTAGCTTACGTGGTATTCCACTTAATCATTAGGATGATTTCTATATTGTATAGAAATATTATTAAATTATAATGGGTATTTTAAATCAAACAAATGATTTGGTCTACATATTATATTTTTTTTTTCTGAATCCAGGACGACCGTTTCAGCTTATTAGGCCCTTATCAACCAGTTGATAAAGGCCTAATAAGCTGAAACGGTCGTCCTGGATTCAGGAAAAAATATATATGTAGACCAAATCATTTGTTTGATTTAAAATAACTATTATTATGGAATTCTACATATTCAACACCGTCAGTATTGACAAAATTAAAAAAATATTAAATTACTTTGAAAGTTAAAGTTATTGCATTATTGATTGTAGCGAAGAAATTAAGGAATGTGTAAATTAATATACAGGGAATTAAATGATAGAAGATGTAACATATTGATTGGTAATTGGTAGTAAAGTATTATGTAAGTGTATAGTACAAACCATGTTCTTCGTGTACCTATAGGACATTAAAAACACATGGTCCAATGTCTAGACTTGCTCTACACAAGCACACGAAGGGCTATCCCTTACATGTATATTGTAGAGGTGACTGCTAATAAGGCAGTGTCCTAGTCTGATGCAACATATATTTGATACGTCTCTCTTGGCCATGGCCTTGCCGTGAAACCATGTTATGGTTTGGGAGGAATTGAAATTTTGATGGACTACTGACATCGTTAGAGAAAATAGTACCTAGTTGGACAGTAGTTAAGTATCTATTTATAATGACGTATATGTTAATGGTGTGATTAAAAATAACAAAACTAAAATAATATTAACCATTTCATAAATCCAGACAAAAAAAGAGAAAACTGAGTCACCACTGGAAATCAAACCTGGGACCTGATGCTCAGGCACAAACTGAGCCACGAAAGCCGACAAACTTATTCATGTTTTAAGGCGCTCGTAAATAACAGTGGGCGATGACAAGTCTGACGAAATTCAACAAATGAAAATATATTATTTATCAACTGAAAATACTTAAAAATTTATCGAATAAATAATGCAAACGAAACAACATCAGAACGTCTGAAGTATTATTAAAAGAAGACACGTTTTTACACTATGCTAACATTTCAAGTTAAGTTGAGATTTTGAGGTTGGCTTGGTGAAATTATGATAACGCTTTTACCTTGCCGTTAAAACCCTTGAGGTTACGTGTCTTTGAATAGCAAAGTAATGATTAATTATTCAACGGTTGGTGAAATAATTTATCTACAAGTATCGGGGACTACACCGAAGAGTGGAGTGCCAATGGAGAATGGAATGATGAGGCGAGACTCTTAAATTATTAGATGACTGCGAAATCCTTGCATGGTTGTTGTAGCAAGTCTCATGAACGGTTAAAAAATAACACACAAAATTAATATAAGATCATAATTATTTGTTCTTCTTTATGGTTACAATCTTAGGATTGGTTTGCACCAAGGACTACATCTGTCCACATATCTGTTGTCCGCCAACCTCTTCATCTGATCACTTGGTCCATATAACTGTCTTTAAGGCGACTTCTATAGTTTCTGCCTTCCGTCATTCTTTCGGCGATAGTAACAAGCAGACCCGTACGCCTGATGTTATGGCCTATCCATTAGGTCTTTGTTGGGCAACCCTCATTAGAAGTTGATTTATCTGTTACATACATAGTTATCTTAAAGGATGGAAGGTTTTAGCGCAGAGATGGAGAGAATCAAATAGGTCACAGATCAGAGTCACTGGCTATATGGACACCGACCAACACTCAATCGCCTCAAATTTAGGAGGACCTTCCTAAACGCGACCAAATCTTAAGCAGAAATACCGAAGACTGTAAGAATGCGCCTGTGGAAGGACACAATGGAAAGTACACAAGAGAATGTATTTTTACGCTAGAACAAGATAAAACGTTGACAATGTGGAAAACCTTCACTAGGACTGGGGTCGTGTGTACAATGTACTACTGTAAAGGGTCCAAAAATGGTTTCTGAATAGTTTGCTTGGAAGATGTTCGATGAACGAGTCCACAAAAATCTTCACAAAAGAGATTGTGATCCTCTGCGAGCGAATGGGACTCTAGCTATATTGACCGATATGATAAAAAGAAGAGTTGAATACTTGTTAATTTTTTTTATTTTAAGCTTAAATTTCACCCTCTCAGGTTAATTTTAGCATTGAAATTAACAACATTCAAACGAGTGTATTTATCTGTAATGTGAACTTCATTTTCAATAGATTTTAGTGATAATGTTTAAAAATAGGACTCCAGGGAAAACAGGGGGGGCAAGTCTGGTTCAATCGGCGAAATCATAACCCTCGTGATTACCCATATCATGGATATAATTATAATATGGAGTTCTACAATATCTTTAGATGTCATAGAACTCCATACGATAATTATATCCATGATATGGGTTATCACTAGGGTTTTGATTTCGCCGGTCGAACCAGACTTGCCCCCCTGGTAATATGCAGCTGAGCAATACCCTTATTGTTGTCCATTATTATTGTTCAGACATATAAAACTGATTTTTCAAACAACATTGTAGTCTAACAAAAAACATTGGCCTCAAATAAACGTAAATATTAATTTTTTAACAGATTTTTAATTATCTCAATAGAGACGAAGTAAGAATATTTATTGTAGGAGAACCGGGAAATCAAGGCACCTACAGGGCTTACGACCTGTCATCGGCTGGTTCGTCTCTATTGAGATAATTAAAAATCTGTTAAAAAATATCTTTGACTCCCGACAGGGAAAAAAATCCAATGTTTGCGCATATGCAATAATAAAAATATTCGGTAAATATTAATATTATATTATAATAGATTTCGGGTGTCTCTTAAAAGTCAAATAATTGAAAATACCATCTTGAAAGCAGTCATTTGTTACTTTATATGAATATCAAGCGCCCTCCAATTCACGTTTCATGTGAACAAATTACTTTAGTTCGAGATACGATTGTTTCTCATAGGCATTGTATTTTAGCCGCATTAATTAATAGGTATATTACATTATCTAGCTGAGGAGAAGGTTTACATATGTGTGTAGGTGTGTTGGTATTGCCATCCCTAGAATGCATTATTAAGTAACAATCGCGTCCGCCATTTTGAATCCTCCATCAACATTTCATGAGGCGATCATCATTGTTATGTGGATTGAATGAATTATTTAAGTCACGCTCGATCCGAAATCGAGAGATGGCGCTGACTCAACTCAAAGGAAGATTAAATGTAAGCGACAAAGAAGGTAAAAGTTATTTATGTTTATTTGGATGTATTTGGAGTTGTTTTTTATATACGATCAAAATATGTTGAAGGTATGTGTGAACATTCAGTTATATAAAGACACACATCTGTTTTCCTAAGGATACTTTTGAGATTGGGGATTTGAATATAATTTATGCTTCTAATTGCTATTAAAAAAACATCAGAAATTAAATATTACAATCATTCTCCTGGCATAAAGATAAAAAACTCTTTAAACGAGGTGAACACAGTCAACTAAGCGACTTATTATTGATGCTATGATTTGAATGGTTTTCGTTATTTCATTTCAATCACAGATAAGTTTTATTTACATAAACCAACATAAGATTCTTCTTCTTCGATGGCGCTACAGTCCAAGTCGAGCCTTGGCCTCCTACGACTTTTGCTTCCAACCCCCGTCTGTCCACAGCTACCATCCCTCCAGTTTAAGCTGCGCTGCATTCTTTCTCACCTCGTCCTTCCATCGCAACCTGGGTCTTCCTATTTTCCTACTTTCTCCTGGATGGCCAGTCATAATTTTCTTAGGAATTCGGATATATGGCATTCTCTGAACATGTCCAGCCCATCTCAATCTCGACAGTCTTATGTGTATGTGTTGAGATACTGGGTGATTCATATATTCTGTACAGTTCATCGTTTCGTCTTATACGCCACTCTTCCCATCTTTCACTGGACCGCATATGCGGCGGAGAAATTTCCTCTCAAATATGTCCAAAGCTTCAGCGGATTTTATTGTATCAAAGTCTCACACCCGTATGTAACCACATTCCTAATAATTGTCTTGTATAGGATTATTTTGGTTTTTCTGTGGACGTTTCGAGACTAGAACACTGGCACCAAGGAGAAGTATGTCCTGTTACCTGCAGACAAGGCCATAGCCAGGGGGGGGGGGATCAAGGGGGATTGATCCACCCCCGAAATGAAAAAAAAGAAGATATTTCTTTAGTAAGTAACAATGAGACTGTAGTTATATACGGTACAGTATTTAATGAGACTGCAGTTATTCTATTCTCTGAAACGTCTCAAAACTTATTTAAGGAACTCAACATGCCAGGAAAGACTAAACGGTTTGGCGATAATGTCAATCCACCGCAGATTTGACATCGAGGAGGTTTGTTCGCTGCAAAGTAAGCTAGAAGACTAAATTTTCTTTCATAACAAGGTGTTATTTGAGTAATGTTTTTATAATAAATATATGTACCTATAATGATAAGTCACACCATTTTATTTCATTTATTACAACATCATTATTTGTTTCTACTGTTCCACTAAGCTAAACCCCCCCCGAAATTATTTTCTGGCTACGGCCTTGCCTGCAGAGATCCTTAAAAAAACAACATTTATATCTACTAATAAGTATTTGAGAGACAGGTTAGGAAAGGTTATGCTGGATTGAAATTGGTTAGGTTAGGTAGATGAAATAGATTTAGTGGCATCTAAAATGGAGAGTAAAAAAACTGAAAAACGTGGTTAAATTCAAATTTGAAAATGGGTAGGCAATATGATGAATAACCCTGTTTTGTTTAAAATATTCGGTTAATCTACAAAAGGATTTAACTATTTTCAATAAAAATATAACACTACAGAACTTGTTGAAACAATTCGATTTGCTATGAGGCACCGGCTTCAAATAGTGTGTCCACTTTATTCCATTAATATTTTTTCCAGTCTCCCGTAAGAGCCGTAATACAACAGGCAACAATAATATCTTACATAGTTCAGCAATGCGTTTCACCATCACACATTCTGAATGTAGTGCGTTTTTAATTGTGACGAGGCTTGTGTGTGGGGACGCACTCTTGTATCGTGCTTCTTTGAGGTAATACACACTCGTGCACCTGCCGTTGGTAACCCCACATTGTGGGATTTGCTAATATAGTATGCATAATAATACAACTCAATATAACGTGAGAGCAGATCTACACCATATACCCGGAAGGCCACGACTCCACAAAAAAAAAAACAAAAAAAACTCCACCCATTTCCAAACTCCACCCATCGTTCTTCTACCGGAATTCCCCCAAACCCCGCTCCTACTACTCCCAACCTTCCTACTCAGGTGCTATACACATAGTAGTTTCTCAGGGAAAGTTCAATATATCAATACATCACAATTTTGATCGCAGTAAGATGATACACGATCAATTTTTTTCAACCCAAAGATGATTGAAATTTTAAGATATTATTTATTGGAATCTCAAATTGTCGAAGACTCGACGGAATCCGACCGTCTGAAATTGAGATTAAAAACATACAAAAGGATGGAAGGGAAATGGAGGAGTATCGGGAATAATAATAATACATACAACAGGACTCGCTTCCTTATCCCAACATTTTTGTTTACCGGAAACGGGTACCGGTTGTTGGGTCGGCGGGGGTTTGATAATAATACCTACTGCAAAACTTTCTATGGGTCATCCAGTTTGGTTTTATTCGCAGTTGAGGCGTGGGACCAGAATAACGTTTATTTTATTTACTCTTTCTATTTCAGCTCCTGGAGGAATTGCTTTGTGTTTTTGTTATTTTCCTCCGGAGCGATTTTGTGTATTTTACGAGATATATTTTTTTTAATATGGCAACAATAGAGAGTTGGCGTTTATTGTATGTATGTATATATGTGAGAAATGTATTGTACAATGTATTTATACCCTCTGTATTATGCGTGACCTATATATTCAATGCTGTTTTTTGATTAATTTCAGGGAGACTGCGATGTAAGACTATCGAATGGAACGTGTACTATAATATTAAAATATACAGTTATATTACAATAATTCAGTGTAGATAGTTCTACTTTATCAAATGCGAAATTAGATATAGTTCTATACTTTTATCTATCGCTATTCACTACGAAGCGGTATTATTTGACAAAAAAGTAAATTTATTTAATTAACTGTTTTTCGTATGTGGATTATCAAAATATTTATTTTTCAATCGAATATTTTTTTAATTGCATAGCATAGAATAATAATAAAACTATAGAATACTCATCCCCATACAATACCTCGCTGAAAAAGTGAAGCTGTTTTATTGGCCGGCTCTTGTCAATATATGAATGTATGACTCTGCTGGTAGGACATTGTACGTATAGTACTACTCATGACTGTGTAAATAATTTTGCAAGCAGTTAAAAAATTTACTATTTGGAGAACGTATCACGCAGACGGCCAAATGATTACTGAATGCTCGTTGCAAAATGTTGACCAAATTAGTCAACATAAATCAGTCGCGTTTACTGCAGGCTAAAGAGTATTCTATACTATTATTATTTTATGTTGCATAGGTAGGTTTTATCGCAAACATTGGATTTTTTTTCTCTGTCGGGAGTCAAATGATATTTATATTGACAAACATTTTAACATTTCAATAGAGACGAATGACATCTGTACGAGACACCGTCACCTCATTTATAAGGAATGTCGCTTTCATTGTTTACAAATAAACTAATTTTGCAATAAATGGCGTAACAAAAAAGTTTTTTTCGTTACTTCATATAAAGCAATAGTATAATTCCTTATTTTCAGGTGAATTGTTACACATTATTAAAATATATAGAACTTTCAAAAATTACGTTGATAAGGGAACTCAATAAGAAGGCATAATTGGTGAACGTTGCGCAAGCGAATAAAAATATCACGTAAACCAGCCGATGACAGGTCGTAAGCCCTATAGGTGCCTTGAGCTACTGGTTCTTCTATAATATTCTAACTTTGTCTCTATTGAGATGTTAAAAAGTTTGTCATTAATAATATTTTAAAATCATTAATAAGTTATTTTTTAAAATCTAACTATTAAGACGTATATATCCATAGATTTGGAAGTCATAAACAACTTCACATTTACTGGCTTTGACGTTTTTACTTGAATAAAATCCGTATAAAAATTTGAACGTAATCGTGACAAAAAAAAACTCACTATGGAAAGATCTTCGATGATTTTCTGAGCGTACAAAGATTTTATTCTCATTCCAAACTAAGAATTTTCAGTTATTTATAGCTTTGAATATGTACATAGGTACTATTCCACTAGATTCTGACAGGTTAAAAAAAACATATTTGACATAAAGTCAACAAGATCCCATTTCATATTCAAAATTTGTAATTGTAATTGGCGTTATGAAAATTTGTAATTTTTATACTATTTTTATATAAAACTCAAAGCTGTTATGTTCATTCAAATAATAAAATAAAATAAAATAAAATGATTCAAATAAATTAACGATTCTCACGAGTGAAAAGTTATGAACTATCTTTAAGGTCATTAAACCATCATTATACTCTACTAGCTCTGGAGAATAAATTCAGTATAAATGGATAGTAAAACCAATGAAAAAAGGATTTAGTTTTGATGACCCATTTTTGTATAATTTTAATATATGTTTTTTTTTCATTTATTTAAAAAATTCAAAATACACAATAATACAATGTTTGCGTATATTCAACTGTAAAAATATTCGATTCTAAAAACTCAATTTAATAATGAAATATAATTCAATGGTAAAATACAATTTGTAAAAACTACCTCACTAAGCTGAGCCTGTTTCGAGGTCGTAGAAAAATAAGTTGCACTATATCCTACACAATATTATGTGTATATCATATTTTTTTTTAAAATCACTTTTATAATCTGAACCAAAAAATAATCAAGACCACCCCTGAATTAATATTGTATCACAAAACAGTGACATTAAAATGATATTCTTACACACATTAAGTACTTCATTTTGCTGCGAGGCACCGTCTTTGAATAGTGCCTCCACTCTTTTCGATTTTTCATCGTTGTCGAGTGCCCCTTAAGACTCGGGTTATTAAAAATAAAAATGGCAAATAAGATCTCACAAATATTATGTAGTTGAGCCATGAGGTTAACCGCCCGTTCTGAACGATGTCTTTTTAGGTGTGACGAGATTGATTGATTAATTTAAAAGGAAATGCACACCCGCACACCTGTCGCCGGCTATCCCACAATGTGAGATATGCCGTGATGGTATGAAAAAATCATTATTTTCTTGTATCGGTAATCGGTAGATGAGTGATGTACACATTGCATAAATCAGGCGTTTAGTATGTAGATGATATTTTTTCTTGTATCGTTAATCGGTATAATAATGACATACACATTGCATAAATCAGGCGTTTAGTATGTACATGATATTTTTTTCAATATGTTCCTACTTAAAAAAAACAACCTTACAGAGGACTATTCAACGTAGATAGCGATAGCAGCTACAGTGTAAATAAAGTAATAAATCCATAAATTTTACGTGAAGCGTTAGGTGTTTTTTTTATTACCGAATGTGAAGTAAAAAAACAAAGTTTGTTGTTTCAAGGCATGAAGGAGCCATATCTAAGATCAGTTTACAAATCCCCTGTCGGCTATATCAGCGCCATCTACAGAATACTTTGTGTAACTAATAAATAAACTGACACGCAAAGTGTAAAGATAAATGCGAAATTAAATAAAAAAGGAAATGTCTCGTTTTTAAATACCTTGGATCCGTTAATTTGTATTTACTTGGCATTTTTATTCACAATGGTTTGTTTTTACTCCTCACTACCCCAAGGGGATATAGTGAGGAGTTATTATTCGCAATTTTTAAGATAATTTTTAATTACATATTATCGACAAGATTCATGCTGAGATTATATTCTGAAAGTTTCATCACAATGTATGTATCTGTGTGGATGTGCTGTGTACTTTGTGTTATGCGCTATGTACAGCGTGTTTATTCTATTTTATACATTATAGACTATTAAATTCTTTTCAAATTTTGTAAATTTGTAAATAAATACTCGTTTAAACTCCATTACATTTTGAATATCTGATCAGTGCTTTTCAATCTATTTAACTGCCCTAAGCTCAGTCAACTTAAAATTTGATATTTTTATTTTCATATTGCTAAAATGGCACACCACTTTCATGAAATAGAATAATGTAGCATATATGGTACTATTTGAAGTTGAGATTGGATATGAGACTCAGAATAAGGTAGAATATATGATACTATTTGAAGTTGAAATAGGATATGAGACTCGGAATAAGGTAGAATATACATATGATACTATTTGAAGTTGAGATTGGATATGAAACTCAGAATAAAGTAGCATATATGGTACTATTCGAAGTTGAGATTGGATATGAGACTCAGAATAAGGTAGAATATATGATACTATTTGAAGTTGAGATTGGATATGAGACTCAGAATAAGGTAGAATATATGATACTATTTGATGTTGAGATTGGATATGAGACTCAGACTACGGCAGCATTAGTGCCTTTTCACACGATCCGGTTGTCTGGTAGCGGGCGCCGGGGAAGCGCCGGGTAACTGGCAGCTAAGTGTATGAGCACGCATGGTAGCTTTCTAACGCACCGGCATGCATGCCCATACAATTACCCGTCGCTAACCCGGCGCCGGCTACCCGGCTACCGGGTCGGGTGAAAAGGCACTTTTGGTATATTATTTTGGTATTCCAGTTGATTTCTGTATCAGTTTTATCCAAACAATGAAGTGGATAAGAGAGCTGTGAGACCGTCACAATACATGACCATTGTAAATGTTTTTTGTTAAAGAAACGTGGAATAGGCAGGTAGGTGATTTAAGAAAGAAATATCACTGTGTATTACGATAAACAGCTCTATGTGATCAGATAAATCGGTGATTTACTGACCCTAAACGTAACTAGATTGGTATCGCTCCTTGAATAGTTCCCTACCCCAACACAATTGTATATTACATATCTTCATGGTACATTTATCATGGTATAGATTGATCACAGGAAGCAGTTAATCATATATGATTTTTACATCGTAATAGAGACGAAAAAAATATTAATAAAAATTAAGTGTTGCGCAGATGCACTGAAAAAAGTATTTAGTTTCCAAAAGCAGATTTCAGTTCAAAAAATATTTATGATTGATTTTTTAAACGTAATTCTGGTATATGAATGAATATTTTTTATAATACCTGTGTTATTAACTTCACAAGTTTGTCCGTACTGGAATTTTGAAATCTTCAACTAACTTCCCGACCAATTAGTGCTCTGAAACATTCAAATTTGTGTATTCCGAATGACAATGCATGTTAAAAATGTTTTCAGTTTGATTCATTTGATAGAATTGAACAATTTTGTATTTCATACAAGGTCTACTTTATTTATACGCAGATAAAGTCCTCTTTGTACTGTTCCCTGTATGTTTCAGGTATGATTTGTTAAAAATTGTTTGTAAAACTTTAAAAATTACTTGATATGATGTCCTGTTATTATGTACCGTAGTCTATCATTTACTGTTTTTTACATTGTTTTTAATATCATGCTGTGTTTTTATATTCTACTGTACTGTTGGATATCCAAAAATAAAATAAAAATAATGCTACAATTGCATAATACCAGGAGTTGACAGTAATATTTCAACGTGAAAAAAACTTTGAAAGGGGTGTCCTCAGTTTTTTTTAATTACTTGTTTATCTTTTAATACTGTGAAGTAAGGTAAATATAAATTATTCAAGACAGCTGTTTTTGAAATCTGCATGAATTCATTTCCAAAGGAATATAATTCTGCATTTTAGAAGCCAACAAACGCGTGTTTCACTAGGCAAACGAATGAACTGAAATTCTCTGTATCGATAATGAAAACCTCGTTTCATTGATGAAGTCATTGCTCCTAGAACATTAAATAAATTCGAGAAAACAATACGGAAAACAGTCATGCATATAAAACTAAAATAAAGGAATGGCTCTTAGTATCAGGCAGAAACTATACAGAGGAGAATTTTCACCCATAGCTTTCGACCCCATATTTTATTTTGCTCAAATATATTAGGCCATTTTTATATATTTTTTTTACCTTTCATTGTTATTTGTAATATTATCACTTTTTATGTTCGATTGATGTTGGCATCTCAAGACGGACGTTCAACAGCAGACATCAAAAGCAGAATCCACCAAGCAAGAGTCGCCTTCACCAAAAGATCAACAATTTTTGAATCCCCTAACATTTCCATAAAAATTAGGAAAAACTTGATCAAGACTCTTGTCTGGAGAGTACTGCTATATGACTGTGAAACATGGACCATCAGCCAACGCGAAACGGGACGTCTGTCTGCGTTTGAGATGTGGTGCTAGGGACGCATGGCTAAAGTTCACTGGTCAGAACATATCAGCAACGACGAGGTACTAAGTAGAGTTGGAGAGACAAGGCAAAAGAATTGCCCAACAGAGAACAACTTGGATAGGCCACAACATCCGGCACCCAGGCCTGCTTTTTACCATCGTCGAAGGAATGATTGATGGGGGTAACTGTAGAGGTCGCCCCAGAAACAACTATATAGACCAGATAATCGGCGACGTGCGCTGTAGCAGCTACAAAGAGATGAAGAGACTGGCGGACGAAAGAGTTAAGTGGAAAGATCGAGTGTTTGGTGCAGACCAATCCTAGGATTGTGACCCAGAAGAAGAAGATGTTGGCATCAAGTAATACAGTGTCTCTGTCTCGAGATGTATTGACCCCGGCACAGGTTTTTTTGTCCAGTGGGGCATTGCAGATTCAATAATTATTGTAATGTCTATCATTATTTGTATAAATAAATACGCAATTACTATGCTATAACATAATATTATTTTTAATGTTAAGATTTTGTAATGAGAAATTCCAGCGACATCTATGTACGAGTATTTACACCAAAGATGAATATCAAATAATAAACATGAACGTCCAAAGATGGCGTTTTGGAGGGCCTCGCCCTATCTCATTAGTTTGCTCGTCTCTCGGAAGGTGGCGCCAGAGTAGCGAGCTAATGGACCTTCTATGGAGGAAATGAGATTAGAAAAATATTTGCGTTTTTACACAATTTTGTAAATTGCTTTTTTCAATACTCTGTACGGCGTCCATTTGGAATATTCCTATCTCTACCTGAGAGGATGGTTAATGGCATTTAAATGGCATTATCAAAAAAAACTTTTTTTCTCATTTCTCTGGGAAATAGGAACAGTTTTGAAACTGTATATAACGCTCTAATTCCTGACCTCATTCTTATGGAAAACATCGACTAATTGTAGAACTAACATCAAAGCTGTGAGTCATCGGCTTAGAATAGTGCTTCCACTCTTTTCTATTATTGTTTTCGGGTGACCCGTAAAAGCCGGGTAATCGAAAATACAGGGTGTCTCAAAATAAAGTTTATATTTAGCGGATCGATTAAAAAAAAGTAAGCCGTGCCTCGAAAAAATGTTTATTAATTAATAAAGTACACAATTTGGGAATTTATTAGGGGTTAATTTTTGTATGGGAATTTTAATATAGGTATTTGAGTACAAGTAAAAGGTGGTTGGGACTTGCGTCACGGACCCTTACTAACGTGGGCCCATGATTTAAAAAAATGTCCAAAAATATCATACAATGTTTGCGTATAATATGAAACTTAAAAATAATTCGATTTGAAAACCTGTCCACTGGGAAAATGTGGTTGAATCGTTTACTTGAATATAAATAAAAAAATCATAAGTGCTTTCAAGATCATCTGTTTGAGGGAAAAGTTTCTAAATCTCTTACGAAAATAACACTGTTTTATGAAAGGACAAGTGTTCAAGTCAAGTTAAGTTGTGCTAAGTTAGGATCGCTAAGAACCCGACAGTCCACCGCAAGGTTGACACACCGAAAAGTTAGGTTAACTTCAACAGACAAACCCCTAGACTTTCAAGTTAAAACAGTTGCGGTTATTGTAAATAAGCAGAAAATAGATACTTAGGTATAGGGAATAATGTTTTGTTTCATAAAACTCTAGTATAAGTTAAAATCATTTTTACTCCTCATTAGCCCAAAAGGGATATAGTGGGGAGTTATGAATTCGCAATACTAAAAGTTATTTTTTGTATTGCAGATTATCAACTTACTAGTGTCATGCTGAGATTATATTCTGAAAGTTTCATCACAATGTATGTATCTGTGTGGATGTGCTGTGTACTATGTGCTATATACGGCGTGTTTATTCTACTTTATACATTATAGACTATTCGATTCTAACTAAGTTTAGTTTGTCGATCGACAATTCTTGATAGAACTCCATTGTACGTTAATATGTTATAAAAAAAATATAAAAATACTTGGTTATAGTTCTATTTTTTTTATTAGATTATTGACGCGTTTCGTGCAAAGCACATCGTCAGAATAATCATGATAACTTATTCTGACGATGTGCTTTGCACGAAACGCGTCAATAATCTAATAAAATAATAGAACTATAACCAAGTATTTTTATATTTTTTTTTATAACATATTAACGTATTCGATTCTTTTCGAATTTGTATAATATCTAATACTCGCTTAAACCCTATTGGATTTTAAAGGATATCTGATCGGTGCTTCTCAACTTTATTGACTGTCAAAACTTTCAAAGTGACCCCAAGCTTAGGTAACTTAAAAATTGATATTTTTATCTTCAAATTGCCAAAAAGTACATCACTTTCATTAAATGGCATTGAAGAATTATCAAGTTTTCATGATAAAATATTTAAATAAAAAAAAATTAACAAACTCATTTCATTTAAATGCTGAAAATTTTCCATACAAAATTTGGTAGTAAGGAGTTTAGCGTTGGCCACAGCCCACCCGTTTTTGAATCGAATCATATTATAATAAATAGCGTGGCTGTCAACTATTGTTTATATCCATAATATAATTCTAGGAAAAATATGTTTATTTTGACCTATTTTTTACTCTCTAGTACCTACTATGGAAAAATGGAATAACATATTTTACATTAATTTTTCCATTAAGTATTATGTAGACATTTTTATTGAACTTTTTAATATCTCAAAAGAGATGAACTTGGGATATTAAAGAAGGACCAGGAACTCAAGGCACCTATAGGGCTTACACTTTATGCGCTAGCGCAACGTTCACCAACTATGCCTTCTTATTAAGGTCTATATATTTGAATAATGTTTAACAATTCACCTGAAAATAAGGAATTATACTATTGCCATCTATGAAGTAACGAAGAAACCTTTTTTGTAACGCCATCTATTGAGAAATAAGTTTATTTGTAGGTAAACAATGAAAGCATCAGTCTTTATAAATTTTTGTGTGTATGGCGTACTTCAACAAAATTTTGGGAACTCTGTAAAATCAATAAAAATTGCAACTGCTAGCCCTAGAACAGGATTTCCTAGTTGGGCAGAAGTAATCTACTTATTGTTGTCATTATAAATATGGTGTGATAAAAGGAATACAAAGGGGTGTCGGTCGGCCACAGAAGAGATGGGCCGACGATATTGTTGCGGTCGCCGAAAAGAAGTGGATTCAAGCGGTACAGAATAGAGGAAAATGAAGACAGTTGGAAGAGGCCTACATCCAGCAGTGGAGGGAAGGCTAGGAAGAAGAAGAAGAAGTGATAAAAGGTAAATAAATAAATAAATAATTAATAAAGCTTAAGTTTAATTGATTTTATATTAATATTCTTTACTACCTTTTTCTCAACAGGTATCACGTAGAGTACATAGGTACTACATTATATAATATTGTATTGATGTGTCATTTTTGACCAAATAGAATATTTATATTATTTACTTTTTGTGTGGCTACGGCTTTTCCTTTTTTTTAAACATATTAATTAATCATTAGAAGACCCTTGCCAGGCGAAACAATCGTCCTATGAGAAGCAACAAATTTTATTAGAATAATATAGATTTATAGATTTACCAAAAAATGTGTTAGATATGTTTAGTTATCTTTTATTCACTATAGATTTACCAAAAAATGTGTTAGATATGTTTAGTTATCTTTGGTCAAAAATGACAGTTTGTTTTGAACTATATTCAAATATTGTCAAAGTATACAATTCGAAATTATCTTATGTCAAGTCCAAAGTGACGGGTTAGAAAATAGTGTAAGATGGGAAATAGGGTCGTGATATGAAAACCAAGAGGTTATCTCAGAAATTGCGAGATGCTTTTAAACTTTCTGACATTAAAACAAAGAACTATTTATATTGGCAAAACGCCTAAGTTCTGTCTGAGAGCTAACCAAATCGGGTCAACGATTGATTTTCTGCCTTTGAAAAATAAAGTAATTGATACATCATTCATACTATCACGGCATGTGTGCATTACCTTAAAATAAGAAGCACTATACAGAAGTGCATATTCACACGCCAGTCTAAAACATAAAAAGACAATATTCAAAATGGCAGGTGAACCTCATTGCTGAACTATATGCATACATACATATATACACACCATCACGCCATATCCCTTACGGGGTAAGCAGAGAGAACCGAGCGCCATACGCCTCTATTTTGTGCACACATTCCTAGCTTCATTTACATCCATGCATCGTCTCATAAATGCTTGTCGATTATTCAAGCTTCTTATATTTCCTTCTTTCAAAATATCATTCACATGGTCATGCCATCCCTTTCTGGGGCGGCCCCTGCTATTCATTCCATCTTTTACAACCATGTATATTTTCTTAATCAGTCGTTCATCATTCATTATTTCAATATGTCCAAACCACCTCAAGGAATTCACTTTCATTTTACCTATAAAACTCTTCTTCATCTATGCGAGATGTTATGAAGTCTCTTGTATTTTCGACTATGTTTGATCCAAACATGTCAAAGGAAGTCAAAATTGCAGTTAATAATAAAATTATAGTGCCTATTTTGACGTATGTCAGTGAAACATGGATGTAGAAAAATTGACTTGAAAATAGAACAAATGCCTTAGAAAATAGATCATTAAGAAGAAAAGGTAACAGAACAATGTATGCTTGAATTAAATGAGGATTTAAGAAGACAATGCAAGATGAAAAAGAATATTGTAAGATAAAAGTAAAAGAATATCCTGAGGTGATTTGGGAAAGAATGAACGTTGACCAGCAGACCAAAAAAAATATACATGGGTGTAAGAGATGGAGTAAATAACAGAGGTCGTCCTATAAAGGTACGGCATGACCTTCTGGATGATATTTTGAAAGAAGGAAGCTTAAAAAGTTTGAACAATCGACGATCATGTATGGCAAGATACATACATACATATGTACGATCACTAGATATTTCACAATGTGGGGCACACCCTAGTCGCGTCTCATCAAATATGATAAAATCCATTATGACAAGATGCATAAATGTAACGAATGTTTGCCCCGATAGAGGCGTACGGCGCTGGATTCCATCTGCCTACCCCATTGGAAACACGGCGTGATAGTATGTATATAACTTTATTTTTTTTCTCGACATAAAGAGCATAAATATACTGAGCATAAACTCTTAGGTTCGTATTACGGGAGTTATTTGAAAAATAATGTAAGAAAAATTTGAGGTCCCGTAAGCAGTATTCTCGCAGTACGGGACCTTACCTTTTTCCTATATTTTTCTCAAATAACTCTTGTAATACGTCCCTTAACATGGCGTCGTCGTTACGAAGTATCTGATAACTGTAAATTTGTAGAAAAATATATTTATCGTTGTAGAACGAAGCAGATAAGGTAGGTTAGATTAATAAGGGTTAATCTTATCTATAGGAAGCTTACAGTTTAACGGCTAAAATAAATAGCATCAATTTACTTGAAGATCTAGGAATTTAAAAAAGCTACCAATTGGTATTATGTGAGAAACATTTCTTACAAGGAAGTAATATTCTTTGTACGAACAAAGTAAACCCATTAAAATTATTAATTTATTTTTAAATTTATAATTGTGTCTTTATTGACAAAATCTCTTGCAATTCAAACCCAGCAGCGTATATTATTTTATATAAAACATTATTAAAATGAATCCAATATATATATATATATATATATATATATATATATATATATATATATATATATATATATATATATATATATATATATATATATATATATATATATATATATATATATATATATATATATATATATATATATATATATATATATATATATATATATATATATATATATATATATATATATATATATATATATATATATATATATACATATATATATATACATATATATATATATATATATATATATATATATATATATATATATATATATATATATATATATATATATATATATATATATATATATATATATATATATATATATATATATATATATATATATATATATATATATATATATATATATATATATATATATATATATATATATATATATATATATATATATATATATATATATATATATATATATATATATATATATATATATATGTTATAATATTTTTATCTCGGTTTTCCCGTGTCAGTAGGTCGTGACTAAGACCATTTATCTTCCGACGTTTCGCCTGAATATCACCAGGCATTTTCAAGGACTTAACGAAAAGCACGCGCGCGACACACGTCTACTCACACTGAAAGCTCACCGTCAAGTGACTCGTAGCGTACAAGATGGCCGCTTATGTCAAACATACAATAGATTTTGACCATTCAAAAATAATAGCAAGTTTAAACAGTGAACCTCTCAGAATTTACAGGGAAGCTATAGAAATATATAAGAGAAGGGATATAATGAACAATCGGGACGACGGAGTTCGTTTGCCTAGTACCTGGAAGAACATTTTATATGACAAACAATACAATAATAATATTAATAATACCATAGCGTAAATAACCCCAAAACACAACAATAATAATATTAATGTCACAACTAAAATTAACAATAAATTACAACACAAAAATAATGATAAAATATTATTACCAACGAACACGACAGCAGGTGGGCGTGTCACAAGGAGCCAATCACGTCGCGCTAACAATATTTGACATAAGCGGCCATCTTGTACGCTACGAGTCACTTGACGGTGAGCTTTCAGTGTGAGTAGACGTGTGTCGCGCGCGTGCTTTTCGTTAAGTCCTTGAAAATGCCTGGTGATATTCAGGCGAAACGTCGGAAGACAAATGGTCTTAGTCAAGACCTACTGACACGGGAAAACCGAGATAAAAATATTATAACATATATATATATATATATATATATATATATATATATATATATATATATATATATATATATATATATATATATATATATATATATATATATATATATATATATATATATATATATATATATATATATATATATATATATATATATATATATATATATATATATATATATATATATATATATATATATATATATATATATATATATATATTATTTATTTTTAAGGTTCCATATAAACCTAAACACCTCAATTTCAAATCAAATCCCTCAAACATGTTAAACAATGTATTTCTAGAAAAAATAGTACAAGTCTTTTCAACATTTCTCTAGTGAATGTTCGTCACACAATTTTGAAATTCAGCCTAAGTTCTCATTAAAAAAATATCCTTTTTTACAGCATTTATTTTTAAATTACTCCATAACTATGTGTCGTTGAGAAATAAATCTTTTATACGCTTAAAGAGTGCATAAAATCAAAGCGAATGACCGAAGCGAAGTTTTTTCATTTCAAGTAAGGTTTGTTCTTAAAATGCAAAAAATCAACAAATTTGGGGTTTCCGATAATTTAAATCACGTATAAACCTTTTTACCCTTAACGCCAACGCACGCGATAGTTACCCTTACTAACACGTAACTTCATAGTGCACTGGGCGGTTTTAATATATCATGTTTTCAGTCACTAAGTTTAGCGTTATATGTCCTCTTAAGGATTTGTTTTGTATAATCTCTTCTCATACGTTAAATAATAGTTACTTATTCTAAAATGTTTTTGTTTAATTGTAATTAGTATATTTTTGTATTTGTTATAATCATTATTCCCGACTGTATTTAGTTTATATTCAATAATATTTAAAAAACTCTCTTTTGTTCATTTATATATTGTTTAAAAACTTGGCTCCATATTCAACAGTTTTCGATATATGTTTAATTTGGTCTTATCTCTTGTATAAATATAATTTAAACTTCTGTATTGGTACAACACGTAAATGTGCTTTGCACGAAACTAGTTGTAGTCAACAAAATAAATAAGTGGAATAATTATATATTGGTTTAATTTTAATGATTTTAAATGGAATTCCACCAAGAATTATCTGACAGTTAATTAAATAGAATTACTTGATATGTTTTGATTTGATCTGGGACGCGAATCATATCAAATTACCAACAAACCTGACGGCATTTATTTAATACCTCTTCTCTGTGATTTTGAAATGTCAAATCGCGTCGGAAACTGATTTATTGACAGATGCTATGACGGGCATTTTGACCCGAGGGACGAGTCCGGTCAAGGGATGGAATCAAAACCCTCGTGATAACTCATATCATGGATATAATTATTTTATGGAATTTTATAATATACTAGTTAAACTCGACAGACGTTGTCCTGCCTGTTTTATTATTTACCTCCAAATATATAAAAATGCTTGAACTGAAGGTATGTTTTTTAATTTTTTAACATTCTAATCTAGAATCGTTTATTATTATTCCATCTTTTCATTCTCATCCATCCCTATAGTCCCTTCATTCCCGTCCGTCCCTATTCAGTGATTTTTCCATGTTTATATATAGATTAAGATATTATAGTTTCTTTCAAGATTGAATATGGATTGAGAAAACGCCGTATCTTATTTAAGTTGTTTTGTAAGAATAAATAACCAAATAATGGGAAACTATCAAACTAACATTTTAGGGAAAATTCGTAAAATTTACTAAAGCAGGAAACGGAACCGTATTTTTTTTTACAATTTGGGGAAAGTTTCGTGTTTGCAAAACATGCAGAGATGGCGGTCAGTTGGGGGAACTATTAGTTTCAAAACAATTTCAAAGAATAGTCCGATTTCTTTTACCAAAAAATACACAGATAAATGCTTGTTGTTGGTGTTTTTCTATGATTTTTTACACATCGAAAAACGTTAGACGGGTCTGCGTTATAAAAGCGGTAGAGGATCTAAGGAGAGTTAAGTATTTATATAAGTAATTATAAGAACCGAGATAAGTATTTTTTTTAAATTTATTTACTTATTTTTATTTCAAGGGAATCAATAAACTCATTTAGAGTCAGATGGTAATTTGCGTTTTTATGTAATTAGAATTATCCCTGTTTGTATTGTTACTTATTGTAAGTGTAGTCTGTTGAAAAGCCAAATAAATAAATAAAATAAAATAAATAAAGATAAAGAAAATTTACACATTTTGTATTATTATTTCTAGAGGCAAACATTCAAACCCCTAGTTCTTCTCCCACAACCTTTCCTTCTACCATTTTTTCCTTTTTTTTCTTTAACATTTGTGCTTATAATGCTTCTTAAGTGAAAACCTGTATTAGTTTCCTTGTTAATATTATACTTATGAACTAAAACATACGAAAGAACGAACAAACGAATGAATGAATGGATAAAGAAATAAATAAATAAATAAATAAAGAGATAAATAAATAAAAATACTTATCTAAATAATTGGTTGATTCGGAGAGGCAGGGAAGAGTCAGAGAGAGACTTGACGTTTGTCCTAAGATAATTTTAATATAATTTACAATCAAAATCTTTTTCATACACCCTTTTACACATATCCACACACGCAAACACACCCTCACATTAACAAAAACACAAAGACACCTAATAATTTTTTTCATGTACCTACAATTGTATTTTATATGTACTTTTTTATATTTTTTTATGACTTAAAATGTGTACTTTATTATTTGTATTATTTTGTGCCTAAGATATTAAGAATTCACGTAGCTGAAATTTATGCTTACTTATTGCCTAGTATTACCTCAGAACAGGCTTTGCCTAGTGAGGTAATAAATTCCATTTATATATTTCATGAACAATGTTTTATATTTTACTTTATATTATGGAAATTAATAAATAAAAAAAAATAAAAATAAAATACATTAATTGATAAATAAATAAAAAAAAAATTCTTTAATTTATAAATTTATTAATAAATAATTTAATAAATAAATAAAGTATTAAATTAATTACTTAATTAATAAATAAATAATAATAACGTATCACCTTAAGTATTCTGTTTCATAGCCTATCGTATAGGTGTTTAATATATTTGTTTCATTTATCCGTTCCTTAACACAATATACTAGTTTAAATAATTAAGAAAAGAAATATTAATTCATTTTGATAACATTTAATATTGTGCGCAAAGTCTCTATTTATACTAACTTAAAGAAAAAAAATGATTTGATTAAATTGGCCTTTAGAATTTGGTTTTCCCTAATAAATCTGTAAACTTTGCAACCTTGTACAGAAGGGTGAGAAAGAGTAAAGAAGCATGAAGAAGAGGCTTATACATAATTCGAAAGGCTTCCACGCGAGAAATATCGACAAAGCTCCACCTTTGATAGTGATAAGCCGAGGTAGCTTTGAGCTTTCAAATAATAAGACCCTCAATCTGCGATCCCGGATCGTTCTTGTTAATAGACACTTCGTATTAATTAAATGGGTGATTATAGATAATATTTGAATACATTGATATTTATTTATCTTCATAAATGGCAACTATTGTTGTGTGGTACGATTTGACATTAGAATTTTTAAATAAATGACTATATTAACTTCATTTTGGGATAAATCTTCTTGTTTTATTTAACATTACCCCGTATTCAGTAACTATTGGAACTAAATTAGGAACGTTCTAAAATTGTAGATTTCAGATTTACGGTCTTATTGCAGCGTTATAAAATATCAACTTGGACTAAATGGAATAGGAACGTACCCATATTGGCCGGGACGTTCTTAAAAAATACTGAATCAGACGTATTATGAATAATTATGAAATTTTCATAATTATTCAAAATAGGTCTAATTCAGTAACTTTTTAAGAACGTTCCGGCCAATATAGGTACGTTCCTATTCCATTTAGTCCAAGTTGATATTTTATAATGCTGAAATAAGACCGTAAATCTAAAATCTACAATTTTAGAATGTTTCTATTAATTTTAGTTAACAATAGTTACAGAATATGGGGGTATTGTTAATCTCCAGACGAGGAAGAGAATTTGCTCCGAAACTATTTATTTATTTATAAATATAATGCACACTGGCGGGCTAAATGCCATTAGGCAATTCCTTCCAACCAACCAGATTACAGAGTGACAGAATTATACATGTACATCAACAAAATATGAAAGCTACAAAAGAACAAAGAAAGTATACATAACACCAAGATAATAAAAAAAAAAACTAGGAGATATAAAATACTTAATTGGTTGATACAAATTGATTTAATTTTCTGAGTGGTGTAATATTATTATTAATAATTTGCTAAAGATGGTGGAAGTTTTTATATTTACATGTGGTGAAACACAATTCACGCAATTAATAATAAATAAATAAATAATAAATATTGCTTCTCGGGCAACTAACAGGTACAATGTCAAATATTTATTTAACACGCACCCATAAATTGCCACATTCTGGACATTAACGATATTAAATCGTCTCATAGATCCAGACTGAAAACACAATTAAAAACTGTGTCTCTACCGGGAATCGAACCCGGGACCTTTGGATCAGCAGCAGATACCCAACCAACTGAGCCACGAAGGCCGACAATTATTATACTTTAATATTTATTTTATAAACCAAATTCTGGCAAAGAAATCATTATTTTTATCAATTTCAACTTACCTATTTTAATTATTCCATTCAAGTTTTTATTTATCTTGTATAGCTTCTCGGGCAACTAACAGTTACTATGTCAAATATTAATTTAACACGCATCCAATAACAATTTGCCACATCCAGGAGACTTACCATTTTTATCGTCTCACAGATCCAGAGTGAAAACACAATAAAAAGTGTGTCTCCAACGGGAATCGAACCTAGGACCTTTGGCTCAGCAGTCAGATTCTAACCAATTGAGCCATGAAGGCCGACAATGAAGCGACTGAGCCATTAAAGGCGCGGCCGGTAAAACCATTTAATTGATTTTGAAAACGCTCTTGAATTATTTTAACATAATAATAAAACAAAAAAAAAATACAAATAATCCAACTGTCGATTTGTTCAGGAGAACTTTGTTCTCTTAACATATCGACAATGTATCAAGCCAGGATACGCGAGAATTGTATGCAGAGGTCTACTTTTTTCAAGGCTTTTCCAACTTTGAAGTCAAAAAACACCAACTTAGAGGCTTCGCAGCATATATGTTCCGTACACGGATTTACTCAGAATTCGGAGTAGAACATTTCGTGTGTCTGTGTGTGTGTCTGTGTGTCCGTCCCCCCTTATAACTTTTGATCCTCTCAATTAACAGAGCCCAAAATTTAAGAATATATAAACAGTTATAGGCTTACAAAACTTTTATACTCAGAATTTCGAATTTTTGTTTAAATCAGGGGTTATCAACTTTAGAATTTTTACTTTATTTTTCCATATATCTTAGAAACCATAAAAGCTAGGACGCTGAAAATTTGTACAAATATAGAAAAATACAAAATCTCAAATCAGTTTATTCAAAAAAATTCCAGGATTTCTCAAACATTTTTTATTAAGAAAAATATTTTTTTTATTATAAATTTATGAGTTTAACTGCCTATATTTCCAAAACTTTTACAATTATTGAAAAAAGCCGAAACACCCCAACTAGATAATTTAATTTTCTATAAAAAATATATATATTGAATAAGTTAATCTAAAAAATTTTTTAACAATTTTTATAAAAATTGAATTTAGTGACGACATCGCTTCATACAATTTGTATGGTAGTCGCCTATACACAATATGTAAGAAGACTTAATAGTTTGATACTTAAATCTCCAAACATACATACATACCGTCATGCTGTTTTCATATTCTGGGTAGAAAAAAGGACTGACCTCCATACTATCCTATTTTGACATACATATCTTGGTACATGTGTTGTATAGAAAACAAAATATCTGAAAATATTCAATAATTTGTATTTATGGGTTTATAGTTTGGTACATATTCTTCAACTATACATACTATCGCTATCGACAGTTGGATCTCATGTATTACATGCAACTAGTAAAATATTTATATCAGGGCTGTATTCAGATTCAACGCTCAACGTCGGGTGTCGAATGTACTTGAAGTTGCAGATTATGGCGTTTTTCACACCAATCTCATTTATGACACATGTTTTTTTTTATGTTATATTCTCATCGAAAGACAACAATTGGGCAGTGGTGTAAATAATGATCTCTGACCTTTTATTGGAAATTTTTGAATGATATTTTTATAAATCAACCTCTTTGTGAATGCATATTGTCATCATAAATAATGACAACTGACATAATAGATACCACAGAAACAAGTAGAAGTCTTCATTCCACAGATAAAGTAGAAGTCAATAGATACTATAGCATGGGTGGCCAACCCGCGGCCCGCGGGCCGCGTGTTTCCACTGGGTGTCTACTTGTGGCCCGCGGAGCATATGCACACCTTTTTTTCTTTTAGTGTACACGAAACTACCAAAAAATATTCCATCGTGCGTAGTTCGTATCATATAGGTACCATATATGGAAGTATCTTAGGTACTACATTGATTCAACTATTGTGACAATTTATTCTATAGTATATTCAAATCACTGATGAGCATTAGGAAAATTGTTTGCGTGTAGCAACAACATCACTAGTTATCAACATTGATGTACTTAGTTGTGACTAACAAAATCAGAGGTCTCACTAAAATTTATTATATTTTGTTTATTTTTTATTATAATTTTTTGTATAATATAACTCTTATTTAATAATTATATTTGATTCTCATTTTAGTTCTATCTTAAAAAAACAATATGTTTCATTTTTGCTATGAACATAGACTTATAAAGAATAGAAGCTGCGCGCAATACAAAATTCGTCATAAAAAGTGTTACGCTATGTCCTACGTAGGCGATTCAAAGCGAACGCGTTTGCGAAGCGATGCGGTGCGGATACAAGCGAATTCAATGCGATGCGGTGCGACGCGGCGGCTCTGTCCTACGTGTGCGCGAATCGTTCCCTCTGCCGCCAGCTACTGTCATGAATGTACATACGTATATAAAATACTCAAGAAGTATGTACGGCAGAGAAGTGAAACTAATATTGTGTAGGTACTTAGAGAGGCATATTTATGGGGGATATCACGATTTGTATGAAGAATTACGTGATCTTGAATTAATAAATGAGACTGAATTTACATCTTTCCGGGAAACATCAAAATTTGACATTCGTGCAAGCGAGAGAAAACTTTGTGTGTTTTGAACAACATCCTATTGTAAAATAGCAATAATAAATAAATGTGTTTACTTGTAGTCCCATTTATTTTTGCCAAATCCTAAAATTCGCGGTTCGATAATAATTTGTCCCATAATATGGGACGTTCATGGACAGAAATTAAAATTTCTGTTTCTGACATGTCAAAAAACAATGGCGCCGCTATCAATTCGCGCGAAAATATCAAACCAACTGATCGCGTTTGCTTCGCATCGCGCCGCGCCGCATCGAAACCAACTCGCGGTCGGTAACGTAGGACACTACCATAGTTACCGACTGTTTGTTATTTTCGCGCCGCGCCGCGCCGCTTCGCATTCGCTTTGAATCGCCTACGTAGGACGTCGCGTTAGGTACATGTTTTTTTTTTACATTTAATCTAAGGCTATGAATAATAAAAAAAAATTGTGAGGCCCGGTAGGAAATCTCATTTCTAAAATCTGGCCCGGCTGCTGAAAAGGTTGGCCACCCATGTACTATAGAGCGTTTTTCACCCGACAATTTTACCGAACGTTTGGTGCGTACACTCGACATTCGATCCAAATATCACAAAGTGTCTTTCGAGCGTCTGTTTCCGGTCATTATGATCGGCTTGGAGCGTTCACTAAGCGCTTTCGGCGTTCGTTGTGAACGCTACCTATGTAGAATAAGTACATTGAAAATGGAACAAAAAGAAAAATACATTGATACATACATATACCAGAAAAATGTTGTTTTTTATTCTATTTATTTTTTTCATTTATTCTTAGTCTATACCTAATTCAGTATTTATTGGAAAAAAATAAAAACATTTTATTTACCTAATTCGTAGTCCGTTTCCAAATCCTCTGCTATAGTCTCCATTGGCCTGCAAGGGCAACCGTTCTGGAAAGGTTGCATAGAGATCTTTTTCGCATATCAGGAAACACTTCGCCGATCATCACAAATGATCCGCCCACAAAATAAAACACATACACACGAAAACTCGAAAGACAACGTTACAGTTTCAGGCTTTTATAATTATCATTAACCTCCAATTTTCATTCAAATGCATTCGATTTTTAAATATTATTTATAAAAAACCCGTTGCATTCACGGAATTTTTAATTATTTTTTATTTATTTGTTTATTCGGTATTTTTATATATATTATAGGTATAGATAAAATGACACTCACTTTTTTAAAAGCACTTGTTTTAATTTCTTGGTCCGGAATATATCTTTTTAATTTAAATATATAATTTCATAGCAGAGTAAACGCTCTTGTCACACAGAAAAGAAAATTATGCGGAAATTTTGGGCACTTAGTGAAATTGAACTATTAACGAGTTTTTTTTTGTGCGATTTATAATTAATTAGTTATTAATTTATATTATAAATTTTATAAAGGACACATCACAGTTTTTTACTAATAATTGTTATTTATTATGTAATAGGTATGTATTCAGTATTCACTGTAAAATTAATAAAATTTATTTATACGAACATATTATAATTACATTGATAGGTTGACATAAAAACTAAATAACTAACAATATTCTTAATAAAGAAACACTTACATACATTACATTATTTTCTATTCATTCATACTATCACGGTATATCCCACAATGTGGGGTAACCAGCGACAGGTGTGCGGGTGTACATAACATGTGCGTATGCCCACATACAAGTCGTGCCTCTCCTAAAATAAAGTAAAGTTAATATAAATATGTGAAACAAATTTCTTTTCATCAGAAAAAAAAATTTAAAGTAGATATTATAATAACGAGTACCTATACCTTCCTTTTAAATATTGATTTGCACAAAAATTAAGTTTTCATTTTTTTTATTCAATTGTGAAATTCGACACAAGGAACAGTGTTCAAAAGAATGTAAACTTTGATTTTGATAGAAGCGTAGATTTAGATGTAAGCGTAAATGTATGGTAGGACGAACACCACCGCCTCCACTTCAGTATGACAAGTGGGGTACAACTCGCTAAAAATATTCAGTGCTTGTGCAGCCTTTTAAGAGGTCATAAATATTATTAAATTTGCATTATTTTACTATACAGTTTGCAGTAATTCAGGCGTTTTGATATTGAATCGACAAAATATGAATCGGTGATTGATTAATACGTTGGACTTAATTTATTTAGTAGGTTTCAATTCAAGTAACCTAGCCTTTATCTAACATAAGCATTTTATTATTTCCATAACTTCACGATATTTCAAAAAGTTTTATAAAATGTACTGAAACTTTGCTCTTGTCACCTTGGCTCTTTAATCTCTACATTGATTTCTGGATAAGAGCCCATAAGTATGAAAGTGAGGGTCTGAAACTGAGTACTGTAACAGTACGTAATCTGATGAATGCAGACGACAAAGTCCTGTTAGCAGAAAGTATGGAAGAGTTACAGTATCTTGTAAGTATGGTATATGAAGGATGCATAGAAAACGGACTTAGAATGAATGCCAGCAAATCAAAGGTAATGGTCTTTGAAAAGAGTGAAAGCAGAACAGTGTGTCGAATAAAAGTAGAGAGTGAATGGCTCGACGAGTATGTATATCTGGGTAGTATGGTCCAACGGAATGGGCAGCCTGATAAGGATATTGAATGAAGAGTTATGGCAGGAAACAGAGTGAATGGAGCACTTAGATGAATGTTCGCAACATATCAAGAGATGCTAAAGTTGCCATTCATAACGCAATCGTAGTGCCAATCCTGAAGTATGCAAGTGAGACCTGGACATGGCAGAAGTCGCACGAAAGCAGAATAAATGCAGTTGAAATGAGATCGCTTAGAAGAATTTGTAACAGAACGATGTATGATAGAGTTTGGAATGAAGATACAAGGAAAGAATGTAAGATGAAGAAAGATGTAATTAACAAAATGAAAGTTAACACATTGAAATGGTTTGGCCACTTGGGAAGAATGAATGAAGAACGCCTGACGAAGAAAATATGTATACAAAGATGACAGAAATGGAATAAGAGGTCGGGGGCGCCCAAGAAAAGGATGGCACGACCATGTAAACGATATTCTGAAATATGGAAATGTAAGAAGCGTGAACAACAGACGAACGTGTATAAGACGATGTATGAATGTTGATGAGGCGATGAATGTGTGTCAAGATAGTACTTCTATGTGGCGTTCGGTTCTCTCTGCCTACCCCGTGAGGGACATGGCGTGATGGTATATATGTATGTATGTACTGAAACTTTGTGCATATTTAGCGACGTATCGATATTTATTTACTTAATTTTCGTTATACTAGTAACACATGAGATCCAATTGTCGATGGCAATAGTATGTATAATTGAAGAATAAGTACAAAACTAAAACACAAATTAATAAATATTTTAAGATTTTTTGTTTTCAATATAAAACATGTAGGTATGTCTGTCAGGATATATGTAATAGTATGGAGGTCAGCCTGTTTTTCCCAAATAGAATATGAAAACAGCATGATGGTATGTATGTATGTTTGTTGATTAAGTAGGTATCAAACTATTGAGCGAGATATTGTGTAGTGTACATATACTGTAGTGTTTAACACATAAATTTATAATAAAAAATATTATTATTGATAAAAAATGTTTGAGAAATTCAAATTAAAGTAAAAACGTTTTCTAAAGTATAAAATCAAAAGTTGATAAACCAGTAGTATAAAAGTTCTGTGGGCCTATCTATAACTATCTATATATTCTGAAATTTTGGGCTTTGTAAATAAATTGAGCGGATCAAAAGTTATGTATATGGGGGGACGGATACCTATATATGAAACATACTTGCTGTGTAGCCTCTAAGTTGGCGTTTTTTGACTTCAAAGTTGGAAAATCGTGAAAATATAGAACCATGCATACAAATCTCGCGTATCTTGGCTTGATACTTTGTCGATATGAACAAATTGACAGTTGGATAATATATAATGGGCAGCGTCTAAGATTAAAAAAATCAAACAATCTAAATATATAAATTGAATCCATTTATATAATGAGGCACTGATATATTGATATTTGGTTTATTACCAATCCAATACATGGAATTGTTGAGAGATTCGAGAATATTCTGATATTGGTTTGTACATTTTTGTTATCATAGACATTAAATATTTTATGGTGAAACTCGTGTAGTCAGGGGTGCCATAAAACTGTATTATTTATTACGTTTAAGAACTAAGTGTTTGGCTTGATGACCGCAAGCGCTTAAAGAACATAATGACGACAATAATTCATTATGGCTTTTTGGGTTTATTCATCCACAATGAAAAAAAAAAATACTGCGGGGCTAGCAAAACAAACAGTTATGTATAATCGATCTTATTGTTATTTATTAGGACTTATTGTTATTTACTAAGAAAATTGTTCTAAAATGAACCATAATATCAATTTAAGAATATTGATAACCTTTTTTTTCACTTAGCTTCGCGGGAAACTTCGCTGCCAAAAAACTGCTTCGCAGTTTGGCGGGAAAATAAAAATGTATTACTTTTTATTAAAAAATAAATATCTTAAAAAAAAAACAACAGGTAAATACTATCTTTACATATATTATTCTTCTGTTCGTGTGTATGTCACTGAACTCTTCCTAAACGGCTGAAACGTTTTTGATGAAATTTTTTGTGTGTGTTTGTGTCCCCGAATCCCCCGAATGGTTTAGATTCACAAAATGGAATTTAAAACATTAATATAGTAAAAGGAAAATGAAAAAAATGATTTTTCATTACTATAAATTTCAATAGGCGGCGCTAATGTCGAATAGATTTTTTGACATTTAAAATTATTTTCGCTCTGTTTCAGTATTATTCATATTTCAATTAAGTATATATGTACATGTGCATGGAATTTTAATTTCTGTTCACTGTTTCGTTATTATTCATATTTCGATTCGTTCATTTCCGTGTCCAGACCATATATGTTATATTGCAATTATATACGAAATGACAATCAATCTAACCTCAAAGTGTTTAGAGGCTCACCGAACAATAAAATGTAAGTTTGCTCAGCGAATAAGAACATCCACATGATTCAAACATAATATGATACATATATTTTTTGCTTCAGAAATAGTTCGGGCAGGACAATGTCTGTCGGGTCCTCTTGTATCAAATATATATTTAACACGCACCGTTTAACAAGTTGCCACATTCTGGAGACTTAATGATGTTTTTCGTTTCATAGATCCAGACTGAAAACACAATTAAAATCTGTGTCTCCACCGGGAATCGAACTCGGGAACTTTGGATCAAAAGTCGGACTTCTAACAAACTGAGCCTCGGAGGCCGCTTATTGTTATGCAACCAGAGTTAAACAAACATAACCACAAATCCGAACATAACACTTGGTCCAACCTAACATGACAGCAGCTAATTTGACTATGGAACACAACAATGTATATTACTTAAATTCACCCTTTTTGTCGATAATTCTTGATAAAATCAATACTGATTATATTCCTACTAAAATACACTTATAGATCTTTAGTTAGAGTTCTATTATTAAGTTGATGAGACATTATATCGACGATCAGGGGGGGGCAAGTCCCGTCAAATGTTGAAATCAAACAGTGAAAAAAATAATTGTGACAACCGAACTGGCTACCTGCGTTTTTAGCCAAACCTTTGTTATTAGTTATAAAAGTTTATCTGTTTATGACTGTAATGTTTGGTTAAATACACAAAACATTTTTAGTAGCACAAAAAGAATTGTTTTGTAGTCACTATAGTTAGGTTAATTTTATCATAACTTTTTTTTCAGTGAAACCTTCAAGATTTCATATCATGGATATAATTTTCATATGGATTAGAATAGTACTCCATATGATAATTATATCCATATGGGAAAATTAAAAGAGTTTTGATTCCACTGTTTGACCAGATTTGCCCCACCCCAGAATAGCACGAAACGCGTCAATAATCTTATTTACTAACCATGTAACTAAATCCAATGTTTTTTTACTCAATCTGGGTGTAATGGACAACTTTGAGTACTCACAACTGGTCTTGTGTTTAGTCAAACGAATTGCATAATGTACGCACGGGGAGTTCAAGTAATTATTTTATAATTTAAAAGTGATTTCAATATTTTCTTTAATGAAAAACCGTATACGAAATTATTCAACCGGCTTTAAATTTGAACACGAAAACTTTTTCGTTGTTCTGAAAATTTCTAGTTAAGGGATGTTTGCATATTTTAAACACAAAGGTTATACAATTTTTGGGATCTCACATATTCGGGATATTCTCACGAGGAAAGAGACGCAGGGCGCAGGGCAACCCTGTTTCGTCATTGGTCGATAAATAAAATACAACTCAACCCATGATCTTTACCTACTCTATTTTTATATAGGTTAGGTACATACCTACCATCTACCTTAGTATTGCGTTGTTTAAGAATAGACTATTGGTTTTGAATACAGTTCATGAGTAAAGTGATGTTTGAAACGAATGACGCAAAATATGACAATTTTATCATATCTTTCATCATCATCATCATCATTGGCTCTACAGCCCGTTGTGGGCCTTGGCCTCCTTCAGAATTCGCCGTTATTCCTCCCTGCACTCTGCGGCTCTCTTCCAGTTGGTAAGGCCCAGCGCTCGTATGTCAGCCTGCAGTCTTTTTATTTTAATGAATTGTACAATGTTAGGTTCGTCATACAGTGCCTCTAATTCGTGGTTGAATCGTCTCCTCCACACTCCATTTTCATTGACAGGACCAAATATCTTTCTGAAGACTTTCCTTTCAAATATCAGAAGTATGTTTTCATCTCTTTTGGTCTCGAGTTTATAACCATATAGTAATTGCTTCCAACTAACCAGTATTTCCAGCCCAGAGAAGCAATATTAAGGTGAGAAATTAATTTCAATAAATTTCTCTTCTGCTGGGGATCGTACACAGGACGCCCGCACAAAAACCAAACGGCCCTCCAACTGTGCGTCGACAGTAATTAATAATTCTAATTAATAAATTTATAATTCTTTCTGGGGTTAAACCACATTAAGGCATTTATTTTCGTCTAAATAACAATATATTTTTCAATTATATATTCTCGTCAAAACTCCTCATGGCTTATCTTATCATATATCGTTTTACAATAAATTTGTTTGACAAAATTATTTTATTTATTTCTTTGTACATACAGTTGGTACACTGGCGGGCTTATTACCAAACTGAAAATTCTTCTCACCAACCAGAGTTAATGTTAACTTACAATAGAGTGTGCACTAGGGCAATAAGGTGATATGACAAAATAAAAAAAAAATAAAGATTACAGAAGAAAATTGAAAAAAGTTGAATATAAGAACAGTTCATAGCAATGACAGGAAAACAAAGGTATAAGGATAGGGAGAACAAATAATTGAAATTTAAAATGTGCTTCAGTGTTGACTCCTAAAACATTAATAATATCATTAACTCAATTAATTGTATGTAAGAAAGAGAATCCAGGTAACATAATATAGGAACTTGATCGTTTATTGTATGTTAGGTATGTTCTGATTATACAAAGTATTGCTTTACGTCAAGTCATTAAAACTTCCCCATTATTGATGTTCTTTTAATTACTTGAGAAGAGATTAATTATACAACAAATATGCAAAACGATAGAGAAAGGTTTATAGAGACTCAACGACATATAATTCCTTAATTCCTTCACTTGACTTGTCGCGGATCAAGTAGTTTATTTGTGGAAAAGTAGAGAGTTATGATTGCTCATAACTGTTGCGGATCAATTAGTTTGTTTATGAAATATTAGAGAGGAATGATTGCTCATAACTGTTGTGGATCAATTAGTTTGTTTATGGAATAGTAGAGAGGAATGATTGCTCATAACTGTTGTGGATCAATTAGTTTGTTTATGGAATAGTAGAGAGGAATGATTGCTCATAACTGCTGTGGATCAATTAGTTTGTTTATGGAATAGTAGAGAGGAATGATTGCTCATAACTGTTGTGGATCAATTAGTTTGTTTATGGAATAGTAGAGAGGAATGATTGCTCATAACTGTTGTGGATCAATTAGTTTGTTTATGGAATAGTAGAGAGGAATGATTGCTCATAACTGTTGTGGATCAATTAGTTTGTTTATGGAATAGTAGAGAGGAATGATTGCTCATAACTGTTGTGGATCAATTAGTTTGTTTATGGAATAGTAGAGAGGAATGATTGCTCATAACTGTCGCGGATCAATAAGTTAATTCATGGATTGAGAGTAATGATTGCTCATAACTTTAGAAGTACCTATAGTGTAGAGAATGGAACCTATGAATTGTAGGGAGTAATAATTGCTCATTATTGTCGCGAGTTAATTTATGGAAATGTAGAGAGGAATGATTGCTCATAACTGTCGTGGATCAATTGGTATATTTATGGAATAGAAGAGAATGAATTGTAGAGAGTAATAATAATTGCTCATTGCTGTCATGGATCAAGTAGTTAATTTATGGAAATGAAGAGAGGAATGATTGATCATAGCTGTCGCGGATCAATTGGTATATTTATGGAATAGAAGAGGATGATGATTGCTCATAACTGTCGCGGATCAATAAGTTAATTCGTGGAATGAGAGTAATGATTGCTCATAACTTTAGAAGTACCTATAGTTTTTTTTATGGAATTGTAGACAGTAATGATTGCTCATAACTGTCGCGGATCAATTAGTTTATTTATGGAATAGTAGAGAGTAACAATTGCTCATAACTGTCGCGGATCAATTGGTATATTTATGGAATAGAAGAGAATATTGATTGCTCATAACTGTCGTGGGTCAATAAGGTAATTCATGAAATGAGAGTAATGATTGCTCATACCTTAATAAGTACCTATATTGTATAGAATGGAAACAATGAATAAATATTGTAAATCTCCAACCTCGAAACAGGCGTAGTCCTAGTGAGGTTGGGATAGTATTTATAAATGATTGTATACGCGTCGAGATGGTATAAATAAAATAAATAAATAAATTGTACAGAGTAATAATTGCTCATAACTGTCACGGATCAATTGGTTTATTTATGGAATAGAAGAGAGTATTGATTGCTCATAACTTAAAAGGTATAATGTAGAATATGGATACTATAACTTTCGTCGTGACGCTTTTATGTGTATGGCGTACCTACTTTGAAATTGTGTGTCCTCTGTATAGGCCAAACTATTAGGTTGATCGACTGTAAGTGCATTACCTAAATCAATTTTGTTTTTAATTGACATTCGTTCACTTCTTATTTGTTTAAACATTAAAATACTCTGAAATTCTGAAAAAAAAATCGTATTTTTTTAAAGAGCATAATGTTATGAGCCGAGGCGAGTGTTGGCCAGGGAGTGAGAGAGGGATGTTCTATGTCTCCAGCTTTATTTAATTGCTACATATAACAGGCTATCGATGAGCTCAGAGAAGAAATGAGAGATTGACATGGTGTTAAAATTCAGGGACAAAAAATAGAAATGATAAGGTATGCAGACGATATTGCAATGCTAGGAGAAACAGAGGAAGAATTTAATGAGGCTCTCAGGAAGATGGAAGGTATACTAACAAGCGATTACAACATGATGGATAAATAAGGACAAAACAAAATGCATGGTTGCTGGAAGGTGGGAATGCACCGCAAATATTGTTCTGGGGGGCATCGAAATTAAGCAGGTGAAAGAGTTTGTATATCTGTGAAGCAGAATATCTCAAGACGGACGTTCAACAGCAGACATCAAAGCAGAATCCACCAAGCAAGAGTCGCCTTCAATAAAAGATCAACAATTTTTGAATCCTCTAATATTTCCATCAAAATTAGGAAAAATTTGATCAAGACCCTTGTCTGGAGTGTACTGCTATATGGCTGTAAAACATAAACCATCAGCCAACGCGAAACGGGATGTCTGTCTGCGTTTGAGATGTGGTGCTACAGACGCATGACTAAAGTTCACTGGTCAGAACACATCAGCAACGACGAGGTACTAAGTAGGGTTGGAGAGACAAGGCAAATTATGAAAAGAATTGCCCAACAGAGAACAACTTGGATAGGCCACAACATCCGGAACCCAGGTCTGCTTTTACCCATCGTCGAAGGAATGATTGATGGGGGTAACTGTAGAGGTCGCCCCAGAAACAACTATATAGACCAGATAATCAGTGACGTGCGCTGTAGCAGTTACAAATAGATGAAGATACTGGCGGACGATAGAGTTAAGTGGAAAGATCGAGTGTTTGGTGCAGACCAATCCTAGGATTGTGACCCAGAAGAAGAAGAATGTTGTAAATAGAAATTACCTACGTATTACATAAATATACATTTAGGGATGTTCGTGGATTGGTAGTAGAGCGTTTCGCGCCTTTGATTATTAAACCAGAACGTCTGGGTTTGAAATCTTAAAGGCTTATTTTGCATATCTTTGTATGATCTTCAGGTGTGTTATTGTGAACATATAAAACGAGTGGGTTGTGGCTAACGCTAAACTCCTCACTTACAAGTCATTCTATGAAGTATTCAAATTTTGTATTGAATTTTATTTTTTTATTTTTTTTTGTCATTTTCATGAAAAGAGTTTGTTAAATTATTTTTGATTTAAATATTTTATAATGAAAAATTGATAATTCTTCAATGCCATTTTATGGAATTGATGAGTCTTTTTACCAATTTGAAAATAAAAAAGTCAAATTTTAAGTTTCCTGAGCTTGGGGTCACTTTGAAATATTTGACAGTTAAAAAAAATGAGAACCACTATTCACATATCCTAAAAAATCTAATGGGATCCAAGCGAGTATTAGGTATATATATTTGCAAAATTTGAAAACAATTGAATGAGTACTTTAGTCTATAATCGATAAAGTAAAATAAACACGCTGTACATAGCACACAGCACATATGTAGTACACACACACATAGATACATTGTGATGAAACTTTCAGAGTACAATCTCAGTATGATACTAGTTGATAATTCTGCAATAAAAAAATAGCCTTAAAAATTGCGAAATCATAACTCCCCACTTTGGGTTAGTGAGGAGTTAAAATTGATAACAATCATATGTTATGTTCGCCCAAAGCGATGGTCAGATTATGGCCAAAGCCAGTATGTATCTATGTATGAACATGTTGGGAGGACATATTATTTTATCCTTTGAAAAAATCAAGAGAGATAGCATACTATCTTTATTATAAAAACTGCGTGATGGTATTTGGTATGAAACTTGTACTCAATTCGTAGCCAGTTGATAAAATACACTGTCCAGATAAGGACCGATTTAAGATCGACAAAGACCCATAATAATTTGAAAAAAAAAATAAATGTGTTGAAATAGCAAAATCTTTTGTGAAGCGAGCCGCTTATTTTGTGAGCTTCGCTCGTGTAATACAACAGTTATATCTCTTTCCCTTTTACCCTTAACATTTCTCCTATTTCTCTTTCTCTCCACCACCACCGCCCGCCCTCCATCATAAAATTACTTCTAGGCGGATGGAACAGTCACGGCTGTCACCATAATTCAACCAAGAATATCCTTAAGCGGTGTCTGCCTCCGAGCAGGGGTCGGAAACCATTTTAGGAATATGTTAGTAGGATGTTGGTCAGCTTGTCCTCAAAGACGAAAGTCACATTTTTAACGATGTCTGTGTCGTGAGTACCTACGACTCCCAGTCAAAGAGGTATTTGTTTGTTTATGATATTTCACCACGCAAAGCTTTGCTATTCCTATCGATAGCTCTATAGGATTTGTCCTGTCTTGATTTCCTGATTCACCATTAATATTCCAGCTTCGTTTCTATTGAGATATTAAAAAAGTCATGAAAATATTTTCTTAATCATTCATTATAATTTTAGAATTTTTATGGTATTTATTGCAAATTGAAGATTCTCAAATATCGAGTAATTAACTTTGTAGCACATTTTGTTAAAATTTCTAAAAACTCACAACATCGAACTGTAACTTAATCTTTAACTTTTTATATTGTCCTTAAACTGTTCCTATTTCTATTTTCATCCAAGGCATATAGCACTCTAAATAGGGTGAATTGCCATATAAAGCAAAAAAATATATTTTTTAAGGTACTTTATTTTCTCACTTTGTATTGAAATCAGAAGAGCGATTTGTGAGCAGTTGAAAATCTGCCTGAGGAGGGAACGGTTAGTTCCGAAACAGGTCGTGATCTCAATTTCAATAACGTGGTACATAAAAAGTCATGAATTCTAGTTTATAAAACAAATCCAAGTTACCTATTCTATATATTTTAACGCAGTTCATAGTTTTGTGATATTCGCATATAATGCCGACCGCCGTGGCACAGTTGGTAAGCCGTTTGGTTTCTGTGCGGGCGTCCTGGGTTCAATTTATTTAAATTCATTTCACACGCAAATATTGCTTCTCTGGGCTGGAAACACTGGTAAGTTGGAAGAAATTGCCATACGGCAATAAACTCGCCACTTGCGTAGGGTGCAAGGAAGTGTTCATTACTATTTATCATTAATTATTTTTGCGAAATTGAAATACTCGTAACAGTTCAAACTAAATGATATAGGTAAAAGAAAAAGGTTTTTTTGAATAACATGTGGTTGACTAGTAGAAATTGCCTACGGGATAAAAGTCCTGACATTATGAAATTTTTTTATTTTTTAATGACAAACTTTTTAACATCTCAATAGAGACGAAGTTGGGATATTATAGAAGAACCGAGAACTCAAGGCACCTACAGGGATTACGATCTGTCATCGGCTGGTTTACGTGATAACTTTATGCGCTTGTGTATCGTTCACCAATTATTCCTTCTTATTGAGTTCCCTTATCAATGTATTTTTTGAAAGTTCTATATATTTGAATAATGTGTAACAATTCACCTGAAAATAATACATTTCACTATTGCCATCTATGAAGTAACGAAGAGACCTTTTAGTAACGCCATCTATTGAGAAATTGGTTTATTTGTAAACAATAAAAGCTACAGTGACGGTCACAATAAATGAGGTGACGGTGTCTCGCACAGAGGTTACCCCTGAACTTCGCCAGAAATATTATTTCATTTTTGGCTTGTTTACCTACTTGTACCAATGTGTATGTAGATCGAATGTTTTTTTACATATAAAAATGATTTTATTATTATGACTTTATTCTGGTAAAATGTTACCATAACATTATAATCAGATATTTAGGTTTTTTAAAAAAATATATTTTTTTATGTACCTATCTTATTTCTTTTCTGACTATGACCACGATATTTTGACTTGACTCTGACTTTTGCTAGGGATAGATGAAATAGTAAAAATAAAAATACATATTAATTTAACATATGTTTATGGTGTGTCTACCGCTGGCGTTGCGCTGTCCTGTTTGTTAGTTATATATTGTTAGGTTTGTAGCATGGTTTAGCCCCCCGACCTTCCCGGGTAGACCTTAACAGGAGTTATCGGGGTCGCAGAGAGCCTAAAGAGGTTTCCAAAACTTTGATAAATCCCAAAGGATCAGAATGGTCTCGATGGATCACCGATATAACTAAGGGACTATTCCATTATCAACTCGCACTATTTAATCGATAACATTTACCAAGTTCACCAATAAGAATTGTATATTAAGGACTGGATAAGTAGATATTCACCTAATAAATTGATATATTATACTAGTGATCGCGCAGAGGTCCATGTATATTAGACCGTAACTTATTAAATTTTTAAGTTTGAAAAGTATTATTTTCATATATTCCAAACTGTAATCGTTGGGTATACGGATGTACACAAAAATGCACACTAAATCTCCGTCTAATGTATGAAACACGAAAAAATCGCTATTTCTACCACCACCCGCTCCGCATATGGGGACTGTCAACAGCCCCTTCGCAGAACGCTAGAATGATGAACAATAAAAAAAACAATGCATGGCACGAAGAGTAGCTCATGGAGCCTTCTAGATAAGTTATCTCGACACCATGGTGCAAAAAGAACAATCAGCAAGTGCAAGTCGAGGTTCATATGATATATAATAATTATTCGTGAAAAAATGTTAAAATTTAGAGTTTTTTTTTAAATAGCAAGAACAGTAATAAAAATATTATAATAATAAACAACCCAGCCGGTAGTAATTCATATTCTCTTTCGATTGAAGTAAAAATCTACATCATAGGCCTTGTATTTTTTTAGTAACTGAAATAAAAAATTAAAAAAGAGTTTTACTAAAACTAATTTTACAAGAAAAGTATTGATTGAATTCAAATTTCAAAAAAACGCAAGCAATAGAATAAAGATGTAAATACAAACTATTCTTTATTTCAAAGACTTATCCTTTGAGGGTACTGGGAAAATATTTTCAAAATATACTTTATATCCTACTATAGCCTCTTAAGTACCATTGATATTGTTTAACAGTATGTGTTCATATATGTATTTTTCTTTAACATGTTCTGAAATTTTAATTTAAACCACTGCGTCTAGGTACCACATTGACAGTTTAAACGTAAATAACGATCGTGATAGAGAGGGGATACGTAAGCAGTGGCGGCTGGTGACCTTAAATCTTAGAAGGGCTCAAAATTATAATTATATCAATCTTAGAAGGGCTCAAAATTATAATTATATCTAGATGAGAAATTAACTTACTACAGGAATCAGAAAGCAGATATGTGACACAATATTATTTTCGTATATAAATATTATCAGTGTTTTCCATAGTTCTTTTGTTTATCGAAAATTAAAACGTGAACCTGATCATTCATGCTGTATTTGGTTGGGTTTTAAATAACGGTTGTAATAAAATGCATCTATAAATTATAAAATAATTTGTGACAACTAATGAATTTTGATCATACAAAATTTAAAACAAAAACTTCTGGCAACGGCCGCAAGACTGCTTCCTGATTTTACACATTTAATATCATTTTTGTTTGCAATATTATGGTATCAATTAATTAAATAATAATACTTATATATTTCGGGTGATTTATATTTTAAACTATGCAATATAAATTAATGATAGCCTCAAGGAATTACAACTGCTTACCTAACGTTCGACCATCGCAATGTACAACAAAATATGAATGAATGAAAATATACTATAACCCTTCGCGGGCACTGCCCCGTTTTGCTCTAAATCGGCATACATTGAGCGTGTACGGCGAGCTGCAGCGTGGCGG
The DNA here is from genome assembly GCA_963576475.1 of Molanna angustata. Classification (NCBI taxonomy): domain Eukaryota; kingdom Metazoa; phylum Arthropoda; class Insecta; order Trichoptera; family Molannidae; genus Molanna; species Molanna angustata. The sequence continues at coordinate 12,762,423 of OY754985.1, read as the reverse complement.
CAGCGGACGGTCGCGTGAATTGTATAGGTTCTCCGGGCACAAGTCGACTGTGCCCTAGGAATAAAATATTTCATAGAATCTTGCTTGCTTTACAAAGCAGGTAGGTTTAAATACTTTCGCTAAATATACTACAGGCGTAAGACGGCAAATATTAATTAGAAAAATAATGTATTCTCAAGATTTAATGACATACATATTTTGATTTTTTTTTGTTTGGGAGGGCTGAGCCCGAGAGCCCTTTAGGAAGAGCCGCCACTGTACGTAAGTATGACTACTGCAATGTGACTACCTCGCTTATTTGAATATTTTGGTCACATTAACTTCGCGGATGTATTTAAGTTAGGCTTCTCTCTTTCATGTTCTAAGGAAAATTATCAATGATTAGCTTTCTGCACTCCTCCCCCATTTGAACTTTAACTCTGTCAAAGCCAAACTCCTCCGTGCGCGCAATTTGCTTATAAAAGAGTCCGAAGTTTTCGTTTCGCGTAGATTCGTAAATCATATATAGATTCGGGACATATTTTCAATAAAATAAGTATAACCCTACACTGAAAAAAATAATTGTGACCACCGAACTGGCTACCTGCGTTTTTAGCCAAACCTTTGTTATTACTAATAAAAATTTATCTTTTTATGACTGTACTGTTTGGTTAAACACACGAAATATTTAGTAGCACAAAACGAATTGTTTTGTAGTCACTATTTGTTCGGTTAATTTCAACATAACTTTTTTTCAATGTGTAAGGACAATTAGTTATTTTATTAATTTAAATATAAACCTTGATTCTCCACTCAAAAATAAATACCACGTTATATAAGGTAAATACCATCAAAGTATGAACTTAAAAAATACGTAAAAAGTGGCCTTTTTAGGACGTCTTCAAATATTCTTATTTGATTTTATCAAACTAACCTTATGTTGATAAAAAAATTTAAACTACCCAATGTATAAGATTTATTTTAAAAATTCAACACGAATAATGCTATAATGCACATTAAGATGCGAATAATGCACATCGAGATGGTTTGGCCACATGGGGAGAATGAATGAGGAGCGCCTGACGAAGAAAATATATAGAGCGGACAGGAATGTAATGAGAGATCGGGGCCGCCCAAGGAAGGGATGGCACGTCCATGTGAACGGTATTTTGAAAGACGGAAATGTGAGAAGCGTGAACACCAGACAAACATGTATAAAACGATGTATGAATGTTGACGAGGCGATGAATGTATGTCAAGATAGAAGTAAGTGGCGTTCGGTTCTCTCTGCCTACCCCGTGAGGGACATGGCGTGATGGTGTGTGTATGTACGAATAATGCTATTTTTTGTACTAAGGATAATAGGTTTTTTCTATCTGATTTTTAGCTTATCGCAGTCTATCACACGCAAATTCAAATCGTAGTAATGTTTATATACTATACCTGAAAAGTGTAGACGCACTATTCCACACCGGTGCCTCATAAGAGGAGCAAGTGAACGAAATGAATGAATGTTCATTGCAAGAAAGTATCATTTTTTATATTTCGGTAAAATCATAGACAAAAATCCAAACAGATAACCTACAAATACTTACAAAAAAAAAACCCACTGAATGCTAAATCAACGCTTAGATTTCTATGAATTACTTGTTTTAAAGCAAAATATATATTTTCCTAAAATAAATACTGGTACCTAAACCATTATCATTAATTTAGTTATAATTAAATTTAATGTTTCAATACGTGCCACGGAAAACTAGTGGCCTGATTATTACCGACCCATTTTAAAGGTAAGAGGATTACAATAATTAAATTTAATCACCTCAATAATGGATACTAAATCGGACAAGCTAATTACATAAGTTGTGATCACAATATATTATAATGTAGATGGCGTTAACGTTGTTTTTAAAAATATCCTATTGAAAATTTTAGCAATTTTTAAAATTGTTTTGTTTATTTATTTTTTTGAGTAGAAAGCAGCGACAGCAAAATAATATACAAAAACAATAAAAATGAACAAGCGCGAAAACATCTATCCAGAAATTATTACAATATAAATAACAAACACAAAAAAACAACAAAAGAAATACACTATTAAATCAAATAAAACAAAAAATAAAAAAAACAAAGTTTCAGAATTAATAAAAATAAAACAAAATACTCGTAGAAGTATGACATGTGAAGACGCGAATATGAATTATAAAGTAAGAAAGTATTTTTGTACTGTATTTTTTCTGTATAATCGACAGCAGTGGATAGTAAAAATATACAAACCCCTAACAAATCTTTTATTTTTATTTGACAGTATGTATAAGAAAACAAATGCCCTAAGGTGATTTAGCCACATAGAAAGAATGAGTGATGACCATCTGACAAAAAAGTATATAAGTATATATAGATGTTTTGTATATAATATGTGTATGTATGTTTTATATCTTAGTTGTCTTCTTTATATTTTTTGTACTTGTTTTGTACTTGCCTTAGCACTTTGCTTTATTTTCTTTTTTATAAATATCTACTTAATGTTATTAACAAAATAATTTTGTCTATTTTTAAATTGGTATACACACAGACAGGTTGTGCCTTGTGGGATTTGTTGTGTACACAGTTGATTTATCGTGATTGATATTCTGTTTTATGTATATTGTATGTTAACCGTGTACCAAATCTTAAATAAATAAAAAAAGGCTAATAAAATAGGAATGAAAATTAGAGGTTGGCCAAGGAAAAATTGGCACGATAACATAAATGGAATTTTGAAAGATGGGAGTTGTTAAAGGTACGAAAAATAGAAGAGCGTGTATAAGATGATACATGATCGTGAATGAAGCGTGAAATATCTCTCAGAGAGGAGTTTGATTTTCGGTTCTCTCTGCCTACCCCAAATAAGGTAATGGCGTGATGGTATGTTATGGAAGTATGATAATATTGAATATTCTGTGCGATCGCTCGATTTGACATCTCCCTGAAGCCCACTCTGTCATATTGCTATATGATATTATATAAGCAAGTGAGTGAAAGATTAAGGATGTTTAATATGATGCCGCAAAGAACTGTAAAGATAAGACCAACGAATGAAAGGAATAATAACTAGGAAGAGATAGACATTAAATATATTATTACAGAGTTTAATAAAATAAGCCAGTAGCGGTTTCAGTCAAAATTATGGATAAGTCAAATACTATTAATATTTTTTGAACTATTTTATTTTTTACTGTAACAATTAACATGTCGTATTAAATGGTATATTGGTCGTTTTAAAAAAAAATGAATTATAATAAAAAAAAACATGCGCTTATTTACAATAAAATGAAAATATATAACTAAGGATACACATTTCACGAATATATTAAGAAAGCATTTAAGGCACGTCGTCAGAATAATGACGAATAATTATTCTGACGACGTGCCTTACACGAAACGCGTCGATAGTCAATTAAACTTAATAAGAACAAATATGTTAATAAATAAAAGATAATTTAAATTAGTAAAAATGTGATTTTAAAAACTCGAGTTTATTGATAGGTTTATTAGACTTTGACGAGTTTACGGATAATGTTATTATTTTTTAATTTGTCAATACTGACGGTGTTTAATGTGTAGAACTCCATTACACTAGGTATTTTTTAATCAAACAAAAATGATTATGGTTCTACATGTATATTTTCCTTTTAATAGGACATGTATATGTAGTAATTTCCCAACATTAGCTACTCTACAACTGTTGAATACATCAGGTGATGGGTATTAATGATGTTACATAGGTAGTGGACTGTATTATAAACGATCTCACCGATGCTTCTTTATTCCTGGTTCACTGATTATTTCTGATTATACTTTCTGTGCACACATCCACACGCGATGGTCTTCAAGATGTACTGAACTTTCTTAAATTGTCTCTTATAGTCACCCAAAATTATTGCAACCAACTTTCCAAGTGACAATTCTCAAACGCATTGGTGAGGAGACAATGGCATGGAAAGGATTCACGGAAATATGCTTCTACAACAACTGTTTAGGATATTTCAGTAATTTGTATAGTTGTAAAATAAATCGATTTCTAGTATATAAGAAAAGGACATTACTCTATGTTTACTAGTTGATAAGGGCGTAGTCAGCCAAAACGGTCGTCCTATTATAAGGAAAATATACATGTAGAACCATAATCATTTTTGTTTGATTAAAAAATACCTAGGAAAATGTTATTAATAAATTCGATATATTTACAGTGAAATTTTCATGAAGTGTCACGTCCAATAAAACGTTCTTCACAAATCATATACAATGGTTAGTTTTAAGAAATTGGTACAAAGAAGTGTGTAAATGTTGGCAGTATATTTTTATATTGAAGTATTTTTATATAAAAAAATATTCTTACACATCATTAATATTTGGCGGAGGACCAAAAATAACCATAAATATAATGAAACGATTCGCGAGGAGGAAAAGTGTAAGAGGGAGGTCTAGGAAAGATATTTATGGAGCAATTTTAGTGAAAGAGTAGATGAGATGATACAAGAAGACTGATACAGCACCTCAAAAAGAAAAAAAAGCATAATAAAATACTTTATCAAAATGTGAGATGTGTCATATCTTACGAGAAGAGAAAACGGAATTCGTTTCTAAATTATTTAATACTAGCTGGTTCGGTTTGCAAAACTGTTATAACACAATTTTTGTTTTTTCTCTTTCGTATATTTTATATTTGATGAAATTCATGACGTAAATCTTGAAAGATTGTGTATCTTAATTTTTCTACCTATTTTATTACTCAATGTGTTATGATTTGTTCTCTGTATTATTATTCTATTTATTTCTTCTCGGTTATATTATTGTAAATTGATTTATTTATTGTTACTTCCTCTATAAACATAGTATAACTTAGTTTATTTCTTATATACTACTTTTTCTACCAAGCATTAAATTCGTAATATTTCATGTGTAAATTCGTAATTGGAATGCATTTATATTCTAAAGATTTTGTGAATAATGTTATGTAATACATTCTGTAAATTTACCAGCAAATAAAAAATAAAAATAAAACAAAATAAACACAAGGGATGACGGTTTTATTGATTTTAATTTAAGAACTAATTTGATTTTAATTTAAGAACTATTTTTACATCATGACCGAGTGGCGAGTTTTTGGCTTAATGAAAATTTCTTCCGACTACCCACGAAGCAATAATTGTGTGAGAAATACTTATTTTTTTACACAAATTCTGCTGAGAATCGAGCCCAGGACACCGGCACAGAAGTCAAACGAATTAGCGTTGTGACACGGCGGTCGACTTTTTATATTTAAAGGATGATCGTTTCGCCTTGTGAGGGTCTTTTTAAGCGATAGAATAAATTAAGTATGTATTATTAATAATATTAAAAATCCTCATTCGGAAGTCACAGTACAGTCATTCGGAAATGAAGGTAAAAATAATTTAATAAACGAATATAAAAAAAAATCGTGTCTGTTTCGTCGCATGCTGAAAATTTCCTGGATCGATTAACTATCAAAGGTGGAGGTACTCAGGAGAGCAAATGTCGAGCGCGAGCTTGTTGACACAGTCAAGCGACGAAAGGTATCATATTTGGGTCACGTTCTGCGAGGCGATGGTACAGGTTGTTCCAACTGATTATGAAGGGCTGCAATAGAGGGACTCCTCTGAGTAGGAAGTCGTCAGATGTCATGGCTACGCAACATTCGTGAGTGGACCGGCATTAGAGACGTCGGCGGATAGAGATGCCTTCTCAGCAGTGTTAGCCAACGTCGGGGGGACCTGATATGGCACGAAGAAAAAGAAGATGAAGAAAATCGTAGTAATATTGATCTAGTTTGATTTAACTGTATAATAATGAAGTTCTTCAATCTTCAATTTGATAGGTGGGTGGCATAGCAGTTATCGCGCTGGGTTAGTAATTCAGTGGTCCCGAGATCGAATCCTGTCTCGACCGATTTCGTTCACCTAAACATTTATGCTTTGTTTAGGGAATGTATGAGAATGCATATTTATTTATTGATCATAAAAGCAACAGCTAATTTTTATTTTAGAAAATGATAGATAGGTATAAATATTGGGTAATATTAACAAGGAAAAAAATAACTGGTTTTCACTTAAAAAGTAATACATTATAAGCATATAAGCACAAATTATTTAATAGAAAAAATATTTGAAGGAAAGGTGGTGGGAGATGGACTAGAGGTTTGAGGAAAGGATGAAGTGGGGAGATGGTTTATTTGACATCAAAAATGTTCACGTGCATAAATATATACATATATCCTTATATTTATGTTTGAAAAAGTCAAAATATGTCTACATGATCGTTTAAGATAGATTTAAGATATAATTTGAGCAAATTTATTTATTTTATTTTTTCACACCTTTATCACAAAGACTATTATGAAGATTACTGCTGCCCAACTAGGTAACCTTATTCTAGGGCTAGCAGTTTACAATTTTACCAAGTCAAATATTAAATATTCTTAAAATATTCAAAATAATATGCCAAATATTCTTCGAATCAATCCGTTCTTTCCAATGTTAGTTCAAAAAGGCGTAATTAAAAATGTATCATATTGCCTACCATTAAATGATTGAACTATGAAACAAATAATAAGACAGACAGACAAACGTAATTGTTACGAGGACTTTATAAAAAAAAATACTGTCTCAACTCCAAAAAAAATATGTACCTACGCCACTTCTTATTCTTCAATCACTTTTTTATAACCAGCTCTGAAAAATATTGATGTAGCACATATAACTCTATTCTTCAAGACATGAGCAATGAAAAATTCAGTGAGGAAATAAAATAATTTTGATGATTGAAATACCACATCTTGAGTGGCTCTCGTAAAATTCTTCTATACTAACAACTATAATATATTAAGATGTGTAAACCGAAGCAACTGTTATATTATATGAGATGGATGGATCCCTCTGATGATGATGATATTTTGGTATCAATAAAGAATTATTACCTAGTTAACTGATTTCATACACATAAAAATGCAATCTCGCTTTTCATGGTCGGTTAGTAATTTTAATTTATTTTGAAGCTTCTTGTACATATAATTTGTACGATGGCGGGCTTATTGCCAAACGGAAATTTCTTCCAACCAACCAGAATTAATATTAATACACAATACAATGTGCACTAAGGCAATAAGGCAATGACGTGACAAAAATTAAAATAATATAGATTATAAAGATAAAAGTTTATCGGCCTTCGTGGCTCAGTTGGTTAGGTATCTGACTGCTGATCCAAGGTTCCCGGGTTCGATTCCCGGAGGAGACACAGTTTTGATTGTGTTTTCAGTCTGTATCTGTGAGACGATTAATTTTGTAACTTTCCAAAATGTGGGAACTTCCTATTGGGTGCGTGTTAAATCAATATTTGACATCGTATCTGTTAGTTGCCCGAGATCAATATTGAATAAAATAAAATAAAAGTAAAAAAATAAAAATTTATAAGGACAGTTAATAGTAATGATAAAATAAACACAAAGATGAGGAGAGGTATAAGAAATTATGCATAATCAGGTAAGTACACATTTATGCTTTAGCATTTTTAGGGTATGTTTACGGAAATGTTAAAAGTGTGATCAATAGACGAACACGTATGAGACGATGCATGAATGTGGACGAGGCAATGCATGAATGTGCCAGGATAGAAAAATGTGGCGTTAGGTTCTCTCTGCCTACCCCGCAAGGGACATGTCGTGATGGTATGTATGTATGTATGTTAATGAGATAGCCGACTTGCTTATTGTACTTCAAACTAAAAGCTAAAAAAATCAGTACGATGAATTGGTATAGATAGTTAAGTACGTTCAGCAGATCAAAGTGGTCGTCCGTAGCTTGAAAGGTAAGTGTGACGTACTGAGGTTTTACATATTTGATTTCTATAAATAGAGGCGACAAATCATTTTTAAGAGCAACAAAAGCATAAGGGAATTTCTTATACTTAATCAACAACCAAGAAACACAAATCAATAAATATAAGAAATTATTTGATACTGACAGTATACCTAAGGTACGCAGAATTAATAGTTATGTATGAAAAACTAATAAGCTCGATGATACACATAATATATTTTACACATTGTTTAATAAATCAATATGAAGTCGATTGAACTCATATTGTAGGCTACGTGACTCAGTTGGTAAGATATCCGACTTCTGACCCAAACGTTCCAGGTCCGAATTTCGGTGGAGACACAGTTTTAAATTGTGTTATATGTAAATCTGGAGCTGTGAGACGAAGAATATCATTAGTCTCCAGAATATAGCAACCTGTTATTGGGCACGTGTAAAATTAATATTTGACATATTTAGTACCTGCAGTTGCCCGAAAAGCAATAGAAATAAAAAACGACAGTTAGATGAAATCATTTTTTCAAATAAATGGCAACATGGTAAAGAGTATTTTTCCACAGATTCGCTTTTTTACGACTGATCGTTTTAGTCGAGGGGCCTCGGTATTATCTATCGGTAAGACCTTGATACATATGACGATTTGTTATGCCGAGGAAATATTGTTTTCCATTTTATTTTAATTTATTTCCATTCTGCTATTATAAATACATTTTTCTTTATAACGAATATAAAATCGTTTTACTTTCGATAGATTATTTGTGAAAAGTGCTTTTGAGAAACAACGCATGATCCACATTCAAATGATATTCGCAAACCGACATTCGCAAAAGTTTCAAAACCAAAAAAGGTTAAAATGTACCTTCGGGGAATCGAAATACCTTGCGACGTTTAGTAGGTATCCATTTCACAAAATAATACAGTATATATTATTTCACAAAAAGGTCATCTAAATGTTAAACCAACAAATTACAGAGAAAACAGTTGGAACATCGTGGAAATATTAAACACGTTGAGAGGAATATTGTTTGTTTGTTTTAGACTTGAAATATATTTGCCAGAAGTAGGGAGGGGAAAATACGAAGTAAGAGGTGTTAAGTGCTAAGTAAAGATGAAAAGTGTTATATATTAAGAGAAAAATACGCATTTAGTTGTAATGTAGAGTGATAACAATCAAACATGTTTTTTTTTTGTATAAATATTAAGGTTTTAAATCAAACGAGATCATTAATTCCTCTAAATAGGAAAATTATTTCGCCTCGAAAGGGTCTTTATTTGTTATAGGTTAGAATCGGTTTTTATAATAAACCTACCTACACAATAAATCAACATAAATAAATAACTTGATAACCAAGACTGTATCACCAATTGAACAGATTCTGTCTAGTGAAGCAGTTATATTTAATATATTTAATTTAAAATGTTATTGTTAAATACATAAATAAATGTGATAAACGTGATAGTGTGAGTGCAACCGATACAGTATGATTGACTGAATGTATATGTAGAAGGTGCATTGTGTGCGCGGCGTCTTTCGCCGCTCATTGATATTGTCGAGTTCACCTAACTAGTAACTGGTATAAAATCATCAAATTTTGTATATTTTATATTATATTGTACTAATATTACTTATTGTGTATATAAGAATAATAAGTAACTGGATTACTGTCAAAATTAAAATTACAAATTACTAATAAGTGGTTTAAACCACTTATTAGTGGTTTAAACAAAGTAATTTGTAATTTTAATTTTATTAGTTAAAATGTGCCACAAAAATAAAGCTACGACGTATAAAGGGATTACTATCATTGCTCGATCACCCAAAACCAAGGATATTATAATAAATAAAAAAAAATACTAATGTATGGTCTTATTGCTTATACAATAAAAATAAGTAAATATGGACACAAAAAAATAATAAAAATAAGTTAAACAAATGCACATTAGCTAAGAAGTTAAGGACAGGACAATGGATATGAATGGATACTGATAAAATTAAAGATTTAAAAGCCTTTTATAATAAATAATACACAATACACTTAAATTTTATCAGTAACAAAGGTTCTTCCGAGGCGAAATACCCGTTAAAATAAACGAGAAAATAACCACGAGGTTAAGAATGAAGTATTTTGCTGGACCTTTTCCTAAATAACAAAAAATTACTCCTGCTTCGCCTGCTTCAAATATTGGTATTCATTTTGAATAAAGATATGACAAAACTGTCATATCTATTTGAGAGTTACTTAATATAGAAACTATTAGTTTTATATGGATATTTTATTTCTATGCTTCTACATTGGCAACATTGAAACATTGGTGTTAATTATCTGTAATTGCGGTAACATCGAGATATGATAAAGCTGCCATAATATCTCTTTCAGAGAAATTATTCTAGCTTTTATTTTTATATGTATCATTTATTTTCATGCTTTTCCTTTAACACCATTAAAACATTATTTATAACTAGCTTTTATGTCCCGCCGTTGGCCAAGAATGTAAAATTGTGAAAGAAAAAGCAATCGTTTTTATAATATTGTCACCCAATTATTTTGCAATATCAGACTATGTGGTTTGAAATTTGATTGAGTTTAAGTATTGTAAAATGTTCAAGTGATGGCCACAACCCATTCTTTTTTATATATTGCTATAAAGTGTGAATGAAGTATAATATTTATACAATTTCTGCTCGCATGGACTATGCGTAATGGTTTTAAATATGACTGTTTATCAACGTTGTAAAGAGATTGGTTTGGCCACAACCCCCATTTTTAAATATTATCATCGAAAACAAATTGTAATGTGTACCTATTGAAAATTTAGTAATTTTGGATGTTGGGATGTGGTTAAAATGTGATTAAACAAACGTAGGTACTGAAAAGATCTAGTATTGGTCACATCCCATTCGTTTTTATATTTTTTCATCAAGTGTGCATTATATTTTTGCTCAATTTGACTGAAAGTCTTCATTAACGAAGAAGAAGAAGACTTGAACTATAGTAAATAGTTTTTAATTTGAATATAAATGTTGTGAAGAGTTCAGTAATGGCCACAACCCCCATTCTTTAAATATTAGGTGTTGAAAATTATTCAAAATAGGATGATATAAATGGTTTAAATTTAATTAAACAAAAGTATTGAAAAGATTCTAGTGCAGGTTATATCGTCACATCCCATATCCCATTCATTTCATATGTATTTTCATCAAGTGTGCATATCGTTAATAATATTTCTGCACAATAGACTATTAGACTTAAAACTAACCCAAAAGACTAAATAAAAAAGAGAAAAATAAGTATAAGACTATAAGAAATAGTTTGTATAAAAAACTATTCCAATGGTCTACATAAAATAAGTAAAAATACATATACCTAATAGAAGAATTAGACTATTGGAAATAGATTGTATAAAAGCTCACCCAAAGGTCTACAAAAAAGAAGAAGAAGAATATTTAGACTATTGGAAATAGTTTGTATAAATACTGACCAAAAGGTCTACATAAAAGAAAATGAATAAGACTATTGGAAATAGTTTGTATTAAAACTCTCCCAAAAGTCTACGTACTTAAATGAAGAAGAATAATAATTAGACTAAAGGAAATAATTTTTATAAAATAATGACCAAATGTATACATAAAAGAAGAAGAAGATGAATTAGACAATAGGAAATAGTTTGTATAAAAACTGCCCTAAAGGTCTACATAAAATTAAGAAGAAACAGAATTAGACTCCAGGACCCGCCGCTTCAGGCCGTTCAGTACCTCCCGTCCCTTTAATCCCTCATTACGTCCCTTCCCATCAGACCCTTCACTACCTTCCGTCCCTTCAGGCAGTTTTATACCTCCCGTCCCTTCAGGCCCTTTAGTGCATCCCTTCCCTTCATTACATCCCGTCCCATCAGTCGGTTAAGAAAAGTTTAAATCCAGAAACCATCCTGGAAGAACCGCGAAGAGATGAAAGAACATTCTTTTCCCAGGATGCTCTACTTAATAGGTAAAATGACTAAATACACGAAGAAGAAGAAAAAAGTTTAAACCCAGATACCTGCGAAGAGATGGAAGGACAGTTGGACCTTCTTCTCCCAGGATTCTCCAACTTCATAGGTAAAATGACCAAAAATACACGATGAAGAAGAAGAAGAAGAAATAAGTTTAAATCCAGATACCTGCGAAGAGATGGAAGGAAAATTGGACATTCTTCTCCCAGGTAAGTCCACCTTCAAAGGTAAAATGACCAAATAGACGATGAAGAAGAAGAAGAAAAAAGTTTAAATCCAGAAACCTGCGAAGAGATGGAAGGAAAATTGGACCTTCATCTCCCAGGATAGTTCATCTTCATAGGTAAGATGACCAAGTACACGTTGAAGAAAAAGAAGAAAAAAGTTTATATGCAGAACCCGTCCTGGAAGACCTGTGAAGAGATGGAGGGACAGTCGGACCTTCTTTTCCCAGGATACTCCCCCTTCATAGGTAAAACGACCAAATACACGAAGAAGAAGAAGAATAAGAAAAAAGTTTAAATCCAAAAACCATCCTGGGCATACGCTCGACAATTCACCAAAGTTTCATTATAATTAGTGATGAGCAAAAGTCTTGCAAGTCTTGCAGTCTTGGTCTTGGTCTTGCATTTTTTGCAAGACCAAGACCAAGACCAAGACCACATACTTCACTGCAAGAACAAGACCAAGACCAGGTACGCAAGACCAAGACCAAGAACAAGACCATGCTTGCAAGACCAAGAGTCTTGCAAGACTTAAATGCAAGACTCTTGCGGTCTTGCATTTTTTCAATATGTTGACATATTACTCATAGAAATTGCATTGGAACGACAGTAAATGACTTATCCAACTGTCGATTCGTTTAAGGGAATGAAATTCTCTTGAAGGAAGAGGCAGTTTAAATTCAAGATACGCGAGATTGTATGCAGGGTCTATATTTTTCACGGTGTTTCCAACTTTGAAGTCAAAAAACACCAACATAGAGGCTTCGCAGCATATATGTTCCGTAGACGGATTTACTCAGAATTCGGAGTAGAACATTTCGTGAGTCTGTGTGTGTGTGTGTGTGTGTGTGTGTGTGTGTGTGTGTGTGTGTGTGTGTGTGTGTGTGTGTGTGTGTGTGTGTGTGTGTGTGTGTGTGTGTGTGTGTGTGTGTGTGTGTGTGTGTGTGTGTGTGTGTGTGTGTGTGTGTGTGTGTGTGTGTGTGTGTGTGTGTGTGTGTGTGTGTGTGTGTATGTGTGTGTGTGTGTGTGTGTGTGTGTGTGTGTGTGAGGGTGTGTGTGTGTGTGTGTGTGTGTGTGTGAGGGTGTGTGTGTGTGTGTGTGTGTGTGTGTGTGTGTGTGTGTGTGTGTGTGTGTGTGTGTGTGTGTGTGTGTGTCCCCGTCCCCCGTATTAACTTTTGATCCGCTCAATTCACAGAGCCGAAAATTTCAGAGTATATAAACAGTAATAGGCCTACAAAACTGTTATACTCAGAATTTTGAATTTTTGTTTCAGTCAGGAGTTATCAACATTTGAATTTTCACTTTATTTTTCCATATATCTCAGAAAGCATAAAAGCTAGAACGCTGAAAATTGGTATGAATATAGACAAATACAAAATCTCAAATTTAATTATTCAAAAAAATTACAGTTTCTTTTTTAATATATTTTTTATGACAAATTTTTGTGTTTAACTGCCTATATTTCCATAATTTTTAAAAATATCGCAAAAAGCCAAAACACCTCATTAGCATTGTAGTATTACATCTCCATTTTTTTTTTAACAATTTTTATAAAAATTTACGACATCGCTTCATACAATTTGTATGGCAGTCGCCTATACACAATATTTAAGAAGACTTAATAGTTTGATACTTAAATCTCCAAACATACATACATACCATCATGCTGGTTTCATATTCCGGGTAGGAAAAAGGACTGACCTCCACACTATCCTTTATTGACATACATACCTACATGTGTTGTATGTAAAACAAAATATCTTAAAATATTCAATAATATTGATTTTTGGGTTTATAGTTTGGTAGGTACTTATTCTTCAACTATACATAGGTACTATCGCTATCGACAGTTGGATCTCATGTGTTACATGCAACTAGTAGTATGGTTTAAAATAACATACAAAGATCGAATTTTATGACATCATTTTATAAAAATGGTATAAAAATAATTTATAATTTAAATAATTTTGTTTCATTGTTAAATGAATTCATAATAATAAATAGGTGTAGTTACCAAAATGTAATTTCTAGGTAGGTACTTCTTTAAGAATGAAATTTACATATCGGTTTAAAATACAAATATTTTTTATACTATGAACACGTGCGTGTATACACAGGAAGTCAACATCTCAGATTCAAATTGTCTCATATTACGTTTACGTGATGCAAAAATAACTCTTATCATTACCAGCGCAAATGTCATATTTGACCGCGGTGTGTAAAAGAATAAAATAATATTATTCTTCGAGACAATAATTTTGGCCGATGTAAACAAACGTACTCAGAGGCGTTGCAAGTGTAGGTACTTTACCTTGTGCATAAAGTAAATACAATTAATGATACTAGTTAATAATCTGCAATAAAAAGAATACCCTTAAAAATTTCAAATTCATAACTCCGCACTATATCACCTTCGGGGGTAGTGGAGGGTAAAAATATTTCACATCAAACCATTGATTTTTTACGTTCATATTGCCAATGTCAAACGCAGTGGTTCAACCATGTTAAGTAAAAATACATAATATCTACTGTGAAACAATATTTAATAAACACTAAGTACTTAAGGCAAACAACACGTACTCTAATGATGTATTTGTAAAAGAATGTAATTTAATTATTATTATATAGGGCGCCCATAGAAGAGGGTACCTATGTATATACATACATAAGCAATATTGAGGTATACTCTTTGACAAAAAGAACCTCAATGACTTTCAAACTTAAAAATCTAATGAATTACGTATGATTGTTTGACCATTGGATGATCACTAGTAGATACATACAAATTTAAGAAATCTTTGTATGAAGTTAGATTGAAAAAGCCAATTTTCTAAAAGCATAACATTTTTTCCACTTTTAATAATACATGCACATTATTTTAATTAAACAATAAAAAAAATGATTAATTAAATTTACCATACAAGGAAATAAAATAAAATCAATTATTAATAAAAAAAAACACGGCACTCGGCTCTGAACGAGCGGTAAGTATGTCAAAGAAAGGATTAGTACTTCTCTTGTGTTACGCCGCCGTTAGACAAACATAACATTTATGATTGTATCATAAAAGTTTATTTTTGCATGATTTTGCACGAAATAAGACATTTTGAATCTGGCACGGTTCATATTTTAACATCCTGTGTAGGACGTAGGTATATGTTTCTGTGCGAGTTTTGACATGATATAATATTATACCTACATAAATATCTATCATTCAAGTAAGTTGGAAGGTATATTCATTATTTCACGAGTTGCATGTAACACATGAGACACAATTTAAGAGTACGTATCAAACTAAAAACACACATTAATAAATATTTTAATTTTTTTTTATTTTCCAACAACAACTGTCGATTTGTTTAAGGGAATTTATTCTCTTAACATATCAAGCGATGATACGCGAGATTTGTATGCCAGGTCTATATTTTTCGTGTTTTTTTCAACTTTGGAGTAAAAAAAGTCAACTTAGAGGCTACTCAGCATATATGTTATATAAATAGATTATTATTAGATGGGTCGATGGCAGAGCGGTTAGCGTGCTGGGCTAGTAATCCAGTGGTTGTCAGTTCGAATCCTGCCTTGAACGTTTTCTTTCACCTACAGCATAAGCATTTATGCTTATTTTAGGGAAAGTAGGAAGATACATATATATGTACTTGTTTAGCAAGGACATATTCATTTTGTATGTAATGTTTTTTAACATTTTTTATAAAAATTGAATTTAGTGACGACATCTTTTCATACAATTTGTAAGGCATCTCAAAATTTAACAATTATTGTAATAAAAGTTTAGTGACGACATTTCATAAAAATTGTGTGGCAGTGACCTATACACAATACCTATATTATAAGGCAATGAAATATAATATCATTGATCTAAGGTGACTAAATAGTTTGATACTTAATCTTCAAAATAAATACATACCATCAAACTGTTTTCATATTCTGGGTAAGAAGGAAGGACTGACCTCTCCATACTACCCTATCTTGACATACATACCTACATGTTTTGTATAGAGTACAAAATATCTTAAAATATTCAATTGTTTGTATTTAGGGGTTTCTATTTCTGTGCGTATTCTTTGACTAAACATACTATCGCATGTCTGATAGTTTCCTTGTATTTATTTGTATATTATTATAATTTTAGGGAGAGGACTTATATAATTATTGGCATCAATGTTCATGACTAGAAAAATACGTTGTTAGATATTTTCATAAGAATAATCTTTGAAAGATTTATTATATTCAGACAATGATTTTAGTTTTGATTCACTTCAGCTTATACATCGACGTTATGGATCTTAAATTCTTCAACATGTTTGTATTTCATTTTTTATTTTTATAACTATAATAACAACATAATATGAAAAGTTATAAAAATACAGAAATTTCAAGACGACATATAAACGATATTTCATAGTTTGGTGATTTTTTTTTTCCAAAAATTGTAATAATTTGATCTTAGATTATATATGTTTGATAGGTACCTAAAATTATATAACATGTTTACTTTAAGGAAAATTTAGGTTTTATTAAAAAAAATCGAATATGTACCTACTTTACCTACTCATAAAAGTGCAAGACTTGCAAGACTCTTGCTGCAAGACCAAGACCAAGACCAAGACTATGTATGCAAGACCAAGACCAAGACCAAGACTATACTTGTAAACGCAAGACCAAGACCAAGACCGCGGGTGCAAGACCAAGACCAAGACCAAGACCACCCCGGTCTTGGTCTTGGTCTTGCATTTGCTCATCACTAATTATAATCGGACAAACGGTTGATAAATAAATAAATAAAATAATTTTCCTATAGGAAATCAGTATAGGTATATTATTGTTGATTTGTAAGTAAATAGTATTAGGTAGGTACCTACCTACAACAACCTTCTAAATAAATTCGATTCCTAACAAATTTTATTTGAATATCACATTCTTTCTGTAGCCATGGAAACGATTCGAACACGTAAGTAATATCGAATGGTTCGGATACATTTTTTGAATATGTAGGTACCTATGTACATTGGTTTGTTCGATGCCATAAAAATGAAAATTGTCCGAAATATCAAATATTATATACAAATTATGCAATTTTATTATGCCCATATCTTTACTAATAATTAACAGACTTTTACAATATACGTCTTAAAACTTGCTGTAATGTCTTGTGTTTCATTTTATTATTTCATATTTATATTTATTTCAAAGGTTTATTATTTTCAAGAACATATTCATTCGGTAGGAAAATGAAATATTGTATGAAAAGATATTAAAATGGCGGCATTTATGTACAAAACGCTTACTTTAAAAATAAGTTAAACATTATAATTATACAAAATATTCACCATGTTTTTCACTTAAACGCTAAGTTATACTTGAAAGTAAATTTTTTTCGTGTAAATACGTACTTCTAACTTTTAAACTAACAGATATATGCGTGCAAAATGTACACTTTTTTGACAGATACGACTTGGAAAATTTTGTATGAAAAAAATAATTATTGAAATATTTTTAAAATTCAGCATTTTTATCGCATTATTTTTAGCGTGACACTGCATCAGGTATACAGGTACACGTTCGCACATAAATTAGATTTTTAGATGCTCTTGGTTTTTCAGAAGGCGTGAGACAAACACACACACACATACACACACACACACACACACACACACACATACACTAACATTTTGATTGCTTTATTACTTTAGATTACCTATCTGTATTCGCGACAGTGTCAAGATATGACAAAACTGTCATATCCCTTTCAGAGTAAGTAGGTACTCAAATTGTAAGTTTTAAAGTTATATACCAACTCTTTTCATGCTCCTGCTTTGTCAAAATTGAAACATTATTAATTAATATCTGTTATTGCGACAGCATCGAGATGAGATATGATAAAGCTGTCATAATATCTCTTTCAGAAAGAGTACTTAAAATTTTAAGTTTTAACGACAGGCAGTTATTTATTTTCCAACTCTATCTCATCCATAATTATTTCCATCTTTTAGTGGAAGAACGATTCCTTTAATATAATATTCCATCTTGGATAAAACCGTTTAGCTTAAGTCTTTACAAGCTGCTGAATATTAAATTATGAACTTTATTCAAAAATAGTAACAAAATAATTAAGCAGGGGCTCTGAAATACAATATTACTTCGTTTGTAAAGTTGCTTTTAATACATACATTATTTTGT
The DNA here is from genome assembly GCA_963576475.1 of Molanna angustata. Classification (NCBI taxonomy): domain Eukaryota; kingdom Metazoa; phylum Arthropoda; class Insecta; order Trichoptera; family Molannidae; genus Molanna; species Molanna angustata. The sequence continues at coordinate 12,744,155 of OY754985.1, read as the reverse complement.
ATGAAGCACAGACCAATAATTCACAAACATGAGCATAAGCGAAATTTCTTGGTACCAAAATTTGTTGGCAATCAATATAACGTATTTGATTATTTTCGGAATGGTTCGGATTGAAAATTAAAACAGTAGGTACTCGACACTTATATCAAACAGTACACGTTGTCATCAAAGGGTTTCAAATATATAAAAGCAAATACTTTTACTGCTATATAAATGTGTCATTATCCGATTTACGGAAAGGGACACTTGGTTGCTGCTACTTGGGTGCAACATACATTTGGGTGCTAGCCTACTTGGATGCGAGTGCACATGATCGCGACGGAAAATTGGGTAACGTTAACTATTCAACCTTCTGCTCGGCTAAATTGCTGTATATGGCCCTCTGTGATTCAGTAATATCATAATATATGGAATATCGTCATATGGATTGGCATACAAAACTACTTAAAATAAGATTGAAAAGATACAAAGAAGACTACTAAAAATTATTATTACTAAAAAAATAGCTAAAAAGTTAAAAAGGAAAAATAAATGCCTTTTCGACCGATCTAAAGTATTGTCTCTTCAGAGGAGAGTGGAGTATAGCATTCTGGTTGAGCATTTTTTGAGACCTAAAGACAGACTACTAATAACACAAGACAGACAAACTAGATCAGTGACCAGCAAACTTTTACGTACAAACAAATTCAAAAATGACTATGGACGTAGGACCGAAGATGTGCTGCTGCCCAAGGTCTGGAACCCCATGCCTGCCAGCTTGAAGCAGTGTGGATCCATCGAAGAATTCAAAAAGAAAGCCAAAGGATATATATTACACAAAAAACCTCGATGGTTGATCTAAGGGGTGAGCGCGGGTTGTTCCGGACTTTGTAGGAAAAATGTAGTATATAAATACATGTACAATATTAGTTTTAATTGAAGTTTATATGTATATATGTATGTATGTGTATATATACGTATATACATATTTTTATATTTTTTGCATATTATAAAATTGTTACAATTAAGATCACAGCCAAAAATCCCCTTAAGGGATTAGGCAAAATAACATGATAATTGTAATTATATTCTTTATTAATAAAAAAAAAAAAAAATATTTATATCTGCATAGAAATGAAGTGTTTCGAACTGATTTTCGTAAAGCTCTTTATAGGTAGGTATGTAGTTGATATTCAAGTATTTAGATACATAGAGAATTTAAAGGTAAAAGATATCAGAATAAAAGTAAGTATAAAGTAAAAACTAGTTTATTAATTGAAAATATTTTTATTTCTACAATCATAAAATAAAACTATTTTTCTACATACGAAACTAATCAACCTATTCATTATAAAAATTTGGTTAGGCAAACATGGAGTTAATAATGCGACTCGCGTGAGCGAGTTTCAGTATATAGATACTGTATCATACATACATACATACCATCACGCCATGTCCCTTACGGGGTAGGCAGAGAGAACCGAACGCCATATCTTTCTATCCTGGCACACATTCATCGCCTCGTCAACATTCATGCATCGTCTCATACATGTTCGTCTATTGTACATGCTTCTAACATTTCCGTCTTTCAGAATATCGTTCACATGGTCGTGCCATCCCTTTCTTGGGCGGCCCCGGCCTCTCAATCCATTCCTATCCGCATTGTATATTTTCTTCGTCAGGCGTTCCTCATTCATTCTACCCATGTGGCCAAACCATCTCAGTGTGTTCACTTTCATTCTATTAATGATATCTTTCTTCATCTTACATTCTTTCCTTATGTTCTCATTTCTTACCCTGTCATACATCGTTCTATTGCATATTCTTCTTAGCGATCTCATTTCAACAGCATTTATTCTGCTTTCGTGCGACTTCTGCCATGTCCAGGTTTCACTTGCATACGTCAATGTCGGCACTAAGATAGCGTTATGAATGGCAACTTTGGCAGCCTTTGATATGTTGCGATCATTCATAACTGGTCTCAGTGCTCCATTCACTCTGTTTCCTGCCATAACTCTTCTTTCGATATCCTTATCAGGTCGTCCATTCCGTTGAAACATGCTTCCCAGATATACATACTCGTCGACTTGCTCGAGCCATTCATTCTCTACTCTTATTTTACACGCTGTTCTGCTTTCACTCTTTTCAAAGACCATTACCTTTGATTTGCTGGCATTCATTCTCAGACCGTTCTCTATGCATCCTTCATATACCATGGTTACAAGATATTGTAACTCTTCCATACTTTCAGCTAACAGTACTTTGTCATCTGCATACATCAAATCACGCACTATTACATTACTCAGTTTCAGACCCTTGCTTTCATCCTTAAGGGCTCTTATACAGAAGTCACTGTACAGGTTGAAGAGCCATGGAGACAGAACGCATCCCTGTCTAACGCCATTATTTATCGAGAACCACGATGTTACTGTGTCGTTGACACGAACACATGCTTCGCTGTTCTCATATAATGACGCGATTGCGCGTATCAGCTTACTCTTCACTCCATACGCTGATAGTATATCCCATAGTTTCTCTCTAACAACTTTATCATAGGCCTTTTCTAGGTCTATAAAGGCACAGAACAGTTTCTGGTTTTTATCCAGAACCTTCTCTGTGACCATTCGTAGAGAAAAAATTTGGTCTATACATCCTCTGCCGCCCACAAACGCTCCTTGGACATCCCATATCTTGCATTCAGTAACCTTTCGTACTCTTTGATCCAGGATCCTTGCGTACATTTTACCAACTGAGCTTAACAAACTTATGGCTCTATAGTTTTTGCAGTCGAGTTTCGATCCTTTACCTTTATACAAAGGTACCACGACTGCATTTCTCCAGTCCGCAGGAGTGCGTCCTGCTTCCCAACACAAGTTGAAAAGAGAGTGGCACCACTCCAACGTCTGCTCGCCGCCATATTTTATAAGTTCAGCTGATATACTATCATATCCGGCAGCTTTTCCCGCTTTCGCGTGTTTTACTGCTTCAAGCACCTCCTCTCGCGTAATTTCATCTTTTTCGTCTTCACTTACTTGCCATGCTCTCTGAGTCACGCCCCCGCTTATACCGCTATCGTATAGCTCCATGAAATATTCTTTCCATCGTTCTTTCACGCCCTCTTCATCCATAATTATTTTTCCGTCTTTATCATTAATTCCTTGCAATGCTTTCACAGTTCCATTTTTCCTTTTCGCTACGCCTTTCCAGAACATTTTCATGTTTCCAGGAAAGTCGTTGGTTATTTTCAGGCTTTCTTTCTCTTTCACACGACTGTATCATAATTTCATTAAACATTATAGTGTTACGTGTGAATATTGTTTCAACATTTTTCAATTTTATTAGGTTTAATATAGAATAATTTGCGACCAAGAAGGCTTGCACCCAAGTGTCCGTCGCAGAAAAGTATTTTAGACCATCCGATTTATATTTAAGCATTGAATTTGTTTGGGATATCCCCGTTCCACCTCACTTTGTGTACCAATACCTTAGCCTAAAGTTGTAGCTTATTATACCAGCTCTCTTTATTCCATACTATGTCAATGATGCTTATTTGAAATTATATTTAATCATATTTCAATGTTCTCAATGGTGATCGTATTCAGAGTGCTTCATTTTATATTTAAGAAGATATATGTAGGAAAATATCAATAAGTGCTTTTGTATATGAAGTCTTTTCTTGAAAAAAGAATGGAGTGAAGTAAAAATCATCACCTTTTCATGCTTTTTGAAAAAAAAAATGACAAATGAAAACAGTGTACTAATATTCAAATTGTTGCTTTAAAATTATTCGACTTCTTTTCTTGTAAGATTGATGAACCTGTTTTTCTTAGAATGTGTGCCCCTCCTGCAAGCCCTGGTGTATTTCTTTGTTATATTGAAATTAAATAACATAAAATCTCGCCGATTATTTATAAAAACATAATGATTCTTAATATTCATTCAATATTTTAATAGTGGCATATTCACAAACATTGGCTTTTTCCAAAAATTAACTAATAATTCTGCCAAAAAAAACATATACCTAATTCTTGCGCGGTTCAGGGGTGATATCTTTACGAAAGCATGCGCCACCTCATGGTTGCTTTCAAGGAATGTTGAATGTTTTTAAAAAATAATTTCTCAATAGACGGCGTTACTAAAAAAAAATCTTCGTCACTTCATATTTGGCGATGGTGTTTCATGATTGACATATATAGAATTTCCAAAAATTGGATTGATAGGGAACTCAATAAGAAGAAATAATTGGTGAACTTTGCGTAAGCGCATAAAGTGACTACCTCAACCAGCCTATGACAGTTCATTTGCCTTGTACGTAGGTGCCATGATTTCCCGGTTCTTCAAAATATTCCAGCTTCGTCTCTATTGAGATGTTAAAATTAGACAAGAATATATGATGGAAATAAATATCGAATGCTTTGAGATGGTTTGACAGAAATACAGAATGGAGAACGTCTGAAGACGAAGTATTCAAGGCAAAAGAGAAGAATGAAGGTATAGAAAAAGTAGGCATGATGATATAAATGGAATCTTGAAAGATGGAAAAGAAACTTGTCTGTATAGTAGAAGAGCGCGTATAAAACAATACATGGACGCGAATGAAGCAGGAAACGTACGCTAAAATATAAGATTTTGAGTCTGAAGATTCTCTTTACTTACTTCAAATAGCGAAATAGAGTGATGATATAAAATATTTATTATCTAGTTCTGCTTCGCATGTTCGTGTTACGATTGAAGACACGCAATACTCTGCCAATTAAGAAGATAGAAGACACATCATCTATTAAACCAGGATTGCATACAATTCTCGAGTTCATCTCAACAATTAATCTAATTTTAAACTTGGAGTACATCTGGTGTGGATTCGAACCAGATAACCCCAAACTTAAGCACAAGACAGTCTAGATATAGAATAATAGACTTGAACGCTTTTGAATTATCTGTATTATGTGTTTAGATTTTAGAAAAAAGGTTATATAATTGAAGCAAAAAGCCCAATATGGACCTAAGACAGAGGAAGAAAGATGTTATGACAAGTGTGGTATGTGTTATTATATGGCTGTAAGAATTGGACGCTGAAGGTCAACAACATGAACAGGTTGGAAATTTTTGAGATGTGGTTGCATCGCAGAATGCTCAAAATCCTTTAGACAGATCTGGTTACAAACTCAGATGTCTTAAATCAACCTTGAACAACACAGAGCAATAGAGCTAGAGCAACTCCTGTCTATAATAAAGGTCCGTAAGATCGCATATCTAGATCATTTGTCATAATGAGGGGAGAAAAATACCACTTGCTTGAATTAATAATGGAGAGCAAGATACACGGACGCCGAGGGACTGGAAGGAGACAGATGTTCTCGCTGCGTAATATTAGGGAATGGACGGGCTTCAGAACTGTGGAGCAGATATTCCGGGCAGTACAGAGCAGAGAGAAATTTGCCAGAGTGATCGCCAACGTTGGGAGTTCCTAACAGGGCACCAGAAGAAGAAGATATTAAAACATAATACCCAATATTTTTCAGGCCCAGTTATTTATTTTATTTTATTATTATTACATTGGAAAACCATCAGTACATAAAAATGATAAAATACAAAGGAAAAAAATAATTAAAACATACACCAGTTAGAGGTTTTCACGTGTTTACAAATAATAGAAACAAGCTAATGGTCAAAAGTCGAATACAACATAAAAAAAGGATAAAAATAAATGTATATATATATAAAGAGCAAAGAAGTATACAGGAGAAGCAAAAAAAAAAGAAAAAGAAGAAAGACGTCTGCGAATTGAAGAAAGGGGGGGGGGGTGGGAGGTGGCCTTTGGGAGAGGGACATTGGGAAAAAAGGAGCTGCTTTGACCTAATTGTACACATAGGGTTCCATCCTGACCTTCATCACTCATCACCGCTACGTTATACCTATTTCTGATAAGGAGCGTATATGTAATTGTTTTTTTAAGGAGACAAGGTTGATATTGAAAAGGTCTATTTCACTGAATGTTATAAAAAAGATGCAACATACCTACACAATTTGTCATTCGTTTTTATGCAATTTTATTTTAACTATTACTAAAAAGAGTATGTCAGAAATATGTTTTCCTCTTTTTCGAATCATGGAAGTTTATTCTGATCTACCGAACGTATTACTATTACATGATGCCATTATCTATCCCAATCAACAACACACAGTATTTTTCAAAGCTTCATTTGAATTAAATTTAGCAAAACTAAGTAGGAAGTTCGTAAAAAATCATTTCATACATTAAATGAAAAATCAAAAATATTTTAGCTCATAACACCTGATCCTTAATATTAAGTTGTATTCATTTTCGTCTTGTCTCTTTTTCTTGTTTTACGTATATTTCAAATTTTAAATTATTATTATTATCGTTTAAATAAAAATAATGATCACCCAGTCAGCTCTCTGTGGCAGCGTTGATAAAGCCAACAGCCGAAAAGTCTAAGTTCGAAAATGAAAAAAATCTGAATAAAAACAGTGTCTAACATTGATTACAAAAAGAGTTCACTTTGATATGAATAAAATTTCGAATAAACAAATTACTGTTTGGATCATCGGACCGTATATCGGACTAGGGTGAAACAATTTAATAATATCAGAACAATAAAAGGTTCTTAAATAATTATATCGGTAAAGATTAAGAAAGTATGTGATGATCGGATCTGGACTGGACAATGTTGGTGGCGTGTATCACACATCAAAGGTATCATTACCCAATAAAATCCACGTGCGTATCAAATGTATAGAATAATAACAATAGACTTGGTTAATAGGAACTCTGTGTAGCTAAGATCCATTGAATTACTGAATAGGATCTCACAAAAGCCAAATTAAAAATCTACCACACAAAATGTTTGTCCATATTTATTTTGATAAACAGTAACATAGAGACAAAAACATAGAAATTCCGAGTTAGTTGTTTGTTAAAAGTTCCACACGAAATGTAAGTCAAGTCTTATCTCAAAACAACTTCCATGACTTCAATAAGAATCAAACTATCTCAATGGATCATCCAAAAACATTAATATACCCTGACTTAATTTCAAAAAGTTCTATTACATTTAATGATTTAATTAAACTATAAAGAAAAAAAATGCCATCAAAATTAGCTTCAAGAATGAAAGAACGAAAAATTTGAAAATGAGATGAACGTCTAAGATAAAGAAGGATGTTGTGTACATATATGATAAGAAAAATAAATGAACGATAAATAACCGACGAAGAAAAATATTAATATAATTACTCAAAGGTTAAAAGTGAAAGTAAAAGTTAGCTCATAGAATTTTTTAATTATAATATCGATAATTATTCTTGAATGATATTTCTTTCTGTGACTCTAGATTCTATCCTTCTTTTCTCCTTTATACGCACAGTGTTTTGAAAACAATCCTTTTCAAAACTTCAGAGTATATTTTATGAATAATATTATTTTAACTAATATTATTTTACATTAGAGAATTACAGGATCAAAACAAATTGATGAAGCATTAAAGGTCAGACTTTTGGCAATTCATGAACCTATGTATAAGAGAGTTGAATTTTCTATACTAATAAAAAATACTAGTATATTAAAAGTTTTTTTAAAAATTCTAGCTTCCGGTAAAATGAAGTAAGAATGTTTTTTGAATTGTCTGTAATAAGCTTTTATTTTGTTAATAAATTTGATAACATGAAAAAATCCCATTGTAAAGCAACATCTTAATATCAAAATAGAAATAAAAACTCACTCAAAAATTGATAATATGAAAAAATCCCCTCGTAAAGCAACATCTTAATATAAAAATAAAAAAAAAATCACTTGCTTTAGTTTCACTTGTAAGGTTAATCACTTGTAAGGTAAGTAATCATGTGTTAATTTTAAGATTATCAACATACATTTCACATTTGATCATATAATTGGTTAAAAGTTTATGAATACTTTTGTGTATTTTAAAACAAATATTTAAATTTCTACAGTTTTTCAACATCTTAATCTGAGACACAGTGATGGTAAAATAATAATATTAAAAAAATCACTTAGAACCTTATCAAATTGGTGTATTTCATGTAACGTTTGATTAATAACGTTGATGCTAATGCTTCTCTACTGATCAATTCCAATTTATTCCAGGGTCAGGAGAGACGCGGCTCGGCAGAGTGTAAAAGTGTCTGAACCCTTGACACGGATGCTGCACGTGTCGTGATGAATGATGCAGTATTTTCTGCGAAGAACCACACAACCTTGGACGGATTCTTTGCCGGGAGGGGACGTGCGATATTGGAGAAATGTAAATGAGACGATATATCCAAACACTTTGCCTTTTGTAGTCGCATGGAAATTGTACAATGATGGATTGGAGTGCCAATAAAACGTCTAACAAATCCAAAGTAAATATATCTAGAAGAAAATTTATTCGATATTTTTAATGCCTTCGTCTATGTGGTAAAGGCTAGTATTATAAGAGATATCTTGGCAAATGTCGAGCAACCATGATATTTTCCATACATTTTTTTATTTAATAACTTTAATAACACATTGTGTTGTTTTGTATCCATTATTTAAAGATCAATCATCAAGTACTTTCATTTGTTTATTTTATTAAGCATCTCAGAAAACAGTTACTATATCAAATATGAATTTAGAACATAAGTTGCCACAGTCCTGAGACTTTTTATTTTCTCGAATCTGAACATTCAAATGAAAACTGTGATGGTGCAGATGACAGATACTTCCCATTTGTACTTATCCTCATCTTCCTGACTTTACCAAAACCCCGTTCATACCTACATCATACCTTGAACGTGGCAACAATAATCTTGCCCTTGTTCGCGCGCAAGTAGGCCACCTTTTTCAGTCACCATACTCAGTTAGTTAGTACCGTGAATCTAGATAATATTACAAAACTGCATACTAATTCGGCGCCGCGCCGTGCGCATATAAGTTTTTAAGGGGGCATATAAACCTTAACACCCCAATTTGAAATAAAACTTCTAAAATATAATAAACAATGTGTTTCTTAAAATGTATTTTCAAAATTTCAACTACAGGTATTTTCAACATTATTTCTCTAGTGAATGTTCGTCATACAATTTTGTAGTTCAGCACGAATTCTCCTAAAAATATACTAAAAATATCCTTTTTTAAAGCATTTTTTTTTGGCTCATTGATAAAGGAAGAAATGAATCAGAAAAAGACTTGACCTACATCATAAAATAACAAAATGACAATGCTTTAGACGATATACATGAGACAACTTACACTTACATCAGAAAAGACTTGACCTACATCATAAAATAACAAAATAACAATGCTTTAGACGATATACATGAGACAACTTACACTTACATCAGAAAAGACTTGACCTACATCATAAAATAACAAAATGACAATGCTTTAGACGATATACATGAGACAACTTACACTTACATCAGAAAAAGACTTGACCTACATCACAAAATAACAAAATGACAATGCTTTAGACGATATACATGAGACAACTTACACTTACATCAGAAAAAGACTTGACCTACATCACAAAATAACAAAATGACAATGCTTTAGACGATATACATGAGACAACTTACACTTACATCAGAAAAAGACTTGACCTACATCATAAAATAACAAAATGACAATACTTTAGACGATATACATACATGAGACAACTTACATACTTGATTTTCACATTCCTTGCATATTATTACTATATTCACTACATACATCATGACAAAAATTAATAAAAAATAGTATCACCTCAGAACAGACCTAGGTCTAGTGAGGTGATATATTCCATGTAACTTTTAAGTGTTTATAATGTAATACCAATTTGTAATATATATATAATGTTAAAATTTATATGTGATAATTTGTAATTTTTCTGGAAAATAATAAAAAAAAAATTACTCCATAACTATGTGTTGTAGACGAATAAATCTTTTATGTGATTAAAGAGTGGATAGAATTAATGTGAATGGCTGCAAAGTTTTTACATTTCAAGTCAGGATTGTTCTTAAAATGCAAAAAATCGACAAATTTAAGACTCCTCCCTCATCTTTAGTTTAGGTTAAGTCTATATTTTCATTTTTAATTTAGTACGTAAGTCATCCCGAAGATGAGAACATTGTTCTCGAAACCGGTCGACAGTTATTTGTGCTCATTAGTGGTGTATACTAAGTTATTATTTATATTATAAAACAAAAATTATAATAACGCCACAAAGTTACTTGCGTGAAAATAAAACTGAATTAAAAGTATTTGCTTTTCGAAATTTAAATTCCTCTGTTAACAACGTGTAGGTACTTCTTGATATTAATGTTGAGTAAAGTCTGATTTTTTTAAAGTGCCAATTCTATACATAAACAAAAAAATGCATAGTATTTACGCATGTAAATGTATTAGTAGAATCGTGGTAGCTGATTGGTTTACACCATTTGGTGTCCTTAACAACAACCATCAACAAACCCGACAGTACATATCTATCTCTCGAAGTGCGCGCACGTTTGATTTTTTATGGTGACCATGTGTTCTAAATTAGGAATTGTTTTCATTGATGATTTTCTATTTCTATGTAATGTATTTTATTTTTAGTTTAATATGGATATATAATTATTATTTATTGAGCTTCGGTTAACTTCGGAAAAGCAATCGGGCGTCCCTGGAAACGGCAGAATGCCGGCCAATCCTTCCACCACCGGAGCACCAACCAATATGATGGTGTTCCGGACACGGAAAGTAAGTAACATGTGCTATCACCGTGCCTTAGTATAGAATAAGTGTCCATTATTTATTTGTATTAGTTACATAGTTATATTATTTATGTACCTATGTGTGTTTGCCTCAATGAACTATTATATAAATATTTTGTAGGTACACTCAAAAAATGTAGTTGTTAAAAATAAATGATTTGCTGCTAATAATAACCAAGCAACTTTGTTAATATAGTACCTGCAAAGTTCGTTGCTAAAAATTGCCAAGTAAATGGTCTGCTAATTTTAACCGAGTAGCTTTGTTAACAATCTGTCAAAATTAATCTAGTAACTTGGTTAACCACGGACAACTTTGTATAATCAGCCAAGTTACCTGTCAAAACTTAACCTACTAACTTTGTAATATCAGCAAAGTAACTGTCAAATTCAACCAACCTAGTTGGCTAATTTCTATCAACTTACTCGGTAATCTGAACTAATTCATTCAGTATCCACAACAAACAACTTGGCTAATTTCAATCTACTAATCGGTAATCTGAACTAATTCATTCAGTATCCACAGCAAACAACTTGGTTAGATTTAATTAACTACTCAGTAATCTGAACTAATTCATTCAGTATCCACAGCAAACAACTTGGTTAAATTCAATCTACTACTCAGTAATGTGAACTAATTCATTCAGTATCCACAGCAAACAACTTGGTTAAATTCAATCTACTACTCAGTAATGTGAACTAATTCATTCAGTATCCACAGCAAACAACTTGGTTAGATTTAATCAACTCACTCAGTATTCTGAATTAATTTATTCTGTAGCCACAGCAAAGCTACTTGGCTATTTTCAATCTACTTACTCAGTATTCTGCTAATTTACACAGGTAGGATATTTGGAGTGAAATAAAATACAGGTTTCATTCAAAATTTCATTTATTGCACAGGAATGTGATTTATTGTATTAAAAAAATATTATATTTCTAATACATAGAGACATATTAAACATAATAAATATAAAAAAAACATCTTTTTATTCTCAAGAGTACATAATTTTTATTTCATGCAAGTAAGGTTGGTTCTGAAAATGCCAAAAAAACAACAAATTCTGGGTTTCAGATAATTTAAATTAGGTATGAACTCTTTTCATGTAGGTACATGCGATAGTTACCTTTTCTAAAAATTGCTGAAATTGACGATACAACCCTTTCAAAAAGAATTTTGTGGATAAACGAGTCAAAATTTACTAGCGAGGGGATTATAAACCTTCACAATTTATATGCATGTGGTCTAATGAGAATCCTGCGTGGCCCGTTTAGTGTACTTTCAGAGAAAATTTAGAGTCAATGTTTGGGCAGGAGTGATAGGCAATATTATCGTGGGACCATACTACTAGCTGGACAACCTTAATGGTATAAATTACATGGATTTCCTTCAAAACAACTTGTTGTGTCCGGTTCACTATGCAATAGTATGCCAATTCCCGGATTGGAAGTCTAGGCCCCATTCCGTGGCCCGCACAATCCCCAGAGCTATCGCCACTTGATTTCTATACCTATTTTGTACAGATAATGCAAACATCTTATCTTCTTCAGAATATTTTCAATGAAATTTATTACGTCTAATATTCTGCTCTTGGTTTTCAAGAAAATACTTTACAACTAGAGGCAGCTCATTCAGATATGACCATTCACCCTTTTTTAAACATTTTTTCAATACCAGGACACGTCTTTTTAAAGATATATGTTTCCGCAAACAATTATTTGTTTTCTTGCGAGTGAACGAAGAACGCCTGACGAAGAAAATATACAAATCTGACAGGAACGGAATAAGAGGTCGCGGGCGCCCTAGAAAAGGATGGCACGACCATGTAAACGAGGGGCAGCTGCACAGATGTGCGGTGGTCTGTTGTTGTCCACAGTCACATGTCGTTGGTATTCCCTGTTGCAGGAAGCCCCATGTAGACAGGTTATCCAATGTTCTCCCAACGCCCGTCCTCAGTCTGTTTAGTGTCTTCCACGTACGCCACTCCACGTTGTGGCCCGGGGGAAGACTCTCTTTAAGACTCTCCACTGAATTCTGGCTGCATGTTGTTTTTTCATCTTGCCTCCTTCTATAATGAAACAAGAAATGTTTAATAACAATGATGCATTTAATTTCTATCAGACCATCATGGAGAAATGCAGTCGTGGTACCTTTGTATTAAAGTAAAGGCTCAAAGCTCGACTGCAAAAACTATAGAGCCATAAGTTTGTTAAAATTGAGTACTGTTATAGTGCGAGATTTGATGTATGCAGACGATAAAGTTCTGTTAGCAGTAAGTATGGAAGATCTACAGTATCTTGTAAGTATGGTATATGAATATCCGTATCCATACACCGTACCTACGCCATACATACAAACACATCATGATGAAAAACTCAGTGTGCACTCTCTACATGATATCCGTTGAGTAATTGATGTAAAAAATATGCTTAAAAATTGTGAAATCATGACTCTCCACTATTCCATAGTGTTACACCTTTATAATCAATATTTAAATAAATAAATAAAATATAAACTTTGTTTAACTTACTTTTCGAGGAACGTCCTGTGGATTACATGGAAATGTAGAAACATAGGGCGACAAACGTCGAGCGAGGTTCAGGAACTGAAAACATACACAGTTCATTAAGTAGTTAATACATCAACAATATACCATCACGCCAGGTCCCAGGCAGAAAAGAGAACCGAATGCCACATTTTTCTATCTTGGCATACATTCATCGCCTCGTCAACATTCATGCATATTCTCATACATGTTCGTCTATTGTTCACACTTCATTCATTTCAACATTTCTGTCTTTCAGAATATCGTTCACATGGTCATGCCATCCCTTTATTGGGCGGCCCCGACCTTTCATTCCATTCCTCTCCGCAATGTTTATTTTCTTCGTCAGGCGTTCCTCATTCATTCTTCCCATGTGGACAAACCATCTCAATGTGTTCACTTTCATTCTATTATTGATATCTTTCTTCATCTTACATTATTTCCTAATGTCCTCATTTCTTATCCTGCCACAAATCAAGTATTTGCAAGTAATACATCAAGTGTTTGCTATAGGTACATTTATTGCAATTAAATATTTTATTTAACTTACTTATGATGGATGTGGAAAGAGTGGTGAACTTGAGTGGACAATCGTAAGCGGGTATTATCTGGGATGAGACGGTATCCATTGATGTTGACACATAAATGAGTTCTGTAAAAACAAATGTAGAGCGAGCGTTAATCTGTTATTTTCTTACAACTTTGAATTCATTTAATAGCATGATATCACACTGTACAACTTACCATTTCATCATTCGTCCCTTTCCTCATGACTGAGGATAGCGGCTGTAGTCTGTCGCCACACGTATGGCCCGCCTCCATGCCAATCTATTTTTGGCTGAACGCAGAGCACCAGTCACCGAAGACCCCGTCCCTCCACGCTGCCCATCACAACAAGCTTCTCGAGGCAGTCTTGTTCCCTTCTGGCAATGTGTCCAAAGAATTGAAGGATACGTCTGTAACATATCGTCGATAGACGATCCTCGATCCTTAGCTCGTCTAGAATTGACACATTGGTTCTTCTGGCTGTCCATTTATATTTTTCCAATATTGTCGTTAATTCCGTTGAACCACAAGAACATTGATGTGGCATTTGATAACATTGACAACATTGATGTGGTATTTTTAAATAATAAAAATAACACCATTACACCACACAATTTAAAACAAAACAGCAAGACACAAAAATATTTGAACAAGAAAACACGTCGTTTTGAGTTTTGACAGAAGACCAAAGCGAAACGGTTGCGCGTAATACATATGTATTATTGCCAGAACAAAAAAAATTCAACATCATTTCAGACATTTCAGTTCTTTCCAGTAAATAAATTCATCTGAATATTTTTAATAAACGCAACATATGTAAAAAAATAAGAAATAACAATTATTTTAATAAATAAAGTAGTTAATGTATTCCATCATGAGAATAAGTAGATATTAAAACGAAATACCATTTTTATATATGGTCATTCCACCAATATCAACCACCGAAACGTAAATATTTGACATGTCGCTTTATACACAAATAGAACGTAGAATCTAACCTTAAAATTTACTAAATACAATATTCGTCAACATTATTATTGAATGAAATTGTTTATTTTTCAGTGTGTTAATTCAAGAAATGATGTTAAGAAATTGATCCTAATTTTCTATTACAGTTTTACGTTCCCGAGGTTTTTTCTTAAAAACAATTTTGTAATATGAAAGTGTAGTTCTTTTAGGATCGTTTTATCATTATCAGTATACTATACAAGTCATTCCTGTGACAGGCTCCAAATACAACGAAATTAATATGTTTTAAAATTAATGAAACGCATTTTTTCAAGTAAGCCAGTGTGATATTTTTTTTAATATTAAAATGACAAATGAAAGAAAAAATCATGAATATTAAGTTCAAGCATATCAAAATAATAATAGGTATACATCTGCAAAAAAATTTGCTGTCTAACTTGCTTAACTCAGAAAGTATGTTGCCTTAGTATGAAGCAGTGCTCAACTGCAACACAATCGCTGTCAACATTAATTCAGTTGCAATATGGATTTCGAGGAGGAAACATTATTTATTCTACTATAAAATAACTGACCTACATGGGCACATCCAACATTGAAAATACTGAATATTTCACACTTTTGTATCCATTACAGAAAAATACAACAAAATCTTTTTAACTGATGTCAATGAAGAACTGACTCATATTTAATTTTATTTATTTTGTTCTTTTTATTTTTTTAAATATATTATTTCATATTTTATTTATTTATGAAATAAAAAATGAAATAAAAATTAGGAAACGGACACCGTTATAAGAAAAAGTATTTCTCCTAAAGAAAGTCTAGCAATTGTAGTGGACAGATTGAAGAAGTTGTGTATTGCTGTCACAACTAATCTAAGAATTTAGCTACACGGCGAAATTCGACCGCAATCCGACTGCTCATTTTGGCTACGACTGCTCAAGCGGTTAGTGTTTTGTAAACAAGAATTTTGCACTGGAACTGCAAACATCCGTGCTGCAACAGTTTGAAACAGCCAACCCCGACTGTTTCAAGCACTTTCTATGGCGACCCATAGTCTTTTAACATTTTATAAAAACAATTGAGTGAAAAATCCATATATTATTTATATTCCGAATGACACATCATGCCAATCAAAATATTTAGAAACCAGAGGAAGCAGCTATCTTAAATGCGCTGGAAGAGATTGCAGAGATGTTGAGTTTATTAAAGAATACTATATATCAGGGGTGGCCAACCGGTTGATCGCGATCGATCTGTCGATCGCGACTATTAGTCCAGTCGATCGTGGCAAGGCAAAAAATATAAACATACATAAATACGTAGAACAGATTGCGCAACGTAATCACCAACTGCTGCACCCATCACGTTACGTTCACGTTGTCACATTACTTTATTTATCTAGATTTCTGGGCATTGGTTTCCAACGAGAAATATCCATGTTTGAAGAAATGTGTTGAACAATATTGCATTTGTGTTTTGGTTCAACATATTTATGTGAGTCAGCATTTTCCTACTCAAAGCAAACAAAAAATAAACACCGTTCTCGCTTGACAGACGCTCATACACTGGATTCTTTAAGGTTAGCAATTTCCAACTACAAACCTGATTGAGCTAATCTAATGGAAGATGCTCAGACGCAGTGCTCACACTAATATACAAGTAGTTACTAAGAATAATTTTCAGTTTTATGTTTTCCCTCTTAATAAAATTTAAAAAATACTACTTAATTGTGTACTGAACCATGCTGTTTCATTTAAAATTTCAAGAAGTATGTAATTGGTAGATCGCACAGGGCTTCCTCAGTAAACAGTAGATCTTGGATCTAATCAAGTCGGCCACCCCTGCTATATATAATATATTATCATGCAAGTATTAATAACAAAAGCGTTGTTCCTATCTAAAGATCTGCAACCATACTATGGATAGTATGCCATGTCCTAGTAGACTTGCATAGTATGGTGAAAATGAATACATTATCACACTGCCTACAGTTATAAGCAAATAACTTGAGAAATCACATGGACTGCGTAGAGCGTCAATTTGGGTATTTTGCTTAGGTTGTACACCTATATGCAACCATCCACGATGAAAATTCTCAAGTAATTCCCTCAAGAGTATACTTACTCTATTTTGATATAAGTATATTTACTTTGTTTTATTTTTTTTTCACATGGAGAAAATGTATTTGCAGTCTAAATGAGGTTTGATAAATATATAGTATGCAGACAAGTTCATTGAATATAAATATTTTTTTTTTTACTATCATAGTTCACTATCAGGATTATTCAGCCCTTATGGTTTTAACACAAACTACATTGTTAACATTAATAATGTGTATATTGATAACACTAATAACATATTGACCCTTCTTCTTGTTACTCTAGGATTTGTGTTAAAATATAACTTGTTTAATATCGTTGGGACATAAAGTTAACCGTTTATGATTTTAAGCAACACAAACAGAACGGCCAACTCTCTCCTCCTGCACAGGCTGTTCATTCCAAAGAATAAGTTAATTGATTGTGTCACACTGAATTTCCATTGAAATCCTTATATTCTTTAGTTAATATCATAGTGAGGTGACCAGACAGTTGAGCAGTTGATATTCAATGATGCTGAGAGTATAGTGCAATGATTATCTATTTATTTAATTTGTGTATGGTCATAGTATGGGTAGGCTATAGTTAGTCTACATATAAAGCCTAATATTCTGTATGCTTTCCCCAGCATGGCATCAACATGAATATTAAACAACAATCCAATATCAAACGATTGACTCACACTTTTCAAATGGGTGTATGTTAATGTTACATATTTATGTAGATATTTATTTTATTATTTGTGAATGTTATAAACTGACATTAACTAATATTGAAGTTATGAGTTATTTATATTAGTTATATTAACTAATACATACATACCTAAACACAATAACCATATTGGGGCAGAGAAAACCAAACACCACAAAACCAATCTTGACAAATCAATGATCTTGACATAATTGGACATAATACATTCTTTACATTCATTAATTGCCCCATTATGGTCTCTTATTATTCAGATTTGTATGGTAGGTTAATTTTTTCAGGATATTATTAATTAATGTGGTCATATAATACCCATAATAATACCATTAATTTGTATGTATTTGTATAGCTCATTTTGTTAGATGCTTATTATTCATTCTCTCTTTTGAAAAACGGAAAATACTAAATGGTAATCCAGCTTTAACATCAAAATAGTATAAACATCTTTACATTACATCTCAAATGTAAATATTAGCAAATTAACACAAGATATTTGTGAATAATAATGATAATCTTTGACGAATATCTCATCTTAATTCAACTTAATTCAATTATTTTTCAGTGTCACATGTCTAATTTGACGAGTATTATACTTTACTTAATCATTTTTTAATGTGACATATCATATTTGGCGAGAATTATACTTTATATAATATTTTTTTTAATATATCGTGTCAAATTTGAGAAATATTAATATTTTTATGTATAAAATGTCAAATTTGACAGATGCCAAATACAAAATGTCCGTATAGGTACCTGTTACTCGGTAAAATTTAAACAAGTACATTGCTATTGGTAAGCAACTTCATTCTAACAGTATTATATTCGCAAATAATAACCAAGTGCAACTTTGTTATTTTTAATCATGTATAGGTCAATAACTACCAACATGACTTTTTACATTGCTATTGGTAACCAACTACACGTTAACAGTATTCAATTGTTAGATAATAGCCAAGTGCAACTTTGTTATTTTTAATCATATATTGGTTAATAACTACCAATATGACTTTAACCGAGCCAAAAAGGTACTTTGCTAACTTTAGATTTTTTCAGTGTATAATATAAATTATTATTTTGTAAAATAATATGTAACTGTTTATTATTATAAGGATTAATTACTTCATAATATATTATTTAATCAAATAAATATTTTGTTTAAATATTACTTTCCCAGGAGATGTCCATTAACATTTGCAGAAAATACCTAATAAAGCCGCATGATACTGGGGGGTAAGTATAGATATGAGTAGATTTGAAGGTTTTGAAGATATATGCATGTGCAAGTTACAACCGTTTTATATCATGAAATCATAAAAAAAATCCCATAATATTTTTTTTCTTTTACACCAAGGTCACCCTATGAGATTTGGCACTTTTAAAAAAATCAGACTTTACCTACTGTTTCAATTTTAATTCCGAACCATATAGAAAATATTCAAATACGTTATATTGATTGCCGACCAATTTTGTTGGCTAGGAATTTCGCTTTTGTCATGTCCACGGATCATCGGGCTTTGATATTATGTTCCTACATTCCAAAACCTAAAGCATATATGCTTGTACTAAAACTGAACGAAGCAGGATTCGAAACTTAAAGCACTAGCTGTTCTGCTACCGATTCATTCAAAATGGTCTGTATTTTTTACTTATAAACGTTACAATAGTTTTTGTGTTCGTTTTAATTCCACATTCCATTAAAAACAGTCTGAATTTTTCATTATTTGCCAACATTTTTCGTTCACATGTTGGGTATGAGACGATGAATGGACGTGAATGAAGCGAGGAAAGTGTGTCAAGAGAGAGGAGTCTGGCGTTCGGTTATCTCTGCCTACCCCAAATAGGGAAATGGCGTGATGGTATGGTATGGTATGGTACATGATGGGAAGGTCGAAATACTTTGCGAAATAAATCTGTTTTATTTGAGAGTTCTTAGAAATAATAATAAAAAATCCCGCGATTCGTTTCTAATGAAATTGAATTATATATTTATGTAACACAAAATGGGGTTTTAAAATGGCCATTATATAATGAAAGATTACATTTGTCTGTCGTTATTTTGAATAATTGATACATTTTTACTCTTTGCACTATGGAATAGTGGAGAGTCATGATTTCAAAATATTTAGGCGTATTTTTTTCTCAACAGGTATCATGTAGAGAGTGCACACTGTGAGTTTCGTCGTGATGTGTTTGTATCCTTTGTGTCCTCTCTACAGCCTAAAAGTCCGGTCGACTTCATATTTACATCATATGTGTAAAGTGCATAGACCTAGAGCTGATTAGTTTTCCATACACAGAAAACTTTTAATTTCATCTCGATGATTTCATCTGTCCAAATTTTCAAATGCTTCACGGAATGGAAAATCGAGGTATTTTTATAGATACTATTTGAATTTTTTTTTTTTTTTTTCATGGCATTGCATCCTTTTGGATGATTTGTGCCAATATCAGACATGAATGAAAAAACAAAATAACACAAGGATTACAGAATTATAAAATTAGCTTTCAGTGACTTGAGCAGGATCGCTATAACAGCTTCTGAAGCCGAGCTCAACAACGACTCAACATTAACTGGCAGATGCAAGGGAACCTTTCCATAGGCATCATAGGCGTCCCTTAATGGACAACCCAGGAAGACATGGTTGAGCGTCTCCTCATCCAGACCACACTCGCAGTATGGGTTCTGAGTGATTCCAATTTTAAAAAGGTGGGCATCGAGCCTGCAGTGGCCAAATCGCATCCTACAGATCGCAGATATCTCTGATCTATTAAATTTCGAATTATGAAACCAAGGTTTACGGGGAATATGCTCCTGAATTAGTTTGTATCTTCTACCCTTCACAAGTGACTCATCCATCCAAAGATCGTTCCATCTCTTATGAGCGTCACGTTCCATGGATCGTCTTATATCATCATGTGGAAGGATGAAATTTTCAATAGTAATTCCAAGGGTGCAGGCAGTTTTAGCCATATCATCCACAGTCTCATTATGTTGGATACCACAATGTGCCGGAATCCACGCAACAATAGTCTCTATATCGGATATCATTTGATTATAAAGAAGGCTTCTGATACGCATTATGTTCGGATTGTCACTGAGAGTTGAAGAAGGGGACTTGAGAATTTGAACAAGTGAAAGTGAGTCTGTGAAGATGATACATTTATGAATATTGTATGAATTAATTAGACACACAGCCTCTTTTAATGCAATGCATTCTGCCGTGAAAATCGCGGATTCCGGTGGAAGTTTTAGTAGAGAGGAAATGTTTAATGATGGAATGAAGACCGCAGCTCCCAGTTCCTTATTTTCGGAAAGCTTTGAGCCGTCAGTGAATATTGTCACATGGTTCGGCCACTTATCAGCTACTATGGAGAGAAATTTTCGATTAATGCACTGTTTAGATAATGTCGTGTATTTGCCCAAACCAATGTTTTCAATCACGTTTGGCATGAATTGCAAAAGTTCAATCGGTGAATCATAAAAAAGGGAAGGGAAGGGAGACTTTTTTATATAGAATGAAGAACTGTATTTATTTATACTATTGCATAATAAAGGCGAAGGCTTATTAGACCAGAATCGATTAGTTTCGTAGAGAGAAATTAGAATATTAATACGTTTGAGAAGTGGATGATTTGAATAATTTATTTTCTTTAAGATAAAAGTGTCTGATAAATATTGTCGTCTTAGTGAGAGTGGCATATCCACACACTCCACCTGGAGAGCGTTGATAGGGGTTGATTGCATTGCACCAACTATTAATCTGAGGCATTTAGATTGAATTCTCTCTAGTTTTAATTCCAAATATTTCGGAAGTGGACAGAAAAAAAAAACTGGCATAATCTAAGTGACACCGAACCAATGCGTTATAAATGTTTTTCATTGAAGTAGGATGAGATCCCCAAGAGACACCAGAGATTGCTCTCAATATATTCACAGACTTTTCACATTTTGCTGCGACATATTTTATTTGGGGGCTCCAACTCAACTTCCGTTCCAAGTGTAGGCCCAAGAATTTCAGTTCATTCACCTGAGGAATCTGTGTTCCTTCCACTTCTAAAGAAATTGATGGGATATTATGCTTTCTTGAGAAAAGTATGGATTTAGATTTAGAAGCAGAAATAGAAAAAGAATGTTTGATCATCCATTCATTAGCGCTATCCAAGGCGTTTTGTATAAGGGTAGTGGCCAAATCGATATTTTTATTTGATGTATAAAGGGCTATATCGTCTGCGTATTGGACTATTCTAACGCCATTGGGGAGGACCGTATCTAAATCAGAGCAATATATATTGAAAAGAACAGGGCTCAAAACAGAACCTTGTGGGAGACCCTTCCAGATCCTTCTCCGGGCACCCTCAAAGCCATCATCCACAACAATCTCTCTGTCAGAGAACATACTGTATATTATATTACAGAAAAGAGGGGAGAAATTCATTTTAATTAGTTTGTGGTAAAGTGTAGAAATGCAAACGTTGTCAAAAGCTGAATTTATGTCCAAGAAGACGGCAGCTATGTGCTCCTTATTAGTGAAAGCAATGAGAATATCTGTAATGAGTATACTCAAATTGTCCATACATGAAAGAGATCTTCTGAAACCAAACTGGTTCACCGACAGTATAGAGTTACGTTCAACGTACCAAACTAATCTATTTTTAATCAAATGTTCAAACAGTTTCAACGCGCAGGAGGATAGAGCTATGGGGCGGTAAGAAGAGCCTGATTTGGGATCCTTACCATACTTAAGTATTGGTAAAATGAGTTGTTGCTTCCATGGTGTTGGTATTGTACCTGAGGTAAAAATTTCATTCAAGAAATATAGGAAAATATCAAGAAATATTTGTGGAAATTTTTGGAAGAATATATAGGGAATTTTATCTATGCCAGGAGGACTATTTTTTTTCACTAAGTGAAGGCAGGTTTGTAATTCATTAGGTGTAAATGGAGAAGTCAATGGATTATAATTATTGATGGGTGTTGATGAAAGAGTGTGACCTTGTTCGTTAGGGACGTAAGGAGGTGCCAAGTTGTCAATAAAGTCTGGAAGCCATAGTGATCTCTCTGCACAAGTCTTGGAAGGGAGTAGAGATCCTTTGAATCGTCTAATCATTTCCCATACCCGTGTTGAAGGCGTATGTGGGGATAAATTAGAACAAAAGTTCTGCCAGCCTTTGCGCTTTTTTTGTCTTAAGATTTTTTTAACCTTAGCTTGTACAGCTTTGGCATGTAAAAAAGTTTGTAGACTAAAATTTTTCCGTAATTGATACATTGCTTGTCTTCTTTCAATTATCAGGTTTGAACACTCTTCATCCCACCAAGGAGCGTTTTTTGCTCTCTTATGGTTGGTTTTTAAAGGCATACTAGCATCGGCTGCTTTATAAATTTCGTCTGTTATATATTTACATTTAGTATCAAGAGAATCAGACTGAAATAAACGAGTTTCAAGGGTTGAGGCACAAGTCTCGAGTTTTTCCTGGTATACATCCCAGTTAGCTTTACGTGTATTATAAAGATTTCTTGAGAAAGGGCTATATCTAACTGGTTTTGTGAGAAGTATCATGAATATTGGATAATGATCACTTGAACAAAGATCATCAGAAACACACCAGTTAATGGAGGATGATAGATCATTTGTGCAAATACTTAGGTCAATAGCACTAAGATTTTGGGATGGTGGAGTTAGTCTAGTAGGGGCTCCGTCATTCATGACGCACAGGTTATGGCTGTCTAAAAAGGTCAGAACGCAATTTCCAGATCGATCTGTAATCGAACATCCCCAAGATGAGGAATGTGCATTAAGATCCCCCAGAAGTAGGAAGCTAGTAGGTAGTAGTGGAATAATAGAGTCAAAATATGAAATATCAAAACCAGAATTTGGTGGAATATAAACTGACACGAAGCCGATGTTGTTAATTGAAACAGCAACGATCTCCAGAAAAGGATTGTAAGGGAGAGGTATATTAGAAAAAGGTATTGAGTTGTTTATGAGCACGGCAGCCCCACCACCGCGACCCACAGAACAATCTGCCTTTACGCAGTTATATCCCGGAATATTGAAGTTAAAATGTGGTTGTAGCCACGTCTCGCAAACTGCAGCCACATCTATGTCGTTGTTCGTTAATAGTTATATTATTTCGTGTCGATTAGAGACTGCACTTCGTGCGTTCCATTGCAGAAGATTAAGACCTGATGGATTAGCCATTGTGATTTGTTTCAGATACTAAATTCAATATATTTGTTAAGGAAGGAAATATTAGATTATTTAATGCATTATCAGATTTGGATAACAGTATAGTTAATATTTGGACGAGCAAGTTTATGAGAATGTGGGGTTCAGAGCTAGTTGGAGTATTTCCGATGGGTGAAGGAGAGGAAGAGTTTAATGAAATGTTTTCAGTCAAAGCACAACCATTTTGTGGATTTGATGGTTGGTCGTTTTTATATGAGAGGAGATTCTCAATCATGTTTTTGTCTACATTTTGTTTAAAGACTGAAGGAGGTGGGGGTGTTGGAGCTTTATTTGGGATTGGAGAGGTTTTGGTAGTTTGGGAGCTTGCTATACTACTATATAGTTTATTTCTCTTCGGAATTAATTTTGATGCAAAAGAAAAGGACACATTTTCATCGGCCATAGTTTTTTTTATTTCCTTCTGTCTAAGGAATTCGGGGCATGAATTACTGGTGGCTAAGTGCTCACCTTTACAATTAACGCAGCATGGAGTTGATTCTTTCAAAGGACATATGTCCGTTGAATGGCTGGATCCACATCTTGTACATCTAGTGGTCGATGTACATCTAGCTTTAGTGTGTCCATATCGTAAGCAATTGTGACACATATAGCTTGGGTAGATGTATTGTTCTACTTTCAACGAGTTGTAGAACAAAAACACTCGGTCTGGTAATGATTGCCCTTCAAATGTTAATAGAATCGTTGTTGAGGGCTTCCATTCGGATGAATCGGGGGTGGTAACTTTTCGGTTGAGTCTGCGCAATTTTGTAACCTTGCCAAAGGGGACAGGCACAACAATATTTTTTAAGACTTCTTCATCATTTAAGTCAACGGGGACTCCACGAACTATTCCAGATTTGAAGAGTTTATAGTTAGGGATAAACGCGTTAAGGTTGTTTTCAGATATTGTCTTATAAGAGGTTGTTTTCAGATATTGTCTTATTATTCGGGATACATCGATGCAGCCTGCCACTCGTCATGTAACGGTCCAGGGGGTAGGCAAAAAGAGGAGAACAGAATGCAGAATAGGAGTGTGGAATATTAGAGGTGGAATGGATAGAAAGATGAACGAAATGTGTGACGTGATGAAAGAGAAAGAGATTGATATTATGTGTGTAAGTGAAACTAAAAAGAAAGGTAAAGGGATGAACGTACGAAACGATGGTATGATAGAGCTTTGGTCGGGTGTGAAGAGTGACGATTTTGCATGCAAGGGAGTCGGGCTGATTCTAGCGAAACGAATGGGGACATGTATGAAAGAGTACAAGCTTGAATGGTCTAGACTGATGTGGGTAAGGCTGAAGATTGGAATTACAAGCGTATTTCTAATTATAGGATACGCACCTGTGAACTCCGATAGCGAAAGTGAAAAGGATGAATTCTGGAACAGGCTGACTGAAATAATGAACATGAAAAAAGATAATGAAAGAGTGATTCTGGCTGGAGATCTTAATGGGTGGGTGGGCGTCCGTCGGAAAGATTTTGAGTCTGTCCTTGGTCCCCACGGTGATAGTAGAGTGAATGAAAATGGTAAGAGACTTCTGGAAGTCTGTACGGAAGGAAATCTATTTGTGGCGAATACTGTATTCAGCCACAAAAGAGTTCACCAGTATACATGGCAAAGAGGGAATGAAAGGTCGATAATTGATTATGTATGTGTGGACGCCGCACTGAGGAAAGCGACAGTGGATACTAGGGTGTATAGGGGCGCGGAGCTGGAAACAGACCATTACTTGGTGATATCCAAAATTGATCTGTTCACCGGTTGGCGCTCAAAAACCCACCGTAGTGATCCACCGAAGCGAACCAAAGTGGAAAGGCTGCAAGATGAGAATGTAAGAAAACAATATGTGAAAGATATCGGAAGCAAACTTCTTTTAGCTATAGACAGTAAAGGAATCATCGAAGAAGCATGGACGACCTTGAAAGAGACCGTATGTAAGACTGCAGAGAGAGTTTGTGGTGTTGCTAAAAGAGGCGGAAAGAAAGGCGACGCATGGTGGAATGAGAGAGTAAAATTTGTTGTGGGTGAGAATAAAAAAGCATGGATGGCATTAATAGCTGCGAAAGGATCTAACAGTGAAGAAAGAGCAAAAGAGAAGTATAAAGAATGTAAAAAAATGGTAAAAGATATTGTAAAAAGAGAAAAAGATTTTCTGAAAGAGAAAGAATGCCTGAAAATAGCCAATGACTTTCCTGGTAACATGAAAATGTTCTGGAAAGGCGTGGCGAAAAGAAAAAATGGAAGTGTCAAAGTATCGCAAGGTATAAATGATAAAGATGGAAAATTAACTATGGATGAAGATGGCGTAAAAGAACGATGGAAAGAATACTTCAAGGAGCTGTATGATTGCGGTTTGAGTGTTGACATGAATCAGAGAGCATGGCAAGTATACGAAGATGAAAAAGATGAAATTACGAAAGACGAAGTGTTTGAAGCAGTTAAACACGCGAAAGCGGGAAAAGCTGCTGGGTATGACAGTGTATCAGGTGAACTTATAAAGTATGGCGGCGATCAGATGTTGGAGTGGTGTCACTCTCTTTTCAACAAATGTTGGGAAGCAGGACGCACTCCTTCAGACTGGAGAAATGCAGTCGTGGTCCCCTTGTACAAAGGTAAAGGATCGAAGCTTGACTGCAAAAACTATAGAGCCATAAGTTTGCTTAGCTCAGTTGGTAAGATGTATGCAAGAATTTTGGATCAAAGAGTACGAAAGGTTACAGAAAGCAAGATATGGGATGTCCAAGGAGCGTTTGTGGGCGGCAGAGGATGTATAGACCAAATTTTTTCTCTGCGTATGGTTACAGAAAAGGTCCTGGATAAAAACCAGAAGCTTTTTTGTGCTTTTATAGACCTTGAAAAGGCCTATGATAAAGTCAACAGAGAAAAACTATGGGATATATTGTCAGTGTACGGAGTGAAGAGCAAGCTGATACGCGCAATCGCGTCATTGTATGAGAATAGCGAGGCATGTGTTCGTGTCAACGACACAGTAACGTCGTGGTTCTCTATTAATAGTGGCGTAAGACAGGGGTGCGTGTTGTCACCATGGCTCTTTAATCTGTACATTGATTTCTGCATAAGAGCCCATAGGGATGAAAATAAGGGTCTGAAACTGAGTACTGTAACAGTGCGTGATTTGATGTATGCAGACGATAAAGTCCTGTTAGCAGAAAGCGTGAAAGAGTTACAGTATCTAGTAAGCATGGTATATGAAGGATGCATAGAGTACGGACTGAGGATGAATGCTAGCAAATCAAAGGTAATGGTCTTTGAAAAGTGTGAAAGCAGAACATCGTGTCAAATAAAAGTAGAGAATGAATGGCTTGAACAAGTCGACGAATATGTTTATCTGGGAAGCATGTTCCAACGGAATGGACGGCCTGATGAGGATATTGAAAGAAGAGTTATGGCAGGAAACAGAGTGAATGGAGCACTTAAACCAGTTATGAATGATCGTAACGTATCAAAGGAAGCTAAAGTTGCCATTCATAACGCAATTGTAGTGCCAACCTTGATGTATGCAAGTGAAACCTGGACATGGCAGAAGTCGCATGAAAGTAGAATAAATGCAGTGGAAATGAGATCGTTAAGAAGAATTTGTAATTGAACGATGTATGATAGAGTTAGAAATGAGGTCACTAGGAAAGAATGTAAGATGAAGAAAGATGTAGTAACTAGAATGAAAGTTAACACACTTAGATGGTTTGGTCACGTGGAAAGAATGAATGAAGAACGCTTGACGAAAAAAAATATATAAGGCTGACAGGAATGGAAAAAGAGGTCGGGGGCGCCCAAGAAAAGGATGGCACGACCATGTGAACGATATTCTGAAAGAAGGAAATGTTAGAAGTCTGAACAATAGAAGAACATGCATGAGACGTAGCATGAATGTTGACGAGGCGGTGAATGTATGTCAAGATAGAATAGTGTGGCGTTCTGTTCTCTCTGCCTACCCCGCGAGGGACATGGCGTGATGGTATGTATGTATGTCTTATTAGACAAGAAGTTATTAGCATTTTGAGGAGTGTTGAACGTGATTGCAATTTT